>OZ018322.1:122104210-122719210 GCA_963969495.1 Ceratothoa steindachneri | reverse complement strand
GACACATAGGAGGCTGAGGTACATATGATTTATTTATAGAACAACGTTTCGGGCGTATCACCCATCTTCAGGTTCTAAAACATAAATTAATCTAATACAGTTAAAGAATATTAAAAATATTAAAAATAATTAGGTTAAGACTATGTAGGTAAATAAAAAATTAGAAAATAACTCAGGAATTTAAAAGTCAAGAGAATCAAATTATCAATCTAATATAACACTATTGAAACGAAAAAAAAGAAGCAAAAACACAAAAGTAAAAAATTACAGTATAATATTGCTTACCGATGAAGTTCAGGAGAAATCACAAAGTGAAGAAATTATAAAGGATGTGGATTAAAGAAGGATAGGAATTTGATTGGTTGGTTGTTAAATAAGAGAAGGTTGGATGGTTGTTGAATGAGGTAATTAAAATTAAGAAATAATAAGGGTAACAGCGGTATTATCTATGTTGAGTGTAGGAGATTTTGTACGTATTAGTAGGGAATCCAAAATTCTTAGACTATATTCATTGTTATTATGACCAATTATTTTGAAGTTATTTATGGAACATTCTGTCTTGCATTGTATACTATGATTTCTAATTACAGAAGCTTCCTTCTTAGAATTTTTTTTCCGTGCGATGGCTTATTCCCATGTGAGAACAAAACCTCTCTTTCAATGAGCGAACCGTACTACCAATATAGGTTCCTTGGTAGGTTCCTTATGTATGTGTGTGTGTGTGTTTGTGTGTGTGTTTCGTCCCCAAGGGGCGTGACCTTGACTTCTCTGTGTGGCATCTAGTTTCTTCGCTATTTTCACCCCTTGTTCGAAGTTTCCGACAGCTCTGTGTACCTGTTGTGCCTTCATATTTCCCATAGATTTAGCTTTATCATAGGGAATCGCTTGTTGTAGGTCTCTGTGAAATTTCTCTGGTCAGAGCCTATATTTGTTCAGCCGCCGATAAATGTTCCCAACACGCGTATGTTTGTCCAGGTGGTCACTTTTAATATCTTTCTATGTTCCGCACGACTCTAACGGCCGCTTACCTCAGATCTATTTTTACAGTTTAACATATATATAGTTTCATTTCCTAATTCTCTTTGGTTCGTTATTTATTAGACTTCGCATATTCTTTCCTTAATTTACACACATAGGCAGGATTTGATAAATCCACCGAGAGTCCATTTGTGTCGTTCCCCGCTGTGCATATTAAATCCTGCAATTAGGTGCCAGAGGCCTACCTATTTTATAGAACGAGCCCTACATTTCTTCCGATTCCTCTTCCGTCAAGTAATCTATTCGGTTACCATAACCTAGCCGACAAGTGGATAACAAAACGGACATTTGGAGTCAGAATAAATTCTACAATACTGCCACCTTATTCTTGTTTACCAATAAATTGGATCACCCCGTTGACCTATAAACAGGTCTCCCTCGTCTACCACCATAACTTGTGAAATCTTCGCTCGAACAAGAAGAGGGATTAAGAAGAATAATGGATTCACATAGCGAACAACGAGCAGAGCTTAGAGAAGCAGAAGTCGTCAACATAAGGCCTACTTCCAGCTCAACAAGGAGAACTCCTGGAGAACCCCATCCCCATCAGCCTCCCTTTTTTAACGAAGCGACCGTTAGAATGGTAAGAAGTTCACCTCATTTCTACGTGCCGGACTACTGTAAACAGCTGGATGAGCTAAGCAGAACCACTACAGGTGGACGTAGATGGCGACCTAACTCGCCAAAAGTTTGTCCAGTCTCCACATACGAACTTGCTTTACTTTGGAAAGTCCATCGATGTCGATGATGACAGATGCTCTATTGACGGCATCAACTTGCACTAGGTTTAAACGGTTAGGAATGTGTGCAGTCTTCGGAACCGAATCTTGACCAGGGGGAGAAGAACCCTGGTGGCAGAAGAGGTTCGAGACGACCAAGCTTTATCCTCGACTGCAGGAAGCTGCCGAGAGATCGGTCTGTTGGTGCTCGCCTATAGGCACTCCCGTTTCTGGTTTGCGATCAAGGTATCCTTCTTCTAGCCTTTGCCTAAAAAGGAAGAAACCACTAGGCAGTGTGTGTGTAGGGGGGGGGGAGGTACAGTGTTTGGTAGGCGCCAGGGCGTGTCCACACACACACCATATCAAACAAAGAAGCTGCCATAATTATAAAATGAGTGAGCCATTTAATATTTAATGAATATACAAATAAGTATATCAAATGGTTGTCGTTATCTTGGTTTCAATGTTTAAAGCCATGCCGCAAATTTATAAAAAAATATATAACTAACTTTTGAGGAAGTATTGTGTGACATATTGCGTAAAAAGACAATAGTAGTTTTGGATGAGCTTCATCCCTTCGGAGATCTTCAAATCTTTTGAAATTCGGAGACGACTTTAGCAAATTCCTTCGGGATATAATTTTTGGGAAAGTTCCTTTTCTCCGCCATTTTATCATAAACGTACTTAATCTCAATTTTAAAAAGTTATGTACACCGCACAACCAAAGCCGTTGGGATAGGAGAGATGCATTGTAGATTATCGGTAACTTGCGGTGGTCAGTGCTCCATGTATGGACAATCATACGAAAACAGCAGCCTACATTGCAACTCAAAAGGCCAACACTGTCCCAAATGAAAATCAACATACGAACTCACGCCATTCGTTCGAGCACATTGTTTCAATGTTAATAATGACATTAATAGAGCTTAAAAAATGCCATTGCATATCAAGTAAAAGTGTAAATTCAGTTCTTCTTTAGTTAAACAGGCGTAAATTCATTGCTGATTTAATTTTAAAATGTGTAAATAGAGAGAAATCCAGTGTCCGGTAGTAAGAAGAATGATATTAATTTTATTAGAACAAATCAAGTGTACAAAGTCCGTAAAATTATTAATTTAAAGGTAATCCCGTGTAGCGTACGAGAAGTGGAGGCGAGCGGCTTAAAAACTTCGCTTGAATGAGTCTTTTTTGAGACTCAAGATGGCCGCGTGGATTCTCCACCAGCTAACAGTGGTCTAGCGCTGCGGGAAGCTGTTCGCAACTCGCCTATCCTATTATTTTTTTATTTTCCCACTTTTCCTACTCTCCTGTATCTACACCCCCTATTATGTGTACAGAGTCAATGTAAATATTAATTTAAAGTTAACTCCTTATTTTTAGGTTCCTTCAAGTTTAACGAATCCGAAACTCAGCGATTTCACTTGCCCCAACTGAGATAACCCTAAACCAAGATTAAAAGCCTACAAAACCGCCATTTTTCTTCCAATCCCCTCCTTCCACCAAGAAATCTATCTGCTTACCGTAACTCAACCGACAAGTGGTTAACAAAACGGAAATTTGGAGTAATATTAAATTCTACAGTACCGCCACCTTAGCCTCAGTTACCAATAAATTGGATCCCCCTGTTTACCTATAAACAAGTCTCCCTCCTTTACCACCATATATGGTTCTTCTTTCTCTTGTGCTTCTATGTCTCTTTCCTCCGCTCTCTCGGCTTTCTCTTATTCTTGTATATAGGACAGAAGGTCCTTTCCGGATAAACCAAAAGATTCACCTTGCAATTTAAGCTGGTCGAATGAATACATGATGGTCGCGAACTGGAACTAAACTTTTAAACAAAAACGTAACGGGATTGTCGACCCGAATAAACTCGGTATACACAAGGTGCGATTAATAATTTCCGTCTGAGCACACGGAAATACACGACTTGACGCGAGAGCCTTTAACTTTGCTCACAACACCAAGAACAAAACTAGACTGAGCCTGTCTTGGTATGAAAGGCTAAAATTCCGCTGGGGAGAATAAATGAGAAGCACAGTCTCAAAACTTACACACAGTATGTATAAAGGCGGGAACATACAACAAATGGGAAAAATAGTTCGCAAGAATATTTCTGATTACCTTCTCAAGACCTTTAAAAGACCTTAAAAGGAACCTTTTAAAGACCCGATAAGCCTGACGCCAGTTAATATATATAAATATATTATGTTGTAGAAAGACCCACCGACATATACGTCGCTTCTATGCCATGTGCGTGGATGCTCAAGGTCAATGAGCGACCTTTACTCAACTCTGGTCACGACAGAGATGGGGGGAAGTTGGGGTCCAACTTCCCTGGATGAGTGCGAAGGATTTAAATTCAAAATGATTGAGTGCAGTTGGTCGATATTAAACTAATGAAAGTTGCAGGCTATGAGGCTTATGGCAAATTAGGAACAGAATATACTTTAATATTTACACAGTTATACACAATAAATAGATTAAATCGAATAATGACAATGGAAACTCGATGTATACAAGAACCGAACTAACAGAGCTACTCGGTGTGAGCTCTACGTAGGGGACGGGGGGTGGGGGCGAGAGGCGATACGAACCTTTGAATAGAGGCACACAGGGATGACTAACCAGGTAGCCACAAATGATTTGTCTCAGCCTACCTTGGGTTCGAGGCTTTAAGACTTGAAACGGGGATCGGATGGTTATTCGAGGGACTTTAACTACGGGGAGCTTAACCTCTAGTAGTAACACTAACTGGAGGGAGTATTCGTGCCAAACGAAATGTACCGAAACCAAAAATGGGACAATTGACTGGGGCTCAGATCCTTCGGTATAATTCTAGCCTTCGGTTTGTAGAGGACTGGAGCGCGATCGAGAATGACGTGTTTCGTTGTAAAATGCAGGCCTATACTGTCGATGCCTATTGGGACCAACAATATATAGGGACCATCCGAAACTGTGACTGCCTCCGCCAAGGGTGGGCGCGGAGGAATCTCTCCACGAACCAACACGGTGCTTGAGGGATGGGAAGTACTCCCGCGAGGGTTTCTTGATAACGCCCTGGGAGACGACAGAAGCACGCGTTTGAGATTCTAATCCCTCACTTATCGCGGAAAACAGTTTGATATTCTCTTACGTGGACTGACTTCGTGCTTGACCTCGTGGTTTTGGCATGGCATATGGCGGCGAAGAACCTTCATTCTCGACACTAACTCAAAGTTGCTTTCATCAGACCAAACAACTTTAGCCCAATCATTATCAATCCAATCTTCATGCTCATTTGACCAAGAAAATCGATTCTTCTTGTTCACCTGAGCTAGCCACGGTTTCTTTTTAGTCTTACATCCTTTGAACCCAGTTTCTACTAACCTTCTTCTCACTGTGCGTCTTGATATCTGTTTGTTGCTGCACGTAACTCAGCAGCTACATCAGAATAGGGTTTTTCCTAGTGGACAGAGATGTCCCTTTTCTGCAAATTCTCTTCCCTCGGAGTAGTATACATTTTTCGACCTTAACCATCACGGTTTTTGAAAGAATTGGTCTCATTGTACCTTTAAATGGTTGTTTGGTCATCGTTTCTCGAGCATTTAATTTTCCTGAAATTTTGACTTGAGATAATCCATCTCTGGACAATGCAATGATTTGAGCTCTTTGAGCTTCAGGAATCTGTTTCTTCGGAGATATCTTTAACAAAGAATTACCACTTGTAAGTTAACAATAAGATAATCCCTGAAAAATAGGAATAAACGTGAGTATCACACATTGAATGGCAGAAGGTTGCCCCAACCACTTATGCTAAATATGCAAAAACGCATTAAAGCGGTTATAAGACAAAAGGATGACACATCAAATATTAATTATTATTAATTATTGATAGAATATTCGCTAGAATGTTTATTTGTATTATGTCAAGTATGAAATAAATGAGTTTAAATCATATTTTCACTTTTTCATACCTGCTCCATAATTTTGGCCAAGGCTTTATTTGGTTTTAGGTCAGTTGTTGTTGAGATTATCTCTCCATGAGATAAGTCCAGATATCACTCAAGGTTTTTCCTTTGCTCTCTGCTTGGGTAGAAACTTGAGGACTCAGAGTTCGGCCAATATTTGGTTATGGGCTCTCCATGACAAAAGCCTTGATATTATTTGAGATTTTTCCTTGGCTCTTGGTTTGAGTTAAGAGCGGGAGGTTAACATTTCCCTCGCTGGGAGATAGCTCGGAGTGCTCTACATACGATCGAGATTCGATCAGTGTCACTGTGATGTTTCGTCATTTGCGATATTCTGGTGGCAGTAAAGCAGGATTAAGAGTAAATTTACATGGTAGACAAAACCTAAGGTTAGATAGGCAGTTATGCCAGCATCGCAGATAACTTCAAAATAAAGACGGTCGGATGGCGAAATTTTGCTTCGAACCTGACTTTAAGTCTCATTGATGTAAATGCGAAGTGAGACACATAAGGAAAAATAACTTATTTCTTAAACTGGTACACCGGGCATATCTTGTACGCTGCGCAGTGAGGCCCATCGCAGTTGTCGCAGCATGGTCCATTGTTACATATCTCTTATGTCCATACGTACGACTCGCATGTCTGAACAGATGTCAATTAAAGCAACACATTGGTAACTCAAATTAACGACCTACTGGGATTCGGAGATATCCATCTTAATAAATTCTGGTCGTTCCTGCAGCTCAAACATCAGAATTAATGTAGAAGTGTTTTTTCATGTAGAGGCGGCTGGTTTGTTTGCCCTAAATCTTGGTAACAGGTTGATTTGCCAGCTTGTTTGTAAGTCGAGATAATCATAATTTTTCAGCTCGTTTGATCTTATCACAACTTTTACGAAATTGAGCTAGGAAGTGCGGGGTGGGGTGGAGGGCAGACACTGGAACTTCTGAAAAAGAAGGCATCGTGCTATGTGCATGGAAAGTACCACAATAACTTATTTGCCACGAGAGCCCATATAAGACGTGGTTCACCGCAATGAGATTCAAAAGTATCATTCACTCAAAAACATCGAGTTTAGAGAGCACAAAGTTAGACTTAGATTTTAAAACTAGGGATTGAGAATACTCGATCTCATGATCTATTTCTTGGCATAAAGGTACGATAAGCCAGGATAATTAGACTGGACTGATCGAAAGCGTTTATCACGAAAACCTTTCTTTGAAATGTTGAATACTCGAGAAATATCCCCTGGGGGAAAGACCACACCTGGTATACTCCAGTAATCACAAGGGGTCCAGGCGGCAGGACCTGACCAATGGCGTGTCGACCCCAGGTGTTGAATTGACTCCTTATGCTTACAAGGGACAACTCCACCGATGGACAGACCGATTGACCAGCCCGGGGTAACCAAGCCTTCCATTTGCCACCAAACCACACCATCGAAGAATTGTGTTGCCACCTCAATGTCACAACTCAGCATGGAGACTTAACTTCTAGAGAGAGGCATGTGGAATTACAGGGTTTCCATGTAGCGTCAACACGCTGGAGGGCATAGACCCCCGCTGAGATAGCGGAGATAAGGAACAGGATGAAACTGTAAAAGTACATAACTAAGGTATTGCGTTGATGAATAAGTTCTTGCAGTTTTATCAAATTTATTCATTACCATTAACAATTTTAGAAAAACTTCATTTTTAATTGATAACAATATGCAATTTAATCAATAATGTATTCTACGTTGTTATTTACGACTTCTTCCCAACGTTCAACTAGTTTTTCGATGCTTCTGCAATAAAAATCTCTGGATTTTGACTTGAAGAATTCTTCTAACCAGGTTCTTAATTCCTCATCAGTATTAAACGAAACGCCGCGCAAATTGTTGGAGAGCGATCGGAACAGATGGAAATCCGATGGAACCAAGTCTGGCGAATATGGAGGATGCGGCAGGATTTCATAATTAAGCGTTTGGATGGTGTCTTTTGTCATATTGGCAATGTGAGGACGAGCATTGTCGTATTGCAGAAGGACTCCACAACGTCGATGAGGTCGCTTTTCACGAATAGCTTCGGCAAGTCGATACATTTGTTGAACACAGAGTTCTGGATTGACAATCTCGTTGTTTGCAAAGAGCTGATAAAGAATGATGCCTTTACAATCCCACCACACACACAGCATCGTATTTCGCGGATGAAGTCCTTGCTTTAATCGCGGAAGTGGTTTTTTATTGGGGCTAAGCCATTGTTTTCGATGGTTCATGTTGATATAAACACACCACTTTTCGTCGCCAGTGGTGATGTGGAAGACTGCTTTGCTTGCCTGAGCCAGTTTAGTTCTTCTTTACGTAAGTTCGTACAGATACAGTAAAACCTTTTTGTTTGTTTTCGCACGAGAATTGTGTAAAGTGTTTCGCGCGTTAAAGTGATTCCTCGCTTACGAGTTTTTTCGCAGCATACGCGGAAAGTAGCATTACGCATTTGTGCATTAAAAAGTGAAATTTCACTCGCTTCGTACGCCGGTAGCAAGGGTGAACTTGCTTCCATAATCCCCCTCCGTTTTTCTCATCGGACTCCCTTTGAGATGGACCAAGGACCTGCAGGCTCTCGAAAAGCGCCTGCACGTAAGGTAAAGTGCCATTTTTGCTTGGGTTGTAATCATTTTTGCTTTGGACAGGGACTACCCTCTTTAACTAGTTCTGTTCTCACTGGTGAAAAATCTCTCTCTCTCACACACACAAACACGAACACAGACAAGCACACCGAGTCTTTCACAAAAATTTGTTTTTCCGGTCCCTAAATGTGGAAATGGAAAAATAAATGAGGGAGACTCGGCGGATACCGCTGAGGACCCTCTTTGATGGCCCCAAGCCAGATCGGGGGAAGGTCTTCACTATTACCCATGGGGAACTAACGGGGACCCTAGTCAGACTTATAGACACGCACAGCGGTTACTCGGCTATCTGCCAAAAGGAGAGCGACTGCGAAGTCCTCACCTCCCAAAAAGCGGCCGAATCCCTGAAGAAAATCAATTTAAAACCTCACACGCCACCACAGATAAAAACCCACCGCAGTATCATTCTTCGCCGCCTCGATCCTTGGGTCGGAGGCCACAGCATCAAAGAAATTCATGCTGAGGTCGAAAAAAATCACTCATGGGCTAAGGTAGCGGAAGTCCTTAAATTTAAGGACTACACTCACGTCTTCAAAATAGTGTTTACGGATTCGGCAATGGCGGTAAAGGCCACGAAGGGCGGTATGCTCCCCTTTAAAGTTCGAATCTGCCCCGAGCAGATCGAGCGTGAGGAGTTTATCGACCTCCAAATGTGCTTCAAATGCTATAAGTATGAGGAGCACACTACAGCCAACTGCCCCAGAGGGAATGCTATTTTGTGTTCTATCTGCGCGTCGGACACCCATTCTTGGAGGAGCTGTAAGAGCACTTCCATGAAGTGTCTCAACTGCGCTGGTGAACATAAGACGCTCTCCATGGCTTGCCCCATCAAGAAACAGATTTTACAGAAGAAAGCTAATCAAAAGAAACTGGAAGAGGAAACAAAGGCTAACACAACCTATGCCAAAGTTGCAAAAGCTGCGGTAGCGGAGTCTAAAGGAAACCCGACATTTCTCCACGTCGAGAATGAAAACTCGACGAAATTTATGTGTTGCATATATTATGCTCATATTGCGAATCTCTCCTCCCCGGGGTGCTTTGCAGATGAGCTTAATAAGATGCTAATTCATAATGGAATGGAAAAAATGTGGTTTGCCCCAAACCCGCGTTCGGAGGAGATCCTGAAAATTAGTCTCAAATCCCAGTGCGAGACTAGTTGTCAGAAGCTCCCAACTCCCAGCAGTGCCACAACCCCAGCCTCCTCCAGGGACCCCAGGATCCAGGCTGCAAAAGCACGCACGGAACAACAAAGAACGCAAACTCACCAGAACAAAAACACCCACGCACACACACACTCACACAGGTTGACAATGAGGCTACGGAGACTGGAGCTGCGAGAGCCGAGGGGGGGGGGAGGGCACGTTCGCACCGCTCACGGAAAACCTCGCAGCCCCAGAGACGCCCGAGATGGTCCTCTTCTTGCAAGAGGGAATCTAGGCACGCATACCATTCAAGAAAAATTAACTTGAAGGTATTCGCTGCCGAAAGGTCCCCTTTTCCTAAGGAGATGGATGCCCTTGATGTATCTGAAGGTTTAATAGCCGGAAGATACAAATGGGAATTTACCTCAGACGAGTACAGTGAAAAGCAAGTCGAGGAGGCTTTACTCCAAGGCTTGATCAAACTGACTCCGGATACCTTTGTCACCCTTACTGACGGTGAATTCAGAAAGAAACGTACAGGTAAAACTATCACGCCACCTAACACTCCACAAGGATCTAAGCTTGTAAGAGAATAAGTCCTAAAAAACATCATATCACACTCAAGAACCCTTAAGTGAACTATACAATGAAGACTTTAAAGATATTACACTTTAACTCTGACGGATGGACAAATAAACAGACAGTGTACGGAAATGTATTGAGACAATGCGACCCAGACGTTATATTTATTTCCCAACATGGAATAAATGACACAAACACACTAAAAACTTTCCCCTACGAAGTCTTGACCAAAAATCACAGCGGAGAACGTTTTGACGTATGCGCTATAGCTGTGAAAAGAGGTCTTGACTTCAAATCAATAAGTGGAATCGACGAATCTTACCTCGCTGTGGAGGTCCGTACGGCAGTGGGACCCCTGGTCCTGGCAACGGGGTACCAACCCCCAAGGAGAGGGTATTTGCCCCTTCTCAACTTCTTGCAGTTATGTGGTCACGGCAGAACCGTTCTCTATGCTGGTGACCTCAATGCAAGAAGCGCTGCCTGCGGTTATACGTTGACCAACCCAGCAGGTAGGAATCTCTAGACACTTATTGATAGACATATTATGACTAGAATTGGACCAGACTTCCCCACATTCATCACACACAGGTCAGCCACCAAACCAGATATTGTACTAACCAGCAATATGTTCCCATACAATTACTTCATTGAGCCGCTCCCCCTATTCCCAGCGACCACCAGGCTATCCTTATTAAAGTTTCAACCTCCCCCATTCAAGTCCCTATCCCGGAGCGAAAGAGCTACGCTCGAGCCAACTGGGATAAGTATAAACAACTCCTTGAAAATTATAACCCAGAACCCTTAATTAATGCCTCCCTAGAAGAAATGACGAGGAGTTGGATAAAATGAATGAAAATTTATTAAAAGCCGACAGGGAAGCCGTCCCCCGAGTTAAATATAAAACTCTCCCTGCCCCCTCATGGACCCCTATAATGAAATACCTCGCGAGGGAGTATAGGGAACGGATCAATGAAGTGAACCTCACTGGCCCCAACATCAACATACACCGACAAACACAACTCATTCGTGACGAACTAATGACTCTTATAAGGGACCAACAAAATGTACTCTGGAATAATTTAATTGACAGACTGAACGTAGAAACCAGCTCACGTACATTCTGGCAGACTGTTATACGACTAAAAAGCGGACAACCACCAAAGACTATTAAGCTCAGACGTGATGACACTGAAATTTCGGACGTGGAAAGAATCGAAGAGAAATTCAGACTCTTTTGGGCATCTATATTTAAGATATCCCCGGAAGAGAATGATGACTTCGATTTGGACTTCAAAGACGGAATAATTAACGACCTGAATCATCAAATACACATAACCCACCCTCACCATTGCGTATCACAGGATAGGGAAATGGAAGGACTCGGCGGTAGAACTACTGCCGAGGAGCTCTCAATAACCTTAAAGTCATTTCGACAGCGAGCACCGGGGCGTAAAGGACTGACAAAGGAGAATTTTATTCGAGCCCCGCCCAACATCTTATTGGGGCTCATGAATATCATGAACGCGTGCCTGAATGTAGGTTACTTCCCTGACCACTGGAAGGTAGCGAAAATGATATTCATTCCAAAAGCCGGTAAACCACCGTTTAGTCCAGCTAACTTCAGGCCTATATCTCTCTTAGAATTTTCAGGGAAAGTCTTGGAGAAGATATTGGCCAATAGGGTAAATGCGTTCCTCGAGAATAACAATTTTCACAACAACCAGCAGCATGGCTTCTGATCGAAGCGAGGAACAGACACGGCACTAGCCGTAATTACCGAGAAGTTGGCAAAAGTAAAATCAGAAAAACGCAACGCAAATCTGGTGCTACGCGATGTCAAAAAGACAAAGTATGGAGGAGAGGCCTACAATACAAGATATTAAAACTGGGCCTCAATCCCATACTTGAGAGGATCCTTTGTGACTACGTAATGGGGAGGAGGGCGTTTTTGAGTATTAAAGGTTATAGTGGCCCTGAGTTCGAACTCGAAACGGGGGTGCCGCAAGGTGGGTGCATCAGTCCCCTGCTCTATAACATTTACACCACTGACCTTCCCCAACCTCTGACTGAAGGTTCCTTGTACGTCCAATTTGTGGACGACATAACAATGGTATGTACGGGGCCTTATCGGAATGCGAATTTCATGGCACAGAGTACGGCAGTGGAAATCGAAAACATCAACTCTTTCGAGAGAAGATGGAAGATATCCACCAATGCCCAAAAGTTCCGTGTAATTCCATTATTCCGAAGGACACTGACAGACATCCGTGTGGGAGGTGCACGCATCCTATACCGCACGGAGGGCATGGTTCTGGGACTGCATATCACGACTGATGGGTATAGGAATCATGTAGCAAAAACTACACAGAATGCACGGAGGGACTTGGGTGAATTTTTCCAATTCGTAAACCTGAGCACCTCCAACAAACTCAAAATCTACAATGCGTGCATTCGCTCAAAACTCCTATACTCCCTCCCCCCCGGTCCCTATAAACGTAGTTTCCAAGACCCAAGTCCTTAAACTGCAAAGGGTCCAGAATAATGCAGTATATATCATTACGGGAACCCGAAGGAGAGAAGGGAGAAGGCAGAGTGAACTCCATGGTGAACTGGGGATGACCCCCATAAACGTGGAGCTTCACCTCAGAGCAGCCAAAATCTGGGACAAGGTGCACCGGCACCACCCTCGAGAGTTTGTGCTCGGGCACATTGATTTTGACAACTTAAATAACATAAGACGACCAATAACGTTTAAAAGCAGCAGACTACCGATTGCCATTGACATCGACCCAAGGTTCACTTAAAGTAAAAAAAAAAACAATTCACAACACAAATCACGAACAAAGCCAAGCGAAATTAGTCACTATATTAGCATTTGTTAATATTAGTTTTTATTAAATACTTCCCAAAGATTTTTGTGCGAAATATCGCCAAAAAGCAACAACAAACAAACATGCAAAAACAACACAAAACAAAAACCAAAATCTGGGTGTAAAATACCCGGAAAAGAAGATGAAAATCTTCAACAAGCCACGTAGAGAGTAAAAACACCTACTACTACAAAGGCTTGAATGCCCAGCGCATTACCCGATAATATATTTATATATTGCCAAAAAAAAACCCCAAAACGCAAAGAAAGCCAGAGATACCCTTTCACCAGGGATCTGTCTTTCATAATTCTTTTCATTTTCACTTTCCTATTATTTTCCCCTATTTCCCCACTATTTCTCCTACTAAAACCCTCTTCTACTATATTCCTCACTTTATATGTCCAATGTCCAATGGTGATGCGGTGAAGAAATCTGTCCTTATATCCACGAGTAGCCTTGTGACGAGCAAGCAAACCTGCGGCAATCGTGGAGCGTTAAAGTTTGTTGCTTTCGCTCAAAGCGTGCGGAACCCATGCACCGAGTTTTTGAACTTTACCCATCGAATGAAGGTGATTCGCTACAGTTTTCTGATCACACGCCAATTGTACAGCCAATTCTCTAGTCGATTTACGAGGATTTTCATGAAGAAGGTCGTTCAATCGATCTTCATCCAACTTAATGGGGTGACCAGAACGTTCTTAGCCATTAAGATTGAAATGACCGTTTTTGAAACGATAAAACCACCATTGAGCTGTCCTTTCTGTTAAACCATTTTCTCCGTACACAGCACAAATATCGCGACGAGCTTTGGCTGCGTTTGCATTGTTCCCGTCTCGATTGAAAATGAATAACAACAAGTATCGAAAATGCGCCTTTCTTTCAACTTGACATTCCACTTTGAAGGTACAGAACAAAAATTAAATTAACACAACTTTTAAATAAACCGCAATGACTTATTACTCAACTTCAAGACGTAGCCTAAGCAAAAGCCTAATAGTGTACGCTGTTAAGAGACGTAGCCTAACCTCTGTAAATTTTGCTCTCATTATTTATTATTGTTTCTTAATATGTGCACAAATCAGGTCAACAAAACTTAAATCAACACAACATTAAAAAAAACCGCAAGAACTTATTCCTCAACCTAATATTAAATAAATTATAAATGGTACATAAATGGGAGAGGGAGTGTGGCGAATAACGGTTACGTTGGCAGTCAACACAAAAGTGATGAATGATCCTCCTCTGCACGAAAAGACAAGGACACGTCTATGGGAAGTTCTAAAAGTCTCTGTGGAAGAGTCGAGGGCTCTTTAAAAAAGGTACTGTCAGTCCACGATACATACTAATCTCCCATTCGTAGAGTTCACGAGGCAATTGCCTCAAACGATGTACATTTTTCGGTAGTCCGGATGCTCACTACTTCGCGTCTCGCTTGTCCCAGACAGCCTTCCCTGTACCTCCCATAATATCCCAGAATACTATTGATCTTTCTCCGGCTTTGGTGCCTAATGTTCGGCCTACTTACTGTTCGTGAGCCCTCTCTCTCTTCAATAGAAAATAACGCAGAGCAGTTGTCTACGGCATCTTCAGGCTCCCGGAAACTAATGAGGGTATGTAAGAGTATTTGGAATTAACTTCGAACGCATCAGGTAAGAAACCTTCACTGATGCCACTCCCATGCAATCACGGTTCTCTAAAAGCGAAGCTTCGCCTGTCTCCTTTCCTCCCGCTACTAAAATTATCACGCGCTGAGAGAGCCTCTTCCATTCTTGATATCTAAATATTTGTGGAAGTCCACTGGATCCTGTCTGAATTATCCCCTACTACCATTCCTTATCTCCTGACTCTTGCGGCTCTTCTCACCCTGTTCCAGGAGAGTGGTTTGTACGAAGGTAGCGACACCGAAATGGCATCTGCCTTGCCTCAACTCCCTCGCTTCTGCATCTGGCTTCGCACACAGCCGAAAGATCTGAATTCTTCAAAATATTCGTCCTTTAAATATAAGATCTCTTTCTTTGCATTTCCAATGTGGATTTGCCACCGGATACCTCAGGAAGAGTTACGTGCAGCCTAGTTTTTTATATCATCCCTACTTTCCCTACTTTCCATACTTTACCTACTCTTACGGACAAGGGTATTCTCTCTCCTAAGTTTGGCTAACGTATCTACACAGTCCCTTATATTTGAAGGATCCCCCCCCCCCCCTCGTCATCTCCTAGTGACTCTTCTACTTACCTTCAGATTTCCACTGTTGCCTCACTTCGATACACGTGGTGGCGAACATCCTTCAGCGAACATCATTCTTCACAATACTCTAATCTTAACCCGTCTGATATGTATACATGAGAATAAAATGGGGAACTGTCCGTTCTACATGAATCATTTTAAAGTTTTGAACTCACCTGCACCACTTGGCCTGGCGGCTCGTTGCGGTGTTTTTCCCCTCCTCATAGTGGTACCCTGTATAGACAGTTACAACTGGTAGCTGGAGGATCCACTTCTGGGTGTGGAGAGAAGACGGCTCACTCTCCGTCCTTCTCTCATAAAAAGAAAATAAAAAAGAAAAAGAATAAGCACCTTAGGGATTCATCTCTCTCCGGGTGGGCCACGGTGACAGACGAGCCATGACTGGCAAGTCCAGTTCTGGGGCGCGATGGGTGGATGGGGATAGGGGGACCATGGGTACAAAGACGAAATTTGCTAGTATGGTGACTGGATCATCGATATCGTCGGAGCATCTCTTCGAGAGACTACACGGCATTTTCGAATCCACTGGCTTCAAATAGTTCAGGGTTGTTCGCTCTACTGATGCCAGCCAGCATGTTGTCCAAAGCTCGTGTGCTCTATTAAAGTGTCATTAGCTATGGTAACTGGTAGTAAACCAAAGGTTCCCCGTTTCTCAAACTTGTCCCTTTTGGTGAATGAGGCGAACTTACCCAGACGGCCACTATTTGCGTTATTCGGACGCTGGATGGGTCACATGTAAAGATGACATCGTGCGCTACGTTGAATTTGTGAAAGAAGTGATTTATGCGAGGGAAGTCGTGGAATACTGCTTGTAAAATATCATTGAAGAGCTGGCCGACCAAGGAGTGAGCATATTCGATCGTGTAATGAGAAAACACGGTGTGTGTGTGTGATCTAGACACACCCCTACACTTCCTCCAATTCCTCTAACCTCCTGCATGTCTAAATTTTATGGGTAATTGGTAAATGATATATTAGCTTTTTGTGCACAGCGGAGGCCACCTGTCTTCTGCTCAGCGCGGCTTACGCAAGTTCCACTCCACATCGGATTCTCTGCTCCCACTGGAAATTGCCGTCTGCGAAGCCTTCGCTCGTAGATAGCACTACGCCACGATGGTTTTCGATATGGAGAAGTCCTATGTTTATGTATGACGATACGGTATCATGGAGACGCTCCACACGATGGAGACGAGGGGACACCTCCAAATTATATCTGAATTTCTAAGAGATCATCGATTCCGCGTAGAGGTGGGTTGGGCTGGGGGTTCGGGGGCGCTCACTGGTCCGATAAGGCATGAAGAGGGCGTCCCATAGGAAAGTATCGCACAAATGTCGCACTATTTGACCGGAGCATAAGCAGATTTGATCTCAAAGCATCTACAGTGGCATTTCGTATGACCATTTTGGGTCACACTACCTATTTTGCTGGAACAGTGCCAGTGTACTCAGAATTCTCCAAGTCGAAAGAGGGACTCGTTTTTATGCCGTATCCCCTTTATTTTTTGTCAGCTCAGCTCTACCAGCCTCTGTGTCTATCTTCACAGCCGAGTGGGTTGCAATGCACCGTTTGGTATGAAAGATAACATGTTGTGCTCGATTTGGCGACAAAATTATGATCTATAGAGACTTAAAACGCCCTGAGTGCTCTGGGGAAATAAAATCCTCGCACCTCCTGGTTCACGGGATCGGTTGCAGTGAGTCAGGCTAATCTTGCGATTACTGATGTAGTCCTCAATATTTAGGGACTGTGGTATTGACGGCGCCAAAGAGTCTGTGACGACTGGGGAACTGAACAAATAATATGGGAAACGGCCGATGCGAACCTAAGGCTACTTTCCATCGCGCAGCGTGTTGCCGTGGAACTACTCCCCCAATGCCTCGGTGATTTTAGCTCGTTTTCTGTTTCTGGCGTTTTCGATTTGGGCATACTCGCGAAAGGCAAGGCCAGTTGGTGGACTACTCCGCTCCACCTATCACGTGGCGCCCAAGATTGTTTGACACGTTCATTTTGAGTGTCCAGTCTTAGAGATCACCACGCACGTTACCTCTCCAGGTATAGGAACGAACGAGCGGCATCGCTACCACTTTCCCTTTGTACTCGTGGCCGGTTCTTTAGACCGACCTTTGTTTTAACTGACTTTTTGGAGGAGGCTGGTCTCCTCTATTTTATTTATCCCTTTTGTTTTTTTTTGGTGTCTACTCGGAGGAGTACCTTACTACGAGGAGGAAGACCTTACTCCGACTCCCGAGAATGCTTTTAGTTTTTGCTTTTGTCGTCTTTGTTTTTTGTAGATAATTTTTGTTTGTTTTTTTTGTTTTGATTGGTTGTTTTTAAAACATATCCTAATATATGTATTTTTAAATGCCCAAGGAAATAAAAATTAGTGACACAAACCGGAAAAACACTTAGGAGAATATCACGTGAACCAATAAAAGCTTAAGAAGAAAAATGGGAGACGTAGAGAACGGAAAGATAGGACAAACTATTTTAACCGTTATATGAAAATAAATAAATAAGTTGGATTTGAACCTGTATCATTAAGCGCTCATCGCTTATCTGACCAAGACTCTGATCGCCAGAGCTACCATCCCAAACCCCCCAAAAGGTTGATTCAAGAAGCCTTTTGAACAACGAAGTGTAGGCTTTTAGTAATGTGATTTTCAATTTATAAAATAAGCCCGTGCCCCTCTTATTAAAACACTTGTCTTGTCTCTCACTGGATAAAAGCCCACACTTCGTTGTTCAAAAGGCTTCTTGAATCAACCTTTTTGGGGGTTTGGGATGGTAGCTCTGGCGATCAGCGTCTTGGTCATATAAGCGATGAGCGCTTAATGATACAGGTTCAAATCCAACTTATTTATTTATTTTCATATAACGGTTAAAATAGTTTGTCCTATCTTTCCGTTCTCTACGTCTCCCATTTTTCTTCTTAAGCTTTTATTGGTTCACGTGATATTCTCCTAAGTGTTTTTCCGGTTTGTGTCATCAATTTTTATTTCCTTGGGCCTTTAAAAATACATCTATAAAAAATCACGCGTCATGTGATTTTCAATTTATATCCTAATATATATGCTCGCTTAATTACAGCGATCATGCTCTTGTCTACACTCCCCAGAAGAGACTCTATACAAAATCTGCAGCAGAGCGCCAATTAAAAAATGTGGATTCGATTTACCACACTGGTTTATTGCCTACGAGCCCTTTCCACACATCTTCCCATTGAGAACCACCCATTATTGATGCTGGAAAGATGACTATTGCTCAGCGCCGTACAGACTGGATTATGGGTTTGGACGCACGATTCTACCTTATCCCTCATCGTCAACGGCTTTCTATCTATCCGCAGCCAACCTCGATCGTATATATGCTGTCACAAGATGCCTATCAATACCCTAAACCTTTTGAACAAAGCAACTCATCAAGAGATCGATGTAGCTCTTGGGGCGGGCGTGTCTCTAGTTCAGCCCAAGACGCCATCCAGGAGAGTGCCTTCTGTGAATATTGGTCGCTAAGCCTTTGCTTCACAAGCTTATACAATACCTGTAATATTGGGTTCGAACCTTTCAAACAGAAGCTGTCAGCTCCAAATCCGAAGAACGGGGTCAGTTTCCATGCCGTTTTTACTCTGTTTCAAGCTTGCTGGGCTCTACCAGGTGATGCGTGTGTTCATTGCCAAGCTGTTTGCAATACAGCACTCGGTATGAGAGTGTACGCTATGTGTTCAGTTTATAACCAAACATATGATCCCGCATTGCCTAATTTGAGTATCCGGGACGCCATGGCTGCCGCAACCCTGGGGGATGTCTAGAGTGTCTTCTGCTGGTTTCATGGACATTTTAAGATTGCGGGAAATAACCTCTCTGATGAGGGCGTTGACAGCGAGAATTGGGTGATCGGAACAGCATTTCGCTATTACTCACTCTGGCTACATGGCAGAAATCAGGTCATCTCATCGAGTTTCCTGGCAAAAAAGATTGGAGACAGCCTACGAGAACTTCAAGTTGCGTGCTATTGTACATCGACCTACCTTGTGAACTACTCCCCCCGCCAATGTTTCGACCGAAAACTCGGCAGACAGAGTGACATATTACAAAGCGCTCATCTCAACCTTAGTGCATTCGAGTCTCTAAGTCTGTGGAATCTTCGGGCGTGTTAACTGTCACGGTACTTGGACGAGCGGGATCGTTACTGCTCGCTCTTGTACTCGAGACATGCTCGTACACACTTTACTGTGATCTCTTCTATTATATGTATTTTTGTGTGGATATTGTTGTGGTTGTTGGGTGCATGTTTTAGACCGCGTGTTAGTTACGGAGTAAGAGACCGTTTAGTCTAACTAGGATGCTGTTTTACCAGAATTTAAAGCAGGTTACGAACTTCTTAAAGGCAACCGACTGAACTTTGCCTCCAGGTGTGGGGAACTCTTCAACAACCTGTATATTCTATGTGAGTTGCTCTCAGCTCTCACTTTGCATACGCATACCACCTAGGGTTAGGACGATATCCTGTACCTCCTGCTTCGACACAGGTGAGTGAGACATGGCATTTCTGCTAGTTCTGTTTAACAGGATCGGGAGAGATTGTATCCTCTTATATTCCTGGCGATAAGGATGCCATGCTTTTTTGCAAGTGGACGAGATATCACTACCCAATTGCTCATAATTTTTGCTTGTGCAAGTCGATGAAGAATTTGGTTAATATTGGGTTAGCTTATGTATTTGACAGAAGAGGGCACCTTTCTCCTGCAGGGCTGTTTTTTAATTTCTATTCAACATCAGCTGCACTGTGTTGGTTGAAAAATGCTATTTGCGAGGGATTCATTTGTAGACAGCATTTCGTCAGATTGTTTTTCGATTATGAGTAGGCCTACGATACTGGATGACGATAGGTTATCATGACCACACCATGGGGACAAGGGGACACCTCCCATTGATTTGTTTGAATTTATAAGATATTGTCGATTCCGTGTACGGGAGGGGAAGCCCTCTCTGTCCCAATAGAGAATGAATAAGGCATTTCTCATTGAAATGCCATCAGTGTTACTCTCTTTACTTTTTTTATCAACGGTACCAGCAGATTTTCTTGTTTCGCTCTGCGTAGACGAGCTTTCGATATCTTTTGATGTGGCTCAGATGGCTACTCTAGAGCGTCGACTCCAAAGGCATTAAACGTATCGCTGACTTTGCCGAAACGTATGGGTGTCGTAGTTTTGTCTACCAAAATCTAATGTGGTACAATTATGTCGCCATTTACGCCTTCATCCAGACCCAGAATTGTTCCTAGATGATGCTCACATGGATGAAGTTTGTTGCACCGTTTTCTTGGCCTTGTTTTTGAAAAGCGCCTCAACTGAAGGCCTATATTTGCAGCCCTAGGACTATCTTGTACCCGCGCCATGGATATTCTTCGTTGTCTGATGTCCAGCATTTAGGGTGCTGATATGGATAATGCCTCTTTATCGGGCGAAACTAGACTACATATATGAGTTTTATGCACAACCAAGCGTGAATTGCTGAAAGCGGACTCAATTGATCACACTAGTCTCCGTTTGGTGATTGGCCTCCATGGTACGTCCCATATCGAGAGACTCCTAGTTGTTTCCAGGGAAAGACTGTTTGCTCTGCACCGTGCACAGAGTAATATACACTTGTATGCACGCGCCCGGCGTCTTAATCTAATGCGGAGAGACACCGATCTTACAAGTACACTAAGTTTTTCAGGTTTAGCGCCAGGGAACTCCTTCGGCGGCTCGACTTAGCTGCAGGCCCCCAACTTGGACGGTACCACATTTGAGCATTTGTCTCTTTGCCCCTGGTCCCAATACTTAAAAGGGGCGACAGTAGTATTACGTTTGAGCATTTTTAAGCAGAAGTCCGAAGAAGTGATCGGCTTCCAAGCTGTTTCCCCTCTGTTTGAAGTCAGTGAGGTTTTCTGGTTATTCGCTCCATTGATGGAAGCATGTTGTCTAAGGGCAACCTGTTCCATAAGAGGGGAGCAGTAGCAGCCTTATGGGTAGAAAACCAAAAGTGACCCTTTTCTCAGACGAGAGCCTTACGGTGAAATGTCGGATCCATCCGAGGTGGCCATGATTAGGGACCTTTGGACACTTGATGGCACATCGGTGAGTATAACGCCGCATTCTACTATGAACTTTGTGAAAAGAGTGGTTTATGCGAGGGAACTAGTGGACTAGCCCATATATGACATCCCCGTAGAGCTGGTCGAACAAGGAGCGATCAAGTTGAAACATGTGAGAAAAAATGGATAGGCCTAGAGACTCACCCTTACATTCTTCGTCACGTTCGACGGTGACATGATCCTTGAGTCTGTGCGTACCAGTTGACATCGCTACCGCGTGAGACATTCGCACCACTGCCGCGTAGGTGCCACTACTGTCACCTCTTTGGCCATACGAATCGCTCATGTACATAGACTTGCAAAGTCGGGGTTACCCGAAGTCTGTGTAAGTTTCTCCAAGGCCGCACGCGATAAGTTTACATCGTCTTTGGCTGAGGTGTCAATTGCCAAGAACTGCACCCAGCTTCTTAGAAGCAATGTGGTGCGTATATCCTTGAGAATGAATTCCTGGCCGTTCAGGCCTAGGATCGTCTCTCATTTCGTGAGAGTTAGGGAATTGGTCCTGGCGGAACTGGCGCTGCCTCAGGAGCCTTATGCCTCAATGTTACAAAAAACCCTATGCTCTTGGCGCTTATAGGCCTACAGGCACGGTCGTTTCTGCGCCCATTCGGAACCCTTCTGCGGATTATACCCACCCCGGACGCTCCTCTGGTACAGCTGTCGGCACAAAGGGTTCATACCCAGCCTCAGCTAAAACCAGGGCTTTCCACCCTGCTCCAGCGTGACCGTTTCCCGTAAGTCGAAACGCCGTGCGCAACCATCGAATCATTAGAGTCACAGGAGGCAACACGTGTGAAGGTGGTTGTGAACCATTTTTCAGGGGTTCCTAAAAGAACTTCGGCAACAACGCCCACACCCTGTGCTAGGTTGGGTGGCGATAAGACTGTGTATCCTCCAAAGGAAAGACGTCTGCACACGAAACACACTCGCCGGCCTAAGGTACGAAGCGGAGGGAGGAAAAAACTCGCATGGCTAGCCCAACCTCATCCGATAAGACCTCAAATGCAACAGCGCTTTCGGTGCATTGTTCAGCCAACAGCGCCCAGAGTTCTGCTTCCGGGAAGCATACTGCCATTCTCGTGAGGGGTGTCTCTTCGAAGCGTGCCCCTGCATCTCCTCAGAAGTAAGCATAGAAGGCATATTCCTTCAATTGAATTGCAGTGGACTGCGGGCCAACTTGGAGGAGCTTTAGAGGCTCGTCTCCTCCCGTTTTCCTTTAACTATTTTTTTTGCAGTAGACCATGCCGGGCGCCTGCCCCTTGCCCACCCTCCATGAGTATAAGGGTTTTGAGACGCCACCAGCAAGGGATGGGGATGGGCTAGAGGATGCGCGATTTACATAAGGCATGATGTCTTCTTTCTTCTATTTGCTTTAAATACCTCCTTTCAGGCGCTAGCAGGGCAGCTCTACCAGGATAGGATGTATTATATTATTTCTACATAAATTCCACCTTCATCCGACTTCGAAGCACGCCCGCCGAACTTCCTAGCAGGCACAGGTGTTTTCACTTAATGGTAAGGCCCCTCTATCAGAGGTGTGGAAGTGAGTCAAAAGGATTCTGGGCAAGTTTTCACAGGACCCCCTTTCCATTCTCCAGGATAATGAGACCGCAATTTCTGACCTTGCATCCGTGAAAGAGTCCTTAGTGACCATTTTCTCTTCATTATCTAGCCAGCATGCTGCTCTACCAGGATTCAAGGCGCGTCGTGATATCGCTGAAGGCTGAGTTGCGTTCCGGTCTCGCTCGGGCGTTGACTCTGCCTCTGGTAAGGACGGCGTCCCATAGGTAATATTTCTACACCTGGATGAATAAGGGATGGCCTTTCCGGTAGATTTATTCAACAGGCTCCTAGCAGAGTGTATCACCCAAGACTCCTTGCAAATGGCTATTGTGATCTCTTTTAGCAAACGTGCGGCAGATCACTCTACCCTTGCCGGTTTCCGCCCAATCTGTCTAACCTCCTGCGTATGGAAGTTGATGGAGAAATTGTTAAATGTTAGATTAACCTTTTTCTGGACAGCGGAGCCTGCTTGTCTTCTGCGCAGTGCGGCTTCTTTAAGTTCCACTTTACGTCGGATGCTCTTCCCAGACTGTAAAATGCCGTCAGCGAGGACTTCCTTCGGAGACAGCACTACACCATGGCTTAATTGGATGTGTAGAAGGCCTATGATACCGTATGGCGATAGAGTATCATGGAGACTCCGCACGATGGGAGAAAGGGTACATCTCCCAATCTATATTTTTGAATTTTTGCGAGATTGTAGATTCCCCGTACGGGTGGGGGAGGGGGAGCCCTTTCTGGCCAATGGAGCAGGAAGAAGGTGTCCCGCACCTAAGTGTCCTCAGTGTTCACTCTTTACTCTGAGCATCAACGGTATCACTTCGGTGCTGCCGGAAGATGTTTTCACTACGCTCTACGTGGATGACCTCTTGATCTCTTTTGGCGCGGCCTAGATGCCAACTGTGGAGCATCGACTCCAACAGGCATTGAACCGCGTCTCTCGCTATGCCGAAACGCATAGACTTCGGTTTTCTTTGGCCAAGACTAAGGTAGTGCACATCTTTCGCCATCCACGGCTCCAACCCTACCCAGACTTGTTTCCAAATGACGTTCGCCTGAAAGTGTTGGATTCGCATCGTTTCCTTGGTCTTGTTTTGACTAACGCCTCACCTGGGAGGCTCATATTCTCAGCCTTAGGTTGCCATGTAGCCGCGCGATGGACGTTCTTTGTTTCGTGACGTTCAGCACGTAGGCTGCTGATATGGCTACTGCCTTACTTTTCTATCAATCCTTTGTTCGTTCGAAGCATCATGACGGATGAGAGTTTTATGGATCCGTAGCCGGGCGTTTATTGCGGAAGGTGGACTTAATCCATCACACCAGCCTCCGCCTGGCAACCGCTACTTCCACACGTTCCCCTTATAGAGCTAATTTGTCGATGCTGGGAGATGATACTCGCTCTATGCCATGCACAGTACACTATTGGCCTGTACGCGCGAGCCCGATACCTCCCTCAGTCGCCAACAGCTACAGCACATTTGCAGCCGATCTTGACGGTTTCTATGGCGCCGAAAGCACTAGTCAGTGCCTTGATACTCCTTTGAGACCTCAGTATAGCTCTTGAGCCACTAACGCCTCTGTTTCTTCCCAGGATGCCACCCTGGATTGTAATACTTTTGACCTTTTGTCTCAACGCCTCTACTCCCAACGCTTTTAAAGCGCCCGGAGTATTGTGTTCATTTTTTAGAGCACACCTCGTGTCACGCTGTATCCGTGCCAGTGTATACGTATAGCTCCATGTCCAAAGATCGAGTCGGTTTCCACATCGTATTCCATCTGTGGAAGTCAGCGTGGCTCTGCCAGGTGCTGCGTCTCTTTTCAAAGCCGAGTTGGCTACAATACATCGCTTGGTACGGTATGGAAGACAAGGCATGTGATCAGTTCAGAGACCGGATTGTAATCTATAGCGACTCACAGAGAGCCATGAGTGCTCTTGGGGCATTTGGAATCTCCACATACTCTGGTTCGCGGTATCTGTGACCCCACGGTTTCCGCGAGCCAGGCGGATGTCGAGAGAATTTTCTGCTGGGTTCTTGGACATGTGGGAATTGCGGGGAATGAGAGCGCCGATGAGGGAGTAAAAGAATCCTCGAGGCCTGTGCGTCCAGATTAGCGTTTCACTCTTCCACACACCGATTACATGACAGGAATACGGGCTTCCCTCCGGGTGGCTTGGCAAAGAACATGAGATACGGCCGAGGGGAACTTAAAGTTGCGTGCCATTGCGCCGCGTCTGTTCTCATAGACCTAACCCCCAATGCCGCGACGGCTTCAGGTTACTATCTTTCGTCTTCGTATTTAACACACTCGCGGGACGCTCCGCCATTTGATGGAGCGCTCGCCAGTAAATTATTTCGACGACTACGTTGTCCCCCAGACTGTTCGGCATATTCTTGTTGAGTGTCACAGTTTGGGTGGATCTGCGAGCAAGTTACCTGAAGCAGGGTTGCTACCGCTTGTCCCTTTGTACTAGGGAGGGATTTGTGTACACAGACCTGTGGACTATATGACTTTGTCTAGGAGGTTGGTCTTTTCATTTTATTTGACTCTCTTTGTTGTAAATTACATCTTCCTTCGGCATAAACCCGAAGCCGGACCACAGCTTCTTCTTTTTTATTTTCTGCTTATCTTGTTTTTTAGCGTTTTTTTGTTTTTCTATATTTGTTATTTGTTTTTGCATGTCTTTTCTAATCTAGCCTAGTATTTGGCTGTAACATGATTATGTAGACTTTTGCCCTAGTAGGCAGTCGCCAGGTGTACTCCTAAAATATTTTTTTAAAAATCTTTCCTTCCCCTGCTAGGGCTAAACAGGAGTGAGATCGAGGGCCGAATCATCCATTTCTTCCACGACTGCTCTTTGCGGTTTATGCTACGCAGAACTGACAACTAACAGAGGTGGTAAAAGCATTTGGCCTAAGAAAGGTATATGCGACTGTTGATCTAATTGGAGATAGATACCTCGCGTTTTCAATCTTATTGGGTTGTTTATCTTTATTTCTCTCCGGCTCTTTTTATTCCCATGAAAAATATCATTCATTTCCACACAACACCACCTCGTTCAGAAACACTTAAAATTACGATATAGTGAAGCCGGGATGGTTTCCTGTTAGGGGTCGCGAAGAATGGTTACAACTAGGACCATGAGTCCGAAGCTTTGTCGCAGCACCTGATAGAAGTAGGTGTATTTAGACACTATGGTATGTAGTGATTTTCTCTAGGAAGGTAAATAGGGACCCATAGGCGGCTGAATAAGTCTCGTTCTGTCTGTCTTTCTTTTTCCAGTTGTTTTGTGGTAAATGAATCAGAAACAAGAGCGAAGAAGAGTACAAAAGAGAAGAGCCCTCTGAGCGATCACTAAAGTACTAGATGCCGAGAGCGCCGTCTTCAACAAGAAAAGGAGCAGACTCGAATGCCTTCAAATAACGCTGGGGACCATAGATGCATACAAGAAACTGGACACAGGTAAACTATGCGAGGTACTCTATGACCAAATAAAGTAGCCTTTATTCGTAATGTATCGACATATAAAGCGGAAAACGACCATTAAAAGTTAGGGAAAATCTAAGGAAATGAAATATAACAAAAAATCAACTGCCACTGTGAATTCTCTCTAAGATCACAGAAAACAGAAGCGTGATCTATTGGAAAGTTGATAGTTTCCCACAAAAAAAGAGAACAAATTTAAACTGAAATGGAATAAAAACGAATAAAGATCACAGAAAGGACAAAATCCGAAGCCAGATATGTTCCTAAAATAGTGTGAACAATCACTGAATTGTGAGCTAAATGTACCAAAACACAACAAAAAATAATCATTTATCATGAAGATCCTACCTGAACTATAAAAGAGAGAGGGCTATATCAAGATACAGCTTTAATGTTATGAAACGGAACAGCACACAATGCGACAATGCCCCGAAAGAAAGCACACGGTTCAGAATGAGCGCAAAGAGGAGAATTGGGAGCATATGGAGGAAACGTACAAGAAATACCTTAAAAAATAAATGCAACATAGACAGAAGCTGCTAAGAACACTTTAATAGACATGTAAAAGGAAAAGACGTACCGTACTGTCCCGAACGGAGCATAGATGGAAGTACTGTCATGTATTCTACACAGTCGTGATTAATGGGAAACCCGGCACATTTCCGGAGACCCTAAGCACCACGTTAGAGAAAATTATTGAAATTAAAAATATAAAAAATATTAAAGAAAACATATGAAGAACACATAGAGACCCAAAACTAGAAACCCACAGACAGCGACCAACGAGACCAGCAATTAACAGAAAAAGAGAGATCTCACTAGCATTGTGGAAACGGCGTTGGATTGCTGACGTCGAGGTGAGGGTTCATTCACGGCGAGCTTGGAGACAAAACATACAGCGGCATCATTAGCTTGGCGGCTCATCGGGTAGATTTGCCGAAGGTCACCCACGCAGGGCTAGATAGCTCCGCACACATCAACATGCACATAGCCAACCACAACACAACTACCATTTCCTTTCCAGTCTCCACACCACAACATAACAACATACCCCCCCCCCCTTCTCTCTCTCTCCTCATTTCCGAAACCTTACCGACTGTAAGGATAACCTACTACGTGCTTTACGGCCCCTTTGTAACTTAGGTCGTAACTCCTGGGAAGCGCGGTTCGATAACTTACTACCTAGTATACGCCGTAGCGACCAGAGCGCGGGTCGACGAACTGAAAGCCGGCTAAATTTCATCACGTTGGCGCTCATAGTGACGGGTATAAATAGGGACCTCCTGACTCTAAGAAGTAGAGCCGAGCAGGATTTCATACAGTAAAGACCTGTTGATACTTACAGAACTCTGCCAGCATCCGCCGTTATTTCCTCTGCCAGTGCACCGATTGCAAGCTCCCGATTTATTCGTCTCTCTCGCTCTCACCAGGAAATCGGAATACGCTTGGGCTCGTTACGACTCTCCCCGCCTCTAGGACAACCGCGTATTGCCTCACTACTTCCGTGACAGGTATCTGGAGTATTTCTTTTCATCTTGCGCCTCATTTTGCGGTTCTCGTTATCGAGACCTACAGCTATTTACAAAGGACGTAAGACCGGGGGTATATTCCTGTACCGATTGTCCAGAGTAGCAGTGCTTATTTTGTAACGATGTGTTGTCGTTGGTGGTTTAGTCCTGTGACATATTGAATGCATTTGTCTGTGTACTGTATTTATTTGATACTTTTGCATTTGATGTGACGCGTTTGCGCACTGTATTTATTTAACGTGTCGTATTTAATGTTACCCTTTTGTGCACTGTATTTATTTAATACATTTGAATCATTCGTTGTATTATTATACTCTCGTAGATATCTAAGCACCTTCCTGTGGACCTCTTTATTTCTTGTTTTTAGGCCTAGAGAACTTAGTTCCTCGTTTTGCCTTTACACCGACGGCGAAATAGTGTTTGCTATGGGTACACTCATGCCAATATATGCCTGATGTGGAAGTGGTGCTCTGCCCATGGGTTCATGAAGGGTCCCACCATTGCTATTGTCTTTCAAAAACCTTATACAAATACCCCCCATCACTCCCCGGAGCTTACGCCACTACCATAGCCTTCATCAGAGAGAAGCCACAAAATATACAAAAACAATGATTCCCCATCCCTTGATGAAAGAATTAGAGGCTAGTCTAAAGGCCATGCGCGAAGGCAGATGTGAATGGGCGCACAAAGAGATCGGTGGTGGCGTAGAAGATGTGGTGGTCCGAAAAGCTTATTACACATCTCGATAAAATTCGAAATGAAGGAAAATAATAATGAGTTTTATCACAAGATTTAAAAACTCAGCGATGTTTGGTAGCTTGGAGCGAAAGAGGAATAAGAGATAATCAGCAAAGCTTATTTAAGAGATGAAGAAAGTACCTTGGAGTGCATATATATGCGTGTGTGTGTTCGTGTGGATTTTGATAGTATATGTTCATCATGGCAGGTCTTATTGAAAGTGGCGGTTAATTTTGTATTAAGAATTTTCTTATCAAATTCTATCGATTTGTCGTATATTCGCTTTCCTTTCTTGGTTTAACTCGGAAATAAGCTCCCCAAAGTTCATTGTAAACTAAAGGCTTCTATCTTAAGGAAGGTAACAGTAAATTAACGAACTTTTCCACAATATTTTATTACACTGACAGTGACTGACTTGTTTTTATACGGCACGCATCATGTTCAGAGACAAGGTGGACAAATATGACAAGGGATGGGTTTATATATCATAATATGTTGTTCTAGACTTACTACAAACAAAAACGTGGAAGCGTGTCAGCTAACTAACGCTCATTAGGGCAGGGGAGAAACGGGTCAAAGGTGGGAAACTTTAGGTTGACAGGTTGAGGACAGAGGTTTAGCTCCTTTCTCATGGTGACTAGAAACTTGCGGGATAAATAAGTCAAGCGAGCTCCTTTGCTCGATTCTGTCCTCTTGCGCGGTTAACCTATTTGCCCCAAGTTGCTAATCATCATGGAAAAGGAGCTTAATCTATGTCCCCAGCCGATCGTCCTGTAGTTCCCCACTTTTCCTAATGATGGTAAACTTGCTTACAGGGTTCCATGTTTTTGTTTGTTAGTAAGTCTGTAACACATATTGTGATATATAAACCCATCCCTTGTCATATTTGTCCACTTTGTCTCTGAACATGATACGTGCCGTATAAAAACAAGTCAGTCACTGTCAGTGTAATAAAATATTGTGGAAAAGTTCGTTAATTTACTGTTACCTTCCTTAAGATAGAAACCTTTAGTTTTCAATGAACTTTGGGAAGCTTATTTCCGAGTTAAACCAAGAAAGGAAGGCAAATATATGACAAATCGATAGAATTTGAAAAGAAAATTAGTAATTTGATAATGGTATAAACATTTTCAGTGAGCTAATTTGGAAGTTTATTCAAGCAGGAAATTTCTTAAGAGATCTAACACGATGGGAGCTTCATTGTATATTAAAGATTTTGATGGGGCATACTTTGAGATGACCTTTGATGAATTGAATACGGGACACTGAGTAAGAAATGACATAGACTGACTAGGTCAGAATTGAGATAAGTCATAGTGGGATTATAATACTTTAAAATAGCAATGGTAGTAATTCACTTAGGGTAATCTACTATGGATGTATTTATGTAGTACGGATGTAATTGTCATACTCGTAAATAATGGAACGATTGGTATGGATTAGTGCAATACAGTAATGGACTTGTAGCTAAAGTGGTTTGTTAGTGTGAAATGTTAAGCATGAATGAAATGTGCTTTTTGAAACGGCCGCTAACAAGGGAAAATGTTCCCAGATTAAAGGAAAAAGTATTCAATTTTTAGGGTGGGATTTTCATAACAAAGCTGTGATTTTATACAGGGTCACCCCCAAAACACGGGTCCCAACTTTTAGTAGGACTCATTTCTAAATTTTCTGCAAAGAATGAATGAAACTTAAGCGATAACTAGGTTATTTTGTTTAAAAACATCATATCAAAACATGAGAGTCTTTGAACTTTTCTTCTTTATTCTAGGGCACGTTTTCGTTCGAGATGACCTCCATTTAACTCTGTGCATTTCTTGAGGCACAGCACAAAGTTGCCCATGACGTCCTTAAAAACCGACCGACTAATGGCTCTGATCTCCTCCCTAATGACTTCCTTGAGTTCCGTGATGGTCCTGAGTTTCTCTGTGTACACTCTGTCTTTAAGGTAGCCCCAGAGAAAGAAATCTGGGGGCTAAGGGCTGGGCTGTGAGGTGCCCACTCAAAATCAGTCTTGATACTGATCACACGGCCACCAAAGTTCTCTTTCAGCCATCTCGGGACAGGTTTGAGATGTGAGAGCTTGCTCCATCTTGCTGGAGCCATAACTTCATCATAAGCGACAGGAACATGGTCTACAGCTCCCTCTTGAAGGTTTTGAGGACCTCGACATACTTTTACCGCTCCTTGGTGACTGGACTGTAACTGTCGCACCAGATAGCTCGAAGAAGAATGGTCCGATGATGCCTCTGGCTGAGAGTGCAGTCCATACCGTTTACTTTTGGGAGTGCAAGGGCTTGGTGGCTACCTTATTTGGTCAGAAGGTCCACCAGAAGACATTTGTCTTCGAGTTTACCTTTCCTTCAAGATGGAAGTGAGCTTCATTTGAGGTCCAAAGGAGGTTACGGAAAATTGGTGTCTCCTTAATCTTCTCCAGTATCTTGACTGCCATAGCCTTTCTCTGCTCCTTGTCTGAGGCTGTAAGGGTCTGCTTCGTTTGTATTCTGTATGGGTAAGCGTTTACATCCATTACTAGCACTCTCTTGCAAGTCTCACGGAATATACCGAGGGACTGACTTCGCTTGCGCACAGAGCGTTTTGGACTCTGCTGAGCTAACTCTCTCACCCTCTCGACCAGCTCAGCTGTACGCTTCTTGGGGCGTCCTGAATAGCTTGTTCGGTTATCACTAGCTGCATTGAGGTTCTCCACTGTACAATAGTTTTCCAAGTGGTTCAACTAGTCCTGAATTCTGCTCTTGGAAGGGGCTTTTTCACATTCGAACTGATGCAAGAAAGTGTCCTGCACTTTCTTGAACGAGCCTGTCTTGTAGCAATGCTTGACGCAGTCTATCTTTTGCTGGAGTTCCCATTGAGATCTAGTTGTATTCACAGGCGTTGCTTCTGTCATGTCCTGCAAAGTAAGGGTAATTAGTGAATAAATGAATGAAGGATATATCCCAAAAAGTGTGTGCAGGCCCGTTTTTTAAGGGTGACCCTGTATTTGTAGCGGTTTCAAGATGTATTAAAGAGAGTGTATTCCACTACAAAAGTGATTCCTGAAGGAAAACATAATAAAGCATCGAGAGGCTACTTTTACAGGATAAAATAAGAATATACTTTGCGAACTGTGGGGCCAGAACAACCCTTACAGAGGACAGACCCAGGTCTGCCCTCGCTAAGCTCATAAGGGGATTACATGCAAACCATCCTTACGCCGACCAGCTCGAAGCCAGTGGTTTCAAGACATCACAAGGATAGGGGCGCCACTCCTTTACTGAATATTCCGCTAAGGTCGTTCCTTCTTTTTTTGAGGACATTCATAAGCTCAAGGAATCTTGGGTACATTGGCGAGTTTCCAATCATTAGACCTAAGTCTTCGCCACACGCATGAGTTGCAGTGGCCAAGACCAAAGTAACCCTCCAGCTCATGAAATTTGCAGTCTCCTGCAAGCTCCTTAACAAGAAGAGAGTTTCTAAAATCTCTTTATCATGATGAAGAGACTCTCTCTTCGCAATGTAACTGTGTCACTCGACGGGTCTCGAAGCTTTCTCCTCTCCCAACTTGTCAGTAAGAAAACTACTCGTGTTCTATCAACTGTAACGTATTACTTTCAGCGCTACCAAATCAGAATCAATTATTTAATTTTGTTTAAATCCAACTCAATTTAGTGTTTAGCTAATGGAATCAGTGAAATTAATTCGTAGCAGTGTAAAGTAGCCTTTTGCCATTTTTTAGCCGCGGGTAATTCGAAGCATTGTAAACTAACCTTTCCTCATTTTGGATTAAAGTATAATACGGTACCGGAAAAAATATTATGGATTCGTCTGCAAACGAGTATTTGTAAGTTTGATGGTCGTTTAAAGTCATTTACTTCGTTATTCTCTTGTTTAGGGCATAAGGCGAGTTTTTAAAACTTTTATGTATTTATTTCGGTTCATGAAATCTTCAAAAATGTGTAGACGACTCGTACCATTCACATATGCTACTCCCCCACCCTCCTCCCCAAACATGACTTTGTGTGGATTTTTTATGGTTTTCTTCACATATTCTAGCATAAATTCTTCTCTAACTGTTCGAAGAATAACTTGGATGCGATCATCAAGTACTCGGCAAACACCACTTGAAACATACAGAAAAAGGGAACCACCGGAAATTTGACCTGAGGCATTATTTTATATGTAAATGTCGTTTAATGCTATTAAATTTAATATGATTTTAATATGATTTTCGTTTTAATATCTGATATTTACACTTTATAATAGTAAGACTTTTTGCCTATTTCCAGTTTGCATCATGGATTCTTCAGCTATGGTTTCTTCCTATGATGATATCGACGCAACCCAACTTCCAGAAGCCTGTAATTCCCTCCTCTCGGTTGCAGATTCACTTTTCTTCTTTCAACCAACATGAAATACTTTTGCATGATAGTCTTCTCTTCTAAAGAGCCATATTTACTATCAATCTATCCACTCCTGGTGTAGTTAACTTTTTCTTCCACGTTTTCCTATACTTTTTGAGTTTAACTCTAGACCATTTACTTTTCATTTTTTCTTAATAACACTAACAGTTTGTGGTGAAATATTTAGTTTGAGGGCGATTTCTTTCCGTTTCATACATTTTTTCTGCAATAAAACCTTGACTTATTCAACTTTTCTCGGACTCAAATCTTTATTCTTCCTATTCTAACTAATGCATACAAATATTCAAATTTAATTTATAATATACTTTTTCATAGTTAAATTATAAAATCAATCATCTATTGCTACACCTTACCACCTACTTGATCAGGAAGTAATTTTATCAACGTCTTCAATCCAAATCATAGTAGCAATTTGCCGCTACAAAAATGGTGCCAAAAAATGACACTTGGAAGAAATAGAAGAAAACAACGAACGTTTGAAAAGCGCTTCAATCGCCGCAGAAAATAGAAACGTTCCGAAAACGAGATACCGACCGCTCCTCCCTCCTCAATTGAGCGACGAGATGAAGGAGAAGAACAAACAACGAAGCAGAACGTATGATTAAATAACGATTCATGGACCGAGGAGTGGGAGATGTGCGGTGCTCACCAAAAAGAGAGCAGAAATGAGACATCTCATAGAAGAACAGAGGGGGCTTTTATGGGATAGCCTAATTGGCAAAATAAATGAGAAAATATATCCTAAAGAAGTTTCGAGGCTCCTAAATAAAGTGGAAGGAAAGCCTACAATAACTAAAATAACAATCACAAATGAACAGGGGTAGAATATCCAAAACGACAAGACCATTGAAAAAAATTACATTCCACTGGAAATCGGCGTTCTTGAATCGATGAATGGTCCAAAGCAACTTAATAAACAAACCAGACAATGGCTTCACCACTGCCCCCTTAGGGGGGAGCTTGCGCTTCGCTACTAAGATATATAAAAATAAATTTTCTGAACTTCACCATTTGTAATTCTTTGGGTTTTTAAAAAAATCACAAAATTTCTATACTTATATTTATTTCTGAACTTCATTTTGTTTTTTGATATTATAAAAGAATTATTAGAAATAACTTTGATAAAAAAACATAAGTCATGACCAAACTAAGATGAAATTATTATTAAAATATTAAAAAAAAACAAGGGCTTCAATAAGAACAGAAGAAATCAAAAGCGTTATTCAAATGGAAAACGCCAAGCCTCATAGGAATATAAGAATGACTCTTACTAAGCAACCAAATAAGATAATAGAAGATATAAAGAATATATTCAATGGCTGCCTGAACACCGGGTTCTTTCTAGACGGATATAAACTTGCTAAGATTATCTTCACACCCAAACCAGGCTAACCACGGAGTCACCTAACCAGCTATAAGCCTATGCCAATTGTGAACGTTATAGACAGATAGAATATCTTAAATAAAGACTAATTGAATATCTTAAAAATAACAATTCAAACGCCAAAATCAAGTTCGGACTCTAAAAAAGAGAGATACCAGGATATCATGTAGCGTTATTAGCAAGCAAATCACCAAGTCCAAAACAGAGATAGCATACATCGATCTGGTCCTGAATGATCTGTCGATCTTCCGGGCGATTTGTTGACAACAGCATAACTCTTCGTGTAGCGTATCAGAGTTCTTTCCTCCACGTTATAGTCAACGGTTTTCGCCATTATCCTATTATCAGATCTTGACAACATGGAATATCATATTAATAAAAAAAATATTGCATGTTATATGAAGACATTTTGATTGTAACTTATCGCATATTGAATCAGGATTTAACGCTTTTCAATAGCATAGCCATTTTAGATAGTTGAAAAGAGTTATAAGGAAGTTTGTACTTTCATTTTGCTTTCCAGATGTATTGTTACATGCAAACCTACACCAACATATTTATAGAGATAGCCAAGGAATAAGAAAATTTCCAGGTGTCCGAAAACATTTTGGCTGTGGCTGTACACAGATCAACTAGAATTCCTGATTATATGAACATTCAATTTGTAGTAGACATAACACACATAAAACATATAACGCACAGTAGCCGAATTCAACAGCATCAACGATTAAGGAAAGGAATGAAAAACAAGGTCTGCTGACTCAAGTCTTGTACTCTCACTCATTCTGATTTATGACCTTATGACCTTCAAAACTTTCAATAATTCCCGAACTAAACATGGTAGGACCTTGAAAATTATATCACACGGGAGAGAATGTAAAACAATATCAGGGTTTCAAACTTCGTTAGAATCGGCCGAATAGTTATGATGTTATTGACAAATAATTAATCGGCTAACCTTTGGAAGACTTTAGCAATTATATCATTCGAAAGAGAACGTAAAGCAACATAAGGGTTTCAAATTTCGTTAGAATCGGCTCGATAGTTACAATGTTATTACCAAAACAAAATAATTCCAAGGCTAACTTTGGGATGACCTTGGCAATTATATCATTCGAAAGAGAATGTAAAACAACATAAGGGTTTCAAATACCGTTAGAATAGGCCGAATAGTTATGATGTTATTACAAAAAAGATTCCCGGCTAACCTTGAGAGGACCTTGACAATTATATCATTCGAAAGAGAATGTAAAATAACATAAGAGTTTTAAATTTGGTTAGAATCAACTGAATAGTTAGAATTCTATTACCAAAACAAAAAAAAAGCAAAACGAGAACCGACGGACGGACCGACCGACATAGTGAGAGATAGAGTCGTACGCGACTAAAAATGGAGAGAAGTCCACCTAAAATACCAACTATACCCATAACATATCGAAAACAGAGTTCTGTGATTAAAGTTAACTTCAACCGGATACAAAATACATTTGACTGAAAGGATTAACAAAGCAACTCCATTATTAAGCATCCATTATATATTTATCTGGTACTTTAGAAACCGAGAAGGTTAGTTTATGACAGATTTTTAAGTATTTAATGCCCCTCACTGTGAGTGCAAAATTATCGTCGGGCTGAGGATGTAAATCTTGTCCCTTCTGAAACCAGTCTTCGAAAGAAGCTTCCAGTATCCAAACTCCCGTTTTATTGCCAATGACCGCTCCTAGTAATAGAAGTTTTAAAGAAGTCTACAACTATAACGACTCGAAGTGGGTCCAGTACCGCGTTGATTCCTTCCGCTTCCTCTTCATAGATCGGTAAGGCATATTCCTTCAATGGAATCGCCCTGAACTCTGCCATAATTGGGAAAAGTTTTCAAGGATTGTCTCCAACTAATCCCAACTGTCTTTAAAAGACGAAGCTATGTGTATTTTCACTAGTTTCCCTCGCCGGAGATCTATAGTTTTTTGAGGTAGTGGTGGGTTGTGTACTATTTTCGACGAGTGTGATTCTATATATTTCGCTTAATGATTCTGTTCAAGTGGTGGCCTTCCTGCGCTACTTGGATAGGCGCTTAAGCTGTCTATTCAGTTTACATTTCACCCTCAACCGAATTCGACTGCTCCGTTTCCGACAAATCGTAAATCTGTTGCCAGGCCCTTTGTCCGTTTCCGGTTTGTGAATGATAGGCAGCCACCTTATGGTTACCACACCTCTAATAGTAATGTAAGTTACTCACGGAAGAGTTAATATACATTTGTACTTAAAACGCTTTTTTTTCACGTTTGATTTTACTTGAGAGAATTTGTTTCGAATCTGCTCTTCGCTCTTTTAAGACATATCGAGTTTTCACAAAAAGGGAAAGTCTCAACTTGCCTATGTGGGGAAGTGTGTTAAAGGGATGTGGGATAAATGCGACCATGAACCAATCCAATAATTCTATCTCGAACCCTCTATCGTGAGGGAATCTTTCGTGCCCACTTACTCAGCATTATTTAGCCGAATGCTGCTCCACTCCAGAAGCGAGGAACCTTACAACGACCACTATTTGCTTTGCTCTCCCTTCGTGCGAATATTCCGCATTCCTTGGGTAAATGAGGCCTGACCATTCCCTTCATGTTTAGCTTTTGTTCGTATGGTATTTTCCAGATTCGTAAGAAGCTTCCGTTGTGGCTTTTCGGAAGCTAGGTAGCTATCACTCCATCCTGGTTGGTATCGGTTCAAATTATCTCCTTTGATATATGTACAAGAAGGAGAAAATGACACAAGATATATTAGTTTAATACCTGGGCAGCGAAGGTTAGGTGGCGTTCGTAAGTTATCCTTTACGACGGATGCTCTGCATTGCTTAGAGTGCGCTGTCTGCGTGGCTTGACCTCCTCGAGGCCATTTTAAAATGTACTTTCCGCCGATTCGGAAGAGCTTTATGATACCTCGAGGCAGTGTCGGATTTACGTATAAGCTAAACAAGCTACAGCTTAGGGCCTCTACTTTCTTGGTTCCTCCCCCATTTTTTTAAAGAAAAAAAGGGGTGTGCATCTCCAAAATATACGATAAAAAAATAAATAAATAAAACCTACACAGTACAACAGTTTTGCCGATTACGTATTTTACTTCTAATTTCTTGGGGCCCCCCCAAAATTAGAAAAAAAACGGGGTGTACATTTTTTAATGTAGAAGCAATTTTGAGAATGTTCCTTAGTAAGATGATTGCAAATTGCTCTGGAGATAGATGCTTTTATAAGCTGAAGGGAATAAAAAAATAATCTAGAACAACAATGACTCAAGATAAATTACGTTCCCTAAGTCTCATGTGCATAGAAAGTGACAAACTACGCAGTTTATCATCATCATCACTTCACTAACTCTATAATTTAAGAAGGAGACTTTTTTGAGTATTTGAATAATAGTTTCATCTTAGTTTGGCTATGACTTATGTTTTTTATCAAAGTTATTTCTAATAATTCTTTTATAATATCAAAAAACAAAATGGTGAAGTTTAGAAATAAATATAAGTATCGAAATTTTGTGAATTATTTAAAACCCAAAGAATTACAAATGGTAAAGTTCAGAAAATTTATTTTTATATATCTTCTTCTATAACTATATTTTAGCAACGTGATATTTTGAAAGGGGGGAAATTTAGTTTAGAGTTCCTTTTAAAATTATTATAATTGGCGAAGTTCAGAAAATTTATAAAAATTTAACCATGGCTGCTTTTTTTTAGATTTTAAATTTTAATCTTAGTAGCGAAGCGCAAGCTTCCCCCCTTAAGGGGAAGTGGCGAAGCCATTGCCTGGTCATTTGATGGTATCATGAGTTACTTTGCTCTGGCAAAGGCAAGAAAGAAAGTATTTTAGTTTAGATCATGTCTGTGTTCTGTTTGTATACACAGTGTGAAGGAATTCCCACGTGGAAGATCTTTAGCAGAAAGGAACTCCCATGTGCAGCAGAAGGCCCGGCTAGGCCTAAAGTGGTAAGCCTACCCCCCTCCCCCTTCCACAAGCGGTAGCCTCGAATCGAGTCCCCCGCGATTCACCTTTATGCGGGCTAAAATAGCTCTGCAAGAAGATTCGAGGCCCTTCGAGAGTAGAGCTGTTTCCCGCTAACCCCCAACTCCGGGGAGAGCCTCGGACATAAATCACGCTCGACTCCCCGGAAGAGACACAGAGTTGAGAAGTCTCGCCCAGAACCCAGAAGATTGCACCATGGTTCCAAGTCAAGTGCTAGCAACAAAGCAAAGTGACAGCTGGACTATTTTGTGTATTTGGAATTAGCCCCAGCAAGGAGATAATTCCACTGAACGATCGCCCCGAGTGATTTTCCCGACTTCTTTCATCAACTCCTGTCGAAGCCCTCCTCATTTCGGGTAGCCGAAATACTCTCCCATGGACCGGAAGTTACCCCCCCCCCCTTGCTTTTGGAGAACCGTCATCACTCCAACCTCCCGCTTTGAAGTCCGAGCGGCCTCACCTCAAGTGCAGAAGACATCCGTAAGCCAACCTCTCTCTGCCTTTTAGTAACCCAATTGAGTTAAATCCCCCCCCCCATTTGAATAGTCTCCTCCGGAAATACCTTAAGTTCTAACTTCTAGCCTGATTTATAACTACAATTTTCCCTTTCATTTACTGATGTGATTTTGCCCATTAATTCTCTGAGGTAATTTTACCCATCAATTCTCTCTTTTTTATTTGTGTAAATAAAATTATATTTTTGTAGATGCCTCTTTAAATAACCTTGAGCTTGGCCATTGTCCATAATTTACCTGACCTCGTTGCACTCTCTCGCTACTTAGCCCGTCTGAACTCGTGGTTTTCCATCCCTTTTGTCGGTTCGCTTTCAAGTTATTGGTCCCTCCCTGAAAGATATAATATGGTATTGATATAATGTAATGTCATACCACGACACACAATATACAATAAATCTTGATAAAATTATACAATTTAATGGGTATTGGGTAGGTTCATTAATGTAATTAGTCCTTATAGCAAGTTTCTAGAGACTAGATTATAAGCCTCTGTAAATTATGTCTTTCTAAAAGAACTTTTTTTGTTTTACCAAAGTGTTTGCATTATTAAGTTTGTTATGAATAAAAATAATTTTAAGTTAAAGGCTAATAATTATTTCACTATTAATTAATATACCTCTTCTTAATTGTATTTCAATTCAACAATTACTTTGATAAAATGCATATTATGTCAAGTGCAAATGGCTTAGATATCTATTAGGTCCAAAAATTACCATCTAACTTATTAAACACAAAAAAAACAGCGACAATTTGTCGCCGACATAGGACATCTAAAGAGCCCTATATATTAAATAGCTTAGAGCCTCATCAAATCTAAATCCAGCCCTGCCTCAGGGCGACATAGTATTACGTGACTCGCTATTATAAGGGAGGGATTGGTTGCCTTCCAATCTCTTTGGAAACTAGGGCTTAGCCGAGTGGAAACACTGCCGTTCCGATTACAGCGAAGTTGAGCCACATCGGATGTGATTTGTCGCCGGTTTGAATCTCTATTTGGAAATACATCACAAAGTCACCTAATAGGTATAGATACCCGTAATTATTGTCCCAGGATAAGCTCTAGGTGCCCACTAAGAAATAAGAGGTCTCAAAAAGAGTGAAAATCGGTGGTAAACCCGCTACTATTTTTATTTATATATTCCTTCCTGAGTTCCAGCGAGATCGTGGTATGGGTGGAAAGCGTCCATATGCTCCCTCCGCGCCCATAAGCCAAGTTACACTTCCGCCGTCGTGGCCATAAGCCCGGCCCGTATCTTTTCTTGAATGGGGGGCCACAAGACGTAGTCCAGCCCCACTTTTGCTTGGGTTTGTTTTGGACTAGCATCTCAGCTAGGAGACGTACGTTCGAATTCTTACGGTCCTGTACATAGGCAATGGGAATTCTTCGTTGCCTAAGTTCCATCAGTTTTGGTGCTAATAGAGCTAGTTTTTGTTATGTTGGTTAATACATATGGGTGAATTCGATCAAACACACGGGTTTCAACTTGGTAAATAGTACTTTATGTCCGTTTCCATGAGAATATGCTGCACAACGCTGTGGATAGTACATAGAACGCTTGTATCCACAAATCCAGCATCTTCCCAAGTTACATACAGTTCTCACTCCATCTTGGCTAACCTCAACGGCGTCTATGTATGCCGAACATTTAATTCAATCATACTCTTAAACCTCGGCCTAAATTTGTCATTTTTGTGCTAGTAAACTACTTTGAGACTCTAACGAAATTCTAAGAAGCTTGTTTCGATGGTTATAATGAAAAGGTCACCCTGTAGGATTCTAAAGTTAGATATTTTTCACTTAAACCCTGCTCCCGACGCTTGTATTGTGACCTAACCATTGCGTTCTTTCTTGAATGAGAGGTCTTCGGCACACTAAGGCTCTGAGGGCCTCTACAGATGACTTCAATTCAACGTAAAAAATTGGCCTCGACCTCTCTGCTCCAAATTTGAAGTAGAGTGATCTTATAGGTACTGACTCCCTCTTCAGGGTCAAGATAGTTGCGATCCATCTCTTAGTATGTGATATCACTTGAAAGAACCTGTACAGAGGCCGTTTTATCATGTATAACAACTCCCAGTAAAGATTGTTGGAAATGAGCACGTTGATCACGTGAGCTGGGTGTCTACATGAACTCAGCCTCTTCCTTAATTTGAATTTATTGCTGGATTTGGGCAGATCACCGTAAGTGATATATAGTAAAGGAGATGTTAAACAGCCATCGGGATTGTAAGATGAAAGCCGCTGCACCACAATTATTTCCCAGGATTTGTCCTGAATATATCGATGGCTTCAGGTCGCCTTTTGACGCCTCTGGTTCGGAAACGCCAGTGAAGCGCAGATGGATCGCTCCTTGAAACGATTTTGATTCAATGTCCCAGTGTGGGGACGCTGTGCACGCAAAGCTATTCTAGAGCCGCGTGAACCGGTTACCAGCGGCTGTTCCTGCTGCTTGTGGCTGTTATATGCATGCTGGGTTAGGAGATATCAACGTTCATTTCTGAGCTGATAGGTGCTTGTAAATGACGTTTTCTCAATTCCTCAATTGAGACTGACTGGTGATATTTTCAGTTTGATGTTTTTGCCTTGGTTTCTTGTGTATACATATGTGTCTATCTATATGTGTGTATGCTTGTATGAATAATTTTACATAAACGCCTAAAAGTCTAAGTATTTGGTGTTGCGGAGATAAAGCCCTCGCTGGTTTCTTCATCCACCTTCTTTATCTTCTTTGGTGGCTTTCGTTGAGCCTCTTCTTGTAACATGAAGCCACATTCATTTCATTTTTTTTATTCGTTCTGCTATTTTTTATGTTGAAGGGAAAATATTTTATATGTAAGTTTCAATCATTAACTTCAAATCCCAAAGATTTTCCATCATTCCTACTTATTCGAAAGAACCCTGAAATGATCCCAGTAGAAGTATTTCACTTTGAATTGATTATTAATAAACTAAAACCTTGCGTATTCACATTTTAATAAATTTCATTTGGGTTTCTAATTATTTATTATTTTCCTAATAGAATGGTTTGTACTTTGAATAAATTCTTCTTCCTTGGGGTTTGAACGGCTGACCACCGACTCACTTTTTTTTGTCAGCTGCTCTCCCCCTTCCTCCAAGCGCTAGATGAGTTATAGGGGAAAAATGTACTCTGCCCGATATATGCTATAATTCACTCCTATCATTTGTATTTATCGATAATTCTAATCGACATTTCTCAAATTCCCTTGAAATTTCAGTTCTTGTGAAGTATTGTGTATATCGAGAGTCAATAGGGTCTTGTTCTTATTGGAGCCTAGCTGACGTTGCAGGGGTGATCAATTAGATTTGAAATGTATAGGTCCATATTTCTTTCAGGTAGGCCTTAGTGGCTTTGGATGGCCTCGAAGGTCAGATTTAACTTGGTCCTGTACCCCATTTTCAGGAGTACAGCGCCACTTGACTTCACGAGGAATTTGGAATTCCCGCCCCTTCTTATTTTTCAGACCATGACGTATTTACATCACATTGGAAGATAGTGGAGGAACTTAACATAACCTATAATCTTATCTTTACATGCTCCTCTGTATCATAGAATAATATTCACCTTTTTTATAGTACATCAACGTTTATTTGGGATATTTTGCATGTAGAACAAAAGAAGGCAAAAATATGGCGGGAGTGATACAACACAAAGAAAAAATACTCCATGAAATAATATTTACACGATTAAAACTATTTTGAACACTATCATATCACACAGCAACATTCAGAAAACTATTTTACAAGTCTGAAACAAGAAATAAAAAACTGCAGGGCTCCATTACAAATTTCAAACATATTTATGAAAGTGTTTCTAGACTATACATACGATCTTATGGTTTTTATATCTTTTAAATAGCTTATGATTAGAAAAAAATTGTTGGAATAGAATAATTGGGCTGGACCAGATTCAGATATATTATCTACAGAGGTTAAATGAACCAACCCTTAATGAAATTACCTGCCGGTATAGAAAGTGTGGGAAGGCGTGTGACTGATTGAGTAACTGTAGGCTGGGAAGTTGAAAGAATCAAAACTGAAAACGCTATCTTGGCGAGCAGCAGGTGCAGGTGGGGCTTGAATGAGAGTTTTGCCTCTCTTCACTGATTGTAGTTGTTTTCGGATGCCATGTTTGTTGCTTTTCAATTTAAAGAAACTTTTCTTCCTGCCGCCGAATGTAGTCTTTTCAAGGGTGGAGATGATTGGTTGCTGACGCTGCCGATTACTGTCTTGGTGCCACACTTGCTCTGTGCGCCCTTCTTGAGGGAGGTGATGCATTCGCCCATGCTCAGCCAGTTCTACTTCGTGGTGTGGTCTTTGTTCAGTCTGCTGAGGGTTGGCTGCAACAACCACTGCCATATTAGTATCGGTCTCAACTGTTGGTTTTGGCCGAGTTGGAGCAACCTTTTTAACTGATTTAGCTTCTTGTTCCTCTCCGGCTGGTGACTGATCGAGAGCAATTTGTTCTTGTTGGGGCTTAGTCGATGGGACCACTCTTCCATTCGGGCCATATTGCTGCTGCGTATGTTGCTGTTGTTGCTTTGGTTCAGATTGATGTTGCTGTTCAGGTTGATGTCTCTGTTCAGATTCATACCTTTGATCTTTAGTTGCAATTTTATTGGGATTACTGACTTTTGGAGCAGCTTGGGGCTGACTCAATTCCAATTCCTCCTTTACTATTGCAGGTTCTTTAGTAGCATAATTCTTTGTCCCTTTCTCAACAATGTGCCGATTTTGCTCACTCTGACCAAGCGTAGGATTATCTTTTTCAGGTAAAATTTGTTCAGGTGCTTTCGGGATAGATTGCTGTGGCTCTGGCGATCTCTCTTGCTGGTTAAGAATTGTATCCATCAGTGTTTCGGCTTTTAGACTTGACACCCATCGAAGAAGGTGAGGGATAGTAACCAAATTCCGAGCAGCTTTCTTCCATAACTGATTCACCTGACCACTCTCTAGAGTGTGGTCTGCGAGTGTATCAATTGCATGAATTTCTTTAACAGCAGAAACTTGGCGCTCATTCTGGACAGGAGAACGTTCTTCATGTGTGGTTGGTAGGTTTATTGGATCGGCACCATTTAAACTTCCTGCCGCGCTATCTTGCTTTCCAGCCTTGAAGGAAAATTGGTAGGGTTGGTATCGGTGCTGTGGTAATCCTACCACAACTCCCATCATAGCAGCTAAAGCAATGAAAACCTGCAAAGAAAATATCTTTTTCAGTATTCATATAAAATACGTTTGGATAATCTTAATCTATTTATATCTATTTGCGACTCATTAATAATTTTAGGCTTTGTTTGGGTACATCTCTAAAGAGGAAATTGGATTAATTTTCTAGTAGAGAAATCAATATAATCACAACTTTCCACCCAGTTAAATTTTGGCAACATATCGTTAAAATACTTGAGAATATTTTAAAAAATTAACACTCATTTATTCATGGTCAATTTTTTCACACTCGGGAAGGAATGAGAAAAATGACAGACAAACAAATGAATTGAAAAACCAGAGATGAAAAACGAGAAATAAAAAAAAGATTGGTAGGTTTGTTTTTCTTTTTAATGTGCGCGAACCCATAGGGTCATAGGCTTCTGCAGCCACGAAACGCCTCTATCAATTATGAATTTAACTTAAGTTATGGAACGAAAAAAGTGAGGGGATATTTTGTTTATTAACTAAATTATTGGGCTGACTGCGAGTGAAAATGAATGAAGTTGGTATGAAAGAAAATTAAAAAGGGTAAATTACTCCAGGGGTCTTTGTTGGGACCATTGTTGTTCTTTATTTATGTAAATGATATGGACACTGGCCTACTTGGTAAATTATCCAAATTTGCGGAAGACAAAAATTGGGGGTAAAATTTTAAATGAGAATGATAGCAAATTAATTCAGCAGGATCTAGATAAAATCCTCGAATGGAACATGAAATTCAATTTAGACAAGTGTAGAGTTTTGCACGTAGGTCGAAATAGCCCAAGTTTTAACTATGAAATTGGTGGTAGTAATCTTATCTCCGTGGACGAAGAAAAAGATTTTGGGGTGCGGGTCTCAAAGGGTTTTAAGTTTAACAAACAGTGTGACGAAGCGTGTAAGAAGGCGAACCGAATGCTTGGATTTATTGCGAGAAGTTTTCGCTACAAACTTCAAGATATAATCATACCTCTTTATAAAAGCTTAGTAAGGCGACACCTGGAATTCCCGATGCAATTCTGGTCACTTTATTCACATGTAAACATCAATAAAATTGAAAGAATTTAACGACGAGCAACTAAACTAATTCCCTCGATTCGAAATAAGTCGTCTATCGAAAGATTAAATATACTAAAACTACCGACTTTCAAAACTAGGCGATTGTGAGGTGAGTTTATCGAAGTATTCAAAATTTTCAATAAATTTGAAAACGTAAATTATAAAAAAAAATTTAAGTCCAACCATGGATGGTCTCGCACGTACGAACGGATTTAACCTAAAAGGACCACGGAAGTTTCAAACGAACAGAGCTAAAAATCTTTTTCCCTTTAAAATCATCGTTAAATGGAACACACTCCCAGCGGAGGTTTTAAATGGTAGTAGTGTGAATAGTTTTAAAAACAAAATTGATAGTTATTTTACGAATAATGATATTGTCTAGATACGGAGCCCTGTTATGGATTGAATGTCATTTTAGTGAGCATCGTGGCGACAATGTCCAAAGAAGGACTACTAGCACATTAGTATAGAATGGGACTAGCCTTCCAGTGAACTAAGTAGTCCTTGCTGGCTCCCTGTAACTATGTATTTTAGATTGTGTTGTGTTGGTAGTTGCGTCTTGAGGTCAGCTGCATACAGAGGCGTGGCTAGGTATCAGGGAGGGTGCAGGTAATGCTTCTAGCCACAAGTCTTGACATTTAATAAGATGCTTTAGAAACACTTAGACGCATTGATTATTTTATTTATTTAATAAAAAATAGGTGTAAACAATGAAGGCATTTCAAACAAGAACTATTTGAAAATAGGTTGGTAAAGATGTCGAAATGAGGGGGAGAGGGGATAAAAATATGAGGACCCAAAGCAGGTCCTATTGTGGGATATTAATTAAAAAGAGAAGGATAAAGGGGTAAATAATGGGATTATAATGCAAATGAATCCACAACAGATCATTTTATACTACAGGTAAACCCGAAATCTGGCCGAGTATGAAAAGTGGATAATTTCTAGACTGGGTTTTTAATTATTTTTGAGTAACTATTAACTGCAACTCTAGATAATATATATATACATATATATATATATATATATATATATATATATATATATATATATATATATATATATATATATATATATATATATATATGCGGTTACAAAGGCAATGTCGTAGTAAATTAAGCTCTTTATCAAGCCCTCGGAAGAAGCTCTTCTTACAGTTTGGGTTAGAAAGGTTGGCTTATGCGATATCCTCTCGTGTGTAAGAAGAGCTTCTTCTTCTGAGGGTTTGATGAAGAGCTTAGTTACATTGCTACAACATTGCCTTTGCATCATCATCATCATCATCACTAACTCTATAATTTAAGAAGGAGATTTTTTGAGTATTTGAATAATAATTTCATCTTAGTTTGGTTATGACTTAAGTTTTTTTATCAAAGTTATTTCTGATAATTCTTTTATAATATCAAAAAGCAAAATGGTGAAGTTCAGAAATAAATATAAGTATCGAAATTTTGGGAATTTTTTAAAACCCAAAGAAATACAAATGGTGAAGTTCAGAAAATTTATAAAAATTTAACCATGGCTGCTTTTTTTTAGATTTTAAATTTTAATTTTAGTAGCGAAGCCATTGCCTGGTTAACTGCATAATTATAATTGCGCTATTGTAAATAATTTTCGATATATATATATATATATATATATATATATATATATATATATATATATAATAGAAGGAAGATATTGCCAACATTCTATAATTTTGTTTTCGTTCTTCTTGATGGATCTTAAGAGTAGCTTCCGCTAAAATTAGGAATTGAGAGGACGTATTGGCAGGTGTCCTTTGCGGGCTGCTGCTTCCTCAGACGTGAAGGTATAGGATAGACCTCCGATAGACCTTCACATGTTGTATCCTACGGCAATGTCAAGGAAAAGATTGCCTTTGCAACTCAATGATAATAATAACAAAACCATCTTCGATTCATGTAAGTTCTCGGCGACTGAGATCCACAACATTTGTCCTCATCCTTGGTCATGTTTACCATTCGGCCCTGAATCGTAGCCTCCTCTCTCCAACCACTCAAAGTGGCCTCGGTGTTACTTTACTTATCAATCAATGGGAAAACGTTGACAATAAAGAATTCTCTCGTCTCCTTTCTCGCATTATTCTGCCCCCTCTATCATTTATCCCCTGACCTTTTTTGCATTATTTTGTTTCCACTCTCATTCATCTCTCGCCCTTTCTCGCAGTATTTTATTCTCCCGCTCATTCATCCCCTGTCTTTCCCACTTCCTACTCCCCCGGGCCGACAAACCGAGTAGTTCGCTTTTTTGGGTCCGGTTGTTGCGAGGTCAGGAACCACTACGAAATTAGAGGTCAACTGAGTTAAGGATAACTTAAACTTAAGATGAATGTTTAAATTAAATATAATATAAACATATGAATAATGGTTAAATTAGATATAAAGTAAATGTATGAAGAAACTCAGAAACTCGTACTATGCGAAACAATATCGCACATATTTCTTACGGACTGCTTATCTTTACTTGGCTTATGGATCCAATGTGTTATCTCAAAATTCCAAATTATAGCGGGGGGGGGGGAGGAACCCACCTTGATTCAAAAGGTTACAGGGAGAATGGTTTTTACATGTATATATGTTGCGCACTAGCTCGAACCCATCTACATCTTTTATTGTTAGGTTGCAACCAGTAATGCTGGGAGTGGGTTTGTGCAGTGGGCATTTTCACTTAGTGGGGAAAGCATAAAAGAGGTGGGGTAAGCAGGTGAAGGGAAAAAGCCGGATAAATACGAAGGATTAAGGATGGCAAATGGCGCAATACTTGAGCGCTTAGGATACAATAGAAAACCTTAGAGACAATTTGCTAGATAGAACACGCAACCTTACTAGGAAGAACGAACTTATATGGGGCATAAATTCGTTCTTAATAAACCCATGGACCTCCTTTCTAAGGCGAGACGAGGTCTAGGCCTGGGTCATCATACTCGAAATTCCGAACATCGCCCTCTTATTCGCTAGTAAATGGATCTCTACTGAAACGGGAGAGTGGACTTGGCCAAGCTTCCCTGCTCGTGGCCCGCTGAGTGAACGCTACGAACCCACGCCGCGCTTGCAAAAAAAGAGGAGATGGTTTGAGGAGTGTAGGCAACTTACGTATCGACTCATGATCCCGTCAGTTTTAGCACGAAATGGTGACTAAAGTTTTACCGTCTCCGTGGCGCTATATAAACGAACGTCCGCCTTGACCTTTTAGCTATGACTTGTACAGCCAAAAGTCAGAGGGCAAAAAAGGACGAGCCGAATGCTAATGGCAGAAGGCGCAAAGCACCTTATTGAATTTCTGGCTTAGAATTAGATGGGGAGCCCAGTTGGGGCCACAAAAAATTCATAGACTAAAGAAAGCTGACCTCAAATGTCAAAGAGGGCAAAAAACACTTGTGGTGAGTGAACGAAAGTATTCATCTAATTTAATAGCATCGATTTTATAATTGTTTGAATTGATTAATATATATATATATATATATATATATATATATATATATATATATATATATATATATATATATATATATATATATATATATATATATATATATATATATATATATATATATATATATATATATATATATATATATATATATATATGATGCGGGGGGTAATTTGCTTCCGATGGCAACTCTGAATTCCAAGGATCCGTGTTGTCTGGCGTCAGTTCTTTCTTCTTCTTCTTATCATAGTAGACTCATTTGAGCACCGTCTGGGAAGGAAACAATATTATGGCAGAATGAATACAATTCTCTAAAGATTTGGAGAGGGTGAGCTGCGTGGCTTGGGCTTCACGCCGCGAGCTCCAATACGAAGTTCTTCGAGTGTTTGGTTGTCAATCTGAGGACGGTGAAGATGATGACCAATCAGTTGGCGACTCGGAAACTTCGAGGGCCACGTTATGTCTTCGTTATCATACCTGGGCCGTCAAATTCAAGAAAGAAGGCTAAATTAAGTGTCTGGGGGAATCAGTGTTACCCTGTATACAGGAGGTGGCCGCTGGAAGGCCGTAGGTGTGCCAGTAGGACTCTGTACCATTCCACTCCAACAGAGGGATCCAGTCTTCGCTGTCACACAACTTTTTTGGTCACATCACGTCAGACATCTCTCCTTCCAACGCCTCAGAGTGCAACCTCTTGTGTCGGGTGTGGTTGAGAGACCAACAAGTCCTCGTGTTCCACCAAGGTAGAGCTTAGATCTAAGGGCACCACAGTTTCCACCCACTTAAATAGGGGTCATCGAGAAGGCCTGTAGCAGGTTCCGATGAGTCCTGAAGGTGGGGATTAAGGTTCACGGTGATTTCATTGAAGAAAATGAATTGTACAGCAATCCTTCAAGCTTTTAACATGTAAATTTGGTAAATATATATGTAAAAATTAATTATCTGTGTTTTTTTTCATATATATTGAAGTTAGGTGACAAATTGCCTACCGCACTATATATATATATATATATATATATATATATATATATATATATATATATATATATTAGTCATCAAATTATCATGGATTTCTTGAAAATTCGTAATTTTTCTGGTAAAAGGTAACTTAGAACTATTTAATGAATAAATAATGAGGTTATTTTATCATATTAGTGTGAAATAACTATTGTTCATTTTTGAAGACTAAATATTAAAGTGTTTTACTTCATTTTCTGACAAACTTGTTGAAATAAAAGACGGCAACACCGATTCTGTTTTGCCTGCTGCAGCAACTGTTAGTTACGTGTCTCAGTTCCAATTCAGACTTCGCAGGGTGAAGGGATGCGAGCTATTTTCTTTTCTGTTACTGACCCAGTAATTCAACTAGTGTGCATTTTGCTTGCCTGTGGATAATACTAACCATTTTTTCTTACACTGCAACAGATAAAAAGAAAGTGAACAGCTATGGGTAAAGTCAGTGACTTGAATCCTCGGAGAAGTGGACAGATCAATGTTTTATTAAGTGATAGTGCACTGAAACAGAAATATATTGCAAATAAAGTGGGAGTCTCCTCTCAAACAGTATTCAATATATAGAAAAAAATTGAAAACATACTTAATTTAGATTCAGCAAGGGCTGGTAAATGTGGTCACATGAGGAAAACAGCAGCAAGAACATACAGGAAAATAAAACAAATGGCTATAAAGGATAAAAACAAATCTTGTATGAAGATTGCAAGCGAACTGTTAGCAGATGACATTAATCTTTCTCAAATAACAGTAAATAGGAGGTTACTGGGCAGTGAATTACCAGCCTACCGTCCAATAAAGAAGCCTAAGTTTACCAAAACCATGATATAAGCACGTCAAGTCTGGGCTAATGCTCAGGCTGATTGGACTTCTGAGCAATAGGAACAAGTAAGAGTGGTACATTTACCAGTTATTTTCTTTATTAAGCATAATAGAACATACTGTACCAACTGTAGTAGGTACATTCTGATTTACCTACTAGCTACGTGTTAATGCTGAATGAAATGATTTCAAGTCATAATTTGTGTGGCTGTTTAACTGCTGCCACTATCATCACAGGTCGTTTCAGTACTGCTATAGTGTTTTATATTTTTGCAGGTTGTGTTTTTGGACGAGTCAACTATTGCAGTACTTGATGACCGGTTTAATTGAGATCAAAGCGGTTGCTCGCTGTCTCAATGTGCACGGTTCGAATCCCACCCCAGCTCGGATTTTTTCGAAGTAAGAAATAACTATTTCCGAAGAAAAATTATTCCGTTTTCTCTTTCCTGCGGTGAAGTTGGATATATATATATATATATATATATATATATATATATATATATATATATATATATATATATATATATATATATATATATATATATTATATATATATATATATATATATATATATATATATATATATATATATATATATATATATATATATATATATATATATATATATATTATATATATATATATATATATATATATATATATATATATATATATATATATATATAAACCAGGAAGGCGGCATTTGCTTAAAGGCCGAAGAATGAGGCAGAGTCGGTTAGTTGGTTCTTGGAAGGAATCAACACTTTAAACGTCCTTGAAGAGTCTCTCTCTCTCTCTCTCTCTCTCTCTCTCTCTATCTATCTATCTCTCTCTCTCTCTCTCTCGTTCGCTCTCAATTTCTCTCTCTCATGCCCTTTGCTCACGTAGCCCTCTATAACTCTCTTTCAACTGATCCCATCAACTCTGGCTAGAGCTCATCTCTCTAAAGACCCGGAGAGTTGACGCCCAGCCGACAGAGTTGTTCAGGCTTCTTCGAGGTTTCTTCAATATTGACCACAGGAAGATGTTCTTTCTGTGATTAAAATCAAAAGAGGATTGTAGTAACTAAGGGCGGAAATTGGAGTTGAGGCAATTTCTGATTAGGCTGGTGGAGAACTTCTTCATTTTCAAGCTAGTGAAGATTTAGAACCTGCTTCGTGCTCTAGCAGTAGTAAAATCGACACTATTGTTCTGCTTAAAACATTTAGATAAAGATTCTAGATGAACAAATAACTAAAAATAAAGATCATAATATATCTTAGCTTTTCCATTGAAATTCCTGTGTCTTCTCTTTTATCAAGTCGCTTGTCTTTTCCCATATTCGCACATTGCGGCGAAGAGTGGTGGGCGGGGACAGCCTTCATCCATACGATGCTTTCTCTCATACCCATCATGTTAGGTACTTTCTGATACTGTATCTATGTATGGTTCACATAATCCTTGGAGGAAATTATTGGTCTTGTTACACGTTGTAAATTTCTCGTCCCACACTCCTCTCATATATGTGTGTACTGGCACCCTTCCCGTCCCTTAATTTCGAGAGTATAAGGTTTTGTTTTCGCCCCCCCTCCTTTCATCCCAATTTTTATTACTTCTATTGTTTTCCATTGCCGTAGTCTACTTCTTCGTTTGTATATTTTTCACTTTCCCTTTTCCACGCCTCAATAGACTTGATTGCAGGTTATACTGGGCGTAATTACCCCCAAAATACACAAATCCGAAGTTCCATACCAAACTGTATATTATGCATACATTGAATTTTCTGGATATCGCAATGAAAAACATTAATTTCAGCTACAGTATAGACTATTTATGTACCTATCAATTTTGTTCAATAATGTCCTTCAAGCTCATATAATAAATAACAATGTATCTCACCCCAGTTCCTCTTTCTCTTTGCTAATGGCTTCTTGTCTGTGCAAACATAAGTTTTGTTTAATTTTTTGTTTAATTTTTTCAATTTTATAATTTTACCCATTGTAACTATTTTGTTTACTGGTCTTTTAAATGTTTAAATTCATTGATTGTTTTATATTGCTTTAATCTTGTATTTTTGTAAACACAAAAGATGTTCTAAATATAGAACGAAACGTCTGTCAATAAATATCGATTAGTTTCCTTATTGTGTGAGATTCCAGAGAAACGGGAAAACCGCTTCTTTTTAGGTGCTTGTATAACACTTTTCACGATGTTACCAGTAACATCAAATATTAGGTAGTTTAGTTCTGAAATATCATTAATCAATGATATTCACTATTACCACGTAACTAATAATAATCAAGACAGTGTGTATCCAATTATCCATTTATTACCATCATATGCTCTGTATTCTGGAGTTAAATTAATACCAATTCCATATTCATGTTTTCATAATAATAAGCATTGGCTAAATGTATTTTTTTCAGAAATACACTCCTTTTATTTATATATATATATATATATATATATATATATATATATATATATATATATATATATATATATATATATATATATATATATATATAAAGAAAGGGCCAATACAAGTTCTGCGGGTGGTAACAACCACGACAGGGCTTTCGCCATATTTATTTCCTGCCTTTCAAGACAATTTTGAAGACAGAAAGAAAGATGCAGAAACCTTGAATTGCAGACCGTATAACAATACAGTACAAGAGAAGGAGATTTAATCGAAATGAGACAAAAAACAGGAGTTTTTTGAAGGGCAAGAGAAAGGAACATTGGAAGGACACAAGGATCAAAGAGAGCAAAGGACGGCACAAAGAAGGCAATCTATACTGAGAAGACAGAAATAACGCCAGGAGGAAAAAAGTTTGAATAATCCTCGCCAATAGAGCATCTGCCGACAATCAGCAGACCTGGGTTCGTTTTTTATAGTAATATATATATATATATATATGCTTCTAGTACCTTTCATAGAATCTCATTTAACCTAATTTTACCATTCAGTTTAGGACCGTCTTCCGAAAACCTTCGACGACGATGACACTGTTGAGTATTTGCCATAAAAACACTAAACCAACAAATTCCATCTATTATTTTTATCATAGAGACGGTATCTGATTTTTCTTGCAGATTTCGTTCGAGTAACGACAATATTCCTCTTTAGTATCTCATAAATCCTCCAAGGAAATGAATTATTCCAATCGTCGATGGAATGTTAGTGCTCTCTGAATGAGTAGATGAACATACAAAACCGAGTATTTGAAATATTTTCAAAAGTTGCAAATAACTAGATTGAACTTTGAAATTGCCTGGTCAGCGTTCAATATTTCTAACACAAAATACCACCTGCTACTCTAACCAAAAAAACAATTTGGGTTTCTATAAGCTGGTTATTTGTCGCGTTTATTAGCTAGAAATATTGAACACTGAGGCATAGTGAATACCTGATTTCAAAGTTTAATCTGTTATTTGCAATTTTTTAAAACATTTCAAATACTCGGTTTTGTATGTCCATCTATTATCGAGAGAACACCAACATTCCATTAACTGACTTGGACATATAAAGTGAAGAATATAGTAGTAGAGGATTTAGTAGGAGAGATAGTGGGGAAATTTGGGCAAAGATGATAGGAAAGCGAAAATGAAAAGTAGAATGAAAGGCAGGTTCCTGGTGATAAGGTATCTCTGGCTTTCTATGTGTTTTGGTATATATTTTTATTATTTATTTTTTGCATATACACCTGAGTATATATATATATATATATATATATATATATATCAAAGTGGCGCGAGAGAATGATGAAAATGAATCCATTAAACCACTTTGAAAGTATAAACGGAATAATTTTTCCTCGCAGTAATATTTTTATTACCTTTTTTCGAAAAAATCCGTGCAGGGAAGCGATTCGAACCAGGCACACTGAGGCAGCGAGCACCGCTTTGATCACAGTTAAAAGAATGCCGTTAGTACACTACGCTACGCAGAAAACCAAAGAATTCTCTGAATAGAATAGCTTTTAAGGAACACTTTCGCAAGCTCACAAAATACTATTTTAAATACGTGTTTGTACTCCTTGAATTTTATAATCTCAGTTACCTTCACTCAGGTGTGTTTTCTTCACCTCCGCATGAATTTCTTCAACGGTGTGCCCCCCAGCCCATGGATCGAGGCGGTGAAGGATAATGTTTCTGTGTGTTTTAATTTGCGGCGGTGTGTGAGGTTTTAGGTTAAGTGTTTTTAGGCATTCTGCTGCTTTAGGAGAGGTGAGTTCTTCGCAATCACTCTCCTTTGAGCGAATGCCGGGTATCCATTATGAGTGTCGATTAGTCTTACGAGCGCAATTCCTAAATCCCCATAAATTTTAGTGAAAACCCTCTCCCAATCAGGCTTGGGGCAATCGGAGAGGGTCTTCGGCGGTATCCGCCGGGTTTCCCTCATTTACCCTTCCATATCCTCATATGTGAGGTTGGAAAAAATAAACTTCAAACGGAAAATCCCCACGGAGTAATTGTGTGATTGTTTGTGTTTGTATGTGTGCGTGTGTGTAGTTTGAGAGAGACTTTATCACCAGGTTTAAGAGAAAAGAGAGTTTTCAAGAGAAGTGTCCCAGTCCCCCAAAATATATAGCTTTTCAAAAGGCACTTTACTTTCGAATGCCTCCAGGTTGTTGTCCGACCAAGGAGACGCGATGAAGAGCGAGGAGGGGGAGGGGGGAAACAAGTTCACTCCTCGTCACGGGCGCACGAAAGCGAGTGAAAATTTTTTACAATTTTAAATGCAAAATTTGTAAATGAATTTCTTAACAACACTGCCAAAACTTATCCAAAAAGGATTCACCAAACGCAGGATACTAACGTACAAATCTCAGCGCGATAAAAATTAAGGCACGAACAGTCTTCACTAAATCAATAGGAATTTGTTGAGCTAAGGCAACCAGAGCAGTCATTCCATCAACCATATGAATTCTTCATTCTTTTAGGTCATACACATGAACTTTGAAGGCGAAATTATGTTTATTGCATATTAATGAGATGGTTTATACTATGCATTATTGCGCCACAGCAATGGAAGTTTGTTTAGTGTTAATTTAAAAATTATTGTATTTCATTTGCAATTCTGAAGTTCTTGCCGAAAAATACATTTTTTTTAGGTAGGCCTAACCAAAACGTAAATAGATCTTTTCGAATAGACATTCATTTGAAGCGAAAAATAGTTCCACATTCTTGACCAGAACTTTTTCTAAATACATTAATTCTTGTCGCCCTTTCTTACCAATCAAACCAGAAAAAAAACATAAAGTTTAAAATGTGAAATTTGCGATTGAACCGCGGCATTTCGTCTGCTTCCTCGCTTCGAAGTATGACAACAAATAGGTGTGTCAAAAGGGCTGAAAAATGCCAACTACGTTATCAGTTCATATTTCGCCACTTGCACAGAGACATTTTTTTTTCTCTCGCATTTCTGGGCTCGATTTGTAATCAGAATCTGTGCTGTTCCCCTTTGATGTTCAAAGCTTTACTTCCTGCACACATGCTAACACCAACACAAACATGCTTGGCGTCTTGTCCTCCAAGTTTAATCCCTTTACGGAAAAAAAAGGATCATCTAAATGGTAGCATGGTTGTTTTATTAATACTATTATTTTACTAAATATAGGATAGTTTTTATGCCTCAATACGCATTAATAAAGATTATGATTTTGACATTATTAAAAATCGATAATAATTCATTTATAATTCCAATGAAATGCTATACATAAAATTAAGATCTCTTTAAGCTCCAAGTGATGTGGTTCAATAAGATTGTCAGCTTAGATTTATGGAGCCTAAATATGGCGTGGACTAACCTTCTTGATTAGGCCAATACAAAAAAAGCAATTTATTAATTCATTTGTTTACCGCATTTTAAATGCAAGGTAAATTATTTGACTGTCACTGGTGACCTCTGTAATATATATATATATATATATATATATATATATATATATATATATATATATATATATATATATATATATATATATATATATATATATATATATATATGAATGCAATGTCCAAGAAAAGGTGCTTCCAAGTACTTTCGAACTTTATTCAGTTCATTCTCAAGGATAACTACCCAGAGCATATATATATATATATATATATATATATATATTTATTACTGATGTTTCGTTCCTCTGAAGCTTCCTCAGAGTAACAACAAACCAGGACAAAAATTGGGAGGGGGAGATGAATAGAGTATTATCCACAGGTTCCCCCCCCCCCTTCCGGTGTCACCCCTCTCGGCTCACCAACGTCCTTCTCCCACAGGAAACACCGTGTTTGGTCGTTTAGTGAACCCGAGGGACAATGTACGGCGGGGGTCCGTGCATTGATTGGAGAGTAAGAAACACGGGTGAGAAGAGAAATCAGTAGGAGAGAAGAAGCTGGTCTAAGTTGAGCCTCTTCCTACAAGTAGGGGGATAGATGACAACGAATGGAACAGTCCATTATTTGGACCTACTGATTAGCGTGGAGTCCGAACCACGGTTCCTAATTTTTCTGTCATTCGTCTTTCATCTATCCAGCCGTTCTGTACAACTTCTCCTTAGTTTACGGGAGAACTACCAATCTCTGTCACTTTCTCTGGTATTCGTATTGCCCCTGTTGTTTCTACTTAATCCCTTTTATTTATTTTCATTTATTTACTGTTGCATACTTGTGGGTTCTGTAGCATTCATGCCTTTTTGTTGCTATATGTTTGATTTATTTTTTATAGAGTGTTTGTCTGTTTAATTTTGCTGTTTCTCCAGTGTTTCACTTAGTTCACTATAGTTTGTTTTTGTTTATTGTTCACTGTTCGGAGTCTTCATCGGTTGTCTATTTACTTGTTTTTGTTCGGGAGTCTTGTCCGGTGAGATTGTCTTAATTGAGATAATTGTTATGGCCGTGAGTTCTTATCGCGTTCGGGTTCATTTAATCCCCTTTCGGTTATTTTAGTTTTTGACTCTGTCACGCTTCCTGTAATCCAATGGCGCCTCATTCCCCATATGTTTGATAATTTGAAGGGGAAATGGTGAGCCATTGTCCACTATGGATTGCTTCAGTTGTCCTTCGTTGACTGTCTGGTGTCCCTCTTAGTTGTTTTGGAACCACTAGCCTTATACTTCCCGCCTAAAAAAAATATTTGTGGGTGGTCAGGTGTAAGGTGACACATTCGCCAGGGAAGATTCTGATTTGGGCATTGGGGAGTAAATTCTCAAAAAAAAGCTCATCCACTTCTGGCGCGCCCGTATTCCCTTTGTCAGCCCATTTCACCGTTCTTTTACGTTTTGTTTTGATTATATCCTATTGTCTTTTCCCCATCGGCAGCAGACCTTTGAGTTTGAGGTCTGCTGCCTCAATCATCCTAGTGTTGCCTTCCACGGCTGTATACCTCTCTTCTTCTTCTGTGGTTGTAATTTTGATTTAGGGAGTCTGTTTATTTTTCCTTATCTTATTTCCTTGATTTAAGTTTCACCTCTCCTGTGGGCTTAGCCACACTGAAGTTTAATATGTCTGAGGAGGGTTGGTTCTCATGCAACCACATCTTTTTCATATCATTTTTTCGCGGGCAATGTGTTGAGGATATCTGAAAAAGTTCCTGGTGTCTCTATGTTTATTACGTGCTTGTATATTATGCACATAAGAAGTTCCATTAGGGACTCATTTAGTAGTGTGCTATGAGTTTTGGTCTCTCTTTTCGGTTGTACTGTATCCTTGGCCATTCCTGAGTAGGTTGACTTATTCTTGTTTTCGCTTTTGTCTCTGTCTTCATTCTTTTTCCTTAAATTATCGTTTTCGACTTTTGGCAAGCTATTGCCATTGTTAGGTGTCGTGGTATAGGTTCCTATATACCATACATATATATATTATATTTGATTTTAGAGTGTTCGGGGTTTCCTTTTTAATACCTTTGGCTCGGTCGGGTCCGATTCGAGGTCAGATTCTCGTAAGGGAGGGCGGGTCCAATAGAGGTATTTTGATTCTCAGTATTGACTGACTGTTTAAGTCTTACTTGGTTACAGGGCTATTATACGGCTAGGATGAGCTCAAAGGTTGAAAGTAAAGGAGTCGACAAAAATAGACTTTAATACATATTAATAACTTAGGTTAAATGGTAGAACAATAAAAGACATATAATACAACAAATAGTTACAGTGGTCAACGGGCCAGTAATATGATTAGGTATTTAAAATGCAATAAAAATAGGGAGGTTGAATGGAATTAAAGTAGGGCTTTACACGGGGACATAGAAAGCACACGATGAAAATGGGACGGGGGGGGGGGTAACAGTAGGTGGCAATTATAAATTTGGGGGAAGCTAAAATATTCGTTACAATACCTTGTACAAAATGGAGGGGGAGAAGATGGTCGTTTCCTGCGAAGTGGGGATAGAGGTTGAGTCACTTCGACGGGGTCCAGGGTCAACTTGCTCGGAGTTGAAGTATTCCTTTGAGGTGACGGGGGAAGGGGGGGAGGCGTTCGAGAGTGGAGGCTGCGAATTCTTCCGGTGGAATTCCTTCGAAGAAAACGGAGGGTGAGTTTCTCTGAGACGTTAGACGGGTTGTTTGAACGATTATGCGTAATTAAGGGGGTATTACGCGAAGATTAATCTTCAATGAAGCCTTTTGGGACAAGCCTTGGGTTCTTCTTTGGAAATGGAGACGTTGCACGGAGTCAGATGGGTATTCTTACGGGAAAGAATTTTTGACCTATCGAGGGTGGATATTTGTTTTATCCAAGGAGGGATATTCGGGTTTATACCGCAAAATTTCCTTGCCTTCGGCGTATGGCAACCCAAATCGAGGAGGAGTAAGATAGTCTGCTCCCGTCAGCTTTTCTCGCACACAATCTCCACGATTCCTGACGATACGGGTTGTCGTAGAATGGACTCTCGACGATATACCATATATGACTATTCGTTGAGGGAACTTATTCAATTACATTTAGAGTGCGTGGTGTCTGGTCGACCGAGGTTATTTATCTTCAATATGCTTAAGAAGTGGAACTGAGCTCAAGGATAATAATATGGCTATCATTAATAAAATAGAGTTTTATTAATAAAACTATCAATAACACACAAAACGGAAAATATTGACATAAACAGAGAATGGAAAGGGTTGTGGTGAATCTAGTTAATCCGAGAATTAAGATTTGGAAGAGATTTAAAAAAGGTAAAACAAATAAAACTTAAAGGGATGGGATGGTTCGCTAAACCATTTAAAGCGCAGGATAGGTTGACAAAGGGTTAAATACTAAAAGGTAACGTTCAGCTTACGTAATTACACTTGTTGTGCAGAGGAAGGCGACTTAAAGGAATCTTCGGTCCGCTGGCGAGATCCAGCCGAAGGGGGGGGGGGGGAATTAAATGATCCTGACGTGGCGTCATGGGAATGAGAACCGATTCTTGGCGAACGGGCTTGAAAAAAAATGGCTTTTCTACGTTGTTCTCTTCTGAACAACAGGAAGGGGGGGGTGAGAACCGTCTCTTGTCTACAGGCTCAAAGAACAATGGCTGTTCTAATGTTGTTCTCTTTCTGAACAACAAGGGGGAAGGGTGAAAACCGTTTCTTGTCAACGAGCTCAAAGAACAATGGCTGTTCTAATGTTGTTCTCTTTCTGAACAACAGGGGGGAAGGGTGAGAACCGTTTCTTGTCAACGGGCTCAAATAACAATGGCTGTTCTAACGTTGTCCTCTTTCTGAACAACAGGGGAAGCCTTGTGGACTTGGCGTCATGAAGGCTCGAACCTTGGCACTCAAGGGATATTGTCCTCTTCTGGACAAATGATGGTGGATCTCGAGGTAGAGGGCCCTTTGGTGCACAAGGTGAGACTTAATCGTAGAGATGTCTCGCGAAGAAAATCTGGATCTCGAATCTCCTTTTAGTGGTAAAGTTTCCGTATAAATAGTCGAGACATCCCCTTGGCGTAGGGGACAATGGAGTGGGGTTTCGAGGGAATGCACAGCCGCGCCTGAGAACAATACCTTATCTGCCCATAAGCCTAACTCAATCTGGCGAGGTCAGCGCATGGGCGAAACGGGGGAAGATAAACCTCCTTGGTTAAACATTGACTCAGGTGGCGGCTATAATGCGCCCGGCTTCAAGGCGAAAATGCACGTGGGTAGCATCGTGTTTTTAAACAACATGTGATAACGGTTGAAATTAAGCGGCCTCAAACCGTTCTATCACACCGGTATATATCTACGCCTGGAGTGAGGGTGCTTACCCCATAGATGGGTTAAGGACTATCGTCCATCGTTTGAGTAGTGCGACTGCGGCAATCCCAGCGTGGTTGGAAGGGGGGAGGATGTGGGGAAAACTCCTTGTCTAAATACTCGGATTGATAAGGCGGCATTCCATCAACCCGCTCCTGTTGTTTCTCCAGATGCTCAGCTCTTCGTTTGGGGTCCGATTCTTGTATGTAGACTGACGGAGGTCCGTCAAAACAAGAAAAGAAAGGAAGGAAGGTAAAGGTAGGGAAAGGGAAGGAAAGGTTGGAGGTGAAAGACAGTGACTGGATAATGGCATGATATATCTTCCACTTGTTTTTTTCAGTTGAGTGATTTGAGCATGCAGAGTAGTCTCACTCCTCCTTCTCCTCTGTTTACTCTTTCTATTACATGCTTCCTCTCTCCTGATTTGGTTGTCATTAATCTTAACACTAAGGTTTCGTGTATATATATATATATATATATATATATATATATATATATATATATATATATATATATATATATATATATATAATATATATATATATATATGGATAACTCATAAAGTATCGCGTGAGTAAGCAAAAATGCAACAAAGCCTACAAGGAAAATAATGCGAAGATTCCGAGTACTTTCGAACTTTATTTCGAGTTCTTTATCAAGGAATAACAAAAGCACAGAGAAATGCAATATATATAAGCCAGACACAGAGGAGAAGGAACACCCACACTAGACAATACACCAATCATACAAAATAAGATCATTAAGAAATTAATTGTCCTTTTTGCATCTATTTATGTACCTGTACGTTTATTTTGTCAACTTTTAGTACAAATGTACTTATTTAGCTTGGCTTTTACTTTTTGCATCTATTTATGTACCTGTACGTTTATTTTGTCAATTTTTAGTACAAATGTACTTATTTAGCTTGGCTTTTACTTTTTGCATCTATTTATGTACCTGTACGTTTATTTTGTCAATTTTTAGTACAAATGTACTTATTTAGCTTGGCTTTTACTCCTGACCTCCGATGTTAATCTCTCCCTCTGATTTTCTCTTAATCCTCTGTGAACCCTTTCAGTCTTTTGAGTTTACCTGTCTTAAGGTTAATAGATATAATCATTTACAAGTTAAAAGTTTCGATATTGGAGTGTAAATGCAATTTAAAATATAACTATCGAGTTTAAACAAGCCAGGGCTTAAATTGAAATTTGGGAACTTATAAATGTCGATTCTATGATATTACGTGCAATGGTATCTTTGTTATGACAAATGATTTTGGCTGAATTCCAATCAATATTGTGATTAAGATAAGACATATGAACATAAAATGAGCGTCTTTCTTCGCCACGACGGACATTATATTTATGTTGAGATATTCGTTTATTTAAACATTTACCTGATTGCCCAAAGTAATATTTAGAGCATCGATACATTTGACGCAATATACATTGCCAGTAGTGAAAGAGGCGTTCTTGATTAAAAGTTTAGAGATAGTATTATTATAATTAAATACTATAGAAATGCCGAATGATTTTAAAATATGAGGGGGAGAAGCAAAGGATGGATTAAAAGGGAGTACAAGAGTATTATTATTATTAAAAGGAGAGTGAGGTACGAGACGGTAAAACGACTCTTTAGCTAACTGAAGGCATTTATCAAGGAAATGAAGAGGGTAGCAAAGATTATGGCCGATGACAAAACTTCGGGAACTTCGGATTCAAAGAATTCAGGACTAACCACACGAAGGGGGCGGAGAAACATTGAGATAAAAACTGATCTTTTGACTTTAATATGGTGAGAGGAGTGAAAGTGAATATAAGAGGAAGAATTGGTAGGCTTCCGATAGACAGAGAATTTGAAACCAGAAGGAGTGCGGTGTATTAATAAATCCAGGAAAGGAATTGTTGCGTTCTGTTCTATTGATAGAAGGTACAAGTGAATTAAGTTGATTAAAAAAGTTTGATATCTTTAGAATTGGGCCACAAGCAAAGGATATCATCAATATAACGAAACCAAATAATAGTAAAATCTACAATTAAAGGGAGGTGTAACACCTTCGAAAAGTTCCATATACAAGTTGGCTAAAAGGGCTGATAAACAGTTATCCATAGCTAAACCAAATTTTTGGCGAAAGAATTTACCATTGAAAGTAAAAGTGCAATCTTTGGTGAAACAAAGCCCACAAGGAAAATAATGCGAAGATAAGATTCCGAGTACTTTCGAACTTTATTTCGAGTTTTTTAAACAATATGCAGACTTAATTTCTAAATTTAAATCTATGAATGCTTCTCTTCCTTACATTTATGGCCTTGCCAAGACCCCCAAACCCAATAATCATTTACGACCCATTGTTAGTTCTGTAGGCTCTGTCTCATATGTTTTGTCTAAATGGTTGACTACTTATTTTACCCCTCTAGTAGGATGCATTTCTGATTCCCATATAGTCAATAGTTCCAGCCTAATAGAAAACTTAATACCATCCCTTACCCTTTAGACTTCACCCTTGTTAGCTTTGATGTTTGCTTCCTTTTCACCAAAGTTCCGGTCGAGGATCTATTTCAATTTCTTAAAGATAAATTGTGTAACGTATTTACCTTAATAAATTAATTGTCCTTTTTGTATCTATTTATGTACCTGTACGTTTCTTTTGTCAATTTTTAGTACAAATGTACTTATTTACCTTGGCTTTTACTCCTGACCTCCGATGTTAATCTCTCCCTCTGATTTTCTCTTACTCCTGATTTGTTTAGGTGATATCTTAATTCTCTGTGAACACTTTCAGTTTTTTGAGTTTACTTGTCTTAATGATCTTATTTTGTATGATTGGTTTATTGTCTAGTGTGGGCGTTTTCTGTGCTTTTGTTATTCCTTGATAAAGAACTCAAAATAAAGTTCGAAATTACTCGGAATCTTATCTTCGCATTATTTTCATTGTGGGATTTGTTGCATATACTCGTGTATATATATATATATATATATATATATATATATATATATATATATATATATATATATATATATATATATATATATAAATCCACTACACCGCAAGTTATTTCCTACTTCGAAAAAATCCGAGCTGAGGTGGGATTCGAACCGTGCACACTGATGCAGCCAGCAACCGCTTTGATCTCTCTAATAGACGGTTTAATTGAGACCAAAGCCGTTGCTCGCTGCCTCATTGTGCACGGTTCGAATCCCACCCCAGCTCGGTGTGATAGAACGGTTTAAGGCCGCTTAATTTCACCTGTTATCACATGTTGTTTAGAAACACGATGCTACCCACGTGCATCTTCGCCTTGAAGCCGGGCGCGATTATCGCGCCACCTGAGTCAATATTTAACCAAGGAGGTTTATTCCTCCACCGTTCGCCCCATGCTCTGATCACGCCAGATTGAGTTAGGCTTATGGGCAGATAAGGTATTGTTCTCAGGCGCGCTGTGCATTCCCTCGAAGCCCCCACTCCATTGTCCCCTACGCCAAGGGGATGTCTCGACTATTTATACGGAAACTTTACCACTAAGAAGAGATTCGAGATACAGATTTTCTTCGCGAGACATCACTACGATCCAGTTTCACCTTGTGCACCAAGGGCCCTCTACCTCGAGATCCACCATCATTGTCCAGAAGAGAACAATATCCCTTGAGTGCCAAGGTTTGAGCCTTCGTGACGCCAAGTCCACAAGGCTTTCCCTGTTGTTCAGAGAGAGTACAACGTTAGAACAACCATTGTTCTTTGAGCCCGTTGACAAGAAACGGTTCTCACCCTTCCCCCCTGTTGTTCAGAAAGAGAACAACATTAGAACAGCCATTGTTCTTCAAGCCCGTTCGCCAAGAAACGGTTCTCATTCCCAAGACGCCACGTCAGGATCATTTATTCCCCCCCCCCCTCCTTCGGCTGGAACTCGCCAGTGAACCGAAGATTCCTTCACGTCGCCTTCCTCTGCACAACACGTGTAATTACGTAAGCTGAACGTAATTTTTCAACCCTATCCTGTGCTTTAAATGGTTTAGCGAACCATCCTATCCCTTTATTTTTTATTTATTTTACCTTTTTAAATCTCTTTCAAATCTTAATCCTCGGATTAGCTAGATTTCCCACGAACCTTTCCATTCTCTGTTTATGTCAATATTTTCCGTTTTGTGTGTTGTTGATAGTTTTTATTAATAAAACTCTATTTTATTAATGATAGCCATATTATTATCCTTGAGCTCAGTTCCACTTCTTAAGCATATTGACGATAAATAATAATGGTTAACCCAGACACCACACACTCTAAATATAAATGAATAGTTCCCTCAACGAATAGTCATATATGGTATATCGTCGAGAGTCCATTCTACGACACTCATATTTTTTCAAAGTAGGAAATAACTATTTCCGAAAAAAAATTCTTCCGTTTTCTCTTTCTGACGGTGGAGTGGAAAAACTAGTAAGAGATTAGACAGTTGACCTAGGCTGTCTTGGCCTTAAATCTAAATGCGGTGCTAATACCATGGTGTATATTGCGTGCCACTGTTTGCATGAAGAGCTTGTGAGAAATAAATAACGAAGTATAGTGAGAAAAGGAAGAAAGTTGGAGAGTTTGGGAGAGTTGCAAATTTGCTTAGAGCTCAAGCTAATTAATCTCTGGCCGTTGTTACATAGTTATAAGTTGGCATTTAGTCGGAGAGCAAGAACCTGAGTTTCAAGTTAATGTTAATCTTGTATTTGTGTTATGTTTTTTATTTTTGTTATTTGGTGTTTGGCGTTCGAACGGTTATTAGTTTGTAAGTCTGTTACTAGTAAGTCTATTTTTTTGTTTTATTTTGTATTATTCGTTGTGGTTTAGCTGTGTAACTGTTTCTAGTATGAATGTTTTGGTTACGTTTTTTTTCCTTTAATCGGTCTTCTTGTTAATTCCTTATATTTTGAAAGTGGTTTTCTTCGTTATGGTATTTATCGGTAAGTCATAATTCGGTTTCCATCGAAAGGTTGTCTTAATAGGTTATCTTAATCGGGATTTAATCATTGTCGTAACAGGAGTTTGTATTTAAGTTTTATATGTAAATAGAGTCCCCATTTTCATACATAGCTAACTTCAATCTGTGCCTAACTATTTGATGGAACCAGTTGATGTTCCTTGCAGTGACCACACTGCAAATCTAATGCACATAAACAAGCAATCTCTACAAATCCCTTGGAGTGAATAGAAGGTATTATACCACAGAACGGATTGAGATAAGTACAAAGAATTACTTCAGACGTACGTACGCGACAGGGTTGGGGAAACCATTTTAGAGGAAATTAATATACTAATTTACGAGAAACAGAAAGACAAATGGGATCAACATTAACAGATTAAAGCCATGGAAATAAGGAACATAATAGAAATGAAGAACACAGGGAACATTTTAGAAGATGAGGTAGAAATAGAGACATTGTTCAGAGAGCACTGGACAAAAATGTATTCAGAATTAGAGAAAAAGAGAACGAGAACTATGACATTGAATTCGAACCTCAAATCGTGAACGAATTAAATGTAGAAATCGAGAGAACATACCCTTTACACTTTTTCGACGGAATAAAAAAAGCAACGATGGAACCGATGAGGTTATTACACCAGAAGAAATAGAAAATAATAAAGAGCCCGAGGAAGATCGGGACTAACCAGGTAAAATTACCTTGAAGCTCCGCGGACATACAGGAGGGAGTAAGAAACATCTTCAATGCGTGCTTGAACACGAGATACTTCTCGATGAACTGAAAATAGTATTGATGATATTCATCTCCAGGATGGGAAAACACCAAGATAAAGTGAGTAACTACCACGCCGTGTCACCACTAGAGTTCATCGGTAAAGTATTCTAAAAAATAATCAACAACAGACTGTCGAAATATATACCTCGATGAATACGACCTAAGGAACAGCTGCCAATATGGCTTCAGGAAAAGAAGAAACACGGAGATGTCCCTAGTTGCCATCCTAGATCAGAATGAGAAAGCATAGAGAGAGAAAATGAGCGTGGACATCGTCTGTCTGGACGTGTCCAAGGCATTCGGCAGAGTTTAGCAGAGGGGTATTCAATTCAAGATACTCAGAATAGGAACGAACAATAAGATCAAAGGGATAATATGCGATTATGTAATGGAGAAACGTGCTTATGTGGAAATACGACCTCATCAGGGAGATGAATTCAAGCTCGCTACCGGTTTGCCCAAGGTTGGATGTTTGAGCCGGTCACCACGACCAAGAAATGATGGTTGCCTCAACATTCAATTCGCGGATGAATTTAATTTGCCACTACTGAAACGGAACTATGCAAGCTAGAATGACGGCAGAAGACATAAGAAGCATCAATAGATACGAAGAAAAATGGAAAATTCAAACTAATATGGATAAATTTAAGTGGGTACCCGTGTACAGGAGGAGCCTCTCCGATGTATATGTAGAAGGAAAGCGCTACAGATATGACAAAGAGTAAGGTGCTGGGTTAACTAACACGATATCATGCTACATTGAACACGTTTCTGAGGCGGTAATCGAGAAAAAGCAGACTAGTATTACCGCCCAAGTTAGAAACCTCAGTATGAATAAGAAGAAGATTTACCAGGCCATAATACATCCCGCGATTATTTATCCACCATTGCGATGTACAAGATCTCGAGGAGTAACCTACTAATACTCCAAAGAGTACAAAACAAATTTATGTACAAAATAATAAAAGAGACCTTCACAAAGAGGCAAAGATTAAGCCAATCAACAGAATATTTGCAGAAAGAGCCAGGAAAGTCATAGAAAAGATACAGAACGGAATTTGAATTGATTTAACTAACCAAATTACACAAAAGAGAAGGATGGAGAACACAGATTATTCTCAAGTTTGTCAAGTATTAATGAAAGAGGAGAAGATGAGAAAGAATAAATCTATACCTAGAGAAGGGGAAGATAACTTGACGACAAACAAGATTAATTAGATAACTGAAGCATCATCAGAGAATAGTTTATAGACAATTTTAACCAGAATACACATATAAAAGAATAGCTGGAGAGATAGAAACCTACACCAGTTTTCGTAAGAATAATTACAAATAACGGTTTGAACACCGAGGTTTCTCAGGCGGCGGGGGCCCAGAAAATGACAGCTGATTATGATCCCGGAGGTGCTCCCGCCAAAGAAGGTAGGGTCTTCCGTGGGAGCAAACCTGGGCTCGGTGCCAAACATCTAACCTGGTTCCGCCCATGTACTCGGCCTTGGGGGCATTTTGTTGGTTATAGGAAAGTACGTTTACTCCCCATCCACCTCACGCATACTGAAAAAGAGTAAGAAGATGAAATCAATGAGGATTAGTGGTTCCTCTCCCTATGCGGGAGCTCCGGGGAAGGAAGGATCCGTTGGCGTTTCGGCAAGCGACAAGACCAAGGCAAGCATGTCTGGCCCCGAGGTGTCTAGGAGCTCCACTGATGAGAGCATGTTGGATAAAGGCCACATGTTTTATCAGATGATAGCATTAGCTAAACTGGCGGATAGAAAGCCGAAAGTCACGCGAATGCGGCGGAGCTTTTCAAGGCAGTCATTATTAGCGTTCTTCGGACACTCAATGACTCCAGGTGAAGGTGACCCTCATACTCAACCATGAATTTCGTGAAATGGGTGGTTTATGCGAGGGAACTTGTGGAGTATTCTTTAGAACACATCACCGCAGAGCTGACGATTAAGCGACGGTCAAGGTCGAACGTGTTATTAGAAAACATTGGCCGGGGGGTGGGCGAGTGCCACCCTTACACTCTTCTTCACATTCGATCGTGACAGTCGCTTCTCTGAGTCAATACGTGCCGGTTGATATCATTAACGTGTCAAGTCATTCGTGGCACTATCGTGGAGGTGCTAATACTACTACCTCTTCCGCGAAACGAATCTCTCTTGGAGAGATGCTCGCTGCTTCCTTGAAGCAATTTTGCAACGTATCTCCTGAAGAATGAGGTTCTGGCCTTTCAGGCTGCGAACCAACTCTCTTTGCGCGAGGCTAAAGACTTGTTTCTGTCGCACCCTGTACGACTTGTGGCGTCCTATGCTTAAAAAAATAAGCCGACAGCATCTGCTGTTGGCACCTCCAAACGTAGGAGCACGGTCGCTTCTGTGTTTTTCTCTGGGTTCTACTCTTCTGCTAGAGCTGGAGTGGAATTTACTGAGGATAACCGAAATGAGAGAGTTTTTCAGTTCTCCGATCTCCTTGAACTTTCTTATTGCTGATTGACTGCTCTGTATGTAGATTTTGGACATTTATTTCTTCCGAAATCTTCTTGATGCTCATCTTAGATTTAAATTTAGATCTAAATTTGACTACCTTTCGCTATGATGAATGGTTGTGGAATAAGACCTTCGGATTTGTAAGGCCAAATAAAGGGTTATTAGAACGTTCTAGACTATTCCTGACTAGTCAAAAATATGAATAAAAGTTAACAGAAATTACTCGTGCTTCTTAGAAACTGTCATAATTTAAACCATATAAATTAAACATATTAATATGAAAATTATATCGAATGAATAATTTTTGGCGGTGAACTTTTGTGACAAAGTGTCATTACTCTTTTATTTTTTTATCAAACTTGTTTGAAGTTTTGGGGTGTATCTTCTAATATATATATATGGGTGTCTTTGACAACAAATGGAAAGGGAGAACAAGAGAAACGACAATTTGTACAAGGTTGTTTATTACTGACGTTTCTCTCCTCTGGAGCTTTTTCGGAGTAACAAGAGTCTAAGACAAGGAATCGAAAAGTGTTTAAGTGAGTAGTTGTGTGTAAGCGACAGAAGGGTGTCACTTAGGGAAAATAGACAAGTGGTGAAAAGAGAAAGTAGTGTGGAAGATTTGCAAAGAGATGCTAGAGCCTGGTGATCAGGCTTATTGCTTTCAAATTGTTTATTTTGTTTTGTGTTTCCTCTGCTGTTATCGTTAGAGTTTATGTTATCATGGTGTTCAAAGCATTTGTCTTCTATATAATTAACGTTCTTTGGTATGTAGTGTGTATTTGCTGTTGTTTTAATAAATGACTTTTACTTTAAGTGTTGTGCTTAGTTTCTTTGTTATTGTTTCTTTGTTTTGCCTATATTTTAGTGCTCTTTGTTTCTTCTTTTTTCTGAAGTCTTGATCGTGGTTAATAAGTTTCTCTCGCTGATTTCCTGGTCAATAATCGGTGTTTTTCATTATTCTGGGTATCGTACTCTTTGTCGGTTTTGTTTCTGGGACTCGTAGTTAAGCCCCAATTTCGAGAAAATCTATGACTTATGCTTCCGCTGTGGGCAAGTCCTCAACCCAGTTTTCACATAAGCACTTAATTTTGTCGGTCCAAGTGTCCGACATAGTTAAGACGAAATTAATGAATGGCAGACATCCGAGGCAGATCCCCACGCAGGGCAATGGACGGGAGCAGTGAGGTGCTTAACAACTTATTGAATTATGAATCTTCGGTGACGAAAAGAATATTATTCTCTCTCTGAAGGGTGAAGCGAAATTCACCAAAAGACTTCCAGAATAGGCTGTTTCTTAAGGCAGCGGTGCTCAATGTCCGCTCCTAAGCAAATCGAAAATGCTTTATCCGTATTACAACAACGATGCTTGAAATCGTATGCTCGGCCGTCTTAAGACAAGAAATTGCGAATTGATGTGAGTGGGTAGGTGTGTAGGGGACAAAGAAAGGGTGCGTGAATAGATAGCTGAAAATAGATAAGTGGTGAAAAGAGAAAGAAGTGTGGTAGGGTGCAAAGAGATGCTAGGCGCCTGGTGGTCAGGCCTATCACTTTCATAAATGTTATTGTCATGTGTTTCCTTTGTTATTTTCGTTAAGTTTTTTGTTTTATGGCGTTTAAGCCATTTGCCTTAATAATTATTGAATGTTTTGGGGTATGTAATGTGCATTTACTGTTGTTTTGTAATATATTACTTTAAATATATGTTAAGTGTTTATTGTACTTTATTTAATATGTTCTGTGTGTATTTCAGTGTTTTCTGTTTCTTCTTATCTTCTTTCTTCGCGTCACGTTTGGTTTGCTAGAGTCTTGTTTGTTGTGCGTCGGTCAAAATCAGGGATTTTTCTTGAATCGACTTTGTTTTCCTGATCGTAAGCACCGATTATCCTGTGGCTTTCTGGTGGAATGAGCGGAGCGCGCCGAGTAGTTCTTCTTCGGTGATCTCGGTGTCTCCGTCGCGTTGTCTATCCACCTGGTGGTGAGAATGCGTCCTATGTATCTGTGTGTTAAGCTCGTCTACAATGTTGTTCTTGAAATCTATATCAAAATCTTCGTTTTCTTCTTCGGATATACTGAATATTTCTTTCCCAATAACGTCGGAATATTTCTTCTATTCTTCTTTCTTCTGTTTCGATGGTTCCGTCTTCTTTTAATATTTCTATTTTCTTCCTTTTCCCAGTTGATCCTTTGAGACGCTTGACTTTATTACAAAAATCTTTGGGAGATGCATCTTGATCGAGGCTCTCGATTGCATCTTCCCAACGTCTCTACTGTTGTTCGAGGATCAACTGGTTGAGCTCTTCCTTGATCTCTTAACTTCGCTGTATTGAGGCAATCATCGATGCATTTCTGATGTTGATTTCCTACATTACTCTCAACTCACGATATAGTTCTTTCATGTGTCTAGTCGAGTCCACAAGAAGGTTGAGATGGACTTATACTGGGTTTTCGAGACACAAGCCCTATCCGCGTTAATGAGATGGTTATTTAGGTCGTCGAGTGCCTCGTCGATCTCCTCGAGAATTGCCTCACCCAGGTTCGGGCAGATGGTAGGCTCGAGAAGGTGCGCGTACCGTGTCCAGTCTGCCCTTCTGTAGTCTTTTCTGACTTCAGCTGGGACTTGTATAAGGTTCATGTTGATGGTGAGTAGTATCCCTATATGGTCACTACATGGTACCTAGACTGGTTTCCTGTAGTAATTGAACAGCAGCTGACGATTGGTAAGACATATGTCTAGTTTTGTGCCATTTCTTCCTCGGACAAGGGTGGGAAAGTCCAGGCATATCAGCTGGACCATGTTTTTGTCCAGCATGATAGGAGAATAGCATAATGCTCCTAAGTTTTGCCTACCTTCCTTCCGGGCAGGCCGCTTATCAACCCTTTCCCTTCCGGCCCAATATCTGGTGGTCTTCAGCCAGAAGAAACTGCCGGCCATTTCAGCTAACAACCGAGTTCCTTTCCCGACTTTTTATCGATAAATTGGTGCCCATCTTCGCTTCCGATAGTTGCCGGAAGTTTATAAAGGACGAAATGGAGTAGCTTGACATCTAATTAACTACCGGTGCCCTGAGAACCTCTCCCGAGTTTCGAGTATAAAAAACGAATTCTTTTAACCCTCAGGAGTAGAACTTGCACAGCGTCTGGCGGGGCAGCAATTGCCATCTATCGGTGTAGTGGCAATTCGACGAATCATCAAGTCTTCAGAGAGGGTCTTAGACCCAGTTAAGGAGGCTCCTTACCCCGTTGGTCTGCAAGGCAGTGCGGACCCAAGCTCGTACTCACGTGTAAGACCCGAAGCTACAAACAGCCTCACTTGGGTTCCCTAAGGGACAAAACTACATCTCAGCTTTTCTCCGTGACCCTACGCGTCGATAGGTCACTTCGCTTCCCCTCCTCCCCATCCTCACAAAGTCACCCAGGGATCCTCGGAGTTCACAAACGTGGGTCCCTCTGTAACAAGAAGTTCCCCTCACTGCCTTCTTCCACCAAGAATCGTGACGGAATTGTGGGATCAGGTTGGTCCCTGGAGAACCTACATCATCGTATCCACCCCTTTATCCCACCACCTTCAGTCACCAGCGCCACCCGAACATCAGGTTCCAAGGTAACCCTTCCCTTTCCCTTCCCCGATTTCACCGTGAAGCTTACCAGCATTACAAGTGTATAGGGATTTGTATGGTGAATAGTAATTTTCAAGCTAAGTGAGATATCCGAGATTCACTTATTAATTTATCTCTCAAAGCACATTATATATATATATATATATATATATATATATATATATATATATATATATATATATATATATATATATATATATATTCTTCTTTAGTGTTCATTAAAACTTTATTTTCATATTGTTGTGCATCTAACTTCCTTTGGGTCGCTTGCTGGCAAAGTTCATTCCAATCCCTCCGTAGCCAACCTCTAAGCACTCTGAGTCAATAAACCCATTCAGGACACGGGCCGAACGAAGTATAAGGAGTAGTACGACTCCTCCTCCGCATTCAGGATAATTATATATATATATATATATATATATATATATATATATATATATATATATATATATATATAAGAGTCGGGGGAAAACTCCAACCACCCCTCGGCCTATTCCTCGACATATAGTATATATATTATATCATATTTGATTGTGGTGTCATTAGGTGTGGTTTATTTCGAACTCGTCAATTTTGAAATTTTCCTTTTTTAATTGCCAAGCGCCCAAGGTTAGATATAACAAATAATAAGACATTTTAAATTTTGTTGGTGAAATAAGAATTGACCCCGTGTCCTTATAATTTTGTTTCTTTTTTGTATTGTCGGTATACAATACAAAAGGGTTAGGTCATCCTTGATAACCCTTGCTGGCAGTATCTCACCCAGCATAATAACTATCTGTATTTTCGTTATTTTTTTATTATTGTGCATATTATTGGTCACCGCCGTATAATTTGGGTGAGGTCGTAAAGCTCTTTCGTGAATCAGCGGATCCGACAGCGTATCCAAGATGTCTTCCTCCTCATTTGAGATGTTCCATAAACAGGGACAAGTTTTGGGTCTTTCGGGTAAGGAATTGATCGAATACGTTCAGAACGAACAAAAGAATGAACGTGAGGAAAAATGAGAAGAACAACGACGACAAGAAGAAATAGAAGAGAGGCGAAGACAAGAGGAAATAGGAGAAAGAGAGAGAGAGAAGATTAGGGAGAAAATTCGTAAACACGAGCGTGAGTTAAGTAGAGATCGAACGAAAATCCGTCAATTTGTGCAAGATAGGCGTTCCTCGTCCTTTAACGAGTGACTCGAAGAAGCTGATCTCTACGCCACAAATCATCAGTTCTCTCCTAAGGAACAAAAGAAGAGCATTCATCCGTCTCCTAAGAACAAAGGACAATCACAACCGAGAAAACACCTTCATTTAGTAAAAGTCCCAGGCTCCTTTAAACCCAAAGGTAACCACCATAAGAATCAAGAAGAAATTAAACCCCCAATTTTTAATGCTCCGTCGAGTAACCTCTACCGGAGTAACCCCATTGTATGCTTCTCTTGCGGAACCCCTGCTCACTACAAATCTCAGTGTCCACAATACTCCTGCTCTCGCTTTGCCCCTTGGCAACAGGTCCACCAAGTCTCCGCACCTTTCGCTGCCGAACAGCCTACTGCGCCTGCGCCTCTGCCATCTTCGTCGACCTCTCAGGAGCACCAGGTGAACTTTCTTTTTAATAACAGTTCTTCTGGTGGGTTCAAATTCGAGTCCGGATCCATTAATGGATGTAGAGTATCAACTCTGGTGAGAGATACAGGGTGTACGTGTATAGTGGTATTGGACAAGCTGCTTACCCCCCTGGACCCACAACATAAGAAATTCGGTGTCGTACACGATTTCTTGGGAAGGGCTAATAAATTCCCAGTGGTCCGTTGTCCTGTAAAATGCCGCTATTTTACGGGGTGGACCGACGTCGTAGCTGCCCCGATTAAATTTTGTGCAGTATTGGTGGGCCAGAGCGCGCAGCTCTTCCCAACTGCTGTGTCGCAAGCTGTCGTCACCCGGGCTTAGTCTGATAGAAATGCCTGCCCCCCTCCCCTCTTCCACGTCTCTCAAGCCCCCAGGCAGTCCCGATTACGAGGGACTGAATAACGTCCAATTCATCAGTGCCTAAAAGGACTGCCTTTCCCTCCAACCCTTATGGGAAAATGCCAAGCGAGGAGAGACAGAATCGGTTCGTGGAGACCGAAAAGTTAGGTATGTGATAGAAGACGCTTTACTATTTCGTACTTCCCCGGATCCAGCAGGCTCCCCATTCAAGACCCTTTGCGTGCCTAGGGCCTACGTTGCGAAGATTTTACAAATAACACACAAAGGTGTGTTTGCAGGACACTTCAGCGAAGAAGTCGAGAACCTCCTTAAACTAGGAATAATTGAACCCTCCTCTTCAGATTATTGTTCCCGATAGTGATGGTACGTAAGCCGGATCAATCTTTTCTTATGTGCGTATATTTTAGAAAGTTAAATGCTGTCACGGCATTCGATGCCGAATCCATCCCTTTTATCGACCAGAACCTGCACTTATTTGAGAAGGCCAAGTACATTTCTGAAATAGACTTATGCAAAGCCAACTATCAAATCCCGCTTTGAAAATCCGTGAGGAGGTTTACCGCATTTCCCACCAAAAAAGGGTCAATGGAATTCACGCGTCTTACTTTTGGTTTGGTCACTGCCTGCAGGAACTAAAACCGGATAATGCTAAAAATTGTAGATGGGTTGAGCAATGTCTCTTTCTACTTTGACAACGTATACGTTGCCACATGCACCTGGGAGGAGCACCTTCAATCCCTCCACCCACTCCTAAACCGGCTTAGGATCCACGGATTGACAATCAAGACATCCAAGTGCCACTTTGCTCATAGCACTATCTCTTACTTAGGGTTCAAAGTAGGAGAGGGACAATTAGCCCCCCAAGAGGACAAAGTTAAGGCAATAGAAGGCATGCCGCTCCCCAAAACCAAGAAACAGCTTCGTTCGTTTCTTGGCTCCGTCTCCTTCTATCGGGGGTTCATCCCCTAATTCGCTTCTATAGCGTCACCCGTTAATGACCTTCTTAAAAAGGCCACACCAGACCCCGTTCCTATGGAATCCCGCCACGACTGCGAGTTTCGGCGAGCTAAAGAAAAAATTGGTCTCCGCTCCTATCCTCCGTTTGCCCAATCCCCAGAAAAAATGGCATTCGAACTGATGCCTCTAATCTCGGCATTGGGTCCGTTTTATTACAATATGAGGAAGAAGGAACCCCATTTCCAGTGGCATACATAAGCCGGAAGCTGTTGGTTTGCGAAAGAGCATACATTACTATAGAAATTGAAACTTTAGCAATCATTTATGGCATTCAAAAATTTAGGATGTACTTGATTGTTAGACCTTTTACTGTCGAAACGGACCATAGGCCACTAGCCTACTTAAAAAATTGTAAAAGTCAGAACGGCAGACTTATGAGATGGTCTCTTTTATTGCCAGAATACCAATACAATGTATCTTATGTAAAAGGAACGGATAACGTCATCGCTGATAATTGTAACTGCGAGTAGGTTATATCTTGTGACATTATGCCTCGTTCCGCTTCAGAATAATGTCCCCTCGGGATGGGTACGGATGTAGGAGAATAGCATAATGCTCCTAAGTTTTGCCTACCTCCCTTCCGGGCGGGCCGCTTATCAACCCTTTCCCTTCCGGTCTAATATCTGGTAGTCTTCAGCCGGAAAAACCCGCCAGCCATTTCAGCTAACCACCGAATTCCTTCCCGGACTCTTTATCGATAAATGGGAGCACATCTTCGCTTCTGATAGTTGCTTAAAGTTTATAAAGGACGAAATGAAGTAGCTTGACATCTAATCTACTTCCGGCGCCCTGAGAAACTCTCCCGAGTTTCTAGTATAAAAGGCGAATTCTTTTAACCCTCAGGAATAGAGCTTGCACAGCGTCTTGCGGGGCAGCAATTGCCATCTATCGGTGTAGTGGTAATTCGTCGAATCATCAAGTCTTCAGGGAGGAGATCGATCCCAGTTAAGGAAGCTTCTCACCCCGTTGGTCTAAAAGGCAGTGCGGACCCAAGCTCGTACTCACGTGTAAGAGCCAAGCTACAAACAGCCTCACTCTGGTTCCCTAAGCAAGAAAACTACATCTCAACTTTTCTCCGTGACTCTACGCGTCGATAGGTCACTTCACCCCCCTCCCCCCCATCTCACAAAGGCACCAAAGATTCCTTGGAGTTCACGAGCGTGGGTCCCTCTGTAACAAGAAGTTCCCCTCACTGCCTTCTTCCACCAAGAATCGTGACGGAATTGTGGGATAAGGTCGGTCCCTGGAGAACCTACCTCATCGTCTACACCCCTTATCTCACCACCTTCACTCACAAACGCCATTCGAAAATCAGGCTCCAAGGTAACCCTTCCCTTTCCCTTCCCCGATTTCACCGTGAAGCTTACCAGCATTACAAGTGTATAGGGATTTGTATGGTGAATAGTAATTTTCAAGCCAAGTGAGATATCCGAGATTCACTTATTAATTTATCTCTCAAAGCACATTATATATATATATATATATATATATATATATATATATATATATATTATTCATTAGTGTTCATTAAAACTTTATTTTCATATTGTTGTGTATCTAACTTCCTTTGGGTCGCTTGCTGGCAAAGTTCTTTCCAATCCGTCCGTAGCCAACCTCTAAGCACTCTGAGTCAATAAACCCATTCAGGAGACGGGCCAAACGAATTGTAAGGAGTAGTAGTACGACTCCTCCTCCGCATTCGGGATAATTATATATATATATATATATATATATATATATATATATATATATATATATATATATATATATATATATATATATATATATATATATAAAAGTCGCGGAAAACTCCAACCACCCCTCGATCTATTCCTAGACAGTCATGTAGCCGGATTCCCGATATCTAGCGTTCAGATCCCCCATTAATATGGTGGGGGCTCTTCTGTCAAATAGTCCAGCGAGAGAATGGATCGGTAAGTATCCTCTCCTCGGCGGTGGTACCCGGCTGCGATGACCAGCTTTCCATTATCAAGTTCGTCCTCAATCGCGAGATAGGATTCTTCCCCAGCTAACTAAGGGAGAAATAGTACTCCGTGACTTCTGTAATATTTTAGTTAGATTAGGGAGAGTAAAGGGTGGTTTAACTCTGTAACTGAGAGGCCCCCAGAAATTAGCTATCTGGCAATTGGTTTGTTTACGTGAGGCCTACAATGTTTTGATCAAAGCTCGCGTCAGGAATGGCCAATATTCGAATCATGCGAAGGATAGAGTAGTAGGAGTAAATATAAATATTTGAGTTAATTGGTAAATTAAAAGATATATATCTTAGTTAATTCTTGGTGTTTTGCTGGATCCTTACCTGCGGACGGGCTCTTTCCTTAAAAACTGATTAAACGCTGTGGTACTCTCATAATTCAATAATTAGACTCCTTTAGATGAATCCGGAGTCCACTCAGCCAATAGAGGAATTATTTCTCTTCCTAAGTGGTGTCAGACTGACTAGCTAAAAGTCAGTAAATAATAAAAATACTTTGACAAAAAGGTACTGTATCGGAGTAAATGTTAAACGGCCAACAATGGAACAATAATTCTCCGACAAAGTAAGGAGACAATTCCTCGAGATATATATATATATATATATATATATATATATATATATATATATATATATATATATATATATTAATAATAATTTATATTTCTACTTTTGCCGGTGTTTATGATATCATTTCTCTTTTATTTATTTTGTTTGAGTTGTGGGCACTTCGCCTCTTTTTCTTCTTATTTGTTATTTTAATTAGTTGGTTGTATTAGTTGGTTTTAGTAGTCTTGATTAAGTAAAACGTCCAATTAAGTTTTCTCCGGAGCAGTTTCTTCAACTCGGGAATAGGGCTTGCCTGGTGGCGCGTCCCCTAACTGCTCTCGGTATATCTAAGTCGAGGTTCATGTTCGGGAGTATTTCTGCTTCAATTTTGTGCAAGGTCTTACTCCTTAGCCTTTGGAGTTCCATATTCAGTGGATTCAGACCTGCTCTTGCGTGCAGATCTGTTTGTCGAATATGGTCCATCCTTCCTGCTCCAGCTATAAGCAAGGCTGCTTTGTTCTGTAGAGAGTGCAGAACAAGACAAAAAATTTGATTTGATTTGATTTGATGTATAAAGAGTGAAAAAGTGTAGAAGATAAATATAGGTAAATAAATGTTGAAGTTTGCCCTGGTGTAGAGGGTATCTCTAAGGTACTTTTTTTATATATATATTGTCGTCTCTTCTTGTGCACCGTCAGTGTTTTCTTCAGGTGCTTGTTTGGCCGAAATACGACCTTTCTTTTGATTTTTCCTCTCTCGTTTTTCTTTGAACTTTATTTACTTATTTATTTTATTTTATATATATATATATATATATATATATATATATATATATATATATATATATATATATATATATATATATAAATATACTCTATTTCCTCCGTTACGGCATTCTAGCCTTTCAAGTATTATATTTGCTACTCTTATTTTTTGTATCTTTTAGTTTGCTGATAATTTGTTATTGTTTTACCGGTATTCTGGTAATTTATTCTTGTATTGTCAGTATTTGGGCATTTTCCCTCTTTTGTTTATTTCTTTTTGGATGTGGGCACTTCGCCTCCTTTTCTTCTTGTTCGGTTGTCATTTTTATGTAAATTGTCAAATTAGGTTCTCTCGGGGGCAGATGCTTCCACTTGGGAATAGGGCTTGCCTAGTGGCGCGTCCCCTATCTGCTCTCGGAATGTCGAGATCAATTTCGATATTTGGAATTATAACTTCCTCGATTTTGTTCCAGGTCTTACTACCTAGCCTCTGGAGTTCCGTATTCAATAGCTTCAGACCTGCTCTTGAGTGCAGGTCTGTCTGCTGAATACGGTCCGCCCTACGCACTCCCGCTATTAGCAGGGCTGCTTTGTTATGCACTATCTGCATTTGCCTGATTATGGTAGAACTCACAGCATGCACGACCACTGCCGGGTACACTAATGTCGAGCTTACCAGATCAGTGTACAGCTTCATGAGATTCTTGGAGCGAGGTTTCGGAGATTCTGTTCTTTATGTGCGCTCTGAACCCTTTTAAGGTGATGCGCAGACCTAGGACTTTGCCCTCGTTAGTGTACGGGCGATTTATCGGAAGGATTCGGAACTTTCGACGGTTGGTCTTGATTTTCCACTTTCGTTAATATCGATTAATGTTGTTGATTTCGGTTGCTGTCTGCCTTGCTTGAACTCCAGGATTTTTGAAGGGACTGGGAATGATTTGGGTGATGTCATCTGCAAACTGCAGATACATCACATCCTCCCCAACTGGAGCAGGTAGGTCCAATGTGTACACTAGGTACAACAGTGGACTCAGACAGCTACGAGTACCTTGTGGAACACCCGCCTCAAGTTCGAATTCGGGTCCATCGTAGCCTTTAATCATGATTTTGGCTTTCCTTTCCATGACGTAGTCACAGTAGACCCTATCCAGGATCGGTTTAGCTGTACCTCTCAGCCAAACCTTGTAGAAGGCCGTTTGAACATCTCGCAACACCACGTCTACGTATTTCCCTTCAGCTTTACAGTAGGCGAGTTTTTCAGTGAAGAGAGCAAGGGTTGTATCAGTCCCCCTTCCCCTACGAAACCCGCGTTGCTGAGTGTTGTGAGCTTCAAGCTCTGTTAGCTGGTCTTGTAGCTTATTAGCTAGAAGCTTCTCGTAGACTTTTCCTAGTAACTCAAGCAAGGATATTGGCCTGTAATCCACCAGTTGATCGGGGGGTTTCTTCCCTTAAGGTATAAAAATGATTTTTGCCACATTTAGACCATCGGGGAAGTAACCCGTATTCAGGGAGGCGTTATAGGTATTCGCGATTTCCCGAATGATCTGACGGGGGCATGCCCAGGTTGTTTTTGGTGATGCCCGTCCATCCTGGCGCCTTCTGTTGAAAGTTTTTTACAGATTCTAAGACCTGTTCTGATGTAATTGGTCGGCCATGGTCAGCCATCTCCCTCCTTTCGTAGACATAGGCGTGTGGGTGCGTTCGATGTATTCCTTGATTAAGATCTTCAATCAGCTAGCCTTCGAACTCCTGGTCGAATTCCGCATCCTCCTCAGGTGTAATTGTGAAGACTTCCTTCCAGAACGTGCGGAATCTCTCTTCCAAAACCGCTGTATCCTCTAAGTACTCATTGCTAGCCTTAATGCGGGTCTTTTCTCTACTTGGTAGGCCGTTTAGTTTTGTCACTAATCGCCAAACTTGTCGGGCGACATCTCGCTGTCTACTTGTTCAATCAAGCTGTCCCAGATCACAGCCTGTTGCTGGTTTATGGCTTGCTTGAGTTCTTCACTCAGGCGACGTAGCAGCGAGCTTCTTACCCGATTTGTACCTTCTCTTCTGGTTTCTTCGTACACTTCCCTGTGCACCCTAGCGATCTCACACATTTCTTCAGTCCATCTGGGCTGTGGAAGAGTTTTATACATTTTCATTGGTACACACTCCCGATCTGCCTCGATAATGTAGGCAGTTATCTTCTCCATTATTGCCTTGCTTAGGTTTGCTGGTTCGTAACTGGCAGGGACTTTCCTGTAGCTGTCCCAGTTGGCAGAAGCGTAACTTTTGCGGAAGGGGATCGGCACCTTGATCGGCGTGAGTGTGATGGTCGTCAAGATCGCTATGTGGTAGCTGGGTACTGTTGGGCCCGGCTCGCTATGGTAATTGAAAGGGAAGTCACCACTTGTCATGATTATGTTGGGCTTTGTTGCTGCTCGAGAGGTGATATAGGTCGGAAAGTCCGGTCCTATCCTCTGGATGTTTTTTCGACGCATAATCATTTCCAAGTTGTGATTTTTGTTATTCGTGTTCACATAGCCAGCCGCTCGGCATCTGGCTTTGAGGTCGCCACAAGGATGTCATTCTGCCGTGGCCGCTCAAGGTGTAGAAGTTCATGTGGAGGAGGTACGTTAGTCGAAGTGGTTGGTATGCCGCCCCGATTACGAGATTGCCCACTAGTGTGTGTAACTCTACCTCCACAAAGGACTCGTCCATTTCTGGAAGGTGTCTGGACGAAAGATTCTTTCTGATGGCACAGGCAGCATCGTCGAACCCCTCCTGAGAATGTTTTTTTTTGTAACTACTCTGTAGCCGGGTATCTTTAACTGGCTGTTAGTAGTATCAATATGGTGCTCCGTGATTTGTATGATGTCGGGGTCAAGCACGTGGAATATGTTTCCGTATGCCACGGCCTTTCCCTCCCATCCATTCACGTTGAGCGTCAATATCCTTAACCTGTTGTTCGGGTTTTCCATTCTTTGTTCTGGCTTTTGCGTGTCTTAGTGCTTACGAGTAGTAGATTTACGCTTCCCGTTCCTCTTCTTTTTGAACTTTGCTGGGGAGAGTTCTATAAATGTTTCCCGGTAGAGGGCGACGTTTTGGTTGTACAGGGCCTCCTCAACCGATTTTTCTTCGCATTCAGCGTTGAAGTCCCATTTATATTATTTTTTTTTTATTCTCACGCAAATTTTGTTTGCGTCCAAGTCTTTCGAGAAGGGGAATTGTTCGGTCGTGTAGATGTAGAGCTGATTTTGGTTAGCATCTACCTTTTTCTTTGTTCCTCATTTTGCTTTTTTACGGCGTATTTCCTTTTTTGTGTTCTCTGAGTCCGAGATGTGTGTACCACCCGTGGTGTCAGAAGATTCTATTTCTTCTTTTTTTCTCATCCTTTGGGTTGGTCGAGTGTGCTGCTTTTGCGGCCACCTCGCTCTCTTTTTTGGCCTCGATCCTTGGATCTGGCCGTCTGTCTTAATTATTACTTTTCCTCTGTGTTTCCTGGCTTTTACTCGTCATTTGTTTGGGAACCGCAATTGGAGTACGTCTCCTGATGGTGGATTATCCGGAAACCACATCTCGCTTATTCCGTTTTTAGCAAGCATCTGGTTGAGCTCCTTTGCAAATGTCTTCGGATTTTTCAGGTTTCTGACATGTACATAACGGATGCATGTGAGGATTTTCGTAGAATTCTCATTTTCTAGCCTTAAGTAGGGTTCCTTGGACCCCGTCTCTGTAAGGACTGCCTTTGCTGCTTGTGCATATGTGATATATTGTCTTTTAGTCTGTTCTTCTTTCTTTTGTTGGACCTTCTTCTTGATTAGTTCCTTTTTTAGAGGGCAGGCCATAGCCATGGAGCAGTGTCCTTGACCGCAGTTGGCGAACTTCTCCCTCGGACTACTGCAATTTTTCCAATGGTGCCCCGCTTCACTGCACCTTGTGCAGATATCCTGTGGTTTGGGGTAATCCTTTGTCGCGTGGCTTTCCATCTTGTAACAGCGGAAGCAGAATTCTATGGGAGTAAACTCTTCTCTTTCTATCTGTCCCCCGCTGATTTTGGCATTCAATGATAGGAGTCCATTTTATTTGGCTTTTTGGGCCATCGTTGTGTCCACGAAAATAATCTTGAATACGTGTGCGTACTCTGTATTTTCCTTTTATGTTCCAGAATTTAATTATCTCTGTAACCTTGGCTCATGGTTGTTTTTTCACTATTTCCTCCTTTATTTGATCCTTGGAGTGTTGCCCAATCCAACGATCTAGTCTCCTGCATACGACGCTCCTGTGCGTCTGTATCTGTGGCGAGGTTGCTGGTTGGAGACCTATTTCACGGAGTGTCTCCACTGCCTCTTCCTTTGTTATTCCCTCTGCATCTTTTTCTTTTTCGCAGATCGCTACATAACCTGTGGGGACCTCGAGAAGACGAAGCATTGCAATCTTCAGTTTCCCGAAGACCACTCCAAAGACCTTCTCTCGGCCGAGCCAGCTGCTTCCACTGATGGTGGTGCGCAGTGGGCTCGACTTTTCCCTCTGGGGGATGACTCCCTGGGTTGAATTTCCCCTTGTCTTTTAACTGAGGATTTAACTTCTTGGTAATTATTTCAAGGGTTTCTTCCTTATTGTAGATTTCTTGTCTTTTTGTAGAGTTCTTTATGGGGGCCCCCTCCCCATTGCAAGAGAGCTTCAACGAACATGAAATGCGGGATGGGATGCATGAATGGCGATGGGTGAACCCGGGGAGGCCCCTCAGACAGGTGAAATGTTACGGACTTAGTGATGGGTGGTGATCGAATCAACTACCACCACCCGGGGGTGCCGCCGTGTCTGGGGTTTGGTTATCGATGCTGCTTCCAACTTACACAGGGACGGTTACATGTCTCCCTGTGGTCCTGGCCGGAAACTACCCTTAGAGATTAGAGCGAACTCTTCCCCAAAGCTTTCAGCATCGCCTCGTAACCGGGTGGTCTCTTCCGTAGAGTTCCACAGTGGGCTAATCCTCAAACCTTTCCTCCTTTACGTCTCCAATATGTCTATCAAAGTGGACCGACATAGTTGGAGCCAAACTAGATGAATGGCAGTTTGGTTCATTTCCGCTCCCTTGCCCCGATGAGGGCCCCGCGGGGGGCATTAGCCAGGCATGGGTCGGCTATGTTTGGCCCCGTAAATTTTCTTCTTTCTTGTTATCCCTGTGGGAAAAAAGTGTGGTAAGTTCACGTTTGGGCGTGGCTTCCCTTTTCTTCTTCTCCTTTACCGGTGGTGAACTTTTTCGGAGAGCTTAAGATACTTCAAGTTTTTCTATCCAGTCAGTCAAGATTTATTTTTTAGGGGGAGAAAAGGTAAGACTCGCGGTTGCTCCTTCCCTCTGTACCCCTCCCACCATCGAAGGAGGGGCACAAAAGAGGAGGAGGCCCGCGACCGACTTGCTCCTGGAGAAACTCCCCACACTTCTGACTCTCAGTTCCCTTATTCTCTTCATCTTTCATTCATGTGTTTATTGTAGCATTCATGCCGTTTTGAGTTATCTTAGCTCTGAGCTTTGTTTATTTATTGTTATGTTATTTATTTTTACTTTCCTTACTTTGATACACTTTCTCTTGTTGTTTTCACATTTTCACTTTAGTTTCACTTTGTTCACTTGTTTTATTATTAACTTCCACTTCACTATTATTATTTTTGTTAAACTTTTTAGTTCACTATGTTTGTTTTATTTCTGTTTTACTCTTAACTTTAAATTCACAAAAAATTTTGTTAAACTTTTTAATATAGTTCACTTATTACACTTTTAGTTAATTTTGTTCACATTATTTCTGTTTATACTTTTGATCTGTGTTGTGGTTGTTTCTTCCTATTTTAGTTGTTTAAATTCGGTTGTCTTATTAGGGTATCAATCTGGTGTCTTGGTTGGTTATTTCGTTTGTTGGGTTTGTATATAGTCGGGTAAATATCTTTATCCTTATTCTTGTTCCATCTCTCTTTTTGAATTTCTACTTAAGTAAACATGGGAACCTCCTCGATTCTCAGCTGTTGTCTGCCGCTGGAAAATCGAGTGTTAAAGGGGACTCCAGCTCTGGTGTTTGTGTGCTCTGCAAATATCGGAGGTAGATCGTCTATTTTCCTCCATATTTTCTCCGCTCTGTTCCTGATGTTGATATTGTGCGTTTTTAATCCTGCTTCTTGGTGTAGATATTGTAGTCTTCTCCTCTCTCTCTCTCTCTCTCTCTCTCTCTCTCTCTCTCTCTCTCTCTCTCTCTCTCTCTACGTGTGTTTGTAGTTAGGTAAAGAGCTTTATTTTGTATTCTCTGGAGTTCCAATTTTTTGGTCCTTGTTTCACCGTTGATAGGGGTTGGCAGGTATAGTAGTACCTCTCTTCCTAGTGCAAGATAGATTTTTCTTTAATTTTTCATGCGTAACCCTCTTAGATTGTACAGTAGTTTAAGCATCTGAATCGCTTGTTCTTCCTCTGCGTTATGTGTTGTTTGTAGCCTCTTTTTGTTATTCTGAGTCCCAGCACTTTGCACTATGAAATATGTAGTTCTGATCTTCAACTACAATTTCAGCTGTTTTGTTCCTGGATATTGGAATTATTGTAAATTTCGTCCTGTTCGTCCTTATCTTCCAATCTCTTTCGTAGTTGTTGAAGTTGCTGATTTCTAAAGTTGTTGTCCTTGCCTGGAAGCGTCCGTTCCTGTATAGATTGACGACGAGTTGGCTTATGTCGTCCGCGAACTGTATGTTTAGGCACCCAAGTATTATTGGTGGTGGCAGGTCTGCTGTGTATATTGAATACAGCGTGGGGCTGAGACAGCCTCCCCTGCGGGAGTTCAGCTTCCAATTCGAATTCTGGTCCTGAATATCCATTGATTTTCACATATGCTCTTCTGTCTGTGACATAATCGCAGAGAATTTTCTCCAGATTGCTATTCATTTGGAGATTTAAGATCTTATATTGCATTCCCCAAACTTTGTTGAATGCTTTTTCTACATCTCTCAGGACCAGATCGATGTAGTTATTCTATGCTTTGGCTTTTCCTATTTTCTCTGTTTTATGCCTAGTGACATTATGGTGTCTCTTCCTCTTCTGAATCCGAACTGATAATCATTATAAAGGTCATTTTCTTCAAGATATTCTTTTAGTCTTCTGTTAAAGATTTTCTTGAAGACTTTTCCTATGAAGTTCAATAGCGATATTGGCCGGTAATTGCTGAGATGATTTGGTGGTTTTCCTGGCTTTGGGAAGAATATCATTTCTGCTAGCTTATAGCTACCAGGGAAGTAGCCGGTGTTTAAGCACGTGTTAAAAATATTCTTTAATGCTCTGATGATTATGTTAGGTGCCTTGGTAAGATTAATTTTGGTTATTACTGAGGGGCCTGTCGCTTTCTGTTTGAATGATTGTATTACGCCTTTGATCTCTTCTGTTGTTATGTAGGCCCCTGTACCCAGAATTTCCTCCCTTTCTCGCTCTACACTTGGTGCTGGAGTTATCTTGTTTATGTTTTCTCGCAAGACTGTGCGGACCATTTCGTCTATCTCTGGAATGAAGTCTTCGTCCTCCTCTGGTGTTATAGAAGACACTGTTCTCTCGTGATTATGAAAACGTCCTTTTGTGGTCCTCTCTTCTTGGATCTTTTCTCCCGTTCATTCTTAATTGTTATTTTTTTATCGGGGGTCTGCCTTTAAGTCTATGTATTAGTCTCCACTTCTCTTTTGGTCTTCTTTCTTCATCTATTTTCTCTATTAGGCTATCCGATATGTTTGGCTTTGCTGTTCTTCTATGAGATGCCTCAGTTCTTCTCTCTGTCTTCTGATTTCTTCATATCGCTCTCTATTTGGTACATGGAGAATTATTTGGTCTGGTATTCCTCTTAGTTGCCTATTCTTTCTCTTCATTTCCCCTGTCCATCGAGGATGTGGAAGAGTACGGTATCTTGTCTTTGGTATATATCTTTCGTCTGCTTCGATGTTCGTTCTTGTTAATCTTGAGTTCTCTTCATCAATATCTTCCAGGTTAGCGTTAGTGAGATCCTTTGGGACGAAGTTACTAAGATCTGGTGTGCAACCTGCCCAGTTTGTTCTCTTGTAGTCCTTTCTCTCCGATACCGGTACCTGTATCCGTTATTGATTCATGAGCAAATGTGTCCCAACATGGTCACTACATGCAAAGGTAACTGGTTGCATGTGGATGTTGTATGGCATATTGAAGCTACTTAGCATGACGTTTGGTTTTGTAGCTACATTGCCTGTGACATATGTCAGAAAGTCTGGCCCTATTCTCTTGAAAATATTTCTTTCCAACATCATTTCTAAAATGATCGGGACCGCCGGCTTATATACGCATAGGACCAAACATTACTCTGACCATTGTCTGAGCTCGTCGCTGCGTATATAAGGGGTGGTTCCGGTCATTTCTTGTCTGGCGATAGCGATCAATTCTGGCTGTGGCAAAGGAGGAGGGGTAAAGATCAGTTTCTGGGAACGTCTCCCGCCAGACAATAATTACCGTTGAACGAGAATTTCTCTTAACACGGTCAGAGGAGAGCGGCTAACAAAGCTAGTAGTCCCGCTACCCGAAGGGGCACCATGGGGCCGAGCTCTCTTGAGAACAGGCGGATACCTCTCCGCGTGATCCAGGGGGAAAACAAACCTTCCAAGACCCGCAGTTATAGAATTTCTATTCGGAGTGCTCAACATCCTCATCATGAGGCTTAGAGATGTTCCGAACGGATATACCGCTATTTACAGCACGATGGAGGGCGTGGGGCAGCTCCTCTCTGAAAAGGCCAAGATTGCACTTCTGAAGATGGGTCTTGAAGCATCAGTACTTCGAAAGATCCTCGTTCGCTGAATCTTTATTCTCAGACGTCTCGATCCCTTCTTCACAGATAATTCCCGCAAAGAAATTAACGAAGAGCTGACGTGGCAGCCAAAGTGGGCAAGAATTACCAAGGTTGAAAAGTTCGGAAAGGACAACGGCATAGTCAAGCTCGTATTCGAGAGCATCAAGATGGCGGATAGGGCCAATAAGGAGGGCCTCTTAGGCTTTTACTTTCGTGTGGCCCCGGAGAAGATTAAGGGAGAGGGGTACATTCACGTGGACTGCTGCTTCAAATGCTACGTCATCGAGAAGCACACGATGAGAGAGTGCAAAGAGATCGAGGTAACATGCTCCAACTGCGCACAGTCCTGACACGTTTGGCGGCAATGTGTGGCCGAAAAGCTCAAATGCATCAACTGTGGAGGGAGGCCCCAGAGCCCTAGCGATGAGGTGTGCAATCGTCAAAGAAGCGATCCGGGCGAAGAGAAAACATGCGAACTACAAAAGTAGGCAAAGGCGAAGTCATTCGCGGAAGCAACGGCTACAAGAAACAATAATGGAATCACGGTGTCGAAGCTGGTGAGGCCAATCGAGGGCAGAGAGATAATTGCCATGGCCATTTTTTCCCATTTGGCAAACCTGGAAACTCCCGGTACTTTTGCAGAGGAACTAAACCACTTCCTGAAGAAGAACGGGACCAGCAAGAAGTTGTAGTTCTCGCCTAATCCCGCATCACAAGACGTCCTAAAGATTCAGATAACCGACCTTCCCAACGTAGAAGAACCAGCGCAACCAGAAAAAGATGAGTCTGCTGAATAGGAGACTACTACTAATATCAGCTTCAAGAAAAATTTAAAGGAGAAGAAGAAACGGGGGGAAAAGAAAAAAGGAAAACGTACGAGAAGAAGAGGTAGAAGAAGACGCCCCTTCGACGGAGGAAGAAGAAAAGGAACCTAAGAGGTTCACGGCGTACGAGGAAGTCCCCCTTACTGAGAAAAGGGAAGTCCTTGAACAAGGCTTCTTCTTCGACGGGAAGGAACTGTCCGTCAAGGTGTTCGGTAGATCAGTCTGCTCACCCCCAAAAGGAAAGCCGCGACTTCTGCCGGAGGACATCCGGAAAGGGAAATACAAGTAGACGTTTGAGGGTCTGTTCTCTCGCAAGAAAGTTATGGAGCTGTTATTGGATCGCCCAATCTACATACATCCCAGATTCGTGTCTCCACGTCGTCAACATGTCCGGATTCGAAGAGCTTTATAATGGACAAATAACTTCCGAAATCGACAAGTAAAAAGTTAAAAGTCGATAAGTGATAACTAAAGTGTCTTAAAGTGAATCAAAAAGTGCCAACAGTTCAAATTAAAATCGGGTGACATAAACATTAATCTTAAAGTGAATTAAAAGTGCTTACAGTTCATATTAAAATCAGGTGTCATAAAACAATTGTAATTAATAGTGGTAGTAATAGAAGTTTCAAAGATAATAAAGAGAGTGGAAATAATTCAAATTATAATCAAACGTTTTAACGTAATCATGAATATATCAAAATAATATTAACGGAAAGTGCAAATAATAAAGATGACGAAATAAAGTGAAAATACCATAAAAGTAAATTATATTTGTAAAATTATTTTACGTACATTAGAGATATTTGAAGAAATCAATTTAATATTAGTAAATAACCCTAAATATACATATATATATATATATATATATATATATATATATATATATATATATATATATATATATATATATATTGTGTGTAATAATTGAAAATCACATGACACGTGATATATAGATGTATTTAAAGGCTCAATGAAATGGAAATTGGTAACACAACCCGGTAAAATGCTAAGAAGAATATTACGTGAGCCAATGAAAGCTTATGAGGATGGTAGCTCTGGCGATGAGCGCTTGATGACACAGGTTCAAATCCAACTTCTTTATTTATTTTCATACACCGGTTAAATAGTTTGCCCTATTTTTCCGTTCTCTACATCTCCCATTTTCCTTTTTAAGATTTTAATGGTTCACGTAATATTCTCCTTAGCGTTTTTTCCGGGTTGTGTTACCAATTTCCATTTCTTTGGGCCTTTAAATACATATTTGTGTGTGTGTTGAAATCCAAAATGCAATTGCTATTTTTTTATTGTAATGTTGACTAGCCCGACCTCAGGGCTAAGTTTATACTCTTACTGTATTTAACCTTCACAAAATTTTCCTTCCTTCTTTTTGACTTGTATCCCAACCCGGGAGAGTGTGTGAAGGTCCCTAACCTTTCAACTTTCTCTACAAATAAATAAAATAAAAAATTTCTTGTCTTAAATACTTTTTACTCTGAGGAATCTCCAGAGGAGCGTATAGTGAGTCTAGAAGGTTACCCATATGTGGCAGGAAAAGGTCCTCGGTGTTATTGCGCGCCTTAAGGTTACCTGTCTACAGGTGAGAGGTTTTTCTGACTTCAAAGGCTTCACGTAGATTCTGCTTCAAGGCTGGGTTCCAGAAGGTGCCTTGTTACCTCGAGGTTTATGGAAATCGACTATAAGTATGCTTTTATTCTTGAATAGGGTCTACCTTATTAGGCGTAAGCGAAATAATTCGAGTCTTAAGTGGCCGTATGTAAGTTTATTAATGTTCGGGGGTAGCTGGTGGTAAAAACGACAGGACTTACGGACGAGGAACGGACTCATAATGCTAGTAATGATAATAAGGCGAGGTGGAAGCGTTTACTTGAGTCTATCTGATCGAATGACTTGACTGGGCGCTTTTATGTTTAGGGGAGACAAACCAAAAATGGCTGGTGACGTCACCAGTGTGGCTGCCTGTGATCCACGAGTGTGAACGAATAGCTTAAATCGCGATTTTCTTATAAAGACAAAACTTCCGATTTTGGTACATTTTAGTTATATAACCTAACCTAACCTTAGCCTAAAAAAAAAGGTAATGGACCGATTGAACCTGATTTAGTGAAAATGAAAAGTAAAGTAGCAGCAAAAATTTATTATTTTAAAGGATAGAAATTTCTTATCACTAACTATAATTAAGAAGGGCATTTTTTGAGTATTTGAATAATAATTTCATATTAGTTTGGTTATGACTTATGTTTTTTATCAAAGTTATTTCTAATAATTCTTTTGTAATATCTAAAAACAAAATGGTGAAGTTCAGAAATAAATATACGTATCGAAGTTTTGGGAATTTTTTAAAACCCAAATAATTACAAATGGTGAAGTTCAGAAAATTTATTTTTATATATCTTCTTCTATAACTATATTTTAGCCACGTGATATTTTGAAAGGGGGGAAATTTAGTTTCGAGTTCCTTTTTAAAATTATTATAATTGGCGAAGTTCAGAAAATTTCTAAAAATTTAACCATGGCCGCTTTTTTTAAGATTTAAAATTTTAATCTTAGTAGCGAAGCGCAAGCTCCCCCATTAGGGAGGAGTGGCGAAAATATTGCCTGGTGTCTTTATATATTTGCTGAACCAAGTCTAAGCGAAGCAGCTTCGCAGAATATTATTACGGAGTCAGAGTTGCTAGTCGACCTTTCTAGATAGTGACGTCAGCCGCCATTTTTGCTTTGTCCCCTTAACAAAAAAGCGCCCTCAACTGATTTCATTAATATTTTCATTCGTTTATTTTATAGTTCTTTGCTTAAGGGGGAAGTCACCTCCTTTTTTTTCTTCTCAAGGCACAGGGCGGAACTAATGATCGTAAACGCATTTGTTAGTCTCTCTATTAACCGTTAGACGGAGTTACCAGAGGCGTGTGCGTTCCTACAATGGCTTTACACATTTTCAGACCGGGCTGGCAAATCCTATCAAGATACGACAGTTTATTTTTCGTTTGACACTCCCGAGAACTCAACCGGTCAAAGCATATATCACTGTAATTACTCGGCTCCCCTTTTTATCAAGCATCGGTGTCTTTTCGTCCCGCAGCTGCTCCTTTGAGTATCTGTGTGTGTGGCCGCGTGGGAAACCATTTATTCGCTTGTCTTACTTATGATTTTCCTAATAAATGTACAGTTGCGATATAAGTATTTCTCTATTTTACAATGGCTCACTACTTATTACATGGCATATTACTTAATTAATTAATGTGTGTGCTCAATTTCAGGATTTCATAGATCTACTGAGCACCCATTTATGGGGGTTCCTCACTGGGCCTATTTATTCTGAAATTTGGGTGCCACAGGCCTACCTTCCTTGCACTCTGGTTGCCACAAGCAAAACTTGTGTAATAAAAAACCTTGTACTCCTTGTGGTACTCTTATTCTCCCTCTCCATCTTTTAATATTTTTTTTTCCAAAGCGTCCAAATTACGTTACCCTGCAGTAACTGATTAATGAATTGTAGCGAAAAAGTGTGGTATTAGTTAGAGATATGAATGTTTTCTGGAGCTTGTGTATACACACCTTGCCTTTGCTTCCTTTGCTATCCTTTTATCGTACCTTTCCTGCTTCATTAATCCTATTATAATAGATAGACCATTAGAGATTGCTAAATTATCAGACGCGTTGACTTTTTCTCTGACGTCCTATTCCTTTAATATTTGGCTTTCTTTATGCCGTCCACTTCCTCGGCGGTTAGCCAAGTGTTAGATCACTCTCAGAGAGAAGCAATAAGAATATAAATGCTACAGTGGCCGCTGAACCCTTTCGCCCTGTATGAAATTTCATTTTGTAAGAAACACGATCGTTGCTCTTTATGGTGGGCAATGAGCATACGTGGCTTCATTAAATTGGACGACCCCTCTAGGCAAAGGTGTGTAAGCGAGCCAAAAAAAGCCTAAGTACGTTTAGCCAGGACCCTCCTCTCATCCTCCACACAAGCGGTACAACTATCCCAAACCTTGTGTGAACTTTGCAACCTATTTCTGCACAATCTCCATCCGGGATGTTGCTCTCCCAAATTATAAGCACGTCGGTCGGTGGATGGAGGACGCCGACAGAACTTCGCGTTTAGAGGTGGGGAAATCCTTCAATGAGTTATTCTTTTGTTTAGCGCGTTCGCTCCGATCTCGCCTTTTGCACGGTTAACGCCGTTGGTTCGAATGATATACCGCAGGCCATAATTTGGCACTGAGGTAAGGAAGGCTTAGCCTGGGAAAGAACACTCCACCTTGGTTGGTTTCCCTCCAATCTTTAAACCATCCAGCGCGTTCGAATTATAAAGAAATTGATCACTGTAATGTTTGCTTATTTCCTGGAAAGCAGAGGCCTCTTATCTTCTACACAGTGTGGCTTACGTGCGTTCTCTTTGACCTTTAATACATTGCGCTGACTGGAGAGTGTAACGTGCAAGGCTTTGCTTCGCAGGCAGCATTTTACCATGACATTCTTTGGTTTTGAGAAGGACTGAGATACCTCTTGATCATCTGTTATTCTGGCGAGCTTCGGTTCTATGAGGAGAAGGGACGTTTCCTCATTTATGTTTTATTTCTTACGGTGCAGATGTTCTCGACACGATGGATATATACAAACTTTCTATCTCTTATGTAAAGGCTTAGATGCCTCTACTGGAGCGCCAACGCCAACCGGCTCAAAACCGCATCTCTCCCCATGCAGAAACACAGGTTTAGTTTTCCTTTGACCAAGAACAAGGTAGTGCACTTCTACCACACGCCGACCTGAAACTTTTCCAAAATTAAGCTCACTCTACATAGGGCACTCACATTCATTCCTTGGTTTTGTATTCGATTGAAGTTTTACCTTGAAGGCTCACAATCTCCCCCGCTATTGACATTCTACGTCATGTGGCATTTAACACGTGGTGTTGATACGGCTACATTCTTCTTGTTTAACTGTTCATTTCTTCGTCGAAAGCTTTAGCACTGATGCGAGATTTATACCTCAACATCCGAATGACCATTGCGGATGCATGGTGGATTCAATCCACTAGACCTTTATGGCAGCCAAAGGTAGATGCTACTGGCTTTGCGTCGAGAAGAGTGTATGATATTTGCATGCACGTGTGGTCTCACTATCTCCTCCAGGTACCAATGGCTTTCATTTCGTCCGAATCTGATCTTGCTGGTAAATATGCTAGGGCTAAGTTACAGTATATTTCGTAGCATGCCTGCCGCTCCTTTTTGCGGGAAGACCCCTCTAGCAGAGGTGTGAAAGGGAGTCAAAATGATTCCAAAAAAGTTCTCGCAGGACCCCCCTCCTGTTCCTCAAGAGAATAGGACCGCAATCTCAGACCCAACGTCGGTGACGGAATTCTTCGGGACCGCTTACTCCCCATTCTCTAGCCGGAATACTACTCCACCAGCATTTAATGCGCGTCGTAATGTCGCGGAAGGACGCCGACTGGACTTTACCAAATGCGGAGACCCTTCAATGACAGGTTTATATTAAGTGAGTTGCGCTCCGCTCTTGCTTCGTGCGCGGACACCGCCCCTGGTCCGGAAGATGTTCCTCACGCCATGCTTCGGCACCAGGGGGAACGAGTCATGGCCTTTCTGTTAGATTTGTTCAACAGGATCTGGATAGATGGTATCCTCCTAGACTCCTGCCGAATCGCTGCTGTGCTCGCTTTTCGCAACCCGGGGAGAGACCACTCTACCCAGGCCGGTTTCCGCCCAATCTCTGTAGCCTTCTGCGTGTGCAAGTTGATGGAGAAATTGGTAAATGTTAGACTAGCCTTTTTTCTATACAGCGGAGGCCATCTGTCTTCTGCACAGTGCGGCTTCCGCAAGTTCCACTCCACGTCGGATGCTCTGCTCCGACTGGAAAATGCCGTCTGCGAGGCTTTCCTTCGTAGACAGCACTACGCCACGGTGTTTTTCGATCAAACAGGAAGCGTGTGTCCCTCATGGAAGTGTCCACAGAGTCCCTCTCTTTGCCCTGAGTATCAACGGCATTATCTCGGTGCTGCCAGAAGATGTTTTCGCTATGCTCTACGTGGACGACCTTTTAGTGTCTTTTGGCGCGGCCCAGATGCCAAATCTGTAGCATCGCCCTTATCAGGCATTGAACCGCGTCTCTGCGTATGCCGGTTTTCCTTGGCGATTACTAAGGTGATGTATTTCTCCCACCATTTAGGTTCCACTCTGACCCGGACTTGCTTCTAAATGTGGTTAGCTTGGAAAGGGTGGAATCGCACCGTTTCCTTGGTCTTGTATTTGATTGACGCCTCTCTTGGGAGGTTCATATTTGCAGCCTTAGGGTCTCTTGTACCCGCGCCATAGATATTATTCGTTCCTGGACGTTCAGTGCCCGGGGCGCTGATAGGGCTACTGCCTTACTTTTTAAACGATCCTTTGTTCGTTCGAAGCTCAACTACGGATGAGAGTTTTATGCATCCGCAGCCAGCCCTATATTACGGAAGATAACTCAATCTACCACACAGGCCTTCACTTGGTTGCCAGTGCCTTCCGCACGTCCCCCATTGAGAACCTACTTGTCGATGTTGGGGACATGCTACTCGCTCTGCGTAGTGCACAGTGCAATATTTGTCTGTACATGTGAGCCCAGCCACTCCTTCAGTCACCAACAGCTCTCACACCATCCGCGGCTGATCTCGACGGTGCCTATGCCGCCGAGAGATACAGTCATACCCTAAGGCATTTGGGTTAGTGCTTGAAAACTCCTTCGATAGCTCGGTATAGCTCTCGGGTTGGTGGCGTCTCTAGTTCTGCCAAGGCCGCCACCCTAGAGGGTACCATCTTTGACTAATTGTCGCCTACGAGTCTGCTTCCAAAACTACCACAGCGCCAGCAGTAATACATTCGGCCCTTTTGGAACACTCTTCGTATCCTCCCACCTCGTGGTTCACCTGTTTGAAGTCAGCGTGGTTCTGCCAGGCGATGCATTTGTCTTCGCAGCCGAACGAAATGTACTACACCGCTCGGTACGGGAGATAACGCGACGTGTCCGTTTCGTAGACCGGATTGTGATTCATAGTGAATCACAAAGCACCCTGAGTGCCCTCGGGACATTGCCATCTCCGTATCCCCTGGTTCGCGATATCTGTGACATCACCTATTTGGCGAGCCGAGTGGATGTCTAGATTATCTTATGTAGGGTTCCTAGACATGTAAGAATTGCGGAGAATGAGCACGCCAATGAGGGCGCCAAAGAGTCTGCGAGGACTGGGCGACTAGACTGGCGTTTCACTCATCCTCACACCGATTACATGGCAGGAATACAAGCTTTCCCCTCCGGGCGGCTTGGCAAAGAAGATAGAGACGGTCGAGGGGAACTTAAAGTTATCTGCCATAGCGCCGCGACTGTTCCTATGGCCCCCCCGCTCCCCAATGCCGCGACGGCTTCAGGTTACTTTCTGTCATCTCCGAATTGGACGCACCGCCATTTGATGGAGCGGTCGCCTGCGTATCATTAGGATGACTACCTTGTTCCCCAGACTGTTTGGCACATTCTTGTTAAATGTGCCAGCCTGGGTGGTCTTCGCGCCCGTTATGTGTCACGGTAGCGTGACAAACGACGTCGCTACTGTTTGTCCCTTGTACTCGGGACGAGTTCGTGCACACAGACTTGTGGACTATACGAGTATTTGGAGGAGGCTGGCCTCCTCCACTTTAATTGACTGTTTTTTGTGTGTGTCTTTTTTTGTGTGTAGTATGTTCCTGCGCCAGGGCGAGGCGGGACTAGCTCCTACGCCGGAGCGCGCTTCCTTCTTGCCTTTTGCTTTTTCTTGTTGTCATTTTTTGAGCCTCTGTCCTTTTTATCGTTGTTATTTGTTATTTGTTTTTTTAATATAGCCTAGTAGTAGGCTGTGTTGTGTACAGCGACTGATGCTCTAGTAGGCAGTCGGCAAATGGGCTCCCAAAATAATAAAAAAAATATCTGCAGTCAGGTCGGGATCATTAATTCCAATGCGAGATTTTGCACCTGTTGAACAAATATCCTTATCATGATGTCCCAAGGCCAGTTAAATCGTAGATAAAGATGCTCCAGTAGAGGGAGTAGGTAACCTGCTCATGATTTTGCTGAAGAAACATTCGATGCATCTTTGCAACACTCTGGCCGCTAGATAGGGACTTTCTCCCAGGTGCACCACGTTGGGCATAGTGGCTCGCTCTACAACTAAATAGCTAAATGTGACCACGAAACATGAGCTCCTTCGCATTAAGTTTATCATTTCCTCTTGAACTACCACGATTTCCAGGGTGTGCTTTGCCCTGCTCCAACCAGTACTTGCCAACAGCTTGATCTCTGTCTTTCTTGACACCTAAACTAAAAATAAATGGGAAAATTAAAATGTCAGATCACAGAGCTAGGAAACAATCATGCTATAGATGATTCAGAATAATGATGCAGAATCATGCTACAGAATCATGTATCGAAATAAAACATTTTCATCCATTCATCTATCGCCTACTATCTATGAAATACCTTGCTCTGCTCCATTTCATTTTGTTTAGCTTTTATTTGTTTTTTACCTTTTATCTGTTTTTTATTTTTTTGTTTTATCCCTGTAAAGTGTCATTGAGTGTTTAGAAAGGTGCTTTTAAATTAAATGTATTATTATTATCTTAAATGAGAATCATGAAACCAATCTATCCTATAAGCTACTATTCCTATTCAAATGTTTACACACGGTTTTTAAACTAATTTAAGTAGGCTATGATCATAATTAATCATATTTAAGGTAGGATTACCCTTATTCACAAAGCATTAGACTTATCATCATAATTACTTTTGGCTACTGATAATATCTTAGGATAGGCTGATGCATCAGACGCTTTTAAATCGTTCCACTTTGTTTCACCAGTGTTGGAGCTAAATTTGAAATTGAGTGGAAGCACTGAGGGGCACTAGCCTGGCTAATCTTATGCCACTAGATGAAGAAAACCAGAAAGGCTCTGCAACGTAAGTGACAGTCACACCAAAACAACCAAACAACCAAAACTTTAGCGAATCGTTTAAAATCGTTGTACTTAAAGAAAATGCTCAGGAAATAAGCTTGACAGATGGGAACTTTGGTCTTATCTTCCTTTAAAACTGAGTACTTCAGGAAAACATCCCTCCGTCGTCCCCTGTCCTCATCCTCGACTTGTCGCCTCCTCCATTTTCACGTCGTGACATCCATATGAGACAGTAGAATGGCATCTTTTCTAACCTTAACGTTAGTGGAATAAGGCTGTCTCTTGATATAATTTAAATCCGCGTCTATCAAAGTAACAACAGCGCAATAAACTATTATTCCTGCAAGCTATGCTCGCGACCGAGCTATTGCCACTATATCTATTCTTTTTGCCTTACAACGGGAAGAGTTGAGAGGCAGGTAACGTTTTTTCCTTACATTTACAGTCACGATCACAGGTTCATCCATTTCACCATACTCAATGACTAAAATGATCTGAATTATCAACTGAATATCCTACTAATCTCCAAAATCAAAACACTGTTTACAAAAAAGCCGGCTCCTCAGCGCGTAGACATCTTGCAACTGTTTGAAGTCACGCGATTCCATACTGCGTTGTGGTTGGTTCTCGGAAGGTAGCGGCTTTTGCTGCCAAAGGGAAGTGGCGTTTAGAGGCTTTTGCCTACAAATCGAGATTTCATACTAGGAAAAAAATGGGATTTAGCGGGTTTTGAACCGGAGAGCATTCACTCACTATCGCTATCTAATTTTTACTGAAGTAGCATTTAGCATGTTTTTCAGCTGCACTCTTCATTTGTTGTTTCATCTATCGACTGAAATATTGTTTCTTTTAAATATTTATTAAGTTATAGCAATAAAAGAAGTCGTTTGGAGCAAAATCAGGTCTTCAATAGGAATGGAACATCATCTGCTACTGAAATTCAATGCAACTTTCATTTAAACTCACACTATCTTAATTCTTCTCAACTTTTTCTTGCTAACAATGTCAAATCCTAGAATGCTTCACAATCCGCTGTTTACCGAAGTAGGGAAACGAGCCTTGAGTAGTCGTAATTCGGGGCCATTTTGCACTTTTCAAACTTAAAGCCCCAAATTAGGCTCATTTCGGTCTACTCGCTAGTATTGCATTGTTGTCATGGAAACTTTACCAAATACTTGGTTGTTTTTTTTCTGAGTTAAGGATACGGATTTATTTTATAATTTCGTCACCCCTAAAGCAGTGCCAGTTACGATAGGAACAACTGGAACATTCACGGACGTAGGTATGGTCATAGCTAATTACATTTAGATGAGGTTGTATAGTAATTTAAATGCGTTTTGGTTCAAGACAATCCAATAGAGTAAGTCACTCTATCCTTGGAAGCTATGCTTGTACTAGATCGTTTCCATTAAGGCAAAGGTAAAAAAATAAAAATGTCTGCCTATACTTTGAAATATGAGCAAACTAACAAAATTTAAGGCATTTACAGAATACTTCCTTTACTTCAATTTAATCTTTAATAGTAAAGAAAAAATAAATAACTTATTATGAAAGCTAGAATGTAGACTTACGCTACTACGATTCTAGTATTCGCGTGGAAGTTACAAAGAATAATTAGAGAAAAATGACTTCTACGACACACAAATAATAGTTAGCTCGCTAATTTATTCCATGGTATTTTATCACAATGATAACTGGAACACGTAATACATCAAGAGTATTATAACACACAGTGTAAATATTTCATGTAATATTCAATTTAACACAAAATATGCAGATGTATTACCGAAATCGTCCTCAACCGAAGTGGAATAACTCTGTGAGTCAAAATTTGCCTGGCTTTGGGAACGAAGATCAAAAAGGTGGCTGACCCCGTCGTCGGATGCAGGCTAACTTATGTCTGAAAAAGCCTATGCGAGAGCAAAATGTCCACATACAGAAAATAGATTGATTTAGATTGGCTTGGGGAAAGATTTCACATTGTTCCACCTTTTCTTTTTTGATTTCAGATTGATTATGTGGGATTCTTCAAATTATGACAGCCTAGTAGATGGTTTGATACAATTCACTGTCATAAGTGTCTTTTGAGGAACACTGTGTCTGCGGTCGATGTTGCAGACTGCCAGCGGCTTATTAACACTAAGTGCTTTTGTGGTGCTCCTCTTTCACGGCAGATATTTGGCATTTTGCAGTAGAGGAAGATCTTGAACAGACGGTAGTTCTTTATTATATAGATGTGCCCTGTCCATTGAAGTTGTGACTTCATCAGCAAGGCCTTTATGTTGGTGATTTTTGCTCGTGTGAAACTTCGTAGATGGTTTTGAATTCACTACACTGTATATAGGATGGTATAGAGGCAACGCTGATGGAAGCGATCATTAAGGTTGATATGTCTGCGGTAGGTAACCCATGTCTCAGAACCATTAAAGGAAGTTGTTTACCTTGGCTAGTTTGTTATCGACTTCATTGTCAATTTTAGTATTAGATTAGGTGATAGACCACTGGTATATGATCCGAGGGACTACTTTTAGTTCACTGTTGTTAAGATTAATATGAAGAGGGAGAGGTTTAGACATGGAAGGTAGGGGTGGAGAACTTATTTTTCATGTTGATTTCAAGTCTGAAAAGCTAAGTGGCTCTAAAAAAAGCAGGTTGTTATGTATTGCAGAGTGGATTCTGTGTGGTAAAAAGGGCAGCATCGTCTGAAAAGAGTTCACGGATGGTCTACTCAAGGGTCCTAATGTAGCCTCGCATCCAGTACAAGTTGAAAAGGCTGCCATCAGTTCTGAATTCGTTGGAAGTTTTATCCTCGTCAATGTTTTATGTCTCTTGTTGGAGCATCATGGTGAAGAAGATGGAAAACAGTGCTGGGGGAAGGAGATAAAACTGTTGTTTGACGACGTTAGTGATTGGAAATGACCTAAAAGGTCGATGTTGTGCCAAATCTGACTAAGGAAGGCCTTTATGCATCTGGATATTCATTATGAGGCAATTTTCGGGGACATCTAACACCTTCTACGATCTTCCAATTTGTGCCCAATATCACTGCATCGAACCCCTTAGTCAGATCAATGAAAGTTACTTACATTGGATTGTTTTATATATGCACTTCGCTTGTAGTTGTCTGAGGACAAAACCGCATTTCTTTGTTTCTTCTGTTTGCTCTAAAGCAGCATCTATTCTCGGGGAAGTTGTTTTCAGCGATTGTAAGCATCAGTCTGTTGAGTAGTATTTTGGCACTACTCAACATACTGATGCCTACAATTGCTAAAACAACTTCTCCGAGAATAGATTCGACAAGAATTGGCAAGAATATTTCGGGCTATAGAGAACATAATGATACCACGTTTTGTTGAGCAGTCATATTTCTATCCTTGGTTTTTATAAAGGGAGATAATGTTTGCATCATTAATGTCCTTGAAAAATTTTACTTGTTCCTATCACATGACGAAGAATTCGTAAATTCTGGTGTGAAGCAAATTGCCTCCGTTTTTCCAGATCTCTGCTAGGATACTATCAAAATTGATACAAACATGATTACAATGGTTCAAAATGATAATGATGGCTTTCACTTAGAATCATTATAATTAGAGCCTTGCAACATTTAGCCTAGGTTAATATTTTTCATCTTTTACAATACTATTCCTCAAATTTTATCTTTCTCTCTCATGATGAGTGACCAACACTCAGTAATAAGCTTTCCGTCTCTAACCTTCGTACTAAAGACATAACGCACCAAATCCCTATAATAAAAGCTGGTATGACAATCTGAACCTGAACTTTGGGTATGTCAACTTCCTGAGAATGTTACTTTTCCAGGAAGGGGCAAAAGAAGAAGAGCGACATTGTTTCTCAATGTGTTTGTTAATAAATCATCTTCGATTTTCTATTGTCATAGGATAAATAGAACATTGGAAGCAAAAATGTAAGCGGCCTTCTGGACAACGCTCTCATAGAGCGTTTGCACAGTCCATTTCCATAGCAAAAAGATAAGTAGGGGATTATGAGATTATCGGAAACCACGGACAGTAGAAACTATGTGATACATTTTCACGATTGTTGGAAAGACTCAGTTTTGCCTACTTCAATACTTCTTTGTTATTTATAAATGGTTTTTTAACAAGGACGCTCGAGCTTTGTCAGGCGATAGAGGCCATGTTGTTAAAGCGACATCTGGCAACCTCACTGCGAACTGTTCAGTAGTACTTGGCAAGTCACGATAGAAGGTTATAGCGTTGAACAGCGTGTGTAATTCATCAAAGGTTATTATCAAATTCAGTTATTATTAAAATGTTATTATCAAAATTTCCCCAAAAAATCATCTTCAGCGACGAGGCTTATTTTTAGATAAATGGATTTGTGAACAAGCAAAATTGTCGGATTTGGGACGACCAGCACCAATTGCATCCCAACAAAGCCACTGTTTGGTGCGGATTTTCTAATAACGGAATCATCGGTCTGTATTTTTTTGAGAACGGAGATGGGATTGCCATAACAGTCAACGGCGAGACCTACAGGTCAATGATAAGCAACTTCTTGTGGCCTCAACCGGATTATATGCCTGATATGGATACTGACTACATGTGGTTCCAACAGGACGGCACTACGTGCCACACTGCGCACGCCACGATAGACATTTTGCACCAGCGATTTCAGGGCAGGGTCATCTCCCGCGACGGTGACGTCAACTGGCCACCGAGATCATGCGATTTAACGCCATTAGACTACTTTCTTTCGAGCTACCTTAAATCGCAAGCTATGCGAATAATCCGCAAAAAGTTGATGTCCTCAAAGTCAACATAACAAACACCATCCAGCAAATTCAGCCAGATTTATGCGACAAAGTCATCGAAAATTGGGTCTCCCGAATACAATCCACGAAGCGAAGCCGCGGAGGACATTTGAACGACGTCATATTCCACACTTAATGCCATAAAATGTACTTAAAAATTTGAAATAAATTGAGTGCATATATACAGACAACTTGTTTTATTTACATTTAAAAATCGAGCGACCTTATTGAAAGACCCTCTATATATTTTATAATTTATGATAATTTTAGAAATCAACGACTACCCCTTTTTTGCAGAAAATTTAGTTTCAATCTATTCTATAGGCCTATCTGAATTATATGTTGCTATTTATTCATTGCTCAAAGCAATAGTTTCCGAGGTAGAGCACTTGAAAGAACTATTTTCGGAGCCATTGAGCTATCATTTGCCACTGTTGGTCCTGTTGGTATGCCATAAGACGTCGGGATGGGGAGAAGAGATTGGTTGCAAGAAATACCTAATTTTTTACGATGATGATTAGCATCACATTTAGGTAGGACGCTAATTTATCTACAGTATAGAATTTTAGGGATAGTAAGTGATTTAAACATGTTTAGTTTGGGGCAATCTGCAGATTAGCCACTAATATTTACGTGAGAACCAAACACCCTTGTATCACAATATTTGCGAATATCAGCCATTTTGAACTAAAAATTAAGGCTATGGTCACTGAAAATTTGCTTCAATACTTTTATTATTTGGTTCCTTTCCGGGGAGAAAATCAACCAAAGGAACCCACAAAACCAAACCTTGAATAAAAACAAAATAAAAGAAACAACCAACCCCAAATCAAACCTCACCCAAGCATTATTTTAGGCAGGGTTGCCACAACTGCTACTAAAGTACCATATTTGTTTTTTTTAGGGGTGTCTAAAACAGCAAAAGTACCATAATTACTACAAAAAGAACCAAATCAAGCCAATTTTATCATGTATTAATTTAATTAAATTATTATTAAGTATGATAAGGGTCTCGTTATTTAAGATAAATTCTTCAGAATTCTTGTATTATCCCTCGTAAAATTTACATTTGGTTCTTTCTGATACCTTTTAACTCCAAATTTTGGTTCTTTTTAAAATTTGCTTGTGGCAACCTTGATTTGGGGGGGTTCAAAACAAGCTAGCATTTAAAAGAGGCAATCTATTTTTCTTTATAGTAGCATAAGTATAAAATTCCACGGGATAATTAATGAAAGTGCTATATAGTATATATCTATGATATATAATATATAGCATTTTGAGATTTTTAAAAGATACAAATATTTGAACAACGTGCCATCCATTGCGTTGGAGACGTTTACGTCTTAGCAAAGAACTCTTCAAGATTCACATTATCAGTGTTGAGAATTTTAGAGCTCAAAGATCGTAAGTATGTACAAGTTTCACCGGTTGCGCCCCTCCCGCATTCTTTACCTATCAGGCTGAGGATAATTATCTTAGATGCGGTTACGTTACACACGTTCCAACATTCTAATAAATTTGACCTTGTATCTACCTTAAAATTGCATAGTAAACTTCAAGAGTTGGAAAACCATGTTTTGATGAAATAGGAAAATTAGTTTATGACATGTATAGTCAAAATTCCGCTGGAATATAAGGACACTGGATAAAAACATTAATTTTTCTTTTTTTTTTCTTTTTAGCGCTTTTTGTCGGTATTGTATGGAATATTAATCTTTAGGAGCCCGCATGAAGAATTTAACATTTGTTTACATTGAAACTCATTCCCCATGTTCGCGACTATTCTAGGAGCTTAGGTCGCTTAGGATACTATCAAAATTGATACAAACATGATTTCAATGGTTCAAAATGATAATGATGCTTTCACTTAGAATCATTATAATTAGAGCCTTGCAACATTTAGCCTAGGTTAATATTTTTCATCTTTTACAATACTATTCCTCAAATTTTATCTTTCTCTCTCACGATGAGTGATCAACACTCAGTAATAAGCTTTCCGTCTCTAACCTTCGTACTAAAGACATAACGCACCAAATCCCTATAATAAAAGCTGGTATGACAATCTGAACCTGAACTTTGGGTATGTCAACTTCCTGAGAATGTTACTTTTCCAGGAAGGGGCAAAAGAAGAAGAGCGACATTGTTTCTCAATGTGTTTGTTAATAAATCATCTTCGATTTTCTATTGTCATAGGATAAATAGAACATTGGAAGCAAAAATGTAAGCGGCCTTCTGGACAACGCTCTCATAGAGCGTTGTCTCTGTTTTTACACTACCATTCTAGAGGCTTAGGTTACTTAGCAACGCTACCTATATTTCTACATAATCTGCATTATTCGCTTCGCCCCCTATTTTGGTATAGTTCTTATAAATAGCGATTTCTTACGTAATTCCTCTAACCATGCAACGTTGTCACCATCGATACTATGCGCTTTCGATGCGACCAAAATAATTCGCATCTTAAAATAAAGAATTTACTGCCTAAACTTCACTATATGTGTTAGAATTGATGCAGGTTGCTTAAATATGAACAGTTCCTCCTTAAACCGTGTTTACCATCAGTAATTAAATGATAATTATCTAAGTGTTTTACAACCTTATTACGAATTTACTACCAGTCTTAAATATAGGCGAATATTTGTAATTTAAAGTCTGTAAGCACAGTGCCTGTATTATTTGAGTCACTAAAAATAATCTATAGCGGTGTTTTAATTATACTGTACGCAGGTGTATTTTATTTGTTCCAAGGAATTAATTGTTATTTAGTTTATCAATGTAGCACATACATAATATGATCAATTTCTTACTCCTTCACTTCTTTTGCTTTCTGTAAAATCTTGCAGTGATGCCGGCCCTAGAATATCAAAAATTCTTGTTCTTGAACTTACGATAGAACTAAGTTTATTTAGAATTTTACCATGAGGCCTTTTTCTTAGTGAGAACCTAGTTTTTGACGAGGGTTTCGAACCACAACAGACGCAGCTCAAATCGGTCATACGAGTAGCTGGAGCCCGTTTTCTTCTCGGCTAGGTTGGCGCATAATCCATTACAGCGGCTTTCTGTCCAAATTTGAGCAATAGACATAAATAAAACATTAATTAATCGCAACAGCCTACGTATGATTGAATATAAATTGAATTATACTTAAATGGTAAAACTTTAAATAAGGACTTAAATAGAAATTCCTGAGTTGATTCCTCAATCGTAAATTCCTTTTAGACTTCCATTATTTAATATTGATATTTATATGGTAATGCCACTCCCAGAGATGGAATAACTAAGCCCTTCTACCTTTGTTACGCCCACTCCCCGTCGGACACCTTAGGTAGACCTTCAACTTTACACAATCGAAGGTGAGAGTATTTTGCTTAGCGGTCAAAGTTATGACATCCTGAAGTCACAAATTTGGCCTTGAGAAATTAGCGCCGCATCGGTCAACGCAAACAGATGGCCAAGAGACAACTTACCACCCGGCAATTTACTCACTGAGTTGGTTTTATATCGTCAATGTGTCGGGTTCAATTCCGAGCGAGGAAACGTCAGCGCAGGTTGGTTAGGGTGGACCCCTCCACCAGATAATGAAACCAACATAAAAATCAGAATGACAATTGATGGTAAACCAAAACCCCGGGGGAGGGGAAGCGCTCCACGTCAGGAGTATGTGGATAACACTACGCATCGACAGGATTAATTGGAACAGAGAAGATAGAGTGTGTAGTGCTGTAGAGACGGAAGAGAAAACACGGCGGGTAGGCCCGGTGCGTCCACCAATCGGTGACCAAACCTATACGTGCGATGCCGTATATACTCTCGCTTCGGATTGAACCCAACACCTTGACGATAGAAACCCAACGCCGTATCAACTAGGCTAGCGAGACCTCCATATATTCACATAATTTATTATTGAATTATTTGCAATAAATCCCGGGCGCTTAGCACAAAAGCCGTGCATCAATCTCAGTTTAAAGGGATGAAGTGTGGGTGTGATAAAAGATGGCAAAGAGAAAAGAGCAACAACGCAGGCCAATTGAGCTGCATTGCTGCAAAGACGCACCGAGAGCCGGGGAGTGTTTCGATGCGCCCAGAAGGAATTCGTTCGCGTATAACGAATGGTCAAATGTCGTTGCTGAGACCCCCACCTCCTCCACCCGCGCTGGCGGGGTAGAGGAATTCGTTCGCAGTACCTGGGAATATCGATTTCGCGGACCAGGAACGCCCTTCAAAAGAACTTATAAAGAGCCCCCCCCCCCATCCTCCCACTTGGTAAAAGATCGTGCTTTATGAGCTAAGGGAATGGTAGAATAATGTTGGTATTTGATCAAGAGTTGTGGAGAGTAAAAAAGGCTGTCTTTCTGGTCCTCTAGGAATATAAAAAACAGTGAAAACATCCTCGTTGGATTCAACTTGTTTTTATTTTAATTTTTTAAACCTTTTTAAATAAATCGAGCCCATATTTTGCCGATTTGCATATTCATTTTTATACTATATTCAATATAGTAAAAAAATGAATATGCAAATCGGCAAAATATGGGCTCGATTTATTTAAAAAGGTTTGAAAATTTAAAATAAAAACAAGTAGAATCCAACGAAGATGTTTTCACTGTTTTTTTTTTATAAATAGAACTGCTCAAGGGAAGTTGTGAATTTAAGTAAAGTAAAGATGATTGGAAGGTAAATGGTCAAGGCTCAGGTAAACAAATTTAGATGCATTTTTGAGACTAGCAGAACTATCCGGCGTTGCCCGGGACAAAATTATTGAAATGATTTCTAAATTAGTTTCTAAATAATATATTCAAAGAATATAACTATCTCATAAAAAAAAATCAAAAAAATCTAGGATAACATAGAAATGAAAATAACAAAGTATATTTTTAAGTATTAGACTTTTACAAAAGGTAGAGGTATACAATATTCGTAACTTTTGAGTTTGTGCAGAAATGTAAAGATTTCTTTTGTTTCCAACTCTGGAGCATCCAACTTGCAGTTAACCATGTGAAAAGTAGGGATTTTCTAAGTGTCATCCAGCCAATGAAAGTGTTTGATCTTGTGATTTGGATTTGTTTATTAACATTGCAAAGCTAAGTTTGACTGAAAATTGAAGTCTCTTAAAATTGACCGTAACCTCTGTAGGTATCAATAGAATTCTTAATATATAGACATCTTCTTTCTCACAACCGGAAAGAATTGTTGCTTCAATAACATGAGTCATCATTCTTTTCACTATAACTCTTGTACCATTGCAGAGTTTTGGAGGATCATGATTTCGTAGTAGCATTATTAGTGAACCAATTTTAAGATCTGGTCTATGTGCTATAATCCATAATCTCTAACGTATCGCATTGCATTTTGAGTTCTTTCATACATATATCTTGAACTTCAAATTACTGATGTAAGAATGACTGGTTGACCAATTTTACCTATGATATCATTACTAGTGCTATCTCGTAGATTGATATATGATTATGCTCTTAAATCTGATAGGTGAAACTTGATGTATGTTATTCGTTTTCCCTCCATCTTGGCAGACATATCTACAATAAACTACTGGAACAGTTTTTGGGTTCTCTAAATGTTATTAAAATAATTTCCTCTAATCATAAGAAGGAATAAAAGTCCATGCATGAAACAGTCTTATTGGAATTTCCTCCAACCTGACAAAAAGCAGACGGTATTGTAAAGCATCACATGAAAGATGAAGCTCATATATTCCTTTTAGCTTATTATCACTAACTTGAAAAACAATATGACGTTTGCTAAACTCTTCTCCTGTGATTATTGCAGCTACTTCATTGCTTCAAGGTTTATTGAAACGTCGAGATAGCTCACTTTGTGGGCCCTTTGTCAGCATCTATAACAATCTTGTATTCAGGAAATGGAGATGATTCTAGAGCAAATTTAAAACTTTTCACATAACTGCTTCTTTCATAAAGCAGATCTTGCAGCTTTTTGATTGTGTCAATTTATGTAACTCTAGTTGCATCAACTCTCTTTTGAGCCTGTTAAACCAAATCAAACGAAATAAAGTTGAAGAAATTGAGGCTCTTTATTTGTTAGGGGTAATAAAGATTCAATATGGTGATACACTTACCCTTCGACTTTGAATGTAGGCCCTAAATCCTCTCTCACGAATAATCTTAGCACCAAAGGAGTTTATCGTGAATGCACTATTATAGTTCTGAATGTTTTTAAGAAAGTCCTTTGAATTATTAGCAGTACCAGTAAAAAGTTCCCTCAGTGGTTATGGAGGATCTTGCAGAAGCTTCATCTTCACCTTATTACCTCTGCAACACATACTAATATGTTCATTTTTCCACTTTTTTGCTCCACATTAGGAACAAAGTTTTGTCATTGCAACAATCTGCCCTTTGAGATGAGATGCATAATCACTCCATTGAAAAACTGTCTATTGTGTGATTGGAAAATTCTTGATCTCTCAAGTGAATTTCTTTCAGATCTTTGCATTTCCATTTCATTTTGTCTTTCCTGCTGATTTCTTACCCTTATCTCTTCCAAGCCGTGAGATCTCCTGAGATCTCTGTACTTTAGATTCATTTTGGCTTCCTTGTTGAATTCTTACCCTCATCTGTTCCAGTCTGTGAGATTTTGTCTTTCATTTTGTCTTTCTTGTTGATTTCTAAACCTAATCTGGTCCAACCTTGAGATCTTGGAGATTCAGGCTCATTTTGTCCCTATCTACCAATTCTTATCCTTTTTACTTCAAGATCTAACCTTTTCTGCTCTTGCCATTGATTTTGTCTTATCTGTTCAATTCTGGTTTTGTTACCTTGGAGCTTCAACCTCTTTTGTTCTTCTGTTTAAGCTAATCTCTGCCTCTCTTTCGCAATGGCAACATGATATTTTATTCAAAGGGAGAATTTCTTCTTGGGAGGCATATTAGCTCACCCTTTAACTTTTTTGTTGTATTAATTGTACTCATAATATGGTTTGTTGTAGATATTACAAAAGATGTTTCACTAACAAAGTATTAAGTATAACTAATGCAAGGGCTAAAGTATGATAATTTTTTTTATATATTATGGTAAAATTATTGCAAGATATTGTGCAATATGGAGGTAAGGTCAGATGCAAGTTTGAACTTGTTAATTTAAATGGACTATAACAGAATCTATTCTATCCCCGTTGGGGCACATTATACCCCTACCTAAAATACCTTTTGATTCTTGACCAATTTTATTAATAAAAATTTTCAAAATAAGTCAATGCCAAAATATTTTACCACAAGGAGACCCCATTTTTGGCCCCTAGGGGGCACACCATACCCCATTCCCCCATAAAACCAAATCTAGTTCCAAACCCATCCCCTTGTGAAAGTTTAATCAAGGTTGGTTCAGGAGATTTGATTTCGATAAAGGTCTTAGGTACATACGTACGAGCTCCTTTATAGTATAATGGAAAGGCACGCAGCTCTCCTATATCTACCCCCATTTCCACCACGCGGGAAAGAGTGGAAATATTACAGGATTATTCACCATCAAATTCCCTTAGGTCCACTCGAGGATAAATCCAAAAAGAGGAGGTAATAGGGGAATAAAAAAAAATGTGAATCTAGTGTCAGTTATGTATATTTTAGATTTTTAATAAGTTTATATTTTAAAGTAATATGTGTATCTTCTCTTCATTAACATGTTAACTGATCCGCTTCCACTACTTGAGACGGTAAGTTATTCCATATTCGAATAATCTTATAGGAGAAAAAGTTCCATGTCATCGTAGTGCTAACTAAATCTCTTTTTAACAAATTTGAATCCATTATTTCTAGTAGCCGCGTCAATTACCTAACTAAAAAGCAAATAAGACATTAGATTACAAGAGTCATTCAGTATTTCGTAGACTTGGATTAGTTGTCCGCGCAACCGACGATTTTCCAGTGAAAGACTTTTAAGATCCCTCAGTCTCTTCCCGGAGGATTTCACTTATGCTCATGGTTCAATTTTGTCGCTCTCTGCTGAACTCTCTCTAATGTTTATATGTTCTCCTGGATATGATGGGACTACAATTGAACTTCATAATCTAAGGGAGGTCTAATATGTGCCTTGTATTATGGGAGATTACATCTTTTGATTGTAATGCAAAACTCCTGGTTATGACTCCATAACTCCACTTGCTTTTGCGATGCTACAATAGGTTAGTTAGAAACTTTAAAATCACTCCAATTAAGGCACCACGATCTTTTTTTAATAGTAACCGCATTGATATTATGGTCATATCTGGCCCCAGGTTAGCCTGTTCTCCTTCTTTCTGACAGCCTGTGTTTTTACATTACTTCCTCACTTTCCCTAGAAACTTTTCCACAACTTTCTCTGGTTGGAGTCTACTTTCACAGGGTAGATGCCGACTAGCTTCTTCTCACCCAACTATCCCGGATCGGGGCTGAGGGAGTTACAAGGAGTTACAAGGAAAGAAGGTACCCTAGGAGACCTTACGGTCCATTCAAAGAGGGTACCTTTGGACTAGCAATCGAGCGGGCACATGGCTGCTCAATTGTTTTGCGTCCCTAAACGGCCACTTTTCAAGACTTTGTCTAGTCTTGACTTGAACTGGTCAACAGATTCACTGTTGACAACTTCCACTGAAAATGCGTTCCACTTACCGCAGATACTGTAGGTGAAAAAGTTTCCACACAGATTGCGGTTGTAACGCTTCAGTTCAAGTTTGAAGCCGTGATTGCGCGTTCTGTTCTCACTCAGTGTGAAAATATTTCGGTAGTCAACATTGTCGAACCCTCGAAGTATTTTGAAAACTTTGATGAGCTGACCACGCAGTCTACGGGTTTCCAACGAGAACAGATCTAATTCCCTTAGTCTATCCTCATAACTTTTATGTCGGATAGAGGGAATCAGTTTGGTTGCCCTAGCTTGTACGCGTTCCAACCTTGCGATGTCCTTTCGAAACGAAGGACTCCAAAATTGTACGGCATACTCCAGGTGCGGCCAAACCAGGGAGTTGTACAGACAAAGTACTATCTCCCTGTTACGGTATCCAAACTGGCGCTTTATGTAGCCTAACATCCTTTGGGCTTTCTTCTCTGCCTCGATGCACTGTTTCGAGAACTTGAGGTCGCTAGTGATAGCAACACCCAAGTCCTTCTCAGTGTCACTCGATTCAAGAGCAGTTCCCTTAAGGATATAATGAGATTTGGGATTTCTGTGGCTGATCCCTCAAATGTCAGCCGCGGCTTCGCTTGGTGGAACGTATTCGGGAGACCCAATTTTCGATGACTTTGTCGCATAGATCTGGCTGAATTTGGTGGATGGTGTTCGTTATGTTGACTTTGAGGACAACAACTGTCTCCGGATTATTCGCAGATACCTGCGATTTAAGGTAGCTCCAAATAAAGAAGTCTAATGGTGTTAAATCGCATGATCTCGGTGGCCAGTTGACGTTGCCGCTGGTGCAAAATATCTATCGTGGTGTGCGCAGTGCGGCACGTATCACCGTCCTAATGGAACCATAAGGCTTCAGTATCCACAGCAGGCATATAATCCAGTTGAGGCCACAAGAAGTTGCTTATCATCGATCTGTAGGTCTCGTCGTTGACAGTTATGGCAATCCCATCTTCGTTTTCAAAAAAACACGGACCGATGATTCCGTTAGACGAAAATCCGCACCAAACAGTGACTTTGTTGGGATGCAATGGGTGCTGGTGTATCTCATGTGGATTGTTTTCGTCCCAAATCCGACAATTTGTTCACAAATCCATTCATCTAAAAATGGGACTCGTTGCTGAAGATGATTTTGGGGGGGAAATTTGGGGCAACCTCCAACTGCTCTAGAGCCCAATCAGCGAACACACGGCGTTGTCTATGGTCGTTCACCTTAGGTTCCTGGGTAAGTTGGATTTTGTACGGGTGCATACCCAAGTCCCTACGCATAATTCGCCAAACTGATGTCACAGAAAGGCCAAGTTCTTGTAAACGACAAGAAATTTACTGCCTCAGATTTTCCCGTACACTCTCATTTACAGCAGCGATGTTTTCAGCAGACCTTGCATTTCGGCGACGTACGGGTGTTGGATGATTGTTGATCGACCCGTTTGCCTCGAATTTAGCCACCAAGCGTTTAACAGTGGACTCGGAAAGACGATTGTGGCGAGGATCGAAATCACGTAATGCGTGGAATGTTTGTCGAACGGAGCACTGACTTTGATAATAACATTTAATGATTTTTACACGCTGTTCAATGCTATAACCTTTCATTGTGACTTGCTAAGTACTACTGAACAGTTCACTGTGAGCTTGTCCGATGTCACTTTAACAACATGGCCACTATCGCCTGGCAAAGCTCGAGCGTCCTTGTTGAAAGACCCTTTACATCTCAGTTTTCTAACTGCTTTTTACCGAGCATATGAAGATTGTGGAATACCCCGCCCACAAATATTGTGTCTGCTCCTACGCTTGATAGGTGTAAAAAATTGGCTAATGTCTTTTTGTTGCGTAACTGTTGGGCTGTTTAATTCTTTTTCCTTTCTTTCTCGTTGTGCTTTGACCTGCATTGATATCTCTTGGTTGTTTAATTTCCAAAATTTTCAGTGTGGCTTTTTGCATGGTATATATAATAATATTAATTCCTATTTTTTTCGCTAGCATAGAAATTCTCGACCGATTTCTCATCGGTTATCAATTTTAGATACAAATCATTGTGTTCTCTCGTCTATTGTTTGATGAAAAAGTCATCATTTATTAAATCTACAAAACGATTTAATTCAATGTCTGCAGAAAAATATCATAGTGTTTTAGATCCAAACTTAGATAGGTAGAAATTTCATATTTAACTCTGATATACCAAGCCGTGTTCTCCAGAATCGTAGACCCGAACACACGTACATTCAAATCCTTGGGGCACCTTAACACCTAAATGGCTGTGATGTAATGAAAGACAAATGAAAAAGGAAACAAATCGCTGGGGATGATTCAGGGTTGCCACATTGGCTTTTTCACGCCAAATCTCTTAAATTTGGCTATTTCTAAGGTTAATTGGCGTCAGGAAAACTCGTTTGGCTCTTGGCTTTTTGTTGGCTCTTTTTCTGTTGGTATAATAAAGTATTTTTAACATTATTTAGATTTTAGTATCTCTCGCAAAATTTACATTTGATTCTTTCTGATACTTTTTAATTCCAAATTCCGTCTTTTTTTAAAATCTGCTTGTGGCAACCCTTCCTGTAATTCTGTTTCTTCTTTACAAGTGGTCGAACTTACCGCGTGCTTACGTTATTTATCTTATTTTATGTCGATAATACTGGTATATTTATTTGAGAGAAAAAATACATATACAAATTAGCGTTACAAAAAAATAGTTAATAGTGGGGAAAAAAGTTGAGCGGAGAAGAGAAAGTTACACAAGTACTAGTAAGAAATGAAATGGGTTCTTCAGGTACTAGCGGAGGTCATATTTTTGTATATTTACTCAGTTATTTAAATCAGTTTAGTTCTCCAGGACATACTGGAGGAAAAATATTTTACATTTTAAAATCAGGAAATATTTTCATGACAGAGAATTATATCTCAGAAATTACATTCAATTTTAATATATTGTTATCTTTTGTACAAATTTCACGAAGACCTTATTCTTACTACCAAAAAATATGTTCACTTTTATCACGGTTTATTAATTGTTTCTATTATTAATATTCTAAATCACTAAACTTTGCTATTGGCCACTAAATATTGTGTTCATTATTAAACACCGAACTATTATTATTAATTGTTAATTATTCAATATTGATAACTGTTTATTTACTGCTTTTATTATTTGACGAAGTCCTTATGCTTATTATTAAGTATTATTATTCACTGTTTATTATTAGTTACTAAGTATTAAATTCATTATTAACCACTGAATTATTAACTGCTAAATATTGAGTATTGAGCACTGTTTATTTAATGAGATTATTATTAATTTACTTAGTCGCTCAACTTTGTTATTCTTACTAGCCATTAAATATTATGTTCATTATACACCACTGTTTTTATTCACGTAACCACTTATTGAATGTTTTTATCATTAATCCCTTTAACTTCCGAAATTTAGTATTATTATACACTTTCTTCCTTTTTCTTTTTGACCACTGTTTATTAAATTAATTCACTTAATCTATGGATTTACTACTATTGACACTAAATACTGCTTATTATTTTTAATTGATTATTATCCACTGTTTATTAAATATTTTTATTTTTCCTTCGTTTAATCATTGAATTTTATAATTGTTAACTATCATTCACTTTTACACATTTTTCCACTAAACGATATCAGACGTTTTTTGACCACTTTTGATTTTTTTTATTTGTTGACATGTTTACGGTGTGTACACACGAGTCTGGGATTTAGATGGTTCTTTCTTTCAACAATCCTCCTATTTCTTTCGGCGACCAAGGTCCTTCGTAGGTCCATTTGTAGTCCCCGCGAATAATTCCATCGATCAGGGCCTCCAGGTCACCTTTCGGGGGCTTGCACACTACAGCGCCGAATACCTTTAGTGCCACGTCAGTGGCGTTAAAGAAGAATCCTCGTAATAAGATGTTTCTTTCTACCGTGAGGGGTACTCCGGGATAGTCCAGAATGTCATCGTCCTCGTCTTCTTCCCCGTGAAGTGTATATTCTTGTCTTCTGTCTCTTGTTCCTTTCGAGGTTTTGTCTTCTTCTTTTTCTTTTTTTGGCTTTTTTGAGGGCTTTCGCCTCTTGTTTTTTCACCTTCTGTAGTTATTTCTTCTTTTGTGGTTTTCAGTTGTTGTTGAATGTCGGCAGGTTCTTTTACTTTTTCTTGGGTCGTTTCATTTTGTTGTGGGTCGTCCACAAATTGTACTTTTAGCACTTCTTGTGAAGGGGGATTGGAAGGAAACCAAAGTATTTTCCTGATACCGTTCTTCTGTAGTAGCTGGTTTAATTCTTCGGAAAAGGTGCCGGGGTTGGCTAGGTTTGCCAAGTGTGCGTAGATGACCATGGTCATTATTTCTTTGCATTCACTTGGCATCACCAGCTTTGGTGCCGTTATTTCTGTGGCTGTTGTTTTTGTTGCCGCAGCTGCTTCTGCGAAGTTCTTTGGTTTTGCCTCCTTTTCCTTTTTGGACTTTTTACTTTTGACTCTGATTGCCTCTTTGCGGACGAGACACCTCATGGCCAAGGCCCTGTGGTCCCCTCCGCAGTTTTCACAGCGTGCTTTTTCAGAGGTACACTCCTTCCATCCGTGACCTTGTTTAGAACAGATGGAGCATGTAACCTCGGTAGCTCGACACTCACTTGTTGGGTGTTTTTCCACTGCCATGCATTTGAAGCAGGTTTCCAGCTCAACGAATTTCTCCGCTTCTATTTGTTCAGGGGTAACGCGGAGGTAGAACCCCAGGTGTCCCTTATTCATAGCCCTTTGTGCCATTTCCGTGGTTGAGAAAATAACTTTGACTATATTTTTGCCAAACTTATCCACCTTCGCAATTCTTGCCCATTTTTGGTGCTTAGAAACCTCCTCCTCCTTGATTTCTTCACAACTGTTGTCCGTGAAGAAGGGGTCGAGCTTTCTGAGGATGACTGATTGACGCACCATGATTTCGTGGGGGATAGTAGCTTCGAGTCCAATCTTCCGAAGGGGCTCTTTAGCTTCGTCTAACACGATTTTTTCGACGTCCTCGGGAGTCCAGCATAATGCTGCCCATCCGTTGGGCATCTCAATTAGTCTTAGAAGTGCTACGTTGAGCGGGCCAAAAATAGTCTCCACGACCGTTTGCCCGCTTGGCTTTGTTGCTCCACTGATGGTACGGAGGAAGATCCGTTTGACGTCCATGGCGAGTGGCCCCATGGCCCCCATCTCGTAACGTTGCTCCTCTTTATTCCTGGTATTAGTGTACTATTCTTCGGGATAGTTTTCTCCTTTTCCTTCCGAAAGAGAATGTCTGGCAAGGGCGTTTTCACTTTTTTCACTAAATTTCTCCTCCTTTGCCACGTCCAGACATGATGGCTTCGATACTCCTACTGATCTGACTACTCTACTGATACTGCTAAAACTCTACTTACTCTTCCTATGCCGATAATCTTTCCTCGGTTAAACCCTTAATTATGCCCAAGTGGAAATCTTTGTATGACTTTAATCGAAAATATAATAATAATTGGGATGAGATATTTGTGTGGGTTAAAAAGGCAACTGATGGATCTCAATCAGCATATTGTAAATTATGCCGATGCAATATTGTGCCCAGAGTTTCCAATCTTTCAAGTCATGAAATGACAATAACATAAACGGAACACGCCATCAATATTGCAAAGGAGACTTTTGGTAACAAAAACAAGTAAGCAAATTGATGATAAAGTTAAAATAGCAGAGCTACAAATTGCTGTTAGTATGACCTGCCATAGTGCCATACGCACAATTGATCACTTAGGTGAACTATTGGTATTCTCTCTTGTAACCATTAAGACCAAAGCAAGGAATAGACTGCAGCTGACTCTCCTGGAAGCACTTATCAGAATAAGAGCAGAACTCTTGTTATCTAACAAGTGCTGTAAGGATTTTGTGCCATCATCAAAAATGCTTGAGGATTTTAAGGCTGAAAATGTATATGCTACAGATTTTACCCCTTCCCTTAACAAGGAAGAAGAAAACTTATTTGCTGAAGAGGTTTTTATGTAATATAAGTATAAGAAGTTTAACTGGCTCTTTTATTTGGCTTTATCAATTTTTCTTGGCAGTTTTTTGCCTTTTTTCTTCCATGATTTGGCCTTATTTCGTCATTTTAATCTGGCAACCCTGGGATGATGGGTGATTCTGACAGAGCTTTGATTGACACGGATGACCTCCGATACGCCCGTGTGGCTTTTGTTCTTCGTTTAATTATGTTAAGTACTCGTATGGATAAAAACAGTCAATAGCTATCCAAATTTGCCAGTAGGTTAATAATGAGACAGATAGTACTCGCTATAGATTAGAAGTGCTACAAACAACCTACTTGTTTGCCAACCAAAATGACGTGGTAAGGAAAAGCTGAGTTTGGTTCACTTTTACCTACCTGCAACCACTACATCGTTTATACGGGACAAATCAATTCTTCCCAGGTGGGAGGTTCAGTGCCCCGGGCCTCTCATCCGTAGTAGGGTCCATTTGACGGCGGAGAATCTGTTTCTTTAGCTCAATTACTCTCCTTGATGTGTGATTATAATGGAGGCCACGTCTCGAAACCCTTGCATGAACCAGCTCTTAATTGATGACCATGGCTTATAAGACCTGTGAAACAACCTTCGCCCCGCTCAGACCAAATGCGCATTTGAAATGTGAAGTGGTAACGGCCGTATAATAACGAGCTGCCTCGAACTCTGGTGGGATGCAGTAATTAAGGCGTCCCTTAATTACTGTATCGATATTAAGAACTTATCGTCAGTGTCGTGGCCATTGGGGAGGCTCTATTTCTTGCCCTTCCGAGTGACATTCTATGCATTGTTTTTGCTCTCGCTCTTCATCTCCGCTTTATTCTTCTAACTATTCCTTCCCAGTTAACCGACTGCCTTCATAGATCACAACCATTTTCCGTTCTCTTTCCATCCGTCAAAGTAGAATTCTCTCTCTCTCTCTCTCTCTCTCTCTCTCTCTCTCTCTCTCTCTCTCTCTCTCTCTGCACTCTCTTTCTCTTTTGCTATCTATCTCTCTTTCGGCACTCTCTCTCTTTCTCTCTCTCTCTCTCTCTCTCTCTCTCTCTCTCTCTCTCTCTCTCTCTCTCTCTCTCTCTCTCTCTCTTTCTGCACTCTCTCTCGCTCTTGTTCTCTTTTTTTCTGCACTCTCTCTCGCTCTCGTTCTCTCTCTCTCTTTCTACACTCTCTCTCCCTCTTTCTGCACTCTCTCTCCACCCACAATAGTCTCCTCTTTAGATTAAGCCAGTTTTGCACCTTTCCACACATTTTCACTTCTCTTAGCTTTATTTTTCTCCTACAAACTTCTAAAAAAAAATGGGTAGAGATGCCAACGTTAGTTTTTTTTTATTTATATTTTCAATTACCACATCATTGAAGTGGTAATTGAACTCTGTAAAAGTATGACTAAATTGATCTTTTTCACCGACAGGTGGTTTTTATTTTGAGAGGGCCGGGCCCTCCTGCTCATCCTATTTATTATACGGGAACAGAAGGGGATTAGGGCCTGCGAAAGAAAGGCCAAAGCCCCCCTTAAAGCAACCTCTATTTGTGTCATGTAAACCTTTTGAAAATAGTATTGAAAATCTTCTTAAACCAATTTATACACTTTTTATTGAGTCTGTATATTTTAACTTGGCCTCCACCGTGGTTTTACGGTCTATAAATGGTTATAATTCTACGAACTCGTATCAAGTTCATTCTCAAGTATATATTATGTTAATTTAAAAAGTGTCTTAAAACTCAAACTCACAGAAGTTTATTATAATTAGATGGCAAATGAATGAGGCGAGTAACAAGGCTTCGGGCCCTACTCAATTTCAAATGAAAATGAATGCATTTAAAATGACCGATTGAAAGTTTCATAAAGGTTGTTTTACCATAGCCAATACTTGACAAATGAGAGCATTCATATTCGACAGAGAAATCTAAAAAAAAAGACATGAGAATCGCTGCTTCTAACTTCCACGGAAAATTTAATGTTGCAATCAATGTTTGTAGTTCAAATGGCCCCCCAATTGCGAAGAGTGAGAAGCGGGACGTAATTAAACGATTGAGTCATATACATATCTGGTGTAGTAAACAGGTTTGAACTCACTAAGACAATCGTGCAACAAACAGGTTTGAACTCATTAGGGCAATCGTGCAACCAAATACAGCAGAAGACAAAGGTTTTCGACCCCTCGGAAATTTTAGGATATTAGATAAATAAAAGGTGATAAAGTTTTTATTTGCATATCAATATGAATATTACAGTGAAATGAGGAGGAATAAATAGCAATACGTTATATATGCCTCAAACAATCAAAAAGGATTAACAAAAAATATAGCAAAAATGTACATCACAAACATATAACAGATGAAGCTGTTTGAAAGTGACAGCAACACCAAACTGATACAGGAGGCTTAGTCGCGTCTCGGGCGTCCTTTGGCAGTGATGGGAGCATTTAATCTTTGAAGTATGCTCGTAACGAGGGTGCGACACCTGCGGTGGTGGTGGTGGCCTACTCCTCGGTAATGAATGTCGACAATGTTTTACGGCCTCTTTCAGGTCCTGCCAAAGGCTCTCCAGTAGATTCATATCCGGAGACAGGTGGCCAGTCCATCGCCTTTATAGTGTGGTGTCCGAGCCACTATTTAGTGGAGGCAGACTTGTGACATGGGGTATTGTCCTGCTGGTAAATCACATTCGGGGTATTTCTGGAGAGGTCTTTAGCTGAGGGCATCGTGTAATCTCGCAGGTAAACTTGGTACTTCTCTGAATTCATTTTACCATTACAAACACTTAGACCACCCATTCCTGAACTTGACATGTAGCACCATAACATGGCAGAGCAGCCACCATGCTTTACTGTTAACACTCTGGATTCTCGATCCCACTGCTCCCTTAGCCCCCTGAAGACTAACCTTGTCCGAAGTCGATTGTGGACCCCTGCGTGACGCAAGGGTGGGGATGCACCCGTTCTGTATGTTATATGGATGAGTACCTTCATAGGGGATAGCCGTACCCCATCGGCAGGGCTCTGGAACATCTGAGGTAGTAGATAACTAGTGCTGTGTTGAGAAGGCGATGGTACCGATGCTGTAATTGGTTATGTGCGTGATAATGCTGTGTACGGAGTAAGTTAACCACGCAAGTGTAAATATCGGTGTATTCGCCAATGGGCAAACACCAACGCCGTATCAACGCGTCTAGCGAGAGCTCCTTTTAGTTATTTGAAATACAGGGTGGAACGGAAAGTTTTGTGTGGAACAGAAGGCAAACCGTGACTGAATATTTTGTAGTTGTTTGAGAAATTTTGCTAACGTGAAAGTTCAAACGACGTCAACCATTCGTAAACACACTCTTGTGGCTGTATTGCTACGCGGAGAAACAGTGATTGCTGATAGTTACTGTGGGCAATTAGATCGCTTGATGGTAGCAATTGGCCATAAACGCGGGGGCGGGGGGCGACCTAAAGGGTGATACCACCAAATTCACTACCTGCAAGATAATATGAGCTCTTATACAACTGCCCGTAAACTGCTCGAGATCGGTTTTGCAGTATTGCCACATCCTCCAATATTCACCAGACCTGTCACGGTCTGATTTTTTAACCTTCCTTCCCCGGTGGTAGGAAGCTCGCAGGAGGAATCCATGTCATTCCAGATGCCCGGATTACGGTTAAACCGCGGACATTTATGCAGATGGCATCAAAAAATTACCAGGAAGAAGGCGAAATTGTTTTGCAAATTTAAGTGATTACTTTGAGCATATTTCTCTAATAAAGATTAAGTAGGCTTTGTTTTCTTGAGTAGACATTATCTGACAGATCTTTTTAAATATACCATCCTATATAATTGCACATCTAGGCCTTACTTTTCAGTTTTGAATATTATGAATTATTTCTGACGTATTATTTAAAGTTATGAGTCGAAAAGGGCTACTTTTGCCTGTTGTTTAAGTGAGGAGGCATTTTCATGACTCCTGACTCAACCACTTCTAATCGTACCTGTTGTTCGCAGGTCCAGTTGTTCGCAGGTCTAGCACTCGAGAAAGCTTCACAGCAACCTCGTTTATTGGAAAATGTTATAGATTAGATTTGAGGATATTGAAATTTTATTTTAAAAACTTTATTTTCTCTAAAAATAATAGGTTTTGAAGGGTTAGAGACCTGGTACAAGTGTCCATATAGGGTTAAAGGAGGAGAGAGAAAGGAAAGGTTTGGTTGTAAGGGGTAAAAGTTGCTAAGAGAACTAGATAAACTTGCATTTCTTTTATATATCTATTCTATTCATTTTTAAACTATCCCATTATCTCTTGTTATTAATATAATTCCATATTGTGTCTGTGTTTTTAGACATACAGTGCCTGGTTATGAGTGCGTCCAACTCGAAGCGTTTTAGTAAATGAATCCTGCCGTACTTTGGTTAATTTTCAACCTAAACATAAAGATTCCTCCCCACAGGGTTCCCCCTAAGCTAATTTTAGCTCTTTTTTTATTCGTGCAAATATTTTTTTCAGTTCTGAAGGCTTCGATGTCCTTGAGAGTTAGGTGATTTAATTACTTTTGGCCACGGGTCTCAAAGGTCCCATCTACAAAGGTTGCGTCCGTGCATCTTTGACCTTTCCTCGCTGGCCCCATATGAACTAAGGAAAAACAGGCTGACATATACATACATACCAAACATACACACAAGTGTGCATTAAAATGAATTCGACTGATGCCTCCAAGATAACGACCCTTCCTTCTGGTATGGTTTGGTTAATCAACCATGGTCATTTATATAGGGGCTTGAGAGAATGGTTGTAATCATTTATGTTACCACAAATAAATAAGCGTGGTTGATTAACTGATACTATCTAATGCATTGGAATCGCGGTTTAAATTTGCATTTTTTAATCGTCATATTCTTCCTCTATCAATGCACATGTACCTACCCAACCTAACTTTAATTAGAGATTTTAATGATCTATCACGGCCCTGAAGCCTAAAGGCGATGAGTTTTCTCTTCCCACCGCGAGACCTATCTTGTTTGCTTCCTTGTCAATCTTAGCTAAATATCTGTCTTTTCTCTTTATTTACCCTTCTCACCACCACTGCTGCTGTGTTCTAGTTGCCTGTTTTTGCGGCAAGTCAAAAATCAATTCTAGTGCCGCTGTCCTTTGTAACTTTCTAACCCGATTTCTACACCTCAGAATTTCCCTAGGGACGAGTTTCTGACGCCTCTATTTTTCCTTTTCATAATGGGGTACCATTTCCTCTTTGCGATGATTCTTTCAAGATTTCTTTTTAAGTTTATGTTAGGCTGTGTTAAACAGTAACAGGAACCTGAAACTTACCATTCAATGTACTTCACGTGTTCGTTATAGACCATTCTCACAAAACCAATAACAATCCTAATTATAGGAACCTTCATTGATGTCGGAAGAGGCTGAAACGCTGACGTCCGAAACCACTCATTGGTTTCGTTCCGTATTGGAGTTGGACAATGCTTGACTATCTTAATGAGACAAGTGCAAGATATTGTAACTAAAGGGGTTCCTGAAGTGGGTTTATAATGGGGATTAGTGCACAGAGATGAACCCTGACTAGACGAGATGCTACAGAACAGCTATCACATCGCCAGGTATGAAAGGACTAATGGTGAGGAAAACAAGTTAGTACTTTTGTGCTTAATGCGGTATAAAGGGTCCTTTATGTGGCGTTGAAGCATACACACACACGCCCGTTTGTGTGGAAGGGTGAGCGTAAAGTTAAACATTTACAGTTCTGTCCAGACAGTAACCATATCATCGATAAACCAGCAAAATTGAATTCCAGGTATGACCAGGAACCGACGCCGAGTTCCTCTCTCGCCCGAAATCTGTCGATTGAAGACAAGCTTCAGGTTAAAAATGATCGTTATCATTATTATTATTAAAATTTCTATACTAGAAATAGTAAAGGAAATGCTCCTTAAAAATAATTTGAGAGAAGATAAAACACATACAGAGCCAATCTGACCTTTTAGCAAAGTTATAGGGGCAAATGATTGAACCGATATATAGCAGTAAAAAAGAATGCATTAAAGTAGTTTAAACTATAGTCCCCTTATTCGGGGCCATGTTTTTCTAATGCCAACTATTATCTTAAAAAATAGAGAGATTTTGAAGCGATGGGAAAATTTCTCATCTCAGAAAGGGTAAATGAAAGGGCGACTTCCTGAGTCATTATGAACGGGGCGAAGATTAAAAAAATGTTTAATTGCTACGAGTGACATTTCTTTGGCTACTTTGAATTAGACGCTCAGAAAGATAGAGTCGGCGTATAGGCACAACTTGGCAATGAAATTTACTTGTTTGGGAGGTCAAATCTAGCTACTGAATGGTAGGATTTTGCATTTTATAGGGGAAGCTAACTCCCCGAGCTTCGTCCCCTGGGCTATGAAATCCAGGAATTAGGGTCCTCGAGTTTAGATTCTGTCGCCTCAATGTCCGCCAAGATAGGACTCTAATAATTTGGGGGCACGGTGATTATTTTTCTTTTCATTTTCATTTGTAGCCGATGTTTCTTTTCAACAGTGAAACTGTTGGATTGATTGGGGTCATGTCTTCTTCCTTGAAGCAAGTTTTTCGTAGGGCAAGGCAAAATAAGGTCCAGATTGTGTTTAACATCAAGCATTAAACAATCAAGTCTCTAAATAATTGGTCACTTATTAAAGATAATATAAATTAATAGATTTGTGCCGTAGTATTTGGGGAACAGAGAAAAAAAAGCTCGATGATGTTAGAAATATATAAGGTGATCGAATAGAAAAAATTAAGGGTTTCCTCCTAGCCAACTCCATTTAATATATGTTTAATCAATTAAAATAGACCTCCAAACAATAGATGGAAAACTCCAGAACATTATCAGGTTAATCGGTCCAGAAAAGTACCGTAGTTTGAATCGAATAATGACTGTTATCTATGGGTTTTACGATGCAATCAACATTAATCAAAGCTAAAATCACTTACAGACCATTACGGAAGTGCATTTAATACCACACACACCAGTTTGTAGGAAACATGCAATGAATAAACAATTTTATTTTCAGTATCACTCGCGATAAAGTCCACTAAATACAATCGAAGTTCATTATATCCCTTTTTGAGCACCGACACTTGGTTTTCTTCCTGCACGCAAAAAAAACACTAAATTAGAGGCAAGAAAAAATCAAGGCCTCTGGCCAAAAAGAATGTGCAGTGTTTAATAAATGATAAAAAGAACTTGATAGAACCTTGTGAAGAATGTGGAAAATCTGAAGAACAGCGTAATTTTCCGTCTTTTGCCATTTGATTTGAGTATATATATAGATGGATGAAGAGGAGAGGCTATTTGAAAAGAATCAAAAACAATTGGTGCAGTTATATATTTAACAAAAATTAGCAATAGCGCCCTAAACAGGCCGCTCCTCGTCCTATCCAAGTGTGGATTGTTAACAAAATTTAAAAGGTAATGTTAACTCTAATAAACCTTACCTCAGCTGACACAGAAAGGGAGTCTTTATATATTGTAGGGAAATCGATATCCCACCCTAAAAACAGAGGCCCTGGAGCTAGGCAGTGTAACCCGATTATTTACCCCCCCCCCTCCCTCTCTCCCCTCGACCCGTGGGCCGCCAGACGACTCCTCAAACCACGAGAAGTACGTATCAGCAGATTTCTGTGCCAGCGAGCATAACAATGCGAAGTGAAGGAGAGCAGGTGCAATAACATTGGTAAAACAGGCACTATTTCTCCTAAGATTTGGGATCTAATTTCACCTCATAGACGAAATTAGGGAGCGGCGACCAAAAGCAAGAAGATGCCTTTAGGGCTAAGTGAAAGAGGCTCAGAAAAGAGTCATTAGAAGAGCGAGGCTTAATCTATAAGCCCTCACCCCCATTCCCCTACTTCCAGTGGGTCAGTGAAGTATATAGGCGGATAACTGGCAGTGCCCGGCAATCAAAGAAAAGAACAAAGAAGAAGCTCACGCTGAGTCAGTTCCTGGTGGTTACACCGAAATTAGCTTTTGTATTGAGGATCAATCTCGATTATCTCTCGTCAGAGAAACCTCTATCTTGGTTTGTTACAAAAACCAGAGATAGTCCTCGCCATTGAGGAATACACAAAGTGAACTCCTTCAAACTTCCCCCCATTCGTCAAAGTATTCACTTGTTTGCTCATCGCTCGTCAGTGCGAAATATTCCAAGATTAACCCGAAGATTGGAAAAAGCATACCTTCATGCTCCCGTTGTTTAAATCATCTGATTAAACAACGTGCTTAACGCATCCGTCGCCCTCACCGAAATCACTTGTTGCTTCTAGCCCGTCTCCTCGCCAGTTAAACAGCTGGGTGTCTGTGAACACACCCACGAGCCTAACCGCAAAAACATTTTTTAATCTACATAAAGTCCAAGGCCAGACTCACGTGTGGTTTTGTTAAAGGTAAAAAAATTCAATTATATTTCACTGTATATTAGCGTCCAATATAAAGTGAGATTTGGGTCAAACATTACTTTATATTCATTTGGTTTAAATTAGTAATTCTAACATGACCTCGTTTATGCATAGTTCTATAGTTTTTTTTTAGATTTCCCTTTTTTATGTTGTAATTAAGGATATATATTTTTTAGAAGTATTTAATTCAATCCTCGAAACACTGCACATGGCACTAGAAATCCTCAAAGATTAAATTCTGTAAAAATAATATAGCACTCATAGAGATAACGTAATCAAGAAGTTATTCAAGTATGTAACCCAGCTACGTACGTATATCACCACTCGGTCCTTACAATACCACGACATAAATATTTGGTGTCAGGTTTTATGGGTATTGGAAGAATTCAGTATAGCTGTTTGTTTGCTTTCCCTTCAGTAATAGTATATTTGTGCCTAGCGTTCGAGGAAAAGTTAAATATAAAATGGGTCTGTCTATAAATATGTGGTTAATTGTCGATGATTAGCCCTTTAATGTTATTAATTAATTTTTTTGGAGTAGTATGCCAATTAGCAGAAAGTGCTGGGATAAGGGTGAGTTAGGCAGCGCGCTACTTGTTCGAGGTTGCATAAGTACCTTTAGCATATTGGTGAGTTTTTGGACGAACAGACAGAGATAAAATGGAATAGTTTGACAGATTCCACCAACAAGCCCAAGCTTTGGGACTAAAGAGGCAAGGAACTAGTTGCCTACGTCCAGGAACGAGAAGAAAAACAAGCACAAAGGGAAGCAGAAGAAAGAAAATTACAGAGGCAAGCAGAAAGAGAAAAGGCGCAAGCAGAAAGGGAAGCAGAAAAAATAAAATTATAGATATAACCGGAAAGAGAAAAGGCGCAAGCAGAAAGGGAAGCAGAAGAGAGAGAACGAGTACGCGCTCATGAAAGGGAAATGAGCAAGGATCAGGCGGAAACCAATTCCGTTGCATCCTGAGCTGCAGCTATCCAGATAGCTGCGATGAAACTCCCAGCTTATAAAGACAACGAGAACCTGTGTTCGTACCTGACACACTTCGAGAAGATATTCGAATTGAATCACTAGGATATAGAAACAGAGGGCATCGCCAGATTAGTGCCTCTGCTTAATACGTGGCTCCGTGACATATTCATCTCGTTATCATCCGAGGCTTCCGTGGATTACACCACTGGCAAACAAGAGCTACTGGCCGCCGTCAATCTAAACCCCAGGGAGTATCTGATGGGGTTTAGGCAGGTCAAACATACAGGCAATTTGGATTTATCCTCATAAGGCATCTCCAATTCTGGCTAAAGTCAGAACAAGTGGGGAATGAGTTCGACGCCCTCGGCGACTTCATGCTGAAGGACCAATTGCTATGTACCCTCTTCACAGAGATCTGCGCATTCGTCAAGGACAGGCGAGCCGCCACATTTAAGGACTGCGTGGAGGAAGCAGATCTGCATGCTTCCAACCATAGATTATACCCTGGAGAGTTCAGAAAGAACCAGCCCTTGTCTCCCAAGAAAGGTGAGTATCCCCAGAAACCCCCACAAAATAACCCCCTTAAGTTTGTCAAGAACTCCGGACACCCCAGAAAGCCCATACCCTGTTTTAATTGTGGCACCCCAAGTCACATTAGCTATAATTGCCTCTAAAATTCGAGGCTTAAAACGTCCTTGAGTCAGCAGGTACATAACCTCACTGCAACGCTTAACCAAGAACAATCTCCTAATCACGCGCCTCCTTTGATCACATCGAATTTCCCTGACCAACAGGTGAACTTTGTGTTCAACAAAAATTATCCCGAAGGACTTAAGTTCGAGACTGAGGCCGTAAATGGTCGCCGAGTCTCAACCTTGTTACGCGATACGGGGAGCACCTGTATCGTGGTATCAAATAAATTGATTCCTCGTGTCAGCCCCAAGCACCAGAAGTTCGTGGTCGTCCAGGATTTCCTGGTTAGACCAAACAAGTTTCCCGTCGTCAGATGCCACATTCAGTCACAGTATTTGACTGGGTGGACCGAGGTAATGGCAGTGCCTATTAGATTCTGCTCAGTCTTAATAGGCCAGAGCGCGCAGCTCTTCTCAAATCAGGTGGCTCAGCTCGTAGTCACCCGGATGCTCGCAAACAAGAGGTCCATGGTCCCGACCCCTTTATCTTCTCGTGAGAACCATGTAGACGAAGAGCTTAGATCCCAAGCCTTCGATACTGCCCCGAAAGTAGGTCCTCCCCTTCCACCCCTGGATGGAAAGATAGCGGAAAAGGAAAAAGAAATCGAAGAAAAGAGAATGTTGACGGAGAGAAATATAGAAGAAAAAGAATACAGAGAGAAAAGTAGAAAAAAAAATACAGATAAAAATAGAAGACGAAGAAAGAACAATACAGATGAGAAGAGAGGTGGAAGAAAGAGGAAGAAAGATGGAAATAGAACTAGCACAAGCGGAATGAGAAGAGAGAGAAGAAAAAGAAAGAGTGCTCGCACATGAAAGGGAATCGAGCAGGGGTCAGGTGGAAGTCACGGGTGGTGTCTCTCGGGTTGCACCGAGGAAAGTACTAACGATGAAAATCCAGCCAAATGGGGTGACGATGGATGAAGAAGGAAGTATGGAAGCGGTAGACCCATATAAACACCGTCAGATGGTAGAGTTGGATAACGAGTATTCCCTACACTCAGTAGCCTTCCCCCAGAACGAAACGTCCACGGAGTTACATTTAAAACCCCAATTCACCGTGAGAGCCACGCCCATTAACGATCCCGTAAAGAAACTTTTCCCCGACCCCATTAGATCGAGTTCAAACCCAATCTCCCAGTCTAGCTTGGTAAAGGATGACGATGGATTCCTGTACCCATCACTTATGCAACCATGAAACAGGCCGCCCTAGACATAAGGTGGAGATTAAAGTTAGTCAGTTGCCATAAAAAAGGTAGTACAAGTACGTTGGAATTCCGTCACCAGTTTTTGACATATTTGGGTAGACTCAATAACCAGAACGGCCGACGCATGCGCTGTACAGTGTTGATCATCGAGCACCACTGTAATATTAATTATATAAAAGGTGCCAATAAAATACAGCCTATGTATAACCCAAACCGAAATCCCATCGAGGGTTATTTCATCTCCTGTTAATCTTAAAACCATTCTGTTTTTGTTATTGTTCATGTTTTGTGTATACATATATTTAATGTCTTAAGGTTTAGAAGTGTAAGGAAGTAGCTGGCTGGATACCACTTAAGAGCCAGGATCCTTTTTTTTCTTTGTGTAATCGATGATTTGGGTTGTTGTTTTTTTTGTTTTTCTGTTAAATTGGGTGTTGTGATACGTACCCAGTAGGCTCGCGAGACCTATGTCGATCACTTGCCTTTGTACGCGCGCGCGTGTGCGCTCGAGATCAAACAAACTTAAGTTAATAGGATGGTTGACCCAGCTAACGGTAAGAATCAGTATTATGTTCTAAGACATGTAAGTTTGCTTTTGTTGGTTATGTTTTTTTTATTGTTTTTTTTTCACTGGAGCCCCCCCCACCTCCCATTAACCACTTCGAAGGGAGGAATGTAGGGAAATCGATATCCCACCCTAAAAACAGAGGCTCTGTTCGGTCCCCGCTGAACGTCCTAGAGCTAGGCAGTGTAACCCGATTACTTACCCCCTCCCCTCGACCCGTGAGCCGCCAGACGCCACCTTAAACCACGAGAAGTACGTATCAGCAGATTTCTGTTCCAGCGAGCATAACTATGCGAAGGGAAGGAGAATTTAGCTTTTGTATTGAGGATCAATCTCAATCATCTCTCGTCAGAGAATACAAAAACCAGAGATAGTCCTCGCCATTGAGATTCAAATACATTTGAGTGTCAATTAGCGCCCAATTTAAAGTGAGCTTGTGGTCAACCATTACTTTATATTCATTTTGTTTAAAGTAGTAATTCTAACATAAACTCGTTTATTCATAGCTGTATAGTTTTTTTTTTAGACTTCACTTTTTTATGTTATAATTAAAGATATATATTTTTATAGGTATTTAATTCAATCCACGAAACGCTGCACTTGGCACTAGAAATCCTCAAAGATGAAATAATCTAAAAATAATATAGCACTCTTAGAGAAAACGTAACAAACCTACGTACGTATACCACCACTCGGTCCTTACAATACCACGACATATATATATATATATATATATATATATATATATATATATATATATATATATATATATATATATATATATATATATATATATACATATATATATATATATATATATATATATATATATATATATATATATATATATATATATATATATATATATAGGGGGCGGCAGAACCAATTGAGCAGTTTTAAGGAGTTAGAAAAAAGTAAGGGTAGTATATAGAAACGGTACGCCATATTTGGCAGGTACATTCCCGAGGGAAGCCCTGAGGGGCTTTGCCCCGGTGAGCGAGCCATTCTTCGGAAACCGGCAAGGGGACACTTCCCTTCCCCCGAGCATTGACCCCTCAAAACTGCTGAATCGGTTCTGCCGCACCCTATATCCATATATATATATATATATATAAATATATATATATATATATATATATATATATATATATATATATATATATATATATATATATATATATATATATATATATATATATATATATATATATATATATATATATATATATATATATATATATATATATATATATATATATATATATATATATATGAATCGAGAATTATATTTGCAATGACTCAATAGTAAATTTGTAACTAAGAAGGCGATGCTATGGCCAACTAAGATCTTCATCAAGCCCTTGGAAGGAGATCTTCTCACAATCACGAGAGGAGAACATATAAGCCAGCTTTTCTAAGCAATCTAAAAATATTGTTATCAATCAGCCTTTATAAATGTTATCCCTGCTTTCGAAGAGAATGGAAAAATCGCTTTACCCACTCTAGCCCGTCTTTATAAATCGAGAATTATATTTGCAATAACACAATTGTAATTATACCGTTAAGAAGGCAATGTTATGGCTAACCAAGCTCTTCATTAAGCCCTCGGAAGGAACTCTTCTCACAATCACGAGGGGAGAACATATAAACCAGCTTTTCTAAACAATCAAAAAAGATTGCTATCAATCAACCTTATAAATTTTCTCTCTGCTTTCGAAGAGAATGGAAATATCACTTTATCCATTCTAGTCCGGCCTTATAAATCGAGGATTAATTTGCAATAACGCAATTGAAATTATGCGGTTAAGAAGTCAATGTTATGGCTAACTAAGATATTCATTAATCCCCCGGAAGTAGCTCTTCTCACAATCACGAGATGTGAACATATAATCCAGCTTTTCTAAGCAATCTAAAATATTGTTATCAATCAGCCTTTATAAATGTTAGCCCTGCTTTCGAAGAGAGTAAAATTCGCTTTAGCCACTCTAGCCTGGCCTTATAAATTGAGAATTATGAATACAATAAAACAATTGTAATTATGCGGTTAAGAAGGCAATGTTATGGCTAACTAAGCTCTTCATCAAGCCCTCAGAAGGTGCTTGATCCTCCCTCTCTCGTTTATCTTATATTTACAGAAATAAAACAAATGCCACTATATTAATTGTCTTTTTTATAAGAGTAAACTCCTTAAAGTACTAATTTTCAATATGTAATTAGCCGACATGATTACGTCTGGTAACCTTCTCTTCACTAGTTACCAAACGCCACCATATATTTCATTTTTATTTTCAAATCACAAATTCTCTTTTAACTCCTCGATTAATTTAATTAAAAATTAAATATATAGAAGCTATTGATTTTTAATTATTACCTACAATCTTTTACATAGATTTTTATATTTATTCAGCCAAAAATATTATATTCCTGGGTTTGTTTCTTTTAAAAATGGTTTTACAGTTCCTTGAGTTAACGGAAAGAAAAAATTATTTGTTCCTTAGCGAATGGACCGGGACGCATACATAATGCACATGAGGATTTTGGTCGGTGGCTCGATTTTTATCTTCATGTATATCTTTTAGCCCCATAGTCGTATTATACAGCCTTTTCTACTTATGCGTAGGTTGTATTTCTTTTCGCCTCTTCAGCCTGTTTCTTTACGGCAGCTTACTTTTTCTTAGTTGCTCCAGAGCATGTTTTCTGCTCATGTTGGCATTTCTAAGTGGTATGTTGTTCTATCTTGAAACAGCAACATTACATTTGGATAGGAATGAAATCTTCCCTCTCTATATTTCACTGCAGATCTTTCCATTGAATAAGAAAGCTCGCTCTCAGGGTGAGAGAGTTTAGGACCCTTCCTTTCTGGGATTTGCAGTTCTGCTCCTTGTCCGGATCCGGATATATATATATATATATATATATATATATATATATATATATATATATATATATATATATATATATATATATATATATATATATATATATATAATATAAATATATATATATATATATATATATATATATATATATATATATATATATATATATATATATATATATATATATATATATATATATATATATATATATATACGAAGGGTGGACAATAAGTTTTGCGAATCGGTAGGGCAAAATAGAGGAAGGGGGATGGCTGTTTGTGGGAGTGTTATGACAAGTCAGGACCTGCAGCCGCACGCCCCTGCCTCGTCTATTTAAGAAGCAGTAGCTGATCGCAGATCGTCAGTCACAAATTTTTCAACAATGGAGAAGGTTGAGCACCGCGCAGTGATCAAATTTTTGACCAAGGAAGGCAAGAATGCAAAAGAGATCCATGAACGCATGGTTGCAGTGTACACCGACACCACCCCTTGCTATGCAACCATTGCTCGCTGTAATAGGGAGTTCCGCCATGGTTGTGACTCCCTTGAAGATGACCCCCCTCCAGATCACCCTTCAGACGTGACCAACGAGGACAATGTGGCCAGTGTGGAGAGGAGGATCCTCGAAAATCCACGAGTGAAGGTCGAAGAAATCGAGCGAGAAATTGGAATATCACATGGAAGTGTTATCAACATCATCCACAACTATTTGGCCATGACCAAGGTCTCTGCCCGTTGGGTCCCTAGAAATCTCACGCCCCATGATCGACTTCAACGTCGTCAAAGTAAACAAGGCCAGAGTTGCACAAACTGCCCTGCGCGAGCGCGGATTCGAGGAGCTCAATCATCCCCCCTACAGTCCAGATCTGGCCCCTAGCGACTACTTTTTATTCCACCAGCTGAAGTCTGCACTGCGTGGACGCCGGTTTGGGGACGATGAAGATGTCCAGCTCGCCGTCCAGAAGTGGATTGAACAGCAGTCGTGAGATTTCTGGTTGTCGGGAATTCGAAGCCTCAGGGACAAGTGGCGCAAGTGCATTGAAGTCGAGGGTAGTTATATTGAAAAAAAATAAAACACTTTTACTCATATCTCGTTTCCTTATATCTGAATTGAAAAACTTATTGATCACCCCTTTTATATATATATATATATATATATATATATATATATATATATATATATATATATATATATATATATATATATATATATATAAGGGTGTTTCAAAAATAGATGGCATAATTTCGGGATATGTTCCTTATGTCTAAATAATAAAAAATAAAAAAAGTTCCCATGATCATATGTCCGGAAATACTTGGTTTCCAAGTTATAGGCTATTAAAACACATGCTAATCAGAATTCCTTTATTTCCCACAGTTGGCACATACACTGTGTTTGAACGCCATAGAGAAACTGCTCAAAATGTGCAACCCTCCCGTAATGCAGGCCTCACCTTGACCGTTCATGGATTCATGAACACGCTCTCAAATTCCTGGCGTGTTTCGTATTGAATACCCAACTGATTTTAAATGGCCACACAGATAGAAATCTAAGGGATTCTGACCACTGGGCGTGGAGGCCATCGACCAGGCAAACTTCTATCATGGTACCTGTTGGCGACTAGACTGAAGTGTCACCATCATGTATGAAATGCGGTTGACAACGAGTGATAAGAGGAACATCGTCCAATAAATCAGGAGTTTTGTCTCCCAGAAAGCGCTTGTATACCTCACCCTTTAGCCTGTTCGGAAGTACATGGGGCCCAAATAACGTATCGCCAACAACACCGGCCCAGATGTTGAGTGAGAACCGCTGTTGGTGACGTGATGGTACTATTGCTTGTGGCTTTTCCTCTGCCCATACATGCTGATTATGGAAGTAGACTATTCTACCTCCTGCGAACTGTGCTTCATCGATGAAGAAAACGAATCTAGAAAAGTTTCAGTTTCTAGCGCACTGCTCCAAGAACCATTGAAAGAACGTAACTCTTGCAGAGTAATCTCTAGGTGACAACACCTGTACACGTTACAGATGATATGGGTACAACTGTTGTTCTCGTAACACTCTCCATACATTCGAATGAGGAATAGCCACTTGCTTTTCCAACTGTCGTGTGCTGGTTTCAGGAGTATCATTCACAATATTCATTATCTCCTCATTTTCCTCAGGCGTCGTAGACCTTGGTCAACGTCTGTCGCCACCATGAGGTTCCAAGGCCACATATTAATACAGTTGGTGAGGGATATTAACAAATGTTTTCCTATTGGGGCATCTTTGGCCTGGGAACCTTTCCTGGTACATACGACAAGCTTCTACAACATTACCGTTCGCCAAACCATACACGAAATGCATAATTACTCTCTCTTAATTTTAGTACATGTCCACTCACGCTGCACCACTATCCAGACAACTATTTGATCGAGTTCAACGGAATCCTGTGCTGAGAGATGCCACCTGTGGGAGATAAAAGAATTCTGACTAAAATGTGTTTTAATCGCCTATACCTCGGAAAAAACAAGCATTTCCGGACATATGTTCATCGGTACTATCTTTATTATTTAGACATAGGGATCATATTCCCGAAGTTATGCCATCTATTTTCGAAAACCCTATATATATATATATATATATATATATATATATATATATATATATATATATATAACAATGACTCTCCGCTATTGCATATCAACTTTGTCACATCTTGGCGGCTATCTTAGATGCATTACGTGTTTGACGACTACTGATGTGTTCAGTGCCAGTTTAACCTAGTAGCACATTTAGCACGTGTTACGGCCCCTGCGCTTCAGGAGGGCTCCGTGGGGATGTAAAAAATGAGTAATAATTAAGTTTTTGCCCTTAGGTACAGAAGGCTGAGACAAAATAATTATTCATTTTCCTGATTTTTTATATTATTATTATTATATATGATATTACTATTAAAGAAAAATATAGAAAACTTCACTAGAGCACACTACATAATATAATAAGTCTGGCATTATGTTATAGTAGTACACGGTGATGTTCTTTAGAAAGGAATAAAAAGTGTACAAAATAAAACCCTCCTTTTTCCGTTGAGTCCTCCCAATCATAGTGGCAGTTCTTTTAAATTCCTCAGATAATTTTTTCCCTCTCCAGAGGGAAATGGGAGTGAGGGTGAGATACAATATATATATATATATATATATATATATATATATATATATATATATATATATATATATAATTTAGGGTGGTCCCCCCCAATTTTTTAAAGTTTTTTATCTCCACATGCCTGATTATATTACCACATTGAACAGTAGGTCATATACTCAATTTCATCAAAATCGAATAATATTTACTGGTCGCTATATGGATCTTAATTTATTAGTCTGCTGGTAAATTAATTTGGGGGATCGAAATGAACAGTCTTTGCAAATACTAGTTGATTTGAAACAGATCATGGTGTTGAAAGTGATTTTTTTTTTTAATTTTTATATTAAAGTGAAGAGAAAATAGTTAAATGGCAAATGATTTCTTTTTGACACAAATTATAACTAAAATTGCTGATTAAACATTGATCCTTTTGAGAATGAGGGAAAATTTTTGTGATGTTTTGCCACAAGTCTGAGAAGCAACTGTTTCTGTTCTTCATCTTTAGTTAGAGATGCATTATACGATTTGATAAGTGCAATACCTCTTTCTGCTGGATCGTTAACAACCATTAAGTTAATCGCTCGACGTTGAAATTCTTGAAAGCACGTATTCTCTTCCCAAGAACTTGAGTTAGTCTTCAGGAATGTATCCTCTGCAAACTTGTATCCATCTTTCATTAGGAGACTGAAGATTAGCTTAATTTTTTGAGTTACCAGTTCATGCGAGTCCAAATCCTCGATGTTTTTTGTAAGATTCAATCGGCGAACAACTTTGGTGTCTTCATTACGTTGGAGATTGGAGACCATCTTCTGTTTGGTCTTAGCATTAATTCTATGATCGATAAATGCAAGACCAACAAGATGTTCTCCAAGATACCAAAGGTGTCTATGATATGGGTACTTTTGCAAAGTTTTAAGAAGCAGAATGTCATTTAAAGGAGCCATCCAGCGTACATGATGACTCGCTCCTGGGGCTCTTAATGTAACTTCTGTCTTATCAATGTCCCCAAGAAAGATGAGACTGAGTCGCAGCAATTCTTCATAATCGTCACGCAACTGACAAGATTTCTAAGCTTCCTGAAAATATGGGACCATTTCTCCTCGAAGATTATGCATTACTGGATTGATGAATAAACTGCTATCCGCCTCTAAAAAAGAATCATTTTTAAGTGACGACCATTGTTCTTTAAAACGTTCAAAGAGACTCCTCTTTGGACCACTTGTAGGCCCAAGTAAAATATTGCAAGCACATGACAACATAATTTCGAAAATATGATAACGGCACGCAATCCAAACAAGCTTCCTTCCTAATACTTTCTCAATTATGGTACAGGCTCCTTTTTGTAGGCCTGTATTTGATGCAGTTGTGTCAAATACAAGGCCTTGAACTTCGTCACGAAGATTCCAGTCATTAATTGATGAAATGCTTGCCATAGCCTGTTCTTCTCCTGTTGCTCGTGTTACTTTTGGCACACCAAGAAACTATTATTGCAATTCGTTCTACTATTTCCTTTGTCCCATCAATAGCAGGTAGTAGTTTTCCATCCCAGTGAAGAAGGATCGGTCTTTCAACAGACAACGAAGCTTTGTCTTCATTGTATGTTGCCTCTCTTACTTGCTTTCTGGAACGTCGTATAGAACCCCTGGAAAGTGTCATAGCTGCAATATCCTGACCTAAGGCTTGTGCTATTGATCCAGCAACCATTTTTGCTTTTCTATCCGTAATATTTGCACGATCAAGAACAGCAGCCACACCTGAAGTTGTAAAGATATTTTTTGAATTTGAAGGACTACATTGTACATTCTTTTTTTCTAGTTGAAGAAGGTGGACAAAACTCTTTGTCTGCCGCAATTAAACTTTCTCCTTCAGATGATGATGACTCGAAATCTGCATGAGCAGCAGCCTCTGCTTGATTTTTAGAAGTATATACTTTTTCTTTGTATTGTAAAGCCTTCTCATGTCGATATCTTTTGAAGGATTCCTTGGCTGAAGGAATCTTATCACGGCACGACATACTGCAGGAGAAATTTTCTCTCTCTGCATCAACAGAAATTGGCGGTCTTCTTTATTTTTTTCCTACATTTAAAGCATTTTTTGAGGCTAGGTCAAGAAGTTTTGAAAGAGTAGATTCGAAACTACACTCATTCATTCTACATTAGTACAGTTCGGTTTTGCGGTTCTTCTTCAAAAAAAAGTATCCTTCATACAACCTTGAGAGTTCCCTAACGCAAGAGTCTATTCGCTGTGTGGAAATTCGGGCTCTTTCCCATAATTTTATGACTTTTTTGCAAGCGAGGTTGTAACTTTGTGTCAAAGTCATTGACTCCACTTGATGGTGGTACTGCACACACCAAGCACATCACCACATGCTGGTAGTCTTGCATATAAAAGCTCACTAGTAGGATGTCCTAAAAGCCAGACTGCCGCAGATGAACGAGTAATTCCAGCCATAATCTGAAACAACAGAAATTTATATTTATTGTAACTGAATGAGCTCACGGTTCCCCTCCATTTAGTTATACTTAGAAGATATTTTTTTATACTCTAAAGTATCTAAATATTCAATATTCATGAAAGAATAAGCTTTCATTTGACATAAATAAATAGGCTCCTGTGTTTGTAAAAAATTACGGTAGTCATGCTTAATTAAAATATATATATTAATATATATATATATATATATATATATATATATATATATATATATATATATATATATATATATATATATATATATGTTGTGAATTAAAATATGAACATGAAGTGTGTTAACATATAATTCTAATATTCTTTAAGTAAGTCTGATATTGATAAAAAAAATTTGCAAATTATCTATGCACTGAATAAACAAAGTATATTACTTACCTAAATAATTATATATATACTTGCATAAACCAGCACTTGTATTCATTTGCATTACGTCAATTGTTAAACTTAAAACTGCAAGTGAACAATTAATCAATCCTCGCTGAGTTAAATAGGAAATGGTGCGATTGCATCACCATTTGAAACGAGAGGGCGTTATTGCGTCATCACTTTACAAATGGGCTCAGAAATCAACAAGCTGAAACAACAACTATTATTGCATCATACGCCGAGTATGTGAATGTCATTCCACTTTTCAGATAATGCAATATCTTGATTTTTTGGCGAATTATTGTAATTCATAAGGAATGAGTTATCAATGACAAATATATGACAGTATATAAGTAACAACCAATAAATGCCTACTATTAAAAAGTTCCAATATTTTGACTGAAATTTTAAAAAAAATATTCACCAATTTAGTCAATATTTTGCATCAGCTCTTTTAACATCTTATAGCATAATTTTAGCCATGTGGAGAACATTTCCAACTAATTTCAATTTTTTGTATATATATTTGGACAGAAAATAAAAATGGCATAGCCCTGTGGTGGTCGTTTAATCACCCGCAGATCCTGTAGTTGCTTTCTTTGTACGTGACATGGACAGTGAGTCTTTAAATTGTGAGCGGGTAAGAGCATGTGGTATAAAAAATGCCTTGAAAGTTCCTAGCTTAGGGAGATACTGGGTTTGATGCGGTAACGCTTTGGGCGAAATATAGTTACTGTGCCTGGTAGCTTAGCGGTAAAGCATCTGGCCGGCAATCAGCAGACCCTGGTTCGAGTCCCGGCCAGGAATTCAAAACTTTTTTCCCCTGGCGTTAATTCTGTCTTCTCGGTAAAGGATCGCCTTCACTGTGTCGCCCTCTGCTCCCTTTGATTCTGGATTCTTCTAATGTCCCTCTCTCTTGCCTTTAAAAAACCTCCGGTTTCTTTTCTCATTTGCTCATTCGCGTCCAATTCTTATTTTCTTGTACTATATATATATATATATATATATATATATATATATATATATATATATATATATATACGGGCGGGAACCCCGCTGTTCAAAAGTCAAACGAGTGAGTGAAAGTTGGTTCTCGCTCTGTTAAAAGATAGAGCTGTCTCATGTGACTATTGCGAAGAGTGGTATCATATGGAATGTCAAAGAGTGTCACAAGAGCTATATAAGTGACTTCAAAAAAATCAAAGTGAAATATGGATCTATAATAACTGTAACGTGCAAGGTAAGGCAAACTTCAAAGGAGTGAATGCTCTACAAGAGGAAAACAATCAGTTCAGAGAAAGACTGAGAATACTAGGAGAGAAATAGAAAGAAGTGAAAGATGAAATAATAAAAGAAACAGTACAAAAAGTAAAAGAAATAATAAACACAGAACAAATTATAAAACAAGCGGTACAATAAATGCAAGAAAAATTAAGGAATTAGAATAAAGAGATAAAAAATCCAATATTGTTATTTATAATCTTGATGAATCAAGCAACAGCAGAGCGGTAGGAAGGGAACGTGAAGATGTACAGGTGTGTGAGGAAATTTTCACACACGCTTTAAAGGTGGAAAAAGTAACCATAGAGAAAGTCTTTAATAAGACTGGGAAAAAAGAAAGGGAAAAGTGGGAAGTTCTGAAAAACACAAAGAACCCCAAAAATGAGAAAGATGATAAATAAAAAAAGATAGGAATGAGCAAAGATATTTCTTTAAAAGAGAGACAAAGAAACAAAGAGTTGTGGAATGAGACAAAAGCTAGACGACAGAATGGTGACTATGGATGGACCATAATAAATGGTAATATTGTAACGAAAAATGCAAAACAATGATGCATGGGAGAGAAAAAACAGAAAGCAACAAATCAAGATATCAAGAAAAACAATTTTAATATTAAGATAAATAATACTAATAGTAATAAAACATAAACTTCAATACAAAATAAAAATGAAGGCAGCATAATAGTAAATAAAGGTCAAATCTTCAAAAACACTATAAAGGTGCAAGAAGAAAAAGAAAGCAGTATGATAACTGTGAACTACATAAATATATGTGGTTTATCAAAAGCAAAAATAGGTGAAATAGAACAAATAATTAAAAGCAAAGGTGATATAATGATAATAACAGAAACTCAATTAAAGGTGGATATAATTGAATTAAATGAGAGACATTTAAAAGTACAGAGCATGAGAGATGAAAGAGACAAAGGGTGAGGTGGAATAATGGTTCTAAGCCGCGCAGAAAGCAGTTATGATGTTAGGAAACAAGAAACTGAAAGAAGAGATATAATGGTGTTAAAAGGGAAGATCAGAGACAAAAGAATTAAGATAATTATAGTGTACTTTTCAGTTATAAACAGAAAAGAGGATAGCGAAAGAAATGATTAGATTAGAAAAGAGATAGAAGAAATAATAATTGAAGATCAGTGAGAGGAAACATTAATAATAGGAGACTTTAATGGACACTTAAAGGAAATTGAATATCAAAAAGAGGATAGAAATGGAAAAATGATAATCAAATGGATGGAGGATTACAATTTAACTCTACTAAATATGGATGAGAAATGTGAAGGAGAGACAACATGGTCAAGAAATTAGCAAAAAAGCACAATTGACTTTGCATTAGTGAATAAAGAAATGTACTGTATTTAGGAAAATGGAAATAGATGAAAAACAAGAAATATGCGATCTCTCGGACCATAATATGATCCAAATAGAACTAGAAATTAGTAGAAAATAAACAAAAACTCAAGTGGGGATCATGGATAGAAAAGGAGAATTATACAACAGAGGTTAAAGCAATGAATGTTTCAACAATAATATAGAAAAAAGAATAATGAAAATAGTTAAATAGCCAAATAATAGAGGCTGCTTATGAAACTTTAAAGAGGACATAAAAATGAAAAACTGAATGTGTAAATGGAAAGCGAATAGAGCAAAAGCCCTGGTTTACACAGGAAATAAGAAGTGAAATAGCAAAGAGAAGACAATCTAATAAACAGAGAAGGAAAGCCCAAGGAGGAGACGGGAAGAAAAGCAAAAACTCTACAAAAATAAAAAATGTAAAGTACAAGCACTAGTAAAGAAATAAATACAGATTCATGAAAGAAATACTGTTCAAGAAATAGAAAGCAGCAAAAACAATGGGAAAAAACTATGGGAAAATGTAAAAAAACTTCAAGGAATAAGAACCAAAGGCAAGGAAAAAAGCTAGATGAGGAGGCAGAGAGAACAGAACTGGTCCAATTTGAGAAGGGAATTTACCAAAGAAATGAGAATAATATAACAGAAGTGTGGAATCAAGAAATAAGAGATGAATAAGAAAGAAACTTAAAAAGGGATGAAAATTTGGTAATACTCAGTACAGGTGCCTCCTGTACTCGAAGAACATCTCGACATGGTCTACAAAATAGAGCACCAAGTGCATACAAAAGAAAGTATCACAGTGAGCAGTAATGAAGTGGAAAGACACATAAGGAAAATGAAAAGCAAAAAAGCAGCAGGCTCAGATGGCATAAAAATAGAATTATACAAAGAAATGATAAAAAGCAAGAAGTATCTCATAACATTAAAAAATGCATAAATAGTGAATTGTTACAGGATCAGAAGCCGGAAAGCTGAAGTAAATCAAAAACGATAATGATCCCAAAAGTTTCAAAACCAACAGCAAAGGATCTTAGACCCATTGCCCTGACAGATAACACATATAATAAAATATTCATGTCAATAGTAAAAGATCATATAGAGGAGCACTTAATTCAGAACAATTTAGTAAATGACTCACAAGACGGTTTTACCAAGAACAGAAGAATAGAAGATAATATCTTTATACTTCAATACTGAATAGAAAGTTCATACAGAGAGAAAGAGATATTAATAATAAAGAGCATCGATTATACAAAGGCGTTCGGCTCCATCAAAAGACATGAATTAATCAGAGTAATAAATATAGGATAGAATCAAGTTTGATAGACATTATAGCTAGGATATGCAGTGATGATATGACTGAAGTGCACCTTAGAGATGAAATCAAAAAAGAAATCATGATTACAAGTGGAATCCGGCAAGGATGCACAGGATCGTCAGTCCTTTTCAAATTAATAGGTGTTTTATAAAGGATAAATTGCAGAGAAATGGAAAAGGTTTCACAAATAATAAATTTAATATACCCTCATTGTTCTTTGCAGACGATGGACTAATCATGGCACATAATATCTAAGATGCAGAACATAATATCAAGGAGCTGGTGGAGGCAAGCAGACAATGTGGATTAGAGCTAAACAAAAACAAAAGTAACATTCTAATATATAACATAAAAGAGGTACCAACAGAAATACAAGGAATAAGAATAGCAAATACTATAAAGTACCTTGGGGTATCAATAGAAACTAAAAGAAACATGTTCAATGTCGTAGAATGGCCTTGCTTTTCTGATCACTTCTCACCTGATACCACATTTATGTAGGAGAATGATCCTTTTTCATATCTCTACACACAAACCGTCGTTGTCGTGGTATTCTTAGGGGTAGTGATATACTTCTTTGATGAAGTAGGCTTTGTTCTAAGAGTGCTAATATTGTTATCTTAAAGAAGAGAGCCGTCTCAAACACGTAAGGATATAGAGAAACGCACAAGAATTCCAGAAATAAACTTATATTTTTAACTTTAACAACTTAATACACAAAAACTAAACATTATCCACAGAAATACTCCGAATATTATAATACACAATATGTCGTAGAATAAGTCGATGGTTTTGACCCTATGACTCAATCTACGATCATATATATATATATATATATATATATATATATATATATATATATATATATATATATATATATATATATATATATATATGAAAAACTCACAAAGTATCACGTGAGGGTGGCAAATGAATGCAATATCCCGCAGGAAAAAATGAAAAGGTGTTTCCAAGTACTTTCGAACTTTATTAAGTTCCTTATCAAGGATAACTACAAGAAATAGTATTATATTAGAGGTATATATACGAAAGAAAAATATGAAAGACGGCATCAAAAACAAGAAATCACCAATGAGGAAGACGGAAGGGGAAAGGTAAAAAAACACATTAAGGATTACAAGAAGCAGGTAGTAAGGTCAAATTAAGTCGAAGGAAAGGGTAACAGATTCAAAGAAATGGAGATAGCCTAACGAGGGAGATTATAAGACAAGATGAGCAAAAGGGGGAAAAATACAAAGTACAAAACAGAGCAGTGACAATTAAAAAATAAAAATGAATAATAATAATAAAAATAAAAAAAATAAATAAAATAAAAATAAAATAGGGGCCACATAACTAAAGAATGTATATAACAAAAAAAACCCACTAGGAACGCAAGACGAAACTAATTTCTTTGAGTATTAATCTTTTAATTATAGCATCCATTTTATATAAACCAGGGGAAAGGTTAAAATGATCACATTGGCTTATAAAAGCACATTCAATGATATTCCTTTTTATATGGTTATTGGAACGATAAATAAATTTGGCCGAGTTCCAGTTAATTAAATGGTTCTTATCTGACATATGGACAAAGAAAGCATTGTTATCTTCCCCTCTTCGGGCATTATATTTATGTTGATTTATGCGAACAGAAAGTTGTTTAGTTCTACCTTTTTCTCTTTGTTTTAGTGATCTTCCCTGTCTTTTGAATAATTTTAACATTTCTGTTGCTTTTAAATATGAGACGACCATTGAGAATTTATTAGTACGTAATAATTGTAATAGTTTGGGAGGAGGGGGAGTTTATTCAGTTGAGTGTTCTGGTTGTCTAAGTAAATATTAAGGACAAACAGGTAAACAACTTTCTTTAATTAACTGGAACTCGGCCAAATTTATTTATCGTTCCAATGACCATATCAAAAAGGAACATCATTGAATGTGCTTTTATAAGCCAATGTGATAATTTTAACCTTTCCCCTGGTTTATATAAAATGGATGCTATAATTAAAAGATTAATACTCAAAGAAATTAGTTTTGTCTTGCGTTCCTAGTGTTGTTTTTTTGTTATATACATTCTTTAGTTATGTGGCCCCCTATTTTATTTTTATTTTTTTATTTTTATTTTTATTTTTTTTATTATTATTCATTTTTATTTTTTAATTGTCACTGCTCTGTTTTGTACTTTGTATTTTTTCCCCTTTTGCTCATCGTGTCTTATAATCTCCCTCGTTAGGCTATCTCCATTTCTTTGAATCTGTTACCCTTTCCTTCGACTTAGTTTGACCTTACTACCTGCTTCTTGTAATCCTTAATGTGATTTTTTACCTTCCCCCTTCCGTCTTCCTCATTGGTGATTTCTTGTTTTTGAGGCGGTCTTTCATACTTTTCTTTCGTATATATACCTCTAATATAATACTATTTCTTGTAGTTATCCTTGATAAGGAACTTAATAAAGTTCGAAAGTACTTGGAAACACCTTTTAATTTTTTCCTGCGAGACATTGCATTCATATATATATATATATATATATATATATATATATATATATATATATATATATATATATATATATATATATATATATATATATATATATATAGGCTTTAATTCCTACTGAACGTGCGAAAGCTGGTTAGAGGCGAGTTGTGCCACGGCCAGGATTCTGACTATAAAAGTCCCACTTGTTACTGGGGGGAGGTTTGTGATTGTTAAATTCTAAGAGTGCATAATACAGGTTGAATAAATTAGCCGAAGGGATTCTTAATTAAAGTCTTGCCAAGGGTACGTCAAAAAGGAGGAGCCACAAATAAACACAGGTACAAAAATATACTTTACTTTACACCAAAATAATAACTAGTAACAATAGTTAAGCGGGCATTTAGGTAGATAAGGATTGAATATTAAACACGGATTAGTCCGGGTTGACAGCAATTATAAATAACAATATCAAGGAATGACTCAATAGAATCTCTTTAAAAAAGGAGGGGAGGATAACACTGACGTTAAGCGTCTAGATTTATAATGACTCATTGGGAGTATCAATCACTGTTAATTAAATAGGTAATTTAAGAATAGAGGGACACTGGGTTTACAGATTACCATTAATTGTGATGGATTGGAGAGACGACTACTCAGGTCCAGACGGGGTGGTTCGGGTGGCGTTAACATGAGTTCTCGGGGAGAGGGAGGATAAGACGACGGGTTCGGGGCTGCTGACTGCAGTTCCGGTTAGTTCACTCCTAACTGGATGTGACACTAACAAATAGCAACTTCCAGTAACTATTTGGATGTTCCTTTTTCTTTCTCAATTTACGTTGAGCAACAGAGCGTATTCTTCTAGTCACAGACTCTGCGGGGCTGGATTTGCCTCAGGAACACTTTGATACAGCGACCAAGTTAACTCAGCGGCGCGTTGGCAGTCGATACGTTACGGCAACGACTCTCGTCCAACGTGAGGGTTACGCGAGTAGGTTTGGAACACTTCTCTAGAGGGATGAACGGCGTTGTCCTTTATACCGCGGACTGTGTGAAGTCGAGAGAGGGATTCCATTTACGACAATTCGCTTATCGCAGCGCCTTCTGGACAATCTCCATGGTATCATAAAGAAGGCAAATAGAATTTGGGGCTTCTCTGTGAGATAGGCCTTCTTTCGTCAGACTTCCTGTCGCCTGTTGGGAAGGTTTGGCGCGGATAACGACTTAGGTCAAGGGAAAGGCGGAGGAGGGCGGTAGAATGTCGGGGGAGGGTGGGGGGAGATAGAGGAGACGATGGTCAACTCAACGACAAATTTCTTTCGTTCCCACGATTGTCTGGCGGCATGCGAGTATGTACGTTCCATACCCTCACACAATAATTAATTCAATTAGTTTGACCCTCTGAAATTTGCTAAATTCGATACGCACTTTAATATACAATATTTAGGCTTATAGACTCTACTGGAGTTTAAATACCTCAGGAATGTTATTATCTCCACGACGCGTGCCGACCGGCCAGATCGAGGTGGTCGAGATTACGAGGTACTTTTGGCGAGGGTAGCAGATGGGGGTCCACACGGTATTTAGGGGGGTTTCTTCAAGGACGAGAACAATCACGGTGCTTTAGGCGGCACCAAGGTAGGCATGGTCTCTCTGGCGAGAGTAAGTCGGACTTGGTTCTTAAACCAAGTTAACTTGGAGTTCGGTGTGACCACCGAGTAACGAGCTTGAGGGGGAGCTTTTCTCTTTCGTTACTTAATTCCTCATGGGCGAGGACTGAACTCGGGTAGGATCTTCTTCAAGGGCGAGGATCGAGGAGGGGGGTATCTCTGGTGAGAATAAGTTTAACTTGAATAAGTTAACTTAAAGGTTGGTTTGGTAACCAGGAACTAGCTCGAGCATGAGCTTCTTCTTAGTTCCAGTCTTCCTCAAGGCCGAGGATAGAGGAGGGGGGTTTCTTTGGCGAGAATAATTTGAACTTGGTTCCTCAACCAAGTTAACTTATGAGTTTGATGTGGCCGCCGAGTAACTGGCTCGAGGGGGAGCCTTTTCCTTCTTCTTTTCTTAATTCCCCAAGGATGAGGAATACCCCTGGTGTTTAAGATGCACCAGGATATGAGGAGTCTCTCTGATGAGAGTAAGTTGAACTTGAACAAGTTAACTTAACGTTCGGTTTGATAACCAGGGACTAGCTCGAGGATGAGCTGCTTCTTAGCCCCTTAAGGTAGCCCTGCCTCTCTTGCAGGGGACTTTGTAGTCTGACGACCCAAGTATTCTACCTGTCCAGTCTCGGTAGCCCGATCTTAATCCTGGGACTTCGTCACTTGGAGACTGACATATTCTACCCCGATTTTCCTCAGTGTTTCTTATTTATACCTCCTCACCCCACTGGGGGAGGGGTTAGAGGAGGGGAGCTTGGAGACGGGCCCAGGAGGATTCTTATTCCAAACGCTTTTTCTCACCAAGTCTTACATCAGCTCCTCGTTAGCCTTCGAACTTGAGAGAAAAGCGTCTCCAATTTCTTACTTGAGGTGACATTGAATATCCCTCTTGTAGGGGAGATCTTGCATTGTAACCTTTAAGCCTTTCATAGCGACGAGTGGCGAGTCCCCTGTGGTTACGCGCTTGACCCCACGGTGCCGGGGCCGGATGTCTTTGCGGTAATCGCCTCATGTCTCCACTGAGAGAGAACGACGGAGTGACGATTCTCCTACATTCAATATACACCAAATATGACATACTCACTTACCATGAGATCTTTAAACAGAATGCTTATTGGGAAGACATTTTGGAAACGTCTGGTTGTGCCATCAATACTATATGCAACAGGAGTCACACAGATCACTAAAACAGATATTCTCAAACTGCAAACAATAGAAAATGGAGTCTACCGCAAAATCCTAGAAGTTCCAAGATATGCACCAATATGCACACTCCGAGGGAAAATTGGGTCATCTTTGATAGAGACCAGAATCATAAAGAATAAATTGCAATATCTGCAAAGCATCAATGAAAGAGATAATGGAATGTTAAAGGCAATAAAAGATTAAATAAAAATAGAGAACTACAAATGGATCAAAGACACCAGAAAACAATTAAGCTCAATCAGTAAAAACATAACACAAATAGAAAGAATGAGTAAGAGAGAAATAGATGGTTCGATGTATGAATTAGATGAAAGATGGTGAAAAGAAGAAAAGCGAAGCAAAGTCAGCATATGTATTTACAACAAATGGAAAGATAAAATAAATGAAATAGAATATTGTGATAACAATGAAAGCTCATCACTATTGTTTGGAGACAGAACAAATACACTTACTCTAAAAGACAGAAAAAGACACGAAGCTGGAGAAGTAAAGTGTGAACTCTGCAACGCAGAGAAGGAAGACATGGTCCACTTCATGTTGGAGTGTCCATATTTGAAAGGAGAAATATCAAATTCAGTATATCTGCAAATACCTATGCAGGAAGATAGAGAAAATGTAATAGGTAAATTTCTGTTCAAATAGGAAAACACAGAGAAGGGAAAGGAAATATTAATGAAAATGTGGAAGAAAAGAAAGAGTCTAATTGAAAACAGATTTGATGTATAAGTATTAACCAACAATAATGAAAAATAAGTAAATATTGTTAAGGGGTACTGATAAAAAAGTACAACCCCAAGATACTCCTGTTCCTGTTCCTGTGCTACGGGCCCCGCAGCTCCTTAAAGCGGTTCTGGCTGTGTTTCACTTTACCACGATTTCTACAGCTGCCTTAAAATAATAATATTAATGAATATGTGGTAGATTGGATAGACTTCTACTACCGCAAACCAATGGAGTGACTCTTATATTTCTCTCGATGAACGGATTTTAGCTCTAATTTTCTCAATACGTCGATGCTGGTGAAATTTTAATCACAAGACATGAACAGTTTCGTCAATTGGAGGAGGCGTTTTTTGCAGCAACTTTCATGGAGGAATATTCAAACTAAACTCATAAAATTCTACATCCTAAAGACCCTAATTTTAAAGAATGGCAAAACACCGGTTAATATTACAGTATTCGATAATGCACACTATTTCATTTCATTATTAAAATTATATAGCACGCATTTTGGTGAAATTTTGCAATTAAAAATTTGAAAAAATTATCACTTACTACCACCCTTATGACAGTTTATCAGAAATAACCGGATTGCGTTAATATTTCTTGTATAGTGCAAACTACTAGTCACTCTAAAACATACACAACTTGAAAACATTGAATTCTCTGACGCCGTGGAAGACGTATTACTGTCCAAAGTATATGAGGCATATTCAATCATCTTTCAGATAACCTGGAATCTTTTGGTCGCCATTAGTGTGTATGAGTACAGGCCTCACATGTGTACATATATGCCTATATCAGTGATTTGTATCTATTTTGTCACTTAAAATTTGATATAAAAAATATTAAATATTATTATCATTATTATTAAAGTTACTTCTTTTTGAGCACCAAGAACAATCACTGAAGAAGAGAGAGAGAGCTAGAGGTAAAATGGGTACTTCATAAGTTCTATCGAACCATACCGAGCAGGAACTGTATAGGAAGGCCTACCAATTAGTATGAGGGAACTTATAACAAATAATTAAAGCTCACCCCCGCAATAATGTGGTATTGAGATTGAAGAACGACCTAGGCATGGTGAAAAGAGCTTACCGAGACTTGAACAATTGAACTGTTGAACTGTCCACCAGCTCAGCTTGAAGATGGTTCCATCTGTTACAGATACTGTACGAGGAAAAGTTCCCCTAAACGTTTGTCGTAAATCGGGGTTAATCTAACTTATAACCGTTGTTGCGCGTGGTATTCATGTTCAAGGTAAACAACTCTCTGTTTTCTACATATAATTGTATACGACGCTTCTCTGGGCAGAAAAGCCCCAATTCTATTAGCCGGCAGCGGTATAATTTGTGTCTAAGTGACGGGATTAGTTTGGTGACACTGGCCTGAACCCTTTCTAGCTGTCTAATGATTTTGCGCAACTATGGTGACCAGAGTTGTACGGTATACTCAAGGTGCGTCAGGAGTAAAGAGTCTTACAGGGTGAGCACAATCACCCATGATTTGGAAATGAAATTGTCTCTTTATGTACCTCCAACAGTCTCTGGACCCTTTTCTCTACCTAGGTGCACTGCCTAGAGAACTTCAGGTCACTGCTGGTTTGCACGCCTGAATCTTTTTTTGGTCGTCTCAAAGACCTACCCAACAAATAGTAGTCTTCTTAAGGTTAACGTGACCGATGTGCATCCACTTGCACTTGTTAAGGTTGAATGGCATCTGTCACATCTCGGACCACTCACTTAAGCTTCGAAGACTGTCTCTAAAGTGATCTATTCCTTCCTGCGAGTTAACCCCACTGCCTAATTTGTTATCGTCTACTAATTTTGTGATAGTGCATAACAGTCCTTTGTCTATATTGTTGATGTAGACAATGGACAGCAGTGATCCGAGGACGGAGTCCTGAGGCAGACCGCTGGTCACTGGGGCCCACCTCGAAGCTGCTCCTCTGATTTTCAACCTCTGCCTCCGGGCCGTCAACCCGTGCTCAATCTAGTCGGCTTCCTCTATTGTACTGACGACGGTGCAGACTTTGCTAATTAACTTGCGGTGGGGCATCTTATCGAATGTTTTTTGAAAGTCTAGGTATTAGATGTCCACAACACGAACTTGATCGTTTTACTTAATATACTATGAAAGAATTCGGGTAGATTTGTGAGACACGATCTGTTTCTACGAAACCATTGCTGGGAGTCTAAGATCAGGTTGTGAGATTCTAGGTTTGCCTATTTTGGACGTCGGACTAATTGGCCGGTAATTACCAGGGCTTTCGCGTTCTCCCTTTTCTAAAAATGGGTGTCACGTCCGCCATCCTCCAGTCTTCTGGTACATCTTCAGTTTCCAGCAAATCATTAAAGATCGCAGTAACGTGCTGAACTCACGAAGCGAAGGACTATGGGAAAGAAGCCATCTGGACCAGAAGACATACGGCTTCAGATTCCTAAGCCTAGCCGCCACTTCAGTGTTATCTACAACTATTTCGAATGAGTTGTTCTCTTCTTCGATGTGAACCTCTGGCGACGGAGCGGGACCGTCTACTTCCTTCCTAAAAATAGAGACGAAGTAGTCGTTCAACTTGTTGGCAATGCCTGGATCCGATCCCTCAATACTCCAACCTCTTCTAACAGTTTACCTATCGGATGGCGAAGAGGTTTGTAGCTGTTGACATGCAGGAAAATTTCTTTCGTTTGCTCTTCGCAAAACGACGCTACGCGTAGTTACTCACCGTGTTTAGCTCGTCGTACCAGTTTTTTTAACTTTCCTAAAGTTCTCTCTGTACTGAGCAATGTATTTGCCTCTATTGATGGAGTTTCACTTGTTGTAGGCTAGTTTTCTACGACGAATTGTTAACATGCTGTCGTGATTGAACCACTTTCGTTGGGTGGGCTTTTTGGTTAATTTTTTTCTGGGAACAACAAGACTTGCTGTGAACTCCAACCAGTTGGCCGTGGCTCCATGGCCAAATACAAGTTCAAGACGATCTATTGCGCTCCAAAAAACGTCGAAGTTAGCTCTTTGGTAATCTGGTTTTTAGGTAGGGATGCAAACGTGTATGTTGCAGGGAGCATGAACGTGTGGTTCAGTGGTCGCTCTCGCCCAAACATTCGCCCTTGCTAAGTCCTGAGACCAGGTCGTCTTCGGTGGTGGACACCAAGTCAAGCAGGTCCTCATCTGTCATCAGCTCCTTGATCCACTGTTTCAAGTAGTTATTGTCAGCGAAGTCGACGAGTTGCTTCCTTTCCCCATTTCCCAATCTATCTCATCAATCAATACCTTAGGCAGTTAAAGTAACCCATGATAAAATTCAAACGACTATTCACCATTTATGTCAGTTTAGCATACAAGTTTAAATCTAACTCTTCAAACTGAGTGTGCAGCCTATACACGACCACAAACCTATATGAGGACCTACCTAGGTTTATATCTACCATTAAAATCTCGTGGTTGCTTCTAACATTGCACTCGACCGCGTTAAGGCAATTTCGGACGTATATCATCACTCCTTCGCATTCCCGTTATTGTCGGTCGCGGTGGAACACTCCTAACTTGATGCGTTTCCCTGCAGTTCGGTTAGGGCAATATCCCATGAAGGGAAAAAATCACCAAGCGTTATCCGAGCTGTAGGGATCCTCCCCATCAGCTCCCGGATTCTCTTTAGTGGCAGAGAGCTCCGTAATCTCTTTGGAACGAGGTACTCTGCTTATCCCGGCTACGAAAGTCCTCATATTTACGTCTCTACTCTGCAAAACAGGCATCATTGAACACATATGAATAAACTTTACTCTTATTGAGATACATAGGTACCCTAATTGCTCATTAAAAACTAGTGAATTTACGGGGTAACATGTCTAACTTCACGTCTTTATTGGTCTTTGGGCGAAGATCATCCGCAGTTATCATTGTCCTCATCAGGATGCTTTCAGTATGTTCGAGCATTCCTCGGAGAAGAAAGTGATCGTTTCCACTTACCATTGAGACTAGGACAGAGTTCTTGGAGAACATACTCACCTTCTCGACCTTCCTTCAAAGTGCTTCTTTGCACCGGCTCCTAACGCATCGGATATCCCAACAGTAGCCCTGGCCATCGCTGAGGTGGTTATATATGCCTGGTACCGGGGAAACCTCCACGAAAACACATTGTACCTCCCTCTTCGGAAAGGGGGCACAGTTATTTAGGGTCGTGCCTGGTTCTTTTGTGACTCCGGAGGCCGCCTTCTTATTCTTTCACTCCTACCGAGAGCTTGATGAAAAACTCAGATACAGCATTGCCTTCTTAACTGCATAATTATGATTGCGCAGTTGCAAATTGTGAGGGGATGCCATCGAAGGATTACCGTGAGAGAAAGCCCCCTCTAAAATACCCCTCTCTTTCTTAAAGACCACGTGCGCCCATCATGAGAATTTTAGAAAGTTCGATAAAAAATCAGTCCCTCACTTAATCACCTGCCACGGCTGTGTTTGCTTTCAGACGCCACTCGCCTCCCCTTCCCCTGCGATAACACCGTGCGCAGCCAAATTAGCCCTACTCCCATATCATGAGGAAAAGTTCATCGTGTGGAACGACGCGTTATCATGATATGTATGTGCTTTGAGTAGTGCCAAGAATCCCCTAGGAACCGCGATGCCCTGATGCGTCTATCGGATCAGCCACCCGGGCATTTAACACGAAGCTCACCATCTCTCTAGGAGATTGAAAGCCCGTCATCCACTCCGTTCAGACTGCCGTCTGTTTTCCGTGAGCCCCTGTAACCCGTTGACAAGTTTTCGTACTTCGTCGAAGATCTTGCCAGTAGATCTACCTTCGTTAAGCTTTGGCTTCTGTTCAGAGGAAGACTATAGAGCGCCCTTTTTCCCGGAGAGTTGTGTGGTCCTCTCATCTTCACCACCTCTTCAAGATTTCCGTTCCTTCGAGACTGGAACTTCCTGCCGACCTGCTGAATCGTTTCGAGTTGAGATAAGGTCTCTCCGGAGCAGAGAAAATCTCTTTCTTCATCACCAAGTAATCCAATCCCATCTTCGATTCCTCCTCGTCAGGATTCCCCAAGGTATCTTCTTGAAAACCTGCGACGTGGTCTTCCACCCCACCCCTACCCCCTCCAATTCACCCGCGCTTTAAGATAAAGCGATCTTGTATGGTCATCCCCAGATTACCTCGTTAATCTCCACATAATTCATTTAACTACCTTTATTAATTTTTTCACCCCTTCTGTATATATAAATTGTCGCCTTTTATTATATATATTAAAATTATATTTTGGCAATTGTATTTATATATCCTTTGAACTGCAACTTGGCAAGCCATTAGTCAAAATTCGGTTAACCGTAAATCGCACTCTTTATTAATTGCCCCAGAACAAATCTTAAGATGCTTTCGGTCAGCTATCTGCACGTGCTTGTGTACGACTCTGAGCGTCGAGCTAGTCTACACAGGCATACCTCAACACAAATAATTCTCGATTTATAAGGCGGTGTTAGAATGGATAAAATTAAATTTTCCATTCTCTTCAAAAGCAGGGATAACAATTAAAATAGCTGATTGATAGACAATTTGGGGTTTTTCTCTAAGAAAGGCTGGCTTATGCTTTAACTTATCGTGACTGTGAAAAGAGCGCTCTTTCCGAGAGCTTGATGAAAAGCTTAGTTAGCTACATTGCCTTCTTAACCGCATATATATATATATATATATATATATATATATATATATATATATATATATATATATATATATTAGTGTAGTTGGGTAGCAGTCTCTCTTGAATGCAAATTTTGTTGAAGACCATTGTGTATTTTGCCTTAATTAATTTCCTTTGGCAACTTTCTTTCTTCTAACTACCTTTTTTATTCCATCTTGTAGATGGTGGCTCACTTGTACAGTATTAATCTCTCTTTTAAAGGAATCTGTTTTGTAAAAAACAAACTAAAATGGTATAAGCTATCGATCTTATTCGATCATCTTAGGAGCGTTATGGAATTTCTTGCCTCCTTTACCGATGTAGTGAGTGGAGTGAGGATCTGGCAGAAAGTTAAGTGAAATGATTATGATGTACTCAATTTTCGAAGAGAGATCGTATAGTGGAAGATATAGTGGGTGAAAAAATTAAAGATGGGGGGGGTTGCCCTAGTAGGGAGGGCATCACTTTATTTTTATGGTTTCTTTTTTCCTTTATTTGCGTTGTTATTTTGTGTGGTTTTTTATCTTCATGTGTTTGTAGTGTTTTTCTTATTGTCTTTTGTTTCTTCTTCTCTGTATTTTTACTTTTAGTGTAATAGTGTTGTTTATAGCATTCAAGCCTTTAATAGTTTTTTCCCGACAATGCTATTTTTGTGTTGTCTGTTGTCTCATTTTTCGTGTGTAAATGTATGGGACTAGGTGTGATGTGTTGTGACGCTTTTATGTGTATATTGGAGTTATATTGTTACGTGTACACAGTTTTGTGCTCGGGAACCGGCTTCTGCGTGAGGCTTTCGCCCGTAGCCACGCAGGTATATTCAACCTGCCGCCTGTTCCCTGCAGTTCTGGAATGACATCATCCGTTAGAGTGGACCAGATCTTTTTGCCCAGTTTCTGGGTGACGACATTGATGGAATCCAAGCATTTCCTCCAATGCAGGACGCTTTGCCTGACTCGGTCACGCCTTCTTACTTTATTGATAAGCAAAGAGGCAGTGTTCTGGATACGTTGGAGCCTTTTCATCGAGGTTTTATTAGCCGCTTGGGACACCACTGCGGGGTAGATCAGCATAGCCCGTCCAAACAAAGAGATCAATAATATGCCGGCGTCTTGACCCATGGGTAGGTAAACATACAGTCCAAGAGATAAAAGAAGAACTAGAAATAGAGCAAGAATGGGCAAAGGTCGAGGACGTAATAAAGTTTAAGGACCGAAATGGAGAGGATCATAGCCACGTTTTCAAAGTGATTTTCCGATCCACAGAGATCGTAAAAAACGCCACCGAGCAAGGACTCCTTGCATTTTACACGAAAAATCTCCCCCGAAACATTCGTGTCAGTGCAAGTGTGCTTCACATGATACGCGCTAGACAAGCACCCAACCATGGAATGTACCTTCAAAGGAAAAGCATGCTCTGAATGCTCAAGCCAAGCGAGATGAGTGCAGAAGCACAGAGAAAAAATGATTAAATTGCGGAAATGGACAAAGAACTCTAGCCATGTCATGTCCAGTCAAAAAGCGATTAATCCGGAAGAAAAAAGCTGAAATTAACACAGAGAAGGAAAAAAGGAAAAATACTTCCTACGCCACAGCAACAGTTAACGGAAGCATCTCTGTACCAGCCTCACAGACCACAACAGTCAATATCGAGGGTAGCATGAAGCCCGACTTAATTCTGTGCACAATGCATGCACACTTTGTCAACATGGCGAGCCCAGGATCATATGCAACTGAACTGAGCACCATGCTTGGTAAAAATGGGCTAAAGAAAATGTGGTTCCCGGAGAATCCTCCCTCTAGCGAGTTGTATAAAATAAATATGACTCTAAAGTCCACTTCTAACCAAGTAGAGGAAAAAGACAAAGAAGACAAAAATAAAATGGAAACCGACTCTGAAGAAGAAAACACAACGAACACAGAAAAACAAAAATAAAAAATGCCCCCCCGGCAATTCAAAATCAAAATTTACGGATCCCATGCTTACATCATTCCAAAGCAATGTAGGCAGAAGGAAATAGTAGATGGACTAGTCAAGGAAAATTGAGATGGGAATACGAAGCAGACGCAGATTAAACGGAAGTTCACAATGCACGGAAACAGGGAATGTTATACATCGCCCCAGAGTTATGCAGCAACATCCCGTGTGGTGAATTTAAAAAGGAAAAAAATGGAAGCACTCGATCCCAAGGCCGACCAGAAAAAACAAACCCAAGTAAAAACCACAAACAAATATAAACAACAATGGACACGTATCAATTAAAATATTCACCTTGAACGTTGGCTGGAAAGAGAAACGCATAACCTACTCAAACATAATAAGAAAGGAAGACCCAGATTTAATAATCCTAACAGAACATGATATGACCACAAAGAAGACGGAAATAATAAAGATCCCCAATTATAAATTCGTACAACCAACTACTCACAGTTAAGATATGATGGAGTTGCAACAGGTATTAAAAAAGGAATACACTTCACAGAAATAAAAGACCTAGAAGAGTTATTTCTAGCAGTGAAAATAAAAATGACCACAGGAGATCTGGTAATAGCCAGGGCTTAACAACCCCCAAGACGCTCGTATTTACCGATACACAATTTCATTAAGCTCTTCCGTAGACAGGTCTCAACCTTTCTAGCTGGAGACCTTAACGCAAGGTGCAAGGAAACAAGGTACACAACCCATGCAAATGGAACGGGAAAAATCCTTCAACTCCTAATGCAAAGAGGCCTACTAAACAGAGAAGGACCAAACTTCCCTACTTATCTCACTGCCCGAGCCTCGACAACCCCAGACATTATTTTAACGAATCAAAACTTCAATCTGAATCACCATTCATAGCCAGGCCCCGCAACCTCCTCCGATCATCTAAGTATAATTATCACCAATTCAACTTCGCACATACAAATAAAAATAACACGCAGAAAAGCAACCAGCAAAACGAACTGGGATGGATATAGACAATACTTAAATACAATAGAAACTGGTTCCCTTAACAACCAAGGTAAAGAGGAAATAAATGACCAACTAGAATTAATTACCAGAAAAATCAGAGAAGCGGACAGTATACACACCCCAACAATAGAATACAGATCCAAAACATAATAAATGAAATCAGGGTATCAGGAAATACGATGCAAAGGTACAGAAGTATTATCACAATTAGAAGGAAGATAGACACCCTCATCAAGGAAAATTCAGACAGTCTCTGGGACAATATAATGGGCAAAAGGGAAATAGAAAGGGATCGGAGGAAATTCTGGAGACAATACAGGAAATTGCGTGGATCACAGCCAAAAGAGGAAATAATCCTTAAAATACAGAACCAGAAAGTAGAACAAAATGAGGAGCTACAAGAACACTTCAGAACACACTGGAATTTTTTTTTCTATTTTAACGGAAGAAAACCGAGAATTAGACGAAAACTACGAAGAAGAAATCATACATAGCCTGGAAACACAACGTGAGCGTACTATACCGTTTAGAAACGTTCACGAGCTAAGACACAATCCCATGGGGAAAGGAAAGCCTTTTACAATGGATGAATACCTAACACCCTTAAAATCCTTTAAAGAAAAGACTCCAGGACAAAGTGGGATATCCAAAGCTCACCTAATCACAATGCCCCAGAAAATGTGCACGAAACGGTAGTGAAAATCTTCACTGCCTGCCTAAATATGGGATACTTCCCCCAAACATTTAAAACGGCAAAGATGATCTTCCTACCGAAGCCGTGCAAACCGAAACATCAAGTCGGAAGCTTCCGTCCTATCTCGCTCCTGGAATTTCTAGGCAAAGTTCTAGAAAAACTCCTTAACGAAAAGTTGATCAACTACCTTAACATAAACAACCTATACAACCCACAACAGCATGGGTTTCAGAGCAAGCGAGGGACAGACACCGCGCTAGCTATCATAACTGAAAAGATTACTACTGAAACAGCGCGAGGCAACAAAGTTGACATTGTACTCCGTGATGTTGCTAAAGCATTTGACAAGGTTTGGTTTCCCGGCCTAAAAGCCAAAATCTGTGACCTTAACCTGGAAATAAACCTCTGCAAAACACTCTGCAACTATCTAGATGAGAGAAAAACAGTATTGCAGATAAACGGCCAAACGGGCGACGCAATTAATCTGCAAACGGGTGTCCCACAGGGAGGCTGCCTCTCACCAACACTGTACACAGTGTACACCAGGGACATTCAACATCCAACCGACAAATGTGTGATGTATATTCAACTAGCGGACGTTATTACTCAGATAGTGACCAGTGACAGAAAAAAACCCAAGAGCATCGCCCTAAGAACAGGAATAAAAATTAGCCTTCACCGGATGGTTGAAGAAGAAACATTTACACTAGCTAAAGTCAAATCTCTCTGGAGTTCTTTACTGCTTTACTTGGTATCCTTCACACTATTTCTGACAAGAGCCTTGTCATTGTGAAGTGTTGTCTTTCGTTTTCTTCCACATTTTCCTTGTCGCAGTGTTAAATGTTCAGCAGTGACTTCAGCTCTTTTCACAATGTCGCCAACAGTTGACTTCCCTACCTTTGGATATCATGCTTCTTGGGTGTGATATCCATAATAAATTTATAGTCTAATAATGATTGGAAGGTGAATATTCCGCCAGAACCAAGTACACCACGGAGTACGCTCCCAGCAATATAATCATCCACACAAGCCTGGTGTAGCATTGTTGGGCTTAGTATAGCTAGGGCACAACAAAACAGTTTTCGGATGTTATCAGTACACTATTTCTCACGGAAAACAAAATAAACTTCGTTAGTGTTGCCAAAAATTAAGACATATTATGAAATAGTCCAAAAAATGGGTACTGTCCGAACTAATTTGCACTATATATATATATATATATATATATATATATATATATATATATATATATATATATATATATATATATATATATATATATATATATATATAAGTGGCGACACTCCGGCACGCCAGCTGTTCAGGCTTAGCCGGAGTATAAATTTAGCAAAGTGAACGTCTATTTGCAAGCTGATTTAATTTCTGCCAACACTGACTTCAAATAAGTAATTGCAGTCAATAACTCGGGGCTCCTTTTATTGAGACTGGTCACAGTTCATATATTTTCATTCAGCGTTTGACGGTCTTCTTAGAGGTACCCTGTGTTAAGAAATATCATTCGTAGCAGACGTTCTCTCGACATCGTTCACACGCGCTTGACTTGGGCTCAGAAATTACAGCAGGAGTTGTTATCTATAATCGTAAAAGTTAAAAGTAATTAAATTCCAATGTTTTTTTTTGAAAAAAATAGATTTCTATAGAGATTAGGATTTAAATTACAATCTATGAAAGGTTTACGTTCTACAATATTCTTAAAAATATTATCCAGCAACTCGGGCTAATACGAACGAGCCTGGTGGTGTAAAAGACTAACTGGTATCTCTTGTCAAGAGTACAGTACAGGTGACAGCGACAGTCAGATCGGTCTCTGGCTAATGTTTGTTGTACACAGCACTGTCATTATTTGATTGTTATTATTCCGTGCGTCTGAGTGTAAAGATCAGTTGTGTTTTGCAGGGTTACTTTATTTTTACCCTTAACTTAGAGATGGAGAGAGACATAGTGCTAGGTATAAAAAATAAGCCTATTGGGGCTAGAAATATTGCGGAAAAAACGTGAAACGCCATCAAACCAAGACGGTTGGAGTTCATGTATAAATGAAGTGAGTATTTTTTATATTAAAAATATATTTCTGTCTTATTGTTAAATTATCAGTGCAAATATAAGTCTGCGGTGTGCATTACGTCTCTTATATTCTTTTATACATGTGTCTTAGGCGAAATCTGTGATGAGACCAAGTGACGCTGATGACCTGGAGTCGCACCTAATATATATATATATATATATATATATATATATATATATATATATATATATATATATATATATATATATATATATCTCAAAGTAGCACGAGAGAATGATGAAAATGAATCCATTAAACCACATTGAAAGAGAAAACGGAATAATTTTTCCTTGCAGTAATATTTTTATTACCTTTTTCGAAAAATCCGTGCAGGGAAGCGATTCGAACCAGGCACACTGAGCCAGCGAGCACCGCTTTGATCACAGTTAAAAGTATGCCGTTAGTACACTACGCTACGCAGCGTAGCGTAGTGTACTAACGGCATATATAAGAGGAATAGGAATTGGACGCGAATGAGCAAATGAGACAAGAAACTGGAGTTTTTTAAAGGCAAGAAAGAGGAACATTAGAACAATCCAGAATCAAAGGGAGCAGAGGGCGGCACAGTGAAGGCGATCCTTTACCGAGAAGACAGAAATAGTGCCAGGGGAAAAATGTTTTTGAAAATTCCTGGCCGGGACTCGAAACCGGGTGTGCTGATTGCCGGTCAGATGCCTTACCGCTTAGCAACCAGGCACAGTAAATATATTTCGCCCAAAGCGTTACCCCATCAAACCCAGTATCTCCCTAATCTAGGAACTTCCAAGGAATTTTTATACCACATCCTCTTACCCGCTCACAATTTAAAGGCTCACTGTCCATGTCACATACAAAGAAAGCAACTACAGGATCTGGGGTGATTAAACAACCACCACAGGGTCATGCCTTGAAAGTTCCTAGTATCTCTTCCTAGATTAGGGAGATACTGGGATTGATGGGATTACGCTTTGGGCGAAATATAGTTACTGTACCTGGTAGCTTAGCGGTAAAGCATCTGACCGGCAATCAGCAGACCCAGGTTCGTGTCCCGGCCAGGAATTCCAAACTTTTTTCCCCTGGCGTTATTTCTGTCTTCTCGGTAAAGGATCGCCTACACTGTGCCGCCCTCTGCTTCCTTTGATTCTGGATTGTTCTAATGTCCCTCTCTCTTGCCTTTAAAAAACTCCGGTTTCTTGTCTCATTTGTTCATTCGCATCTAATTCTTATTTTCTCTTGCACTATATGTATTTATAGTCAGCTACACCAGGTTTCTGCATCTTTCTTTCTGTTTTCATATTTTATTTGAAAGACAGAAAATAAAAATGGCATAGCCCTGTGGTGGTTGTTTAATCACCCGCAGATCTTGTAGTTGCTTTCTTTGTGTATGTATATATATATATATATATATATATATATATATATATATATATATATATATACACTTGGCCTCCAAAATAAAGTACTCTATGACATTATTCATATAATGTAATTAAACATTTGTGTAGTCAACGAATTCAGGATAGAATATATATATATATATATATATATATATATATATATATATATATATATATATATATATATATATCTATATATATATATATATATAATTTAATTATTTTAATACATTGTTGGATACATTTTGCTTCAATTGCAGCAATGATGATTCTTCGTTACAAGGATTTCACCAAATTTTCACAAATTTTGAAGCTATCTTTCTCTCCTCAGCTTTTGCCATTTTTCATTCAGTTCTCTATTATTTGCACTTATGGTGCCTCTTATTCTTTTTCAAGCACTTCACACAAGTGTCCATTGTATTTAAGTCTGAGCTCTTTGGTGGCGACTTCATAGTGGTGATCCCTATTTCTCGAAACGAATTATTGGTCTGGTTGGATGTTTGGCATATAGCATCGTTTGTCCTGCTGAAATATTATTTAATTTCTGTGTTGCGGGATGTGTTTACTGGATATATGGCACTAAAAACTGTGCCAGTATGGCAGTATAAGTTGTGAAGATCATTTTTTATTCGCCTATAAACAATTTCTCTGTCCCTGATAAAGACATGCAGCCCCATACCATGATAAAACAACCTCCATGTTTCAGAGTTGGTACCACATAAGCAGGTTGAATTCATTCTCCAACTCTTCGTCTCCCAATGGTAGTCTCAGAAGTGCTTAAAATTTGCAAAATCATTACAAAAATGTTAATGTTTTTCTTTCAAGATATTTTTGTTTTAATGGAATTACATGAATTGCATGAAAAATAACAATGCAATACCCTTTCTTATTTACCTGATAATTACTTTCATCTGACCAGATAACTTTTGAAGTCGATTTCTTTCCGTTAACCAAAGATATACATGACTTACTTATCGCCTTGTATCCTTTTCGCCCTTAATCTATAATTCTCCTTTTAACTGTTCTTTGTTGTATTTTTTAGCTTGAAGCTTCAGTGAACTGTCCAGCAAGTTCAGATGTTTTTCTGCGATTCTATAGTGAAGCCAGAATGATAGATCTGTCTTCTCTAAGTGTTGTAAGATACTCTCTGGCACTTCCTTTCCATGATACATAGCTTTTGGTGTCTTGATATCGTTTTATATTGGTTTGGACATTAGATCTTGAACATTTTATTTTTTAGCAATTTCAACTTAAGAAAACCCTTAGCTAATGGAGAAGTTTCTTTTGTGCTCTCTGGGCTTCTGTAAGTTCTTTAGTTTTAATCATATTACTTATTTAGAACGACAATATTGAATACACAATAGTTATAAATTTAAGCTGAAAGATATGGAATATTGGAAAATTCTGATTTTAGAAAACATACCATTTTATTAACTACACGCAATTTACTAAAAAATTAAGTTATTTAAACATATTAGCAAAATACACATTATTACAGTATGTAACACAATCTTTGTTCCTGGCCAATAAGTGTTATTTTTTTAATCCTTTTTTCCAAAACAATGGAAAATGGCCTATGTTTGTTTTAAAATTTGTTTTTGCCGCTTGTATGATGAAATATTTACTAAAAATCGGCAAATTTTAATTTTCATCCATTGTAAAGCTAAAAAAAAAAACACAGAGTTAAATGTATACAATTTTATTGAAGCTTGCACAAGAAATATATAAAAACAAGTAAAAAAGTTAGAAATTAAGTTTTCCTCGATTTCCGTTTGCAATGTAAATCACTTTTCCGTACAAGCCCCCAAATGTGACATTGTTGTAGTCCTTGAAATATACTAAATGAGCCAAGGGAAGGGATGGATGCATATTCCATTTATGGAGAAGTACAGATTTAATGCTTCTTGAAGAGATGTAAATGAATACCCTCTACTCATCTGGATCACATGAAATTACAATTGTATCAAACAGACCAGATACATCAGTACTATAGCATAGCCCTTCTTGACAAGTAGAGAATCTTAAGAAATATTTATGACATTTCTTTGGCTTGTTTCGCGCATTTTCATCGAGAAAATCCCACTCTTTGAGCCTGGGGGTGAAAAGCTCAGCATTTGACTTTGATAAGCCAAAGTGATCTTTTCATCTTCTGAATTGTTTTCTTATGAGGGTAACGTATTCCTTTCGAGGGGGGGTGACATGTAGCGAAATATCAGCATTGTGTGGTACTGGTGAAATAGAAAATGGAAGATCTGGATAAAAAATAACAGGTGCATTTTGGCCCCTTCGACGTTTGGAAGGATCTATCATGCAGAAGTAGCAGTTGCGTGAGTGATTAATGGACTCACGTTAAATCCTGGAATTGCAAGTTTCATGGTTCTGTAAAAGTAAAAAGTATACTTTATTACTCTTTTGGCTTACAAACAAATATAATAGCTTAAATACGTGATACATTTGTTATTTTAATCTTTACAAAAATCATTTTATTACCTTCCAAAGTTTTCTTGCAATGTTCACAAGCAAAATGAGGTGCCCAGGGTTTGTTTTGGTCCCCAACTGGCATGCCAAGCTATGCCTTGTAAGCTTCACACATTCTCATAGATGCTGTCACACGGAACCTTTTTTCTTTTGTTTTGGTGAACTGTCCGCGGATATAACAGAATGCATCTGAAGAATGATTGCAGCTTCTTGAAGCCATTTCTCTTCTGATGTGTTGAGTATGGTAGCTAGAACTGAAATGATAGTAGATCTGTGAATCCCTATATAAATATTTCCGAAATAATATTCCAGAATATTCCATAAGATTGTAGAGGTTTCCAGGGGTGTGTTCTGGAAAGTTCTGGAACATTCTTGAAACTCCATAAAATTCTAGAAATTTCTCATTACATCTAGAATGTTTTGGAAGTTTTCCTTAAAACAAATATTTCTCTATAACATTCCAATACTTTTGTTAAAATAAGATTTACAATTTTATGCCATGTTTTAAAAAAAAAAATAAAGCCACCACCTTTAATATATTCTCATTTTTTCGAAATTAATAAATAACCTTTAGCATTTTTTTCTAAATGGGCAAATTTTCATTTACTTTAGTTACGAACAACTGGGGAAAAAACACTTTTAACCCAGGAACAAAAAAAAGGAGAAATTTTGTTCCTTAGTGTTATCAGACACATTTATGAATAATATGTTAAATTCTAAAAAGTTTGATTATATATGTTAAATATATAACACTAGTCTGCGTCAAAAATGTAGCTTAGGTTTTCTGTAGTATTTTTTAATAAAATTGACCTCCTAAATTCGAATCTGGCATCCGTTTTTCTCTATCAGGTCCAGTTTTTGCAATACAGGGGGTGATAATAACTTTATAGTTTATGCATGTCCTATATTACATCAAAATTTCAATAGTTTTTGCACTACTGTATTCTCAGTAGATTTTGTGTACATTTTAAGTAATTATGTTAATAAGTTCATATTTTTCAGGTTAGAAATTGATTAGCATAATAATAATAATAATAATAATAGTGGTTGAGTTAAAAATGAACAGAAAATGTAAGAATAGCTCCGGCAGATTTTGCTATGTTTGCGGCAAAGTGACTTTTTCCGAGCAGCAATGTACAACTTCTCTTGTAATTAAATCTTTGTATCCTGCGTATTTTGGAGTAAGTCTAAGAGATCAAAATAAAAGTTTTGCACCACATATCTGCGTGCAAGGGATGCTACATAAGTTTAAGACGCTAGAGTCAGGGCGAACAGAAGTCTCTCTCTTTTGGTGTTCCCATGGTGTGGAGAGAGGGCAAGGACCACACTACGGACTGCTATTTTTGCATGACAAATTATATCCATGGTCAGTTAAATTACCTGACCATGGATCTGGGGCTTTCCATCGTGAATGCACAACTTCTTGGCTCTCGACTTCGTGAAAGTAATCTTCTCGCTTAAGAAACAACATTTGGGGGAGGGGGGAAAAAATAGAGAACAAGAGTTTCGAAACTATTTTTTACAGCATTCTTCCAGCTCTTTAGTATACTGCGCCAATATTAAAAGACTTGTTGAGGATCTTGGAATTCCCTACAACCCATTAGAATGGAGACTGCTCATAGATTCCTCCAGTAGAAGTGTAAAAGCTGTGTTACTGAATATTGGTAACAAGATAGCTTACGTTCCTATAGGCCATTCAATCCAACTTACTGAAAGTTATGAAAATATGAAAAAATTGCTGGATGCAATAAATTACTCTAGCTATAAGTGGAGGATATGTGGTGACTTAAAGGTAAGATCATTTTACACTTGGCATTTCTAAGCTTTTTGATATTGACATTTTTATTTTTAATTGTAAATACTTGTATACACCTTTTGGTCAACTTACATTTTACAAGAATGCAAATCTGGAAATCATGAATCATTTTTGAGTTATATTCTTTTATTGAAGTGTGTCCCTATAGGTTAATGCATCCTTTTGAGTTAATGGGGAATCATCCTAATTGAGAAGGTATACAACATAACTCAATAAACTCAAAATAAGATGTACATATATCCAATTAGTTCCAATACAATGATTTAATGCATCGGCATACAAGATTTTTCAGTACATGTTCTTATTGTTTTTAGAAATATTACACTTTGAATTTACATACCCTGCTAAATTTCTTTTCAGGAAGTGTCTCTTATACGTGGGATGCAAACAGGATACACGAAGCATCCCTGTTTCCTATGTTTATGGGACAGTCGTGCAGATAGTATGCACTATGAGAAGAAGGTTTGGCCTCCACGAGAAGCCTTTAGAATTGGATCAAACAATGTGATAGCTGAACCTTTAGTGCCTCCTCACAAAATACTGCTTCCTCCACTGTATATAAAGCTTGGCATAATGAAAAATTATGTTAAAACCCATAATAAAGAAGGTCAAGCTTTTAAATTTCTTCTTCAAAAATTTCCACAAATCAGTGACGCTAAGTTCCATGCGGGAATTTTTGATGGACCTCAGATCAGGAACTTGATGAGAGATCAGCAATTTAAGGCATCAATGACGGAAATAGAAAAAGATGCCTGGGAAGCTTTCAAAGCTCTAGTTAACAATTTTCTAGTCAATAAAAGAAGCCCAGAATATGTTGCCCTGGTCAATCAGCTCTTAACAAGTCTCAAACATTTGGGAACTTGAATGTCTATAAAGATACACTTTTTACAGTCCCATCTGGATTATTTTCCCGACAACTGCGGGGATTACAGTGAAGATAAAGCGAGTAGATTCCACGAGGGGATAAAAACAATGCAATCCAGGTACCGGGGTAAATGGGAGGTAAACATGCTTGCTGACTACTGTTGGTGTTTGGAGCGTGATGCACCAGATGAGAGGCACAAACGGAAATTGTCAAGGGCGTCTATTCTTGGAAATTAGAATTATTTTCTTTATTATGTTGCATTCTTTAATTTTTTGTTTTATTAAAAGGATTATAGTTTACATACGTTTATTCCTGTTTCTATGATATAACAATAATAATGCATTATTAGATACAGAAAGGTTTATGAAAAAAGATTTTCAGGAAAAATGAGGTAATCACAAAGAAATCCTGAGGAACCTAAATTTTTTTTCAAACGCAGGCCTGTGTAATCTATGATAGGTGCTTTATATTTTGGGCCAAAGGTATATATATATATATATATATATATATATATATATATATATATATATATATATATATATATATATATATTATATTAGGAAAATGAAGACCTACGAGTAGATTGAAAAGGACATTTATTTCCTCTCAGACGTTTCGTTCCAAACATTGGAACATCTTCAGTGATTCTATTAAAGTAAAGTAAAGCCACTCAATTTAGGAACGTACATAAAAAATCAAAACAAACAGGAATAATAAAAACACTTCAAAAATACCACTGAAAAAACAAGATGCAAATCAGATAAAGCCAAAGAAGCGTGACTAAAGTTATAATATGACAAAGTATAAAATTAAAATATTAGAAGAAGCGAATACGTGAATGATATACACAGGAGAATGAAAATGACTTGGTAGGTTGTTGTGTCATGGGATACGCAGGGGGAAGGGGGAATCAGACTCGTTGACTGTTGGTTTAGTTTTTTAATATAGAGCGATTCGATTATTTTTAATAAATGGACTGAAGGAGCCTCAGAGCGAATGGAAAAATGTTCCGATGAAATGAGGTGGCCTGTATTTTCTGCGTGATTTCGTATGCTGGAGAATTCCTACGTACGTACACCAACTCGGCCCTTACAATACCATGACAATGAGCATAAAAATGCTTTTTTTTTAATAGTCATCTTGACCAATTTCTAAATAGTTTAGGTGCTGTAAGTGACCAATAAGGGGAGAGATTCCACCAAGATATTAAAATTATGGAGGAACGTTATCAAGGACGCTGGGATTGCCATATGATGTTTGATTATTACTGGTTCTTGACAAGAGACTTGCCGTCAACAACCAAATACTCTAGAAAGTCCTATAAAAGAAAGTTTTACCAGGGTGAAAGTTTCATATCTCTTTGTTTTGTTTTATTCTAAGTCCTTTCTATCGTTATAATCGTTGTAATTTTGCAATAGTTTGAACTGCATTTATTCATGAAAATTGGAATTAAATGTTAACGCATGACTTCATTTTTAGTCCTAATTTTGAAAGAAACTGGAAACTTGCGCATGGGCTGTTTACAAGAATCAGGACCTGATCGAGCCAAACCGAGGTGAAATTCGTTTTCAGCGCAAACAAATTACTTACAATCAAGGGTCAGAAATCATTCAATAAAATACGTGTTTCCCAGTGTTATTTTCATCGCATTGTTTGTCTTTCCTACTTGTTATAGAATTATTTTTCATAGGCAGATGTTTCTGTCTTTCTTAATAAGGGATTAATAGTTTGGTAGTGCGTTGGTTATGCTCTTTTGTGTTGCCGTCATGATAGTACATATCTTAAAATGAAAAAAGATACATCGATACGGAGAAAGAGTATGATCGTGTAAATAGGTGAACATTATAGTAGGTTCTAAGAATGAATGGGGTTCAAAGTATTTGTATCATGTAAAGTGTGAGTTCGGGTGAAATATTGTCCGAGGGAGTGATTTGATATAGGTGAGGAGTTTGGCAAAAGTGTTTGATGTCCTCATGGCGCTTTAATGTTTATGGATGGAGTACTATAAAAAATAAGAATGGAAATGTGGGAAATAGATGTGGAATTGATAATGGAGGGGGAGAGCTGGTCCTAATGTTGATAACCTGGTATTGGTGGCAAAGTGAGAAAGATTTGCAAATGTCGATCAAAGCTTTTGACAATGTGTGCGATATGAGAGTTCTGAAAGTGAATGCAGAAAAGAGTAAAGTATTTGGAAGGTGAGAATAAGTGGGGTGTGGTGTTAGAGGCCGTAGTGTCGTCTTTTAACAAGTCCGAAATTTTAAGTATCTGGGGCGGATCGTGAAGCAGATTGCGGCCACAAGGTTGGGAATGGTATAAAAGTCTTAGAGGCGATCTTAGCGTTAGTGGATGGTAATGGTTTGAGTGTGGTATATGCCAGAAAGCTTTATGAGTATGCTGGTGCCAACGCTGGTGTATCGGATAATTTGGCATGGAAAGAAACGGAAAGATCTCGTGTGACAGTTGTGCAAATGGACAACTTGAGAGGGATGCTCGGTGTGAGCTAGGGAGAGAGAGTGATGTGCGACTGGGTAAAAGATGTTTATGGTTTGAAGAAGGGTGTGAATGAGGTGATGGCAATGTTCTGCGGTGGTATGGACAGGTAAGAAGTCTGGATGGAAATAGACTTGTGAAGAGAATATATGCGAGAGTGAAAGTGGGGGTGTGTGAAGGATGGGACGACCGCGTGAAAGGTGGATTGATTGTGTGAATGCGTGTTTGAGAGAGAAAGGTCTGACCGGGGATGGAGTGGGTGAGTATGTGGATGGTAGGTGTACATGAATGACGGTTTATGAGGGGTCGGGCTTGAGGCCTGATTTGCCGCACCAGCAGACGGCCAGTGGTGGATTTAGGAAAGGGCAAAATGGGCAGCCGCCAGGGGGTATCTGGCTAAGGGCGGCATGGATTGCCGGGGGAGGAAAATGAAGGGGGGTGGAGCAGTACCCAGGGCGGCCATCCTTTTTCTAGCCTCGTTACTTTATTTATTTATTTATATATATATATATATATATATATATATATATATATCAGGCAATGGCTTCGCCACTCCCCCCTACGGGAGGGAGCTTGCCCTTCGCTACTAAGATTAAAATTTAAAATCTAAAAAAAAAGCAGCTATGGTTAAATTTTTATAAATTTTCTGAACTTCGCCAATTATAATAATTTTAAAAAGGAACTAAATTTCCGCCCTTTCAAAATATCACGTTGCTAAAATATAGTTATAAAAGAAGAAATATATAAATAAATTTTCTGAACTTCACCATTTGTAATTCTTTGGGTTTTAAAAAATTCGCAAAATTTCGATACTTATATTTATTTCTGAACTTCACCCTTTTGTTTTTGATATTATAAAAGAATTATTAGAAATAACTTTGATAAAAAAACATAAGTCATAGCCAAAATAAGGTGAAACTATTATTCAAATGCTCTAAAAAATCCCCTTCTTAAATTAACGAATTAGTGATGATGATGATTTTGTTGTTACACGTCTAAGCAATGATAATTGTGTTTTTTGTTCCAAATAGATGAATAATAATAATAAATAAAATAATACTTAATCCCGATTGTGTTTTTTTGGAGGGGAGGGGGCGAAATAGTTCAAGGGGACGCCAAAAAGGTGTTTCGCCCAGGGCGCCGCACCTGTCAGAACCTACACTGCACACGGCACCGCATCGCTATGCACGACAGGAAAATGATGGATAGCTTTGTTCTTAAAAGGGTATAAACGGGGATGGGATGGAGGCGTTTATCTAATATAAAGCGCAATAACAACGAAGTTGGATTACGCAGAGGGTTTGCAAAGAGGGATGTGGAAAGAAAGTGGTGAAGTTAGAGGAAGTGAAATTATGTGAGAAAATCCACCTGTAGCCATTGCGGCCGGGGAGGAAAACTGTTGGTGTTTGGGGATGGAAGGGCACAGCCGCATTCCAGATGCCATCTGCCATCCCTTTGCCGTTCCGTAAACGGAATAAGGAAAAGAAAGATGGGGAGAATTCTATATTCAGCTACCATCACTTGTTCTCGCTAAAGTCAAATATTAAAGTGAACCATTAGAATTGCACTAAAGCCCCCAAAATAAAGCCCACCACTGAAATTTCAGAGAAAGTGGGCGAAAGTCTCTATTAAATGGTGATCACTTACTCATGTGAAGCCCATTATTAAAGGTCACTATTAAAATTTGCATTTAAGCCCACTATTTACATTTCAGAGGAATGGGGCAAAATCCTGTATCAAGTTGTGATCACTTGTTCTCACGCAAGTCTACTGTTGTGTGTTATTGGTTTTCATTACCTTTGTACTCTATCATGTCATCGTATAAGCCTCTCTTTTTGAACGCGTCATGATTCTTACGATTTTCGGTTCTGCGTCTCGACCTTTGGAAACGACGGAGAGTAGCGCGATCTGGACTCGTCCTTGGCCAAAGGCTCGGTGTTAAGTACGAAGCACCCTCCTTCTCCATTTTCCATGAGGGTCATTTAAACCGACCTGGAAATAGTCGAGAAATAAAAGTTAAGAAAACTTGTAATTAATAAAATTATCTATGAAATTTTATGGCACATGTCAGGTACATAATTTTACCTTTCCTATAAAGTCCGAATGTAAGAAGAACTACCCTGCAATGGGGAGGGGGGGGGAGGGGTCGTGTAGCCTGTTACACCTCGCACCAAGGAGCCGCCTGACTTGCCGTCTCCATTGGTCCCGGTTATTCTCAAAGGTAGCTTTTTCCTTCTAGACATCTACTCTTTGCCTTTTTTTCTCATCTTTTTTTATTTTACTACATCAAAATACGAATTAACGAATTCATGCCAATTTATAATGTACAAATCTTATCCGTATAAGAATTTGTTTTTGTTTTACAATAATTATTTATATTTAACTACACACATGTTAAAGTGAAGGGGCTTCATTCAACATGGCAAATGCGTCTTTATTAGCTTTGGGGCTGAACAACTCCGTTCACAAGATGCAACACACTGCGATAGCTTGGTTACTTTACAAAGCCAGAAAAGGAGCTCATGAACCCCTTTGTTATAAGGTTAAAAAAACATAGTAAAATCCCCAATAATTCCCAATTGTACTGCTCCATTCTCCATCTTTCTCTTTATAACTCTTCTGGCCTGATGAATCTCATGGGACAGGCAACTCCTGACTAGTGTCATACAAAATATGTTGGATCATTTAAATCTGAAGGTTTTAAAATTTTTGTTTGGGTTTTTTTTTTCAATAAAATGAACATAAAGCTTAAGTAGATTTATTAATTTAATTACTTTTATATAGGCGCGTGGCTATTTATAAACTTCTAACTGATTTCCAATTTCTTTAAATCTAAAACAAAAGAATGTAAGATTGCACAAAGATGTAAGATTGCACAAAGATGTAGGCTTAGATAAATAACATAGGCGAAGCCCTTCAAGGGACAAAAAATTAGGCCTTGCTAAGACTAGGAAATATGCGTTAACTTTTGTTATTTTATATCCGATATTTATTTTTAAAGCTTTGTCTTTTCCCATTAGTAATGGTTTTAATTGCGTCCTCTTGATCACAGTATTTTCGCGGATTGTTATAATAGGTCTTCCCCTCATCAATGCTTGACAGCATTATTGATTTGATTTCTTAGTGGCATTTTATTCCCGATGTCGAGGTCGAGCCGTTTAGGGCTAACTGGACGTCTTCTATGGTGACGTGTATTTCGGTAGTGTCTTTCTTCAATCTCTGAATTGTTTTATTTTCAAACTTTTTGGCGCTTCGTTGTGTTTCTTTATTTTGGATTTATATGACCTTTTTATGGGATCATTTTCCTTTTACGATTATTCGCTTTTCTAGCCCATTTGATCTCAATATAAAGCGCGGAAGTAACGGGGGCACCTCTCCTACAGGGTTTGTAAGAAAAGATCTGAAGAGAAAGTAGTGAAAATGGAGGGAGTGAAACTTTGTGGGAGCTACAGAGAGGCAGATTCTCTAATAGGCATTCATACCGGGAGGGCTTACAAGCCTCCTGGGGGTACGTAAAAGGATAAATATCAAAACAAAGCAGGGAAAGGGGGGAGTAGTATGACAAAGGGTGTGAAGAATGAAGACATTAGAATTGACATCCCCATAGCCAAGAGAGAAGGGTTAACTAGCCCCTCACTCACCGTGGCCCCGACCAGGGATGAGCTGTCGAAGGCTAGTCGCCGACTAGCCTGAAATATTATCAGCCGACGAATAAAATGTCTGGCAAGAATTTTATACAGAAAATGGCTAATAAAAACTAACATGGATATGTCTGAAAGGAATAAAGCACAGGTAGTGTTACTCAAGTTAGAGAATGTCGGATCACTGGGGCCCGGAGGGGCGTGCCACTTCTCCAGCGACTAGGTGTAAAGCCCAAACCGTTTTTCTTTCTTCACTTCCAGAGTGAAGATGTAGAGAGTCGATTTCTTGAAGTCACGTTCTTCATGGATGAAGAAAGACAAGACTCATAATTATCGTCTCTTTCAAATTGTTTATCACGAAATTACTACGGATATTAAATGGCGAAAATAATGGAAAACACTAAAATCAAAGCATTGGAAATAGTACCATATGAACATCAACAATCCTGGTGTTTTGAATATTTAGGAAGTTACCTAAGGGTCACTTATGATCACCTGTCTGAAGTGGCAAAAGAGAGTATAAAAACAAAAGTTCCTGCGTTATGTTCAAATTCTCACTCTCTTTATTTCAATGAAATGCACCTCCTGCATAATCTGCCCCACCCAACAATGATACCAGCAATAAATCCAACAAATTTGCTATTAAATCATACCAGCCTCATAACCCAAGGTCATATATACCTCATACGATCCAATGATCTTTAGGGTATATTAAAAAAAAGTTTTTGATAGTTTTTTATTCTGTAGGATTTCTTGATCAAGGATTTATTTATAATGTAAAAGATGCCCTTCACTTTTATACAGGATGTTATTTTGCCCATATAATATGGATTACTTGACCTTTAGATGGAAGTCAGGCTCTGCGCTTACGATGGATTAAAAAACAGCCCCATGCAAATAATAAAAGGCGAGGGTTCAACCTCAGACTTTTCAAAATTTCTGAAATTATTTTGATTTCTATCGTTTTTTGTTTTGTTTTTAATAACACTATATATCTAAAAGGGTGGGAATTAAAATATAGAAAAAAACAAAAAATAGATGTTAAGTAGATATGCACAGTCGTGACTCAAGGAGATATATCATTCATTTGTAAAGTTTACGTGATAGGAATAATTATTTTTAAAGTTAGCATTTCAAAAATATGAAAAAAAATGGATCTCTTCGCTGAATCCAAAATCGCGCGCTGGTGCTGTTCCTTCAGGAGGTGAGTTTCAATCCCTGGAACTTTGATATTGGATCAAAAGGGTAAAATGATGGCAAACATGGATTAAATAAATGATTTTGTGTAATTAGAATCTATTTTGTACTATTTAAAAAAAAATAACCTTTGTAATCTTTTTGCAATTCCAGAAATGCCTCTTTTAAAAAAAAACTTTGCAACCATACTCGCTTTGCACAAATGTCCCCTGAAATGCAAGGAGATGGTTACTAAAGGTATGCCATCAGAGAACATCAACTTTAAGATCATTATTTACTTTAAAAAGACTCATTACACTCTTGTGAACAAGTTTTCTGGATGCGCAAGAAGTTAAATCGGTTCTTGGTAAGGTCTCTGCTCAAGGATCGAGTTGTCTCCATTGGCAAGTTTGTTCACGATTGGAAAGAAGCATGTGTGGGCGCTTTAGCCCCCAGTAAGGTGAAGTCTTTTCGTCAGAGGTCTCAAGTCGAGAATGGTTGAGAACAACCATTATCTCACCAAGAAGGTCCTTACGGATAGGCTCCACTTTAGTAGGAAATATAAAGAATGGATTGTTGAAGGGTCCCTTTCGTTTGTATGGAGCTTCTGGAAGATTCCTCGTTATGAGGAGAAAAGGGAAGCATCCGGACACTCTCCATGTCTGGGTCTACTTCTCATTTAAGGGAACTAGAGCCCAAGATCACTGCCATGAAATCAAAATGGTACCAAAACTTGGTCCATCATCACCTTTTCCCAACAGATCATAACCAATCGGAAAGGATAACTGTATTTTTCAGCATGATAGCGCGCCATGTCATAAAGAAAAAGCAATAACAAAGTTCTTGGCTGGAAATAACATCGAACTTTCGGCATCGTGGCACAGGAATTCGCTATTTTAACCCAAAAGAAGATTTGCGGGCGGTTGATAAACAGAAGCCATCAATTGCGAGCAGTTTCGGGAGCTTATTGAACAAAGAGGATCAATATCTGTCACGATATCGTCACAAATTTGGTCTCCAGAATACCAAAACGAATTGATGCAGTTCTGAAGAACAAGCGACATCATTGTAAATATTGACTGCGGGAATCAATTGGGTGTATTTATTAATAAAATGGGTTTAAGCTATATTTTTTTTATATTTCACCTTCAAATTATGATATAAACATACTAAAACAAAAGGAAACGTTTAATTAGTTATATTTATTTTCTTATATGACAAAATGTACTAATCTCAAAATTTTTAGGCCTTGACTAGTTTCCATCTTCTTAGAATTTTGAGGATATCGACCAAAATGCCCAATTGACCAATCTTCGATGAAACCCTGAAACTAATTAAGAACGGTGCATACTCCCACACCTCCATTTCCCATATACCTCCTTCCTTTATCCTTCCTATTAGTTGTCAGTAATGAATTAAGGAATACAATCCAAAAGGATTTTGGGGATAACTTAAAATATCCTCCCTGAATTTATTCAACTCCACCTCTTCTCATTCACCTTCATTGCTAGAGCCATGATTTTACCACACAGAGAAAGGATGCTCGGAAGAGATTACGGTATATCCTGCATTATTGAACAGGCGGTCGGCTCACCCTGTATTTAACTAGTAATTGCGGCATATTCTCTTTTGGTAGGCTTATTCTAAAGAGGCTTTCAGTTAACAAGAGAGCAGCATATTTCAATAATATATTTCGAAGCTGGACACGGATTTGGATTTCGACATCTGGGTGGCGAGTTCGATTCCCGGCGAGAGCGGGCGCAAAAAACAAGGTCTGCTGACCAAAGTCTCGTGCTCTCACTTATTCTGATTTATTACCTTACGACTTTAAAAACTTTCAATAGTTCCCAGACTAACTTTGGGAGGACCTTGGCAATTATATCATTCGAAAGAGAATGTAGGAGAACATAAGAGTTTCAAATTTCGTTAGAATCCGCCGAATAGTTACAATGTTATTCACCCCCCCCCCCAAAAAAAAAAATGGAGACCGATGGACCGACCTACATAGTGAGATATAGATTCGCAAGTGAATAAAAATTTGTTCGCTGGAAGCAGCCACCACTAGGAATGTATGTTAGGTATGAGACAATGAGCGCAAATAGCTACGGCCGTGTATGTCACCACGCACATGCTCACTCATAACACAGCTGGTTCTTCCATTTCTCGTCAATGAATTATAATTTATATATATATATATATATATATATATATATATATATATATATATATATATATATATATATATATATATCCAGATAAATTGGTTAGAACACAAAATTGAAGTTCTTGGGAATTCTCCTAGTTTGATGCTGAATATGGCTACCTTGTAGTCGGAGAACTTCGTGACTTTGCGGAACAGAATTCCATCAATGATGTATCAAATTCCACTTCCAAGATGTTTTTCTACGTTTCGAATGGCATTTAAATCCATGTAGAAAAACGCTGCCCACTCGTATCTTACACATTGGGTGTAGGAGTCAAGGAAAACTGGTACCTGATGCGCTCTATCTGGGCTAATTTCATTAATCTGGTGTGTATTGGTTCACTCAGGGAGAGTAGTATAATCCGTGGATATTGAAGCGAATAATTTGTGTAACCCATTTCTACCTAGAACTCTAATCTAAAGTATAGCGATTGCAAAGTTCCTGTGGTGATTGAAGGAAGATTAAATCCGACTGTTCTTTGGTGGGGCAGGTTTTCAAGCGCAGCAGTCTGTCCGCTCGACGTTTATGGATCAAAGTAAATGCTGCGGTACATAATAAACATCGGCTTAAAGAACATGTCTCCCTCCTCGCCGAACATCGATAGTATGTGAGCATATTTTCATACATGACAAATTATCTGTGCTACACATAAAAGATAGTGAAGGGAGAAATTATCGGATGATAAAAGTGTCGTCTTGATGAATGAATAGATCTTAGATAGTCTCAATATAGTTTGAGACTGCCTTTGATACTGGTTCCGAGAGGGGTTGCAGCTCATCCAGTTGCCAGGAGTTCACAGTCTACAGAGGGCACCCAATTAAAGGGGGAGGAGTAACGGAGATTTTGGTCCCTTAAATAAGTGAAGCACCCTCTCTAAGTCAAACCTTTCCATCGTATGATGCGATTAAGAAAAAATGATTGCTGCGAAGGAGAAGAATAAGGAGAGGGGGCCTATTGATAGCCGCCCGGACGAGGAGTTGGATTTTTAATAAAGAGTAAGCGTAGGGTCTGAATCCCATCGAGTTCAAGGTCCAAAGATCACCAAGTACCGGTTCATATCACATCGAGTTCCTGGTCCAAAGATCACCGAATACCGGTCCGAATCTCATCGAGTTCCGGGTCCAAAGATAACCTGGAACCGGTCAAATCGCATCGAATTCCGTGTCCAAAGATCACCAAGTGCCGGTCCAAATACCCATGTGTTCCGGGCATAAAGATCACCGAGTACCAGTCCGAATAACATAGAGTTCTGGGTCCAAAGATCATCGAGTACCGGTCAGAATCACATCGAGTACCAGTTAGAATCACATCGAGTTCTAAGTCCAAAGATCATTGAGTACCCTTCCGAATCACATCGAGTTTTATTCCGACATCCATCGAGTTCCAGGCCCAAGTACCATTGAGTACCGGGTCCGAATCCCATTGAGTTTCGGGTCCAAAGATCATCGGATACCGGTCCGAATCCCATAGAGTTCCGGCTCAAAATATCACTGAGTAAGTACGGATCAGAATCAAATTGAGTTCTTGGTCCGAATCCTATCGAGTTCTGGGCCCGAAGATCATCGAGTACCCTTCCGAATCACATCGAGTTTCGTTCCGACATCTATCGAGTTCCAGGCCCAAGTACCATTGAGTACCAGGTCCGAATCCCATCGAGTTCCGGGTCCAAAGATCATCTGGTGCCGGTCCGAAACCCATCGAGTTCCGAGAGTCCGAATTCTAGGTCCAAATACCATCGAGTACCAGGTCTGAATCCCATTGAGTTCCTGGTAAGAAGATCAGCGAGTACCGATCCGAATCTCATCGAGTTCCGGGTCCAACTTCCATCGAGTTCGGCCCCAAGGACCATCAAGTACCTATCCGAATCACATTGAGTTCCGGGTCCAAAGATCATCGAGTACCTGTCCGAATACCATCGGGTTCCGAGTCCGACTTTCATCGAATTTCGAGACCAAAGGCTATTGAGTACCAGGTCCAAATCCTATTGAGTTCTTGGTCCAAAGATCATCGAGTACTAATCCCAATCCCTTCGAGTTCTGGGTCCGACTTCCATCGAGTTCCAGCCCTAGGAACCATCGAGTACCGGTCCTAATCACATCGAGTTCCTGGTCCAAAGATCATTGAGTACCGGTCCTAATCACATCGAGTTCCTGATCCAAAGATCATCGAGTACCTGTCCGAATCACATCGAGTTCCGGGTTCGACTACTATCGAGTTACAGCCATAAGGACCGTTAAGTACTTGTCCCAATCCCATCGAGTGGGGGTCACCAGATCACCGAGTACCGGTCCAAATCAGATAGAGTTCCGGGTACAAAGGTCATTGATAACCGGTCCAAATCCCATCGAGTTCCGGATCCAAAGATAAGCGAGTTCCATGTCCAAAGATCATCGAGTACCTGTCCGAATCCAATCTACTTCTAGGTCCGACTCCCTTCGAGTTCCTGCCCCAAGGACTATCGAGTACCGGTCCAAATCACATCGAGTTCCTCGTCAGAATACCATAGAGATCTGGGCCCAAAGTTCATCTAGTACCGGCCTGAATCACCTCTAGTTACTGATACAAAAATCACCGAGTACCGTTATGAATCACATCGAGTTCTGGTTACAAAAATCATCGAGTACTGGTCTAAATGCCCTCTAATTCCAAGTCCAAAGATCACCGAGTAGGGGTGCGAATTACATAGATTTCTGGTTCCAAAGTTAATCGAGTACCGGTCCGAATCCAATCGAGTTATGGGTCCAAAGATCACCGAGTACTGGTCCGAATAGAATTGAGTTCCTGGTCCAAATCCCATTTGAGTTATGGGCCTAAAGATCATCGAGTACTGATCCGAATCCCATATAGCTCTAGGTCCGAAGATCACCGAGTACCGTTCCGAATCACATCGAGTTCCGGCTCCGAATCCCATCGAGTTCCGGGTCCAAATATCACCGAGTACCGGTCCGAATCCAATCGACTTACGCGTCCAAAAATCACCGAGTGCAGGTTCAAATCTCCTGGAGTTCTTGGTCCAAAGATCACCGAGTACCGTTCCGAATCACATCGAGATCCGGGTCTAAGGATCACTGAGTACCGTTCCGAATCACATCGAGTTCTAGGTCCCAAGATCATCGAGTACCGGTCCGAATTACATCAACTTCCGGGTTCAAAGATCACCGAGTACTATTCCGAATCAGATTGAGTTCCTGGTCCGAAATCCATCGAGTTCTGGGCCCAAAGATCACCGAGTACCGTTCCGAATGACATCAAGTTTCGTGTTCAAAAATCACCGAGTCCAGGTTCAAATCCCTTCGAGTTCTTGGTCCAAAGATCACCGAGAACCGTTCCGAATCACATCGAGATCCGGGTCCAAGGACTTTTGAGTACCGGTTCCGAATTCAATCGCTTTCCAGGTCCAAAGATCATCGAGTAACAACCCCAATCACATTGAGTTTTGTGTCCGACTTGCATCGAGTTCCGGGCCCAAGGACCATTGAGTACTGCTCCGTATCACATCGAGTTCCGGGTCAAAATACCATCGAGCACCTGTCCGAATTTAATCGACTTCCGGGTCTGACTTCCTTTTAGTTCCGGCACCAAGGCTCATCGAGTACCTGTTCGAATCCCTTCGACTTCCAGGTCCGACTTCCATCGAGTTGCTGCCCCAAGGATCATCAAGTACCGGTCCGAATCCCATCGACTTCCAGGCCCGACTTCTATCGAGTTCCTGCCCCAAGGACTACCGAGTACCGGTTAGAATTACATTGATTTCTGTGTCCTACTTCCATCGAGTTCCGGGCACAAATACCATCAAGTACAGGTTCCGAATCCAATCGAGTTCTGTGTTCAAAGATCATCGAGTATCGTTCCAAATCCCATCGAGTTTCTGGTCCGACTTTCATTGAGTTCTGGGCTTAAAGACCATCGATTATGTGGTCAGAATCCAATCGAGTTCCGGGGAGGTCTCTCCTAAGTCGGAGAAGGTTTGTTGCTTGCTGGATGGTGCCACAACACAGCAGTACCGCTTTGTCTGCACATTCTCCCATTGTTGAAACTGGGATTAATAACAATTGTTATTTGAATCTTTATGTAAATTTCATTGTTGAGTACTAGCGACCCCTGTAAAAGTATTCATCCACATACTCCGAACCACGAAAGGGTCTGTTATCACTGGTGTGTGTCAAAACACAATAATACCCAAGCCATTTTCCTATGACGACAGCTTCTTGGTGTCTTTGTCGATTGTCATACTGATCTTTATGTGCATTTCAGCATTCTGTCGGGTAATCTAGTTCACAATGCAAAGAATGAATGATGATCTTTCAGGTGATTTTCTTTTTCTAGAAGTCGAGGTATAAGATTAATAAGGATTTCGATTTGGCTGATTAAAAGTAAATACTTTGAAATTGATTTTGGATTTGCGACAGTTGTGGTTCTTAGCCAGACTTCTACAGTAACAAGGTGATTAAGTCCAAAGTAAGGTAGGTGGATGGAGAGGATTATTGCACACCGAAATGCATGGGATTGACGTGGCACTGACAGAGGGAGAGGAGAGGTTGGGATACAGGAATGAAGGGAGAGAGGGAGAGAAAACGAGAAAGAGAGAGAGAGAGGGAGAGAGAGAGAGAGAGAGAGAGATAGTAAGCGAGTTCCATACGACACAAAACTAGCACTAAACTCCAATAAGTTGGAGTTCCATACGACATAAAAGTAGCATTCCGCTCACACAATTTGGAGTTCCATACAACATAAAAGTAGCACTACGATTCAAGAAATCAAAATTCTTTACAACACCTAAGTAGCACTCTGCTCCAAGCAGTTGGAGTTCTACACAACAAAAAGTAACTCCGATGCACAAAGTCAAAACTAATTACGACAACTAAGTAGCAGTCTGTTTCAAGAAGTCAGAGTTTCATTTAACATATAGATACTTCTCCGCTCAGTGAAATCGGAGTCCTATACAACGCACAATTATTACACCGTTCCAATATGACACAAAAGTAGCAAAATTCAAAGTTACATCCAACAAAAAATAGTACTGTGCTCCAGAAAGAAATTCTCAAAAAACATAAAAGAGGCACTCCGTTCCAGGAACTCGCAGTTCAATACAAAAGAGAAATAGCACTCCGCTCCTAGAAGTTACAGTTCCATACAAAACAAAAGGATCACTCTGAGCCACAAAGTTTTAGTTCCATATAAAGGAAAGGTTGCAGTCCGCTGCCGGGAGTTTAAGTTATATATAATATACAATGAGTAGTCCGCCCTAATAAGCTGGAGTTCCATATAACACAAAAGTAGGACTCCGCACCAAGGAGTTCCATACAACAAAAGGTAACACTTCGCTCCCAAAATTCGGACTTCCATACAAAACAAAATTATCACTCTACTCGCCGAAGTAGTTGTTCCATGCAACATAAAATTAGGACTTTGCTCAAAGAAGTCGGATTTCAATACAAGTCAAAAGGAGCACTCCGCTCACAAAAGTTTGAGTTTCGTAGTACACAAAAGTAATACTCCGCCAACAATAAATTATGTTTCACTTCTGAGAGCACACGCCACTCAGAAGTCGCATATCAATAGAAGCACAAAAGTATCAATTTGCTCTGTCGTAGAATGACCCAGCGACATATACGTCACTTCTACCCAATATGCGTGAATGCTCAAGATCAACGAGTGACACTGAGTCGACTCTGGTCACGACAGAGATGGAGGATAGAAGTGGGGGAGGGTTGGGGTCCAACTTTTCTGAACGAGTGCGAAGGATTTAAATTCCAAACGATTGAGTGCAGTTGGCCGATATTGACCTAATGAAAGCTGCGGGCTATGAAGCTTATGAAAAAGTAAGAACAAAATATACCTTAATATTTGCACAGTTATACACAATAAATAGATTAAATAGAATAATGGCAATGATACTAGATGTATACAAGAACCGAACTAACAGAGATACTCGGTGCAAGCTTTACGGTGGGGGGGGGGGGAGAGGCAATACGAGCCTCTGTACTTACGTACAAAGGGATGACTGGCAAGGTAGCCACAGATGATTCATCTGAGCCTAGTTTGGGTTTGAGGCTTTAAGAGATGAAACGGGGGATGGGATGGTTATTCGAGGGACGTTAACTACAGGGAGTTTAACCTATAGTAGTAACAATAACTGGAGAGAGTATTCATGCCAAACGAAGTGTACCGAAACCAAGAAGGGCCAATTGACTTAGGCTCAGATCCTTCGGTATAATTCTAGGCTTCGGCTCGTAGAGGACTGGAACATGATCGAGAATGACGTGTTTTGTTGTAAAAGGCAGGCATATACTGTCGATGCCCAATTGGGACCAACAATATATAGGGACCAGCCAGAACCGTTACTGCCTCCGCCAAGGGTGGGCGCGGGGAAATCTCTACACGAACCAACACGGTACTTGAAGGATAGGAAGTACTCCCGCGGGGATTTCTTAATAACGCTCTGGGAGACGACAGAAGCGTGCATTTGAGATTCCAATCCCTCACTTATCGCAGAAAGCAGTTCGATAGTCTGACTGTTTTCACGGTTCTCGCTCACATAAACTGACCTCGTGCCTGACCTCGTGGTTTCAACGAGGCACATGGTGGTAAGGAGACTTTATTCTCGACACGCTCCAAGAAGTCGGTGTTCCCTGCAACACAAAAGTAGCACTCAGCTCACCGAAGATGGAGCTCAGTTCAATTCAAAAGTAGCCGTCCTCTCCAAGATATCGGAGTTACATAAACACAAAATAGCCTTCCCTCCCAAAAATTGGAAGTTCCATAAAGCAAAAAAGTAACAGCTCTCAGAAGTCGGAGTTACATACAACACAAATAGCCCTTTGCTTCAATAAGTCTGAGTTCCACACAATAGAAATTTATCACTCTGCTAAGAGATGGGAAGTCCCACACAACACAAATGTAGCACTCGTATCCAATAATTTCGAGTTCTATAGCATACAAAAGTAGGAATCATATTCCAGAAATCGGAGTTCCATACACCATGAAAGTAGCCCTCTGATCCAAGAAGTCAGCGTTCCACCCAACACAAAAGTAGTACTCCGTTCCAAGAACACGGAGTTGCATACAATACAAAAGAAGCACTTCTCTCCTAGAAATCGGAGTTAATATAACACAAATGTAGCACTCCGCCACAATAAGTTGGAGATCCCTAAGACACAAAAGTAATAGTCAACTTTTAGAATTTGGAGTTAAATACAACACAGATGTATCAATGCGCTAAGTGGTCTGAGTTCTACAAAACACAAAAGTAGCATTCCGTCCCCCGAAGTGATAGTTACATACAACGCAAAAGTAGCAGTCAGCCTCAGGAAGTTTGAGCTCCATAAAACGAAAGAAGCAATCCGCTCCAAAAAGTCCTAGCTCCATATAACACAAAAGTAGCACTCTCCTCCAAGAAATAGGAGTTCCCTACAACACAAAAGTTTCAGTCCGCTCCAACAATTAGGAGTTCCATACAACACAAAATTATCAATCCGACTCAATAAGTTAGAGTTTTATACTACAAAAACGTAACACTCCGCATCTATAAGTCTCAAATCGTTGCGATATTGTATCACTCCGCTCAAAAAATAGGAGTCCAATACCACAGAAAAGTACCGCAGTGTCTCAAGAATTCAGAATTGCATAGAAAACAAAAGTAACACGACACTCCAGGAAGGACAAGCTTCATACAACCAAAAAGTACCATTGAAAACCATGAAGTAGGAGTTCCATGCAACAGAAAAGTAGCATTCTACTTCAATAAGTTGGAGTTCTATACAACAAAAAAGTTGCACTCCAGGCACACAAGATGGAGTTACATATGACACAAAGTACCCCTCTGCTACAAGAAGCCGTAGATCAATATAATACAAAAGTTGGAGGTGAATAAGCGCACATGTAGCACATCAGGAAAACGATGTGGAGTTTTATAAAACACAGAAGTAGCACTTCGCTAAATATGTTGGAGATAAATACCACACAAGAGTAGCAGTTGTCTCAAGAAGTCGGAGGTCCTTACGACTTAAAAGTAGCCCTCTGATGTAAAGAGTCAGAGTTCCATACGACAGAAAAGTAGCACCCCATCCCAAGAAGTCGGAATTGAATACAAGATGAGAGTAACATTCCACTCCAAGTAGTCGGAGCTTCCTACTACCCTAAAGTGTCAGTCAGCTCCTTGAAGTTGGAGTTCCATAGAACAAAGAGGTATCACTTTGCTCCAAAAAGGTGGAGTTCCATACAGTACCAAAGAAGCACTTCGGTCACAAAAGAGCTGTACATACGACACAAAGTACCATTCTGCTCCTAGAAGTCGGAGTTCCATACAACACAAAAGTCGTAATCCCCTCAATGATATCGGAGTTCCCTAAACCCAAAAGTAACAGTCAGCTTCCCGAGTCGGTGTTCCATAAATCACAAAAGTAGCATTGTTCTCCCAAAAGTCGGAGTTTCATTAAACACAAATGTAGCAGCCCCTTCCAATAAGTTGGAGTTCCATGGCACACAGAAGCAGCACTCATCTTCTAAATGTCAGAGTTCCATACAACACAAAGTAGCCCTCCTTTTCAACAAGTCGGAACTACATACAACAAAAGATTAACACTCCACTCCAAGAAGTGGAAGCTTCCTACAATACAAAGGTATTAGCAGGCTCCTTGAAGTCGGAATTCCTTCCAACCCAAAGTAGTATTCTAGTCCAATAGGTTGGAGTTCCATACCAACTTGGAAAGCAATTTGTTCACGAATTTTAAGCGCAATAGCAACGAGGCCATATTACGCAGAGGGTTTGTCAAGAGAAACGTGTTAAGTAAGTGATGAAGGTGGAGGAAGTGAAAATGTGTGCAAGATATATAACCACAGATTCAGCCTGTAAGTATTAGGGCTGGGACGGCACCGAAACCTCGTAATGTCCTATAGAGGGAAGAAGGGGGGCAATAGAAGAACAAATCTACCCCATAACCGGAAAAAATAGGGAGGGCTGAAAAAGCCCCCTACCCTGCCTCCCCCGACCAATAAATAAGGAGACTTTTAAACAAAGGGACGCACAAAGGCAAAAGGAAATATGTAGAACTTCTTCCAACGTAAATCACTAACAAATTAAATATTTTTACTAATTTATAATTACATTGGTATTGTAATAAACCATTCAGTTGCAGGTTAAGTGAATATGCAAATATGAATAAAGATAAAACGCAATTTAGTATTGATACGCATCATAATAGAATTATCCTTTCAGAATGGTACCTTGGATCGTGACCAGATTTCAAGCGGACATTTATAATCTCTGCTTGACAGTCAATTTTAGGACTCGTGATGGTCGAGTGGAGTAGGCCGCACGTACACCGGTCCCAGTGGTTGAAGGTGTTCTCAACTAATTTCAGGCTCCCTTCTTTCTTTATTTTTCATCGCCCTTCTTCCTAAACCCTCTATCTATACTCTCTTTGGTACTTTGCGGAGGGTGTAAGTGTGGAGAAAGGTCAGTTGAGTAATCAGGAGAGAATCCTCGTCTAACTTCTTAAAAGAGGATAGAAATCAACGTGCATAACCGCTCCACTCGTATTTAGCAGCACACAAAGAATATAAACAGATACAGAGAAATAAAAAAAATGGTTGAAAAAGTGAAAGAAAGATTAAAGGGAAAGTTTAAGGATGGCAGATACTGCAATAAACGCTAGAGCAGGGAGGGAAAGAAGACGAACATGAACTGCCTCAGGGGGGTAAAAAACAAGTAAATAAAAGAGAGAGAGAGAGAGCGAGATTTTAGAAGGGCCTGCAAATTTCTCTCGCGCACCGTCCGCCTTTACGCTGTATTTAATGTCACAAGCGCCATTTTTTCATCATTTATAGACACTTGGTTTTCTTGACAGGGACATCCCCCATGGAATATGAGCTTTCAGGAAACCCTTAAATATTGGGTGGCTAATATACTACTTCCAACTTGAAAAAATGGCATTGAGTGTAGGAAAATATTTTTCCTTAATTATCGATTCAAAAAATTGCAAATGTAATTGATTCCAAGGTTCGCCAGTGTCCTCCATTCGCCCTATAAGAGAAATGCCCACCACACTTCCCACGGGTATATAATTGCCGAACCCGGCGCCAGAACCCGGTCACCCAAGACACAGGGGCGAATTCAGAACAGTAAAGACCTTGGGCTTGAATGAGAAAGGAAAATGACAAAGGTTAAGAATAGAGAAGAGGAGGAAAATATTTTATGGGACATATTATATTGGCCTCAGAATTCGTCTCCCCATTCTCTCTCCTTCCAATTAAGACCCCTTTCTTCTTGCCCAAATAGGGCGTCAAGTGTGGAATGTTCCGCTTTATTATTATTTTTGTAATCAATATAACATATACAGGGGAGGGGGGTGAATTAGATTTTACTCTCCCCAAATCGCCTTGATTAGTGGCCGGAATCTGGAAACTATTGTAATCCAAAGAAGGGATGTTTTCCGAGTGGGTAAAATGAGAGAAAGAACAGAAAATGACTCAAATCAGACGTCGAAATAGGGCCAGAATCTGAACCGTTCGAAAAGGAAACGCGCCAACCTTAGGGATGGATGGTGCAAGCCACATTTAACGATAGCACGCAACGAGCAAAGACGATACTCATATAAAATAATGCAACTATTTGAAATTATTTGGACTAAAAGTGTTTGTAGCAGAGATGCGCAATTATTCAGTAACAAATGGCGTTTATTTAATTTTCCGTGAAGAAACTAAACCCTCTTTAGTGTAAATGATTCTACCCATAAATTGACAGTAAAGGCTAAGAAGTTAGCGTCCGATAACGTGCATCACCCAGCCACACTAAAATAGTGCGGAGTTTAAATTAAAGTTGTTTAACTGGCCATCCATTTGGCATGGCCCCAATCAGCCGTTAATATGGTTTGGCTGGTTTCCATTTAGACGATGGTTTAAGTGGTATCACCTGCGATTCTCATGTGGAACACTACTGGATCGGATCAAGCTAACAAATCTATTCCATTAGGAGCATTGTTCTGATCATTGCATTGCTGTGTCTCAGTTATATGGGATCTTTTCTTTAGATGTTAATCTATTATAATTAAAGAAGGGGATTTTTTGACTATTTGAATAATAATTTCATCTTAGTTTGGTTATGATGTGTTTTTTTTATCAAATTTATTTCTAATAATTCTTTTATAATATCAAAAAACAAAATGGTGAAGTTCAGAAATAAATATAAGTTCAGAAAGTTCAGGAAATTAATTTTTATATATCTTCTTTATAACTATATTTTAGCAACGTGATATTTTGAAAGAGGGAAAATTTAGTTTGGAGTTCCTTTTTAAAATTATTATAATTGGCAAAGTTAAGAAACTTTCTAAAAATTTAACCATGGCTGTTTTTTTTATAGATTTTAAATTTTAATCTTAGTAGCGAAGCGCAAGCTCTCCCCGTAGGCAAAGCCATTGCCTGGTTTCTTCAGTTGTTAATAAATATCATTTTGTAGAAGAATTTTGATTCGTAGAACACCTAATGGTTTTTAGTCGTGTACACTAAAGAAAATAAGCTGTATAGATTTATATATTTATTATCTCACAACCACCTTCATAATTGTAAAAAGAAGCGAGTTTTTCTCTCCTGAAAATTTCCAAGAAAATATGACTATGAACAAGTGTCAAACTGTTAACTGAATCATTTAGAGAATTTATGGGGGAAGGGGGCGTATTGATATTTAGTCTGTTATTTATCAATATCATTCATCTAGCAATTTTTCTATTCGAATCTATTAATTTATTTCTTGTCCCTTGAAACATTGTCTTGCATTCATCTGACTCTTTGACTTAATATTCTTATTGGCTAGGTTAATTCTTGATCTTCTTAATTCTTTCTTTAAGCATCTTCATATTAATTTGCATTTATCATGATGTGATGATTCCTTCTAAATTCTTGATCACGTGATGATTTATTTTTGATGCTTCTTGATGATGGGACGAATTTTTCTTACTTTTTTATTACGCGATGATTCAGAATCTACAAGAAACATATATTTAAACTGTCCAAGTGGGGCATGGATAGAGAAAAATTTCCTTTAGTGTGAACTTTTCAATTTATTCTGTAAGTAATTTTATTGTGAAGCAAAAATATAATGGTACTCGTATCATAGTAAATCGTCAGCATGAAGGTCGAGCAAAGAAACCGAGTCCCAGATATTTTTGGTCTATAATGGAGAGAGAAACATTTCTAAGCCTTCATCAAATGAGTTACAAGGAAATCTTGCAGCACGCGGCGTATATGAACTCGATTCAACAATATACCACATTTACACCGGAAAGGAATTAATTAACGTGTCACTGTATAGAAGAATATTTAAAAAAGAGCACATGAAAAAAAAAAGTGGAGAAGAAGAATTTCCGAAGTGAAGAAACAAGAAAATAGACATGAAGAAACAATCAATGTTCAATGAAAATGGCTACAACTTAATTGACAAAATATTAAAAAAATCCAATTTGTAAAACAACTAAAACCAATGACCAGGGGAAGATCAAACCAGTGACCACAGTAAAATTAAACCAGTGACCGAAGGAAGATCGAACCAGTGACCACGGAAGGATCAAACAAGTCACCGATAGAAAATCAACCAGTCACCACGGTAAGATAAAACAAGTGACCGAGAGAAGATCAAACCAGTGATCGCGCGAGGATCAAACAAATGACCAAGGGAAGATCAAACCACTCACCACGGTAAGATCAAACAAGTGACCGAGGGGAGATCAAACCAGTAACTACGGTAAGATCGAACAAGTAACTGAGGGAAGATCAAACTAGTGATCACGGAAGGATTAAACAAGTGACCGATGAAAACTCAAACCAGTCACCAATGTAAGCTAAAGTGACCGAGGGAAGATCAAAAGAGTCACCATGGTAAGATCAAACAAGTCACCGACAAAAAATTAAACCAGTCACCACGATAAGATAAATCAAGTGACTGAAAGAAGATCAAACCAGTAACCACAGTAAGATCAAACAAGGGACCAATAGAAGATTAAACCAAAGATCACGGTAAGATCAAATAACTAACCGAGGGAAGATCAAACCAGTCACCACGGGAGGATCAAACAAGTGACATGAGGAAGATCAAACCAGTCACCACGTTAAGATCAAATAAATGAGCGAGGGAATATCAAGACTAGTGACCAAGGGAGGATCAAAATTAGAAATGAAGGCAGAATAAAACCTAGTGACCAGGGGCGAATCAAACCAGTGATCAAGGGAGGATCAAAACCACTGATCAAAGGAGGATCATTTGCTATCCGCCAGAGAGCAAATTAGGAAAATTGATGGGCTTTCTCTTCTCCCACACTTAGCACTACTTTCCCATTTTATTAGTATTATTATTAGTTATTATTATTAGCATTATTAATATAATTATTATTTTTTATTGTAATTATTTAGTATCATTATTTATTTTTATATTTTATTATTACTCGTATTATTATTATTTATCATTATTTATTATGATCTATTATACTAATTATAATCGTATTTAATACTGATCACGATAAATAATTATAATTTATTATTATTCTTTAATATAAGTATTAAATATTATCATCATTACGGCTCTCCACTCAACCTTTTATCTCGCTACTTTGTACAAGGAGGAATGTTTCCACCTGGACAGAGTTTGGTCCGATAGCTATGGCGCCTTGGTGGACTGCATGTCATTCTACGATCACGTAGTACCAGGATATGATAATAATAGGTGATCACCCACCCTATTCATTAGCAGACCCACCTATCTCTACCTCTCTTTATTACATACTCTCTTACCTCTTACCAATCTTGCTCTTCTATCCACAGAGGTTCTGGTTGGTCGGTCCACTGTCGTCCTCTTATGAGCCTTAGTCGAGTGGCAGTGTATACCGTGAGGTCCCTCCCTGCTGTGAGGGCTGAAGTTCCGCTGGTTAGGGCGAGTATTAGGCATGGGCTGTGCTGTACTCTCGACTCTGCTCACCTTCCTCAAGTACACATATAAAGTGGCTACGCCAGCAACATCCCTTATGGTTAAAGCGCCAGGACACCGTCGCTTGAGTATCGGGCCAGGTTGGCAAAGCTTATCAACGCTGGACCGGGTCCATTTATGTGTAAATTATCACATTCTGTAATTTTTTATCCTATGGAGACTTTTTTCTTTACCTCTCAAGTCACTGTGAGGTCATAGTATCTACTTTCCATTCGGCTTTTTCTTTTTTTACTCTGATTATGGTGACAAATGAAATCAATAGTGGAAAGGCGCATCGAGATCCGCCTACAAGCATGAATTCGCCCTCCATTGGTGTTACTAAAAATGAAGAAAGTCGAGGCATCCGCTATTCCCGGTGGAGGGGCTCTCCTCTCAACATCGCTTTGCGACAAAGGGGCTTTCCCTCTGCAATCCTCCCTGGAGCCGCTTTCGGGCAGCTTCATTCTGAATAGGAGGTATTCCCTCCCTCCGGTGTGCTTTCTCAAGGACCCCTCTAACCCTCTTCTACAGTAGAGGAGGCTTACTCCTATCCTAGGCCTAAGGATGCGGGTTCCCCCTCACCCCAGTCTGTGCAGTCGCCCATGGACCACTCCATCTTTCGATCAATCGCAGTTTTTCCTTTTCTATCACAGGAAACTGCCAAGAGAGGAGGAAGGCAGCCTAAAATAGACCGTATCTGCTGGAAGTGACTGGATAATGCCAATCCCCTTAGGGATCAGGCCGTGTCCCCTGTAGTCATGCAATCTCTTCTCCGATGTAGGCCTGTTCATCGGTATATGATTTTGACTCCAAAAGAAGATACATCGAAGATATATCGTGTTGCCTTGGTGGTGTGTGTGGAGGGGTGTGGGGTGGGGGGTGGGAGGAGTATGGTCACATGGAGGCCCCCCCCCCTCTAAAATGGACATGGTCCCAGAGGTGATCCAGCCCGGGACAGCAGGATCCCCCATGGTGTTAAACACCGAACCTAAGTGCTCCTTTGTGCAAGTTTCTCTTCAAACGGCTCGAGCCCCCGAGGAGTCACAAGGAGAGTAGGGGCCTCATCCGCCGGCTTTTGCCCCTTTGACAGGTAAAACCTTTTTTATCTTGAAGAAAAATCTTGCTGATGCTTCTCTATCCGTCCTAGTGGCTACTTCCGGCGGTGGAGGGAAGCGGGTTCATCCCTCCCCTCGTCTCCCCAAAAGAAAAGATGTAAGATAACTAAGAGGACTAAAGTTTCCTTTCCTTCCGATAGGGCTCAGGGGACAAGCAGGTCCGCTGCCGTTTCGGCAGGCGATCAGGCCAAGATCAGCACGTCTGGCTCCAAAGCACCCTCGGGTAAGGGTCCTAGACCAAGATCAGCACGACCGGCTCCAAAGCACCCTCGGGTAAGGTTCCTAGACCAAGATCAGAGTTGCAAGTGCGAGACGGAGACGCGATTACGTCGGAGCCTCTCATTGTGAGACTACCTCGCGTTTTCTAGCCCGCTGGCTTAAAAATGCTCCTAGTTATGTTGAGCAAGGGTAAAATTATCTATCAGAGGAGAGCATTACCTAGCTTGATTGTAGGGATCCAAAGGAGTCCCATTTCTTGAACGGGAACCTTCATTCGAATGCGTCGGACCCCTCCGATTGAACACACAATGGCACGCTGGTCAGTGTGACGCCTCGCTCTCTGATGAACTTCATGAAATGAGTGGTTTACGCGTGGAAAATCGTATACTACTCCATAGATGACATCACCTTGGAGCTGACCGAGCATGGAACGGTCAAATTCGAAAGTGTGATGAAAAAACAGGGAGCTACCGTATAGCTGCACCTAAATATGCGATATCTTGTTATTTCAGCGTACATACCACCGTCAGCCGATAAGACGAGTGGGACTTCTGCTGCAGAGTGACATGAATTCCGATGCCCTTTTTACTGCTTCCCCTCTGAGGCGACTACTCGATCAATCCCAGGGGTCAGGTCTTTACTACCGGCGTGTTGGATGAGCCGGAGAAAGGTATCCTAAATATAGATGAGTTTACCCATCACTGCCCAAGAACCACTTCATTTACCTTTCTTGATATATCCAGGTGATCTTCTGATGCACAGCCTGATTTTAAGCTGAATGTGGTCAATGACCTCCATTATAGTCATCATTTTCCCATTCAAATATCATTTTCTGAACCTCTACCGCCTGAGATACTCCCCATGTGGTGCTTCACGCAGACGCGGTGGCCGCATTTCAGGAAATGAACGATTTCTCTGTCCCAGTCGAAGAGTTCATGTTGTTGGATGAGGTCGTTGAGTTCTTCTCCGGAAACTTCATCGCCGAGGACCTAGCTACTATTCTTAGATCGTCTGGCCGTTTTGCACGCCGACCGCTTTTGTGGTGGTCAGTCGAGTGGGAGACCACCCTCAAGCAGAAGCGTTATGCCTATATGCGCTATAAGCGCCACCCAAGCGATTTCACTGGCGGTGAAGTTCGTCAAGCTAGCGCTTGGTTACAGTATGTTTTGAAGCACGCCTGCCGCTTTCATGGCAGGCATACGTGTCTTCAATTAACGGGAAAACCCTTATAGCAGAGGTGTAGAAGCAGGTAAATGTGATTCGGGGCAAATTCTCGCACAATCTCCATTCCGTTCCCCAGGAAAATTGGACCTCAATCTCTGACCCCTCGTCCGTTAAGAATTCATTCGAGACCGCTTTCTCCACATTCTCTAGCTGGGATTCTATTCCGCCAGCATTCAATGCACGTCGTGATGTCGATGGCTCTTGCCTTCTGGACTTTTCGTCCAGAGGCGGAGAACAATTTAACGACATGTTTACATTGAGTGAGTTGCGTTTTGTTCACGCTTCGTGCGCGGACACAGCCCTTGGTCCGTATGCCATGCTTCGACACCTGGGTGAGAGAGGCATGGCCTTTCTGTTAGATTTGTTTAACAGGACTCCTGTGTGTGCAATTTGATGGAGAAATTGGTAAATATTAGTCTAGATTTTTTGCTTGATAGCGGAGGTCACCTGTCGTCCGCACAGTGAGGCTCCTGCAAGTTAGATTTCACGTCAGATGCTTTGTTCCAACTGAAAAATGCCGTCTGCGAGGCCTTCTTTTGTAGACACCACTACGTCATGGTGTTTATCGATCTGGAGAAGGTCTTTTATACCACATGGCTATACGCTATCATGGAGACTCTCCACACGATTGGGGCAAGGAGACGCCTACCAATCTTTATTTCTGAGATTTTGCGGGATCGTCGATTGCGCGTAAGGGTGGGGGGAGCACTCTCTAGCCCAATGGAGTAGGAAGAAAGTCTCCTGCAGAGCTAAGACTAGGTGATGCACTTCGCCTCTATCTACAGCTTATTCCTAAACGAGGTTCGTCTGAAAGTGGTGGATTCATACAATTTTCTTGGTCTTGTTTTCTACCGAGGCCTCACCTGGGAGGCTCATATTCGAAGTATTAGTATCTCTTGTACCCGCGCCATGGACATTTCAAAGTTTCTGGACGTTGATCACCACGGGTGTTTTAGGGTTACTGTTTTGCTTTTAGATCGATCCTTTGTTTGTTCGAAACTTTACTAAAGATGCGAGTTTTATGCATCCGCAGCCGAGCGTGTATTACGGAATATGGACTCGGTTTACTACACCGGTATCTGCCTGGCGATCGGTGCCTTCAGCATGTTCCTTATTTTTAGCCTACTTTTCAATGCTGGGGAGATGTCACTCGCTCTGCGCCGTGCAGAGTACACTATTCTTTGGTAGGCGCGAGCCCGGCACATCTCTCAGTACCAAACGGCTCTCACTGTATCCGCAGCTGATCTAGATGGTGTCTATGTGCCCGATAGACGCCAGTTATATCCTATGCCCTTTGGATTTAGGGCTATGAAACTCCAAGAAATCGGTGCAGCTCTCGGTTCCGTGACGTTTCTGGTTCTTACAAGGACGCTGCCATGGAGGGTACCATCTTTGACAATTTATCGCCACACCTTTGCTCCCGAAGCTTTCATAGCGCCGTAAGTATTGCGTTTGGTCTTTTTGGAGCAAATTTAGACTCACGTTGGATCCGTGCTAGTATATACGGTTGCTTGTAAGTGCCAGGAGGGATCCATTTACACGCCCTATCTTCTCTGTTTGAAGTCAACGGGGCTCTACGACGCCCTGCATTTGTCTTCATGGCCGAGATGGTTGCAATACACCCTTCATTACTGGGAGATTACGCGTCGTGCCCAATTTTGAAGGCAGATTTTGATCTTTAGCAAGTCACAAAGCGCCCCCAGGGCTCCCTGGGCATTAAAATCTCCACACCCCTGGTTGAGGGTATCTGTGACTCCACCGTTGCCACGAGCCATTCTGATTTCAGGTTAGCTTCTGCTTGGTTCCTGAACATGTGGCAATTGCGGGGAATGAGCTCGCCGATCAGGGCACTAAACACTCCGTGAGGATTGAGCGAGTAGAACGGCGTTTCGCTCCTCTTCACCCCGAATACATGGAAGGAATCGCGGCAGCTTAGCAAAAACGTGTGAGACTGCCGAGGGACACTTAAAGTTGCGTTCCCATGGACCTTTGCACCAAACCCACCATGGTTTTAGGTTGTTTTTGTCGTCTTTGAATTGGGCACACTTGCGGGACCTACCGCCATTTGTTGGAGCGGTCGCTTGCACTCTATTGCGGCACCTGCGTTGTACCCTAGACGGTTAGGCACATTTCTTGTTGAATGTTCCAGTCTGGCTGATCTTCCTGCACGTTTCCTGTCCCAGGACCTGGATGAGTGTAATCGCTACCACTTCTCCTTTGTACTCGAAACGGGTTCATGTATACAAACTTCAGACTATCCTTCATTTTATTTGAGTCACTTTGGGGTACGTCGCATGTTCCTCTTTTTTTTCTTGTTTTTTGTTCTCTTATTTATTTATTTTTTTTGCGAATCGTAGAATAGCCTAGTATTAGTCAATAATTTTAATTTCAGCGACTTATGCCCTTAACGGCAGTATCCAGATAAGGCAATTTAAAATAAAAATTGTGTATGTGTAACTCCGACTTCTAGAAGCCGAGTGCTACTTTTGTGCCCTATGGAGCTCCAACATAATGGAGTGGAATGCTACTTTTGTGTTGTATCGAACTCCGACTTCAGGGAGTTGAGCGATACGATTGTGTTGTAGGAAGCCCCCAATTCTAGGTGCGAAGTGTTGCTCTTGTGTATTATACAATTCTGACTTCTTGAGACGAGGTGCTTTTTTGTGCTCTATCAAGCTCTGACTTGTTTAAGCGTAGAGATGCTTATGTTTCGCAAGGACCTCCGACTTCTGGAAAAAGAATGCTACTTTTGTGTGGTATGAAACTCCGCTTTGTTGTAGATGAGTGCTACGCTTGTGTCATATGGAACTCCAATTTATTTCGGGGAGTGCAACTTTTGTGTTTTGTGGAACTTTATCGCCAGGATGTTGATTGCCACTTTTGTGGTATAGGGAACTCCACACTTCTTAGAGCGAAGTGCTACTCTTGTGTTGTATTCAACTCCGATTTCTTTGGATGTGGTGGTAACTTCGTGTTGTATGGAACTTCGATTTCTTGGAGCGGAGTGCTACTATTGAGTTTTATGTAACTCCGACTTCATGAAGTGAAGAGCTACTTTTGTTTCACATAGAAATCTGACTTCTGTGAGAACAGTGTTACTTTTGTGTTGTATGAAACATCAACTTCTTAGACCGAAGTGCTACTCCTGTGTGGTGTAGTGTTCCGATTACTTTGAGGAGAGTGATACTTTTTTGTTTCATGGATCACCTAGTTTTGGGGGCAGAGTACTACTATTGTGTCATATGTAACTCCGACTTCATAAGCCTACTGCTATATTTGTACTGTATGGAACTCAAACTTGCGTTGTATGTTACTATGAATTCGGCGAGAGGAGTGGTACTTTTTATTGAGTGGAACTCCGATTTTGGTGAGCGCATTGCTACATTGATGGTATATAGAAGTCTGTTGCAAGATTTTGCAATAATTGAATAGTTGCGTTGGTCATTTTTCTACAGGTCTCAATTTTTCCTTCTTAATGTTCTTGAAAACAGTTGGTCTGATCATTAACTAAAATTCCTAAATATCTTATCTTTTGTACTACGTTATGTTTTCTATACTTTCAGGACCACATTTTAGAGTTAAATCCCTTAGTACATCTACCCGCTGCTCCATGGCTTTTATAGAATTGGTCAAGAGCAATCCATCAGCAGCAAAGAAAAGTGCCGGCAAATACAGTACTTCATTCTTCAAGCCTATTTCTGTTTCACATATTTGTTTTATAATTTGTTTACCACCACCACAAATAACTGTGGAAACTAGTAGACCCCTGTCTTATACTACTGGTAACTTCCATTTCACACATAAATTCATTATTCATATACATATTTGTCATTTCACCACTATATAATCTTGCAATACATAGTTTTAATTAGGTTAGTCAAATTTATAATCTTTTAATGCTTGTATTAAAAAAGCTCTATCAATAGAGTAAAAGCTTTGCTGAAATCAATAGCTGTTAACACAGGCTTTTTCTTTTTTTCTTTTTGCTTCTTTTATGCAGTAGTTTAATATAAATATGTTCTCTTCCAGCCTGCATCCTCTGGTAAATCCAGCTTGCAGTTCATTTAATTCACTATTTATTTCAAGATGTTGCACTATCTTATTTTTTATTAGACTTATGTATAGTTTATATCCCACATTTGCCAGAGCTATTGGTCTAAAGTCTTTTATTGTAGGTCGTTTTGTTTTGGGTAACAATTTGGTTTTAGATTTTTTCCAGTTCTTTGGTAGCTTTCTTTCTTCAGTTATTTTATTCAGACATTTCGTTAGAATTTCATTCATTTTCTTTTTGTCATTTATCCATTTTAATATCTCAGTTTTTATTCCATTTGGGTTTGTTTTTTTATTGATCTTTATTATCTTAATCTATTCCTGCACCTCTTGACATGCGAATTGCACTCTTTTCATAAAATTGAATGGCCTTTCCTGTATATGTCCTTTCAGTGCATCAAAATGCTCTACCAATTCCTCAGGAATATTTTGATACCTTCTTTCCTCCATAGGGATTTCCGACAACAATCTTTTCTCCTCACTTTTTCCTACTTTTCCTTTAACCATATCATGGTGTTCTTCCAAATCCTTTGGTATACTTATTTCTTGTACTTCACTATGAAATATATTAATTCTTGTGTTATCTTGAATTGTTAGTGCATGCTTGTACTCTCTATCTCTTTACTCCATATATCATTTATTGTATTCGGACGTTTCTGATAAATTCCTTTCCAAAAAGCTTCAATTTCTTTGCTACATTCCTCTACAATTTCTTCATTTAGCTCATTGTATATTTTCACCTCTTTATTTCTCAAATCCTTTCCACGTAGCTTATTGATATTTTCCCATAATTTTTTGTTTCAGTCCCTCTCATTTCTAATTTGTGAGGTTATTTTTACTTCATGTTCAGTTATAGGTTTTGTAGTAATTTATGTGTTAATCGCTTTCGTTCCTCATACATTAACTGGTATACTTGTTTTCTCTTTCATGCTTTGCACATCTTTTCTTCCTATTATATTCCCTTCTCTTGTCTATATTCTCTTTTATTTTTAGTTAAACAATACTGGATCCGTCTTTCCTTTCCTCACATTTTTTCTTATTTTCCTCCTTCAAGTACTTATCAGCATTCTGTTTAATAATCATCTCCGCTTTTTTTCATCTCAATATCACTTTCTGTTAATATATCTGGATCTTCTTCCAAATGCTTTAGGAATTTATTATTTGATTGTCCTTTTAATACTTCGTAACATTCCAATTTTTTATACTCTTTACTTCTCCTTTGTTTCCCCCTTATCTTATGACTTAAATTTACTCTTAAAAAAACAATGGCCAGATAAAACAAAAGCATCCTTCTTCTCATCTTTATACATACTTTCAAAGTGTAAATATAGTTTCTCATTCATTAAGACAAAATCTATTGCACTCTTCTCTCCTCCTTGTTCTCTTGTTATCACACCTTCACATGTTTCGTTTGCATTTAATAGATTCAAATCCCATCTCTCGATTAATTCTATTAGATATTTTCCATTTCTGCTAAAAGATTGTTTTCCAATAAACCCTAAATGTCCATTAAAATCACCCATTAGCATCGACATGTCATTTTCCATGTCCAGTTCCTCCACTCTTTTCTTTATTGTACTCCTAATTTTTTCATTTTTCGCTTTGTCTTAAACATCCATATACACTAGTAGAATTCTCAATAATTTATCATATATCATTATTTCTGCCAGCATTATGTCACTATTTCCAGTATTCATTATTTCCACACTCTTATGGTATCCATTTGCTTATTAACATCATCATTACAACTCCTCTTTTATCTTTCTCCTTTCTCATCCAAGAATATTCCTTTATATTATTACTAAAATCTATTTTTTTAATAATTTGCTGGGTTTCCGTTAAACATATATTAGTCTTTTTCATACATAAATCTTTCCATTTCTATTGCCTTTTGTATTGTTAAACCTTGTATATTAATTAAGCCAATATTTATAGTTTTTTTCTAATTCTAATTCTTCTCCTAACTCCTTGTTAAAAAATTCCCTCGACGACATAATTTACCCTTCTGCTACTTTCTGTGCTATGGAAATGCAATATATTGGAGCGAAGTGCTACTTTTTTATTGAACTCCAACATTTTTGAACGGAGTACTAAATTTATGTTATGTGGAAAAGAGCGACTTCTTGTAGCGAAATGCTACTTTTGTATTGTGTGGAATTCTGAATTCTGGAAGCAGAGTGCTACTTTCTGTGCTATGTAACTGCAACATATTGTAGCGGAGTAGTAATTTTGTGTTGTTTGGAACTCCAACTTAAAGCAGAAAACTGATACTTTTGTGTTGTATGAAGCTTTCATCTTTTGAAACGGAGTGTTACTCATGTGTTGTATTAAATGATGACTTCTTGGGAATGGGTGCTACTTTTGTGTTGTATGAAACTCTGTCTTATTTGAGTGAAGAAATACTTTTGTGTTATAATGACAAAGGACCTCTGGAAGCCAAGTGCTACTTTGTGTGGAATGGAATCCATCTTCGGGGGCTGACTGATACTTTTGTGATGTAGGGAACTCCGATTTCTTGGAGGGGTGTAATTTGTGTTGTATGGATCTCCGACTTCTAAGAACGGGAGTGCTACCTTTGTTGTATTTGTAACGCTTACTTCATCGAGCGTACTGCTACATTTGTGTTGTATGGAACTCAAACTTCCGGGAGCTGATTGTTATTTTTGTTTGGTTTGTGTTGTGGGGAACTCTGATTTCGGCGAGCACTTTGCTCCCTCGGTAACTTACAGAACTATGAATTATGAGAGTGTAATGATACTTTTATTTCGTATGCAACTCCATCTCAAGGGAGCTGACTGCTACCTTTTGGTTATAGGGAACTCCCAGCTTTTAATGTTGAGTGCTACTCTTGTGTTGCATGCAACTCCGACTTCATGGGATGGTGTGCTACTTTTAAGTTTTATTCAACTCCGACTTAGAGGATGTCACTGCTACTATAGGGTCTTATGGTTTTTGACTGCTGGAGTGGGATGCAACTTTTCTTGGAGCGTACTGCTACATCCTTTTTTTATATAAATTAAACTTCCTGGAGCGGACTGCTACTTCTGCCTTGTATCGAACTTCGAATTCGGTGAGAGGAATGCTAATTTTGTGTTGTGTGGACCTCCCACTTCTGGAAGCCGATTGCCACTTTTGTGTGTTATGGAACTCCGAAATATTGGAGCGCAAGCAGCTTTTTTATTGTATGTAACTCCGACATCAGGGAGCTGACTGATATTTTTGTGTTGTGGGGAACTCCCACTTCTTAGAGCGGAGTACTACGTTTGGTTGTATGCAACTCCAAATTCTTCGGACGGAGTGCTACTCTTATGTTTTATAGATCTCAGAGTTATTTCAGAGGAGAGGCACTTTCCTGTGGTAAGAAATTCCGACTTCTGGAATCGGAGTGCTAATTTTGTGTTTTGGATCTCCAACTTACTAGAAAGGAGTGTTACTTTTGTGTTGTATGGAACACCAACTTGATTAAGTGCTACTTTTGTGTTGAATGGAATTAGACTTCAAGGATCTGACTTCTACTTATGTGTTTTAGGAAACTCCATTTTCCTTAAGGAAATTGCGACTTGAGTGTTGTAATGAACTATGGCTTCTTGGGGGTGGAATGCTACATTTTGTTATATGGAGCTCCGATTACTGGCAACAGAATGCTTCTTTTGTGTGCGATGGAATTCTAACTTATTGTAGAGGAGTGCTACTTTTTTGTGTAGTACTCCGAATTTTGGGAGCAGAGGGATAACTTTCTGTTGTATAAAACTCGGACCTATTAGAACGAAAGCAACTTTTGTGTTGTATGGAATTCGACTTTGGGGAGATGACTTCTACTTTTGTGTTTTAGGGGATTTCAATATCTTGGAGGAGAAATTGACTTTTGTGTTGTATTGAACTCTGATTTCTTGAGGTGAAATGCTAATTTTGTATTGTATAGAGCTCCCACTTCTTGAAGTGAGCTTTTACTTTTGTGCTGCATGGAACTCCGACTTTGGAGAGCGAAATGCTTCTTTTCTTTTCGATGGCATTGCTACCTTTATTTTCTATTGATCTTTGACTTCTGAGAGCGGATATCTACTTATGTGTCGAAAGGAACTCAACCCATATGGGCAGAGTCTTACTTTTTGTTATATGGAACTCCACCCTATTTGAGTAATCAGGTACTTTTGTGTCATCTGCACTCAAAATTATTGGAACGGAGTAATACTTTTGTGTTTTATGGAACTCCTACTTCTTGAGGCGGAGAGCTAATTCTGTGTAGTATGAAACTCCGACTTCATGGAGATGACCGCTAGTTTTGTGTTGTAGGAAACTCCCACTTCTTAAGCCAGAGTGATTCCCATATGTTGTATGCAACTTCGACTTGTTGGAGTAGCCAGCTTCTGCTCTTTAGTATTTAATTCAACTTCTTGAGAGAAGTGCTACTTCTTTGCCTTATGGATCTCCAGTTTCTTGGAGCAGAGGGCTACATTTGTGTTGCATGGAATTCCAACTCATTGGAGCAGAGTGCGACATTGGTTTGTATGGAACTCCGACTTCTGGGAGCTGACTGATACTTTTGTAATTTAGGAAACTCCCATACTTCAGGCAAAGTGCTATTTTTGTGTTGTATGCAAATCCAACTTCTTTGGAAGGGTTGTTACTTTCGTGATGTATGGAAACGTGTGCTACTTTAGGATGCTTGGAACTCCCTCTTGTTTTAGTGGAGAAATACTTATGTGTTTATGAAACTTCGACTTCTTGCATAGAAGTGCTACTTTTGTGTTGTAGGGAAGTTCTTCTTCTTGGAGTGAAATGGTACTTTTGTGGTGTATTGAACTCATAGTTCTTGGATCAGAGTCGTTCTTTGTGTCGTATGTTACTACAACTTATGCGAGTGGAGTGAAACTTTAGAGTCGTTTAGATCTCCAAATATTCGGAGCTGTGTGCTACTTTTCTGTTGAATGCAACTTCGACTTTTTGGATCGGAGTACTATTATTTTGTTGTGTGGAACTCCGAAATCTTAGAGCGGAGTACTACTATTGTTTTGTATATAATTCCGACTTGTTGGCACGGGTGCTATTTTTGTGTTGCATAGAAGTCCGACTTATTGGAGCGAAGTGCTACATTTGTCTCTTAAAGCTTTCCCATCTTTGGAAGCGGAGAGCTAGTTTTGATTTGCATCGAAGTCTGACCTTTTGAAGTGGAATGCTACCCTATGTGTTGCGTGAAACGGCGACATCTAGAAGCAGACTGCTACTTTTATATGCTAGGGAACTCCAACTATTTGGAGTGGAGTGCTAATTTTATGGCGTATGAGAATGTTGTCTGCAAATTTTGTGCTGTAGGGAACTCTCACTTTTTACAGGGAAATGATACTCTTGTGTTTTATGTAACTCTGAATTCCTGGACGTGTGTTACTTTTGTGATGTATGTAAATCCAACTTCTGGGAGAAGATTGCTACTTTTGTGTTGTATTGATCTCTTAATTCTGCAGCGGATAGTTATCTTTGTGCTGTATGGGTCTCGTACTTCTTGGAAGGACTGCTCCTTTTGGGTTGTAGTGAACTCCATCATCCTTGACCACAGTGTTACTCTTTGCTGTATGGAACTTCGGTTTCCAGGAGGAGAGTGCTACATTTGTATCGTATGTAACTCCAAATTTTTGGTGCTGAGTACTACTTTTGCATTGTCTGGAACTATTATTTCCTGTACAGGAGTAGTACATTTATTTTGAATGTAACGCCGACTACTTGCAGCAAAGTGTCAATTATGTCGTATCTAATTCCAACTTGTGTGAGTGGGGTGCTATTTTGTGCCTTATGTAATTTCAACTTATTGAAGCTAAGTACAACATTTGTTTGTATAGAACTCTAACCTTATGGAGCTGAATGATATAAGCGGAGTGCTACACTTGTGTTACATGCAATTGTGACTTCTTGGCAAGGATTGTTACTTCGTCTTTTATGGAACTTCGACATATTGAAGCAGAGTGGTACTTCTTTTGTTGTATTGAACTCCTCCTTGTTTTAGGGCAGAGCTACTTTTGTGTTTATGAAACTCCGACTGCTTGTAAGAGAGTGCTACTTTTGTTTGGTATTGAGCTTCACTTTGTCCCATCGGACAGCTACTTCTCGGAACAGAGTCGTACCTTGTGTAGTATGTTACTCCTATAAATAGTCGTACGGAACTCCCTCCAACTTTTAGAGCAGAGTGCTATTATTGTGTTGAATGAAACTCCCACTTCTTGGAGAGTTTCCTACTATTGTGATTTATAGATCTCTGACTTATTCGAGCGAAGTACTAAGGTTATCCCCTAAGGACATCCCTAGTTCTAGAAGCGGAGTGCTGGTTTGGGTTGGTATGGAACTTCGACTTATTGGAGCGGAGATCTAGTTTGCTTTTATATTGAACTCCGCCTTCTTGTAGCGGAGCGCTACTGTTTTGTCGTATGGAAATCCATTAAATTGGACGAAGTGCTACTTTTTTGTTGTATGAATATCCAACATATTTTAGCAGAGAACTACTTTTGTGTGGTGAGGAAGTCCGACATCTAGAATCGTAGTGGTATGGACCTCTATCTTATTGGAGCGGAGTGATACTTTTGTTATATGGAACTCCCCTTCTTTGCAGTGGATGCTACTTTTGTGTTCTATGGAACTTCCATTTATTGGGGCGGAGTGCTACTCTTATGTTGTATGGAAATCCTTCTTCGGGAAGCGGACTGCTACTTTGGTGTAGTATAGAAATCCAATTCTATGGAACGGAGTACTATTTTTGTGTTGTGACAAATTCAAACTTCTTTGAGTGGAATACTACTTTTCCGCTGTGTGAAACTCCAATTTCTTAAGGTGGAATGTTAATTTTGTGTTTTATGGAACTCCCACCTCAGCTCTTTGGTCTTGTATCGGAAGTGACTGGCTTCAGCTTCAGTCCAAAAGCAATGATGATAAATTCACAAGTTCATGTTTATTATAAACTGTTAGGGTGGAATAGAGTGTTTATTCAGTAGGTAGAAAGGTTATAATTACTAAAAGAGAAAAAAGTAGATTTGCGAAGGAATGCAAGACGCCTGGTGATTAGGCTTATCGCGGTCATTATTATTATTAACTGTAGAATAATATAAGTGTGTTGTTGATTTTGTGATTGCGTTCAAGCTTTTAATTTTTCTTATTTGTATTGATTGTTTTGTTTTCATTTGTTTTCGTATGTGCTTAATTTGTAATTTGTTTGCTACTTAGTTTATTTGTGCGCTTTTTTATCTGCTGTAGGTTTGTTTATCTTTTTCCTGTAATTTTTGCCTTTTCAGGAGTGGTATTCTGGTTGTTATTTTTGTCACAATCGCGTTTTAGGAATAACATTGAGTTTAGTTATACAATTCCGACATAATGGTAAGCATGACAAACGCTGGTGAGCCCGATGGCACCAGGCGCCGGTTCTTTTGGGGGAGAGGTGCCAGGAAGTATTACATTTTGACACCAAACAGCGTTAAAGTGGAACCTTCGTCGCCCCGGGGCAGAAGGACATGTTCCGCGTCAGAAGTGTGTGATATAGATACCCATTATAGCGTACGAGAAGTGCAGGCGAGCGGCTTAAAAGCTTCGTTTGAATGAGTCTTTTTTGAGACTCAGGATGGCCGAGTGGATTCGCCGCTGGCTAACAGTGGTCCAGCGACGCGGGAAGCGGTTCGCAACTCGCCTACACTATTATTTTTCTTTGCCCCCTTTCCTACTCTCCTCTATCTACACCATCAGCAGGATTCCTTGGAATAGAGAGTGTGTGTTTGTCATGCAGCGAAGATGGAAAAAAGCAGTGTTGTAATTGGTTATGTGTGTAATGAGAAGTGTAAGATCTAGCCACCCCAGTATAGGGCTGAACACAGCTCGTGCACCAATTGGTAGCCAGATCTCTACGTGCGCTGACGTTTATGTTCCCTCATGCCGGGGTTAACCCTTTACTGCGAAATTAGCGGACCAACGCAATAACTTTATCTGTGAGCACTTGGTACCTGAAGGCGGCTACTGTATGTCCTCCCGGCTTGAGTGAAAATTATGGAAGCTCAGTCACTGTGTTGAGTTGAGCTCTCTGCCGGGGCCTGGGGAATTTGGTGCGCTTCTTTCTCATTCCCCCTCATCATTCATTTTCGTTTTAAACACTTGACTATTAATTTCAGGCCGTGTCAGTACAGAGGCCTTTGAACATCTATTCACAATGCAATTTAACACCTGTAGGTCGAAATAGACCAGGATTTGAGGAGTCCTATGCGTTGGAGCACGATTAATAGGAAGATCGGTTTTTGTCCAAATAACCCCCTCTTTGCGTGAAATGGGTTAATCAAGAAATTATTTAAATACTTTGATTCTGCATTCGCAAATGAAATCACTTTTCACTTAATCTCTGGAGGCCCCTAGTCTGCAACCCCTAAAGCTCATGCCTTCAATTGAGCCTGATAATATAACTAAACCTACTACTTTATAAAAAAAAGAAATTTATATTGAATATAGTTGTTACTCTTTAAATATTTATTTTCTTCGTCTTAAAAAGAAAACGAGCAGCTAATAAGTAACTATTTTATTTTGTATAGGAGCATATTCTTATTATATTTTTTATGTGTATTGTAGACCACAGTTGAGTTTCTATCAAATAATACATTTAAAGGTGGTGAAATAATTTCAAAGATACATCCTTATCTTCACTTAATCCAAAGATGTTAGGCAAATTGGTAATTTTGAATAAGAGTGGGGCACGAGTTTTAGGCTATAGGTATAGAGTATTTTGACGTTATATTTCTCTTTTATGTGAAATGTGCGAAAAGGGGAACTCTTCTCGATGTAGCAGGCTGGGTTATGTGATCATCGAGATTCCTGAGGATAATTGAAAATATTGAGCTGGATTCTTTATTTATTGGTAAACAGCTGGAACAAGCCTCGAAATGGCGAACGGTAATGACAACTTCTTTCTTCAAGAATAATAATGGTTGCTAACTTCCCCCGCCCCATACACCTATATCAATAGTCGTTCTATCTACTCATTATTCTACACAAAATTCAACCAATCAGGATTGAGATACATTTAATTGTGATACTTATGTTCATTTTTTAAATAACAGACCTTAGCGTTAACAAATTGACCAATCAGCTTTTAGACATAAGCACTGCAATAATTGTCCAATCAGTGTCACAGTAGATTTAAAAAGTTAAAAAGGCTCAAACCGTTTGCATGCAAACATCGTAAAGTAGGAAAAGTTTAAGGTAGGACCAAAATAAAACGCCTTCTCAAGAAAACTTTTAAGAAGAAATATATGCGCTCCTGGGGCTGATTGGAGATTTCTCCTGTTCCTATTGAGCGAAGTAGCCCCCCCGAAGGCGTTGCTCTTCCGTCTTCTAAATTCTTGGCTCGTTTTTCATACTTTTTACCTCAAACTTACTTCTCACTAGCACTAAATAACTTGGTCACCGGCAAGATCTGAGTTGCAGTGGGTACTAAGGTATAGTAAACCCCTGCAGGAGACCATCTTAGGGGTCCAGAAAAGGTGAGCCGATTCTCGGTCACGAGCCAGAACCCAACTGTTGACCGTTGTTAGAGCTAGGCCCAGACAGGTAGGGTTGACCAAAGAGAGTGCGAAAATTGGAAGGTAAGCGAGATAGAACTAAGACAGATAGGGGCTCCTCCCACTAGTGGAGACTGGATAAGACTCCACAGCTGAAGATCGACAGAAGAACCCCTCTCCTCGGAAAGGAGATGACTCCCGGGAAGATGGACCCACCGGAATTCAAAAGGCTTCCCCTGAAACTCATTCCCAACGGAAGGAAAAGATCACCATAAGAAGTAGTGCAATGCATATTTAGAGATCTGGAGATACCACTAATCAAATGCATTGAGGCACCATCTGGATTCACACTTATTTGCCAAGAAAATATAGACGTAGAACAGCTACTTTCATCTGCTGGGAGCATTACGCTTAGGAAGTTTGACTTGGAGGCTACAGTACCACCACAAATCATGGCTAACAGAGGTGTCATCTTTTGAAAAATAGAATCCTGAGCAGAGGACACTCATGCCAAGAAATAAGAAAAGAACTTCAGGAGAGACAGAAATGGATCAAAATAGCAGAGGTGGTCAAATTTAATGATCACACTCACGTTTTCAAGGTCCTTTGTGAATCTATTGAAATGGCTTCAAGGATCATAGAATTCTCAACATGAGAATTCTATCTGCGCACATACAAAGAGACGTCTTCACAAGCATACAGATATGCTTCCTATGTTATGCGTTGGAAGAACACACACGCAAAATTTTCCTCCAAAAGACGTAATCATCTGTTTTGAATGTGGAGCTGAATCCCATTCTTGGCGTTACTGAAACAACACAGTTAAAAGATGCATTAACTGCCAAGTGGGACACAGAACTATGGCCATGATCTGTCTCAAAAGAAGAGAAATTATAAAGAGAAAAGAAACAGAGTCAAACAAAAGCAATACTAACGTAAATAAAAACTCATACGCATCAATGGCAAAAAGTGACCAACAAGGACCGGCAACACAAATAAATTTAGGTAGTACTCTCAACGTAAAAATACTTACTTGTATATTACATGCACACTTGATGAACATAGCTAACCCTGGAAGTTATGCAACAACAGTCAACAGCATGTTACAGGAAAACGGGCTCGAACCGATGAAATTCCCCAAAAAGTCGACTCATCGGCGATTTTCAGAATCAATGTCACAAAAAAGACAAAACATGAGTTAATTGAAGAGGTGAAAGGAAACCAACAGGCAGAATAATCAGAAGAGGACACAATTAGCGAAGACTAAGAGACTGAAAATTCCTCCGACGACACAGAGCAAGAATACACACATGGATTACTCGCAGGAAAATCCAAAGAACTAACAGATCTAAATCCGCAAGTAAAAGGGGCTACATCACCCAGAGTTGGACTACCAGAAGGACCCTCTAATGCAGTCGGCAGAGGGGGAACCCAGGAGAAACGAAAGAAGAACCAGAAAAAGAAGAAGAAAAACCGATAACTTAACAGATAGGACAAACTAAACAGAAAACGAATAAACGAACTGAAATGGGCACTTGGGTTATGTATATTAAGAAATAAAAAATACTGCAAATTAACATATGTGGATGGAAAGCCAAGGAAATTATGTACGGAAACTTATTCAGAAAGATTGACCCAGATGTTATACTAATATCAGAACATGGAAGAAACACAGAAAACGAGAAACTAAAGACATGGAACTACAATGTTATTGACACAAAACCTTCAGGAGAAACACACGACGGGGCGGCAATAGCTGTCAAACAAGGATTACAGTACAAAACAATACAAGAATTGTAGGATGCATATTCAGCTAAAGAAATTAAAATGGAATTAAGCGACATCATTGTCGCAACTGGATACCAGCCACCCAGGCGTCCCCAATTTTCGGTACAACACTTTACTAACCTCTTCAACTATAGGATACCGGTCATTTTGATGGGCGATTAAAAGCCCATTGCGGGGCTTCTGGTTACAGGAATAGAAACAGTCGGAAGACAACTTAACACGCTTATCAATAGACGTATTCTGCAAAGACTGGGACCAAATTTCCCTACATATTTACAAAGAGAACACGCAACAAAACCGGACATCGGCCTGACTAACTTCAATCTGCCCTTTAACTATTTTATGGAACCAGTGGGTGTTCCTTGCAGTGACCACACTGCGACTCTAGTGCACATAATCAAGAATCCTATAAAAATCCCTTCGAAGAAATGGAAGGCATACCATAGAGCGGATTGGGCTAAGTACAAAGAATGACTTCAGACGTACGTGCCCAGCTCGCTCGGGAAAGCCACTCTAGAGGAAATTTACGGGGAGTTGGATAGGATCAGAGAAGAAATTAAAAGGGCAGAGAAGGAGGCCGTCCCCATTAACTCGTTCCAAACCATTAAACAATTTAGGTGGGCACCAGAAATGGTGGCTTTGAGCGAGGAGAAAGGTCGGGCGGCAGAAAATATAAGAAGATTCGGAACATCAAGGGAAGCATACAACGCACTCAGGAGACAGAAAAGTGAACTAATAGCACTAATTTATTAAAAACAGAAAGAGAAATGGGATCAGCACATCGAAAAAATAGATGTGTAAACACCACTAAGAGAATTTTGGAAACATAACTGATTAAAGACACGGATAACAGGGGATAAAATGAAAATTAAGGATGCAGGGAACAGCATTTTAGAAGATGAGGAAGAAATAGAGGCATTATTTAGAGAGCACTGGAGAAATGTATTCAAAATTAGCGAAAAAGTGAATAAGGACTATGACATTGAATTCAAATATCAGATCGTGGACGAACTCAATGAAGAGATCGAAAGGACATACACGTTCTACTTTGTCAAGGAAAGGAGAAACAACAATGATGGAATAGACGCAATCATTACACCTGAGGAATTAAAATAAATGATAAAGAACTTCGGACAGAGAGCGCCAGGCAGATCGGGACTCACCAGATTATATTACATCGAAGCACCCCCGGACATACTGGAGGGAGTGAGAAACGTCTTCAATGCGTGTTTGAACACGCGAAGATGATATTCATACTCAAGGCGGAAAAAAACCCAGATCAAGTGGGTAACTACCGCCCCGTCTCGCTGCTAGATTTCATCAGTAAGGTTTGGAAAAAATAATATATAACAGACTGTCCAAATTCCTCGATGATAATGGTCGAATAAACAGCTGCCAATATGGCTTCAGGAAGAAACAGAAGCACGGAGATGGCCCTTGAAGTCATCCTTGAAAAGATAGCGAAAGCAAAGAGATAAAAAAATGAGCGTAGACATCGTATGCCGGAACGTATCCAAAGCATTCGACAAAGTATGGCAGAGAAGTATACAACTCAAAATACTCAGATTAGGAATGAACAACAAGATCGAAAGGATTTTATGTGATTATGTAATGGAGATACGTGCTTATGTAGAAATAGGACGACATCAGGGAGAAATATTCGAGCTCGCTGCGGGTTTGCCCCAAGGCGGATATGTGAGTCCGTCTCTCTATTTAAAGTACACAGCAGATATACCACTACCAAGAAATAAAAGCTGCTTGAACATCCAATTTGCCGACGACGTCACTCAAATCATAGTTTGCCCCTACAGGAACGGCCTAATGCAAGCTAGGATGACTGCGGAAGAGATAAGAAGGATTAATAGATACGAAGAAAAATGCAAAATTAAAACCAACAAGGATAAATTTAAAATGGTACCCGTGTACAGGAGGAGCATCTAAGATGTATATGTTGAAGGACAGCGCTACAGATGCGAGAAAGAATGTAAGGTGATGGGAATAGCCATTAAGAAATCAGGTTATAAAAAGCACGTAACTGAGAGGGTAAATCGATGGAAGAGCGGCCTGGCATTACTGTACAAGTTAGTTAACCTAGGCATGATAAACAAGAGAAAAATTTATCAAGCCATAGTAAAGTCCGCGGTTATTTATCCAACCATCGCAATGTACACGATCTCAAGAAGTAACCTATTAACACTCCAAAAGTCCAAAACAAAGCTATCTACTTAATAACAAACACCAGAAGAGGAGAAAGAAGAAGACTACGAGACCTGCACAGGGAGGCAAGGATAAAGCCACTTAACAGAATAATTGTAAAAAGAGCGAGGAAAGTCTTAGAAAAGACACAGAATGAAGTAGGAGTTGAATTAACCAACCAAATTGCCCAAAGAAAAGGATGGAGATCGCACGGATTATTCCTAAGTTTCCCAAGGATAGATGAGGGAGGAGAAGAAGACGAAGAAGAAATCTACACTTAGAGAAAGAGATTAATACTTGACGACGACTAAGAGTAATTAATTAACCGAAGCAAACCAGAGAATAGCAAATAGTAATTATAACTAGGATAGGAAGAGGAAAGAATAGATAGAGAGATAGAAACCTACACCAGTTTTTAGTAAGAATATTTACTAATAACGGTTTGAACGCCTCATAAATACCAATACTAATTTCTAACTTTATCACGCTAGCTATACTACCTAAATTGGACAGAGATAAGCCTGACCTCCAGACAATAGCATCTCTTTGCAAACCTCTTCCTTCCTTCATCCTTCAACATCTATTCGTTTTTACTATCACATTCGCACACGGGACTCACAGTAGATACTTGGGACAGGGGTCACGATAAACTGCAATGTTATAGTTAGAGACAAGCGACACATCGTGGTTTGGATTCCACGTTAAGCTGTAGGTTCCATGACTAAATAAGTCCACTTTTCTCTCCTACTATTTACTTCGCTGTCCTATCTTAAAACCTTCTTCTTCCTCTTCCTCTCACTCCTAACCACCGTACTCACAGTGCTTGGGGCCTACTTTGGCTCTAGACATTGTGACTATTGGGATCTATAAAAGAGTACCGCCCCCACCCTCTATCCTTGGCCGTTCCATGAGCGCCAAGGGGGGCGGGTCGGGGGAGCTGTTCTTTGTCTTCCACCTCTCTTTTCATTTTATTTCCGAATTTTTATTGCTCAATCAGAGCCCAGATCCAGCTACGCTACCGAATGTGTATTATCGGTAAAGAAGGTAAAGGTTTGTAAAGCGACCTTGATGGCGTGAACCCTCCCCTACGAGGGCTTACAAGGAAAATAACAATGTCGCTCTCTGTGACCTGCACGATTTGTGCTCAAAAAGGTCCATTACATGGGCCCTTTACCCCAATATGGGGCACAGGAGGCAACGGTTTCGGAAAACGCTCCTTCACCGACCGAGTACACTGGGATTTTCGCTCTTTTATTTATAAGAGAAGAATACTGCACACTGGGGAGTTTAACTTTCCATTTACAAAAGAAAGAATACTACAAACCCGGAAGTCTATCTTCATCTTTACGAAAGAGAATAATGCCAACCCGGGAGCTCTGTCTTCCTATTTACGAGAGAGAAATAATACATACCGGGAAGTTTGTCTTCCCATTTATAAGGTTCAATGTGTGAACCGTTTAAATTTTTCATTCGAATGTTTTACTTGGTTCGACCCCCACAGTTCTACGGCCCGCGAACACGGAGTGTTTAATACATAAATAATATCTACACCCTATAATTATAAACAATATATATATATATATATATATATATATATATATATATATATATATATATATATATATATATATATATATATATTTTATATATATACAAACTTATTTTAATATGCTATCGCGTACTAAAAAACTCTTAGCTGCGATCAACATGAATCTGGACTTCTACAGGGTAAAGTTTCGTCAGGCAATGTTGCAACCTGGCCAGACTTACCGCCAGTTCGGATTCATCCACAGAGGAAGTCTGCAGTTTTGGTTGGACTCCGCCCAGGTAAACGCCGACTATGAGTCTCTGTTCGACTTCATTTTGTGGGATAAATTGATGCCTACGCTGCCCTCTGAAGTTCGTGCATTCGTGAAGGACCAAAGAGTTGCTTCCTTCAAAGAATGCATCGACGAAGCGGATTTGAACGCGGCCAAGAAGCGTCATCCTCCATCCCCCAAGAGTAAAGGCCACTTCCATAAATTTCACCCGGAGAACGCTCCCAATTTTTAAAGGTCCCAAGTTCCTCAAAACCAAAATATCATCCCCTATCTGAACCTAGGGATGTTAGGTCACCCGTCTTTAATCCCCCTGCGTCGGATTACCACAGACGGCCCATCGTCTGTTTTTCTTGCGGAACCCCCGTGCATGTGAGGACAAACTGTCCAAAAATTCTCAGTTCTATTCTGCTCCAAGCCACCAAGTCCATCAAGTAAGCATCTCTCTTTCTCCTCCGTCTACTCGCCCTGAAATGCCTGCTTTCCCATCAGCGAATAGCCCCCCGGGACCTGAAGTTAATTTTTTATTTAACTAGAGCTCCCCCGGTGGGCTCGAATTTGAAACCAGTTCGGTTAATGGTTGCCGGGTTTCAACCCTAGTCAGAGATACGGGATGCACGTGCATCGTCGATCGGAAAATTTCTTGCCCCCAGTGAGCCCCGACCACGATAAATTTGCAGTAGTCCAGGGCTACTTAAGACGAGCATACCGCTTCCCAGTGGTCCGTTGTTTCATCGAATGCCGATATTTCACCGATTGGGCTGACGTCGTATCAGCCCCTAATAAATTATGCGCCATATTAGTTGGCCAGAGCCCACAGCTCTCCCCTAGTTCCGTTGCTCAGCCCGCCATCACGAGGGCCCAAGCCCTAAAGAACGAGGCACCCCCCTTGACTTTACAACCCACCTTTTACCCGACTATGAGACTCTGAACAACGAGTCTTTTGTAAAGGCACAGAATGAGTATTCTTCCCTACAGCCGTTGTGGGAAAAGTCGAGGACCAACGAGCGCGAACCCGTTTGTGGTCACAAGGAGGTCTTCTACCTCGTTGAGGGTAAACTGGTATTTCATTCCATTTCTGTTCCTAACCAGTCCCCTACGCACTTGCTATGTATCCCCCGATCCTATGTCCCACAAGTACTCAAAATTGCCCACGATGGGTTGTTAGTTGGCCACTTTAGTCATAACAAGACGGTCCAGCGAATATTTCGTCATTTCTTTTGGCCTGGCGCTGCCAAAGAAATCGCCAACTTCTGTAGGTCCTGTGACATTTGTCAAAAGATTTCGGCGAAAGGACGAATTCCTCCAGCCCCCCCTACAGAAGACCCCAATTCTGTCAGAACCTTTTTTTAGGGTAGCCATCGACCTAATTGGCCCAATACACCCCCTGTCTAGTGGAGGACATTCCTATATCTTAACGCTCGTGGATTTTGCGACCAGATCTCCAGACGCTGTCCCCCTTAAGAAGATCAACAGCATGACTTGCGCGGAGGCCCTGATCTCCATTTTCTCCCGCGTTGGCATCCCTAACGAGATCTTATCAGATAGGGGTAGACAATTTATTTCGGAGCTTATGGAGTATGTGGAGAAACTTCTATTAGTCAAGCCCCTTTTCATAACCCCGTTCCATCCAGCCGCAAAAGGCGTCTGTGAAAAATTAAGTGGGACTATGAAGGCCGTCCTTAAAAAACTGTGCCATACCCGGCCTCGGAAATGGCATCGATACATGCCGGTCGCCCTTTTGGCCTGCAGGAAAATTCCCCACCGAACCCTGGGGTTCGCTCCCTTTGAACTCCTTTACGGCCGCAATGTTCGCGACCCGATGAGCATTCTCAATGAATTGTTTTCCAACCCCCGGCTAGATGGGAAGGTCAACTTCTCGTACGCATACGTATTGGACTTTCGAAACCGTTTGGAGGAATGCGCGGACATTGCATACAAAAATGCGAACTTGAACCTGGAAAATTACAAGACCTATTTTGACATTAAGTCAAAAGAAAGACGGTTCAAGCCCAGGGACGAAGTTTGCTTCTCCTACCCACGGAGACAAATAAACTTCTTTCCCAATGGAAAGGCCCCTTTTCAGTCTTCGAAGCCCGTGGCCCCGTGGGCTACCTCATCCAAACACCCTCCGGTAATAAATTGTTTCACGTCAACCTGCTTAAACGTTACCACCGCCGCGCCTGCATCAACAATATTGTTGCCCTGGACGAAGAGGCCGTGATGGAAGCCTCTTATCCCCCTGAGCCTCTTATCCCCCTGAGCCTCTTAACCTAGTCCAGACAATTTGCATAGAAGCTGATAATGACTACCCGCTCCCGTTGCTCTCTGGAACGTACAGAGATCCCCCTCAGGAGATCGATCTAAATTCCCACCTGGACCCCGCTCAGAAAGCCAAGTTATCCCGGTTGTTAAAGACCTACCCGGACGTCATATCCAAGAAGCCTGGTTGCTCGAACCAATTTGAGCATGATATAGTATTGACCACGCAAGAACCGGTTCGATCCGAGCCGTCCTCTTGCCCATTCATTCACGATCTGCGTTCAATGCGGAGGTCGAAAACTTACTAAAATTAGAAATAATCGAACCCTCCTCTTCTGATTACTGTTTCCCCATTGTTATGGTTCGGAAGCCAGACCAGTCCTTTCGAATGCAGGTGCACTTTCCAAAACTTAATGCCGTGACGGTTTTCGATGCTGAACTGATCCCGTTGTTAAACTAGAACCTACATTTGTTCGAGAACGCCAAATTTATTTCTGAGATAGATTTTGGCAAGGCGTACTATCAAATTCCCCTTAAGGATAGTGTTCGTAAATACATTGCCTTCCCTACAGAAATAGGGCTTATAAAATCTAAGCGCCTTCCATTTGGTTTAGTCACTGCTTGTAGTAATTGCAACAGAATGATGCGCCGCATCTTAGATGTTCTGAACAATGTGTCATTCTATTTTGATAATGTGTAGGTAGTTACACGCACATGGGATGAACATCTAATCTCCCTTCGTTCCCTCTGTAATAGGCTCCGAGAGCATGGTATTGACCATGGGTCCTTCCAAGTGTCATTTTGCTTACGACACTACCTTGGATTTGAAATTGGGGAAAACCAAATATCGCCCCAGCAAAAAAAGGCCAGGGCCATTTCAGATATGCCCCTTCCCCGTACTAAGAATCAGCTATGTTCCTTCTTAGGCTCAACATCTATCTAACAGCGCTTCGTCCCAAACTTAGCCGCCCTAGCGTCCCCCCTAAACTCTCTCCTTAAGAAAAATCCCAGATTCCCTCGTTTGGAGCCCCAAGACAATTTCCCACTTCCAGGAGATGAATGATAGACTGATATCTGCCCACATATTGCGGCTCCCGAACCCGAACGATTGTTTGGAATCCGTACAGATGCCATCAACGATGGCATAGGTTGTGTGTTGCTGTACTACGAAGAAGATGAGAATAGCTATCCTATCGTTTATGCAAGCTGGAAGGTGTTGCCGCGTGAAAGAAACTATGCAGTAATAGAACTTGAGGCTCTGGCAATAGTTTTGGGTGTACGGAAATTTAAAATGTATCTGACATGCCAGGAGTTCGTGATCGAAACGGATCACTGTCCTTTGGCGTACTTAAGAAATTGTAAAAACCAAAACGGAAGGCTTATGCGTTGGAGTCTGCTATTGATGGAATATCAATTCCGAATTTTGTATTTAAAAGGTAGTGAAAACTGTGTAGCAGACAGTCATAGTAGGAATCCAGTAGATGACCCTCCTCTTCCAAGGTAGAACTCGATACTTCTGATAAGTTCATGTATATATTCGAGTTCGTTGCTCTCCCATGTAAAATTTATTTTTGTGCGTATGTGCGTACGCTCGTATTTTAGTGTATTGCTTGTATATATGTGTTGTCATTATTGAATTTTTTTTATTATTTCCTGGATTGTCCCTCCGCTTGATTGATTCCTTATTCTAAATTGTAGTGTTGCTTTTACAGGAAACTATATATATTTTAATTATGTAATTTATTACCCATTAACCTTGTATGTGTAAGTTCTATCTGTCGTCTGGGATCAAACGGAACAAATCCTACCTGTACCTTGATGGCCCTTCTTGTCGAGAAAAACGCCACCTTTGGAAAGGAGGCATGTAAGGGAAAAGGGGAAGCCAAGAAGAATACCTCTTTATTTTGTTTCTCGAATTCCTTCCATCCCTATCTCTTCTAACTTTAACTCCATGTGGAGTAAAAAGCTCTGTATTCAAGGAGAAAAATAAAAGAAGAAAGAATTTGAATATCAGTCAAGTTGGCCGCTAAAAGCTTTCACCTCGCCGATGAAATTCTAATCTCCGTAGTCGGGAAAAGGATAGCCGAAAGTTCCCGCCTACATCGTTTGAAACGATTAAGACCGAGGTCGGACGACAAAAGCTAATCCCTCTCAGCGCCGGAAACTTTCTTTCAGACGTCTGTGCCTTGCAGCAAAGGAGCACCATAAAATGGCCGTCATATAAATACCCTGGGTTTTTCAAAGATCGACAGATTGAGTTTGAGATCTCGTCGCCTTCGGTTCAGATTGTATATCTGTTTCCCCAAGTTCCTGGTATTCGCATATCTTGTTGAGGTTGGATCTCACCAAGCAGATCTATCTCTTTTGTGAAGGCTTACTCTGTTCAGAGCAAAGCCTCGAATCGTTTTGTCCTCGAAGGACTTGCCGGGATTCTTCTCGTCTCATCAGAATTCCCCCTTCCCTCAAGGATCTCCAGTTTCCCGTGTGAGATTTCGGGCTGAGCCGCGTCCTAGTCTCGATTTTTGGAGGTTGCACTTCTCTGGAGCAGATGTGCCTTCGTCCGTCTTCAAGGAGGATCGTGAACTCGTCTTCTGGTCCCCCCGCCCCACTCATCCTCGTCACCATCAGGATATTCGGCCAAGAATCACGACCATTTTCCGTCTCCATTTCCCCGCTGACTCGCTAAAGGAGTCCCCTTCCTCGAGGACTCCCTTTAAGGTAAACGATTGCATCTCCCTTTAATCGACCCGCTTTCCGACTTTTAAATATTCCCTATGTATAACTGATTTATAGTATTCTATTTAAAAGCTAATTAACAAGTAATTAACGTTACCCGATTGCCAATTTTCTATAGTCTGTCAGTATTATCCTTATTTACATTTCCTATATTTCCCATATATATATATATATATTTATATATGTTTATATATAAATATATATATATATATATATATATATATATATATATATATATATATATATATATATATATATATATATGTTAACTAGCGACTTATTAAAAATTATATTCGTTGTTTTCACTCTTTAAATATTTCCTTGATAAACTCATTAAGCGCTATTGGCCCCTGTATTAATATCGCACACTTATACCTCGTAATCAACGGATTACTTTTACGAAGTGAACGTACTTGTACGTAGCAAAGGACGCGTACGTACTTTAGAGGATATATGTGTATGTAACTGTATATATACATATTCTCGTGGCTTTTATCTCTTTCCTCCCAACCAAGAGATACATATATGTATATATAGACGTATTGTCTGGGAAGTGACCTATTCCTCGACATATATATATATATATATATATATATATATATATATATATATATATATATATATATATATATATATATATATATATATATATATATTACGATTTTTAATGTCCCTTTTTTCAGGCACAGTTTGATGAATCGGTAAACAATCAACGGCCTGGAGAGTATACAGTATAAAGATTTATTTGAGTAAAAGTTATCTGATATAGAGGACCTGACTAAATGATTTGCGCCGGGTATCAAAATTCCGACTTTATGACTGCTGCCCAATTCTCTGTGAACACTGTAAAGGCTGTAATATATGACATGGCCAGCTTCCTCGGAGACAACGAAGCCATGGCCAACAGAAAGGGACATAACAAGCTTTCTGACTGCGTATGCACCCCGGAATTCACCCAAAACTGTAGGAGAAGTTAGTGGAAGACCAAAGCAAGGGAACCCTGGCTTTAGGGAAAGAAATGGGGGTTGTAGCCTACGGCCTACAAACTTTGTGCAAGAGCCCTCAGGGAGATCGTTAATCGTAACACCAAAGTCAAAAGTTGAACGAATAAAATTCAACTCATCATAAATTACAAGACAACAAAAGTCAACAATCTCCTTATGAAAAATAACGTCCGCCAAGACTCCTAGAACCTCAAGTCTACCAACATAATCTACGAGTTTAACTACCCACATGAAGACTGCAAGCTTCAGAATAACTCCATGTATATTGACGTGACAACCACCACCCCTTTGAGGCGTTTAACAATGCATTTTCAAAACGGAGCGCCTAAACACCATATGGAGAGCATTCACAAGACTAGCATTACAAGAGATATATTTGTTGAGAACACCAAGATAAAAAGAAAAGGAGAAAAATACATCTGGACTAAACATTTTAGAAGGCATCATCATTAATAAAGAAAAGCAATTACAATTACATATATGGGGAAGTGGTGAGTATGTGAGCGTGAAAGATAGTGGTGTATTCGAATCGTGTGGTTTGGGAATAGTGGTGAGAATAAGGAAGATTTGCAAAGGTGCCTGGAGATCAGGCTAATCTCTTTCATTGTTTGTTTTGTTTGTTTTATTATTATTGTTTTTTATATATGTATGTATATTTGTAGACAAGTATGTATGCATATATATATATATATATATATATATATATATATATATATATATATATATATATATATATATAAGGCGTTCAAACCTTTGGATTCGTGTACTAATTTAGCTTTTATAATGTTAACTTGACGTGTAGTTTGGTTGATTAGATTCCTTTTATGTGTTTTTTTTTTGTTTCTACATCAAGTTTTACGTGTGTCTTATTTGGTTTTGTAAATGTTTTTGCTATATTTATCTTTGTTTGTTAGTATTCATGTTTTGTGTGTTCTGTGATTCGTACCTACCTTTTTTTATTATTTTTATTCTTCACTGTCTTCACTAGGTAGTTGTGGTCTTCTTTGGTATTGAGGTAAAATCGGTTTGGTTCGTCGTTATCGGTTGCTTTTCTTGATCGGTTTTGGTCGATAGTTTTTCCTATGCAAAAAACTGTGACAATTGCGTCTCCAAGCTTGCTGACGCTGCTTGGGAATCTTGTGCGACTGGGACTTTGATGGTTTTCTGCGATGGGTGCTCTAATTTCCGCATTGTTATACAATGTAATTTTCTCTTTCATATTTGACGCTCTTTCCTTTAAGATCGTATTGAACAGTTTGATGCCCACCACTCTGTGCAGATCCACTTGGTTCCTCCTATCTCTCCTTCGTGTATTGGTGAGGAGATACACAACCCTCAAAAAGACAGGTTCCGCAAGAAACGTAGGGCAGATGCAACCCTCTCCCTTCTAATGGAAAAACTCGCCCGCTGCAGAGCAGATGAGAAGTACGTAGATGTAGAGTTGCGTAATGTTACAGAAGGCCTTTAATGAGGTTTGGCTGATAGATCTCCAATACAAGATCTTAGGCCTTCAGCTAAATCGATTCTGGAAAGGGTCCTATGTGATTACAAAAAAAAATTGATCATAATAAATAGGAGGCGTAGTGCCTAAGAAAAACAAACAAACCCCCCAAATATATAATATAATACAATAGTAATAAAGTAAACGGCTAACGAGTTAGCACCACAAAATAATTGAAAGGCTTGAATGACAACTACGGAGGACAGAGAATATATATATATATATATATATATATATATATATATATATATATATATATATATATATATATATATTAGGTTGAGGAATAAGTTCTGCCGTTTTTTTTAATGTTGGGTTGATTTAAGTTTTGTTGACGTGATTTGTGCACGTATTAAGAAACAATAATGAATAATGAGAGCAAAATTTGCTCTTAACAGCATAGACTATTAGGCTTTTGCTTAGGCTACGTCTTGAAGTTAAGTAATAAGTCATTGCTGTTTATTTACAAGTTGTGATAATTTAATTTTGGTTCTGTACCCTCAAAATGGAATGTCAAGTTGAAAGAAAGGCGCATTTTCGACACTTGTTATTCATTTTCAATCGAGACGGGAACAATGCAAACGTAGCCAAAGATCGTCGCGATATTTGCACTGTGTGCGGAGAAAATGTTTTATCAAAAAGGACAGCTCAATGGTGGTTTTCACGTTTCAAAAACGTTCATTTCAATCTTAATCACGAAGAACGTTCTGGTCGCCCATTAAGTTGGATGAAGATCGATTGAACGACCTTCTTAATGAAAATCCTCGTCAATCGACTAGAGAATTAGCTGTACAATTGGCGTGTGATCAGAAAACTGTAAATAATCACCTTAATTCGATGGGGAAAGTTCAAAAACTCAGTGCATGGGTTCCTCACGCTTTGAGCGAAAGCAACAAACTTCAACGCTCCACGATTTCCGCAGGTTTGTTTGCTCGTCACAAGGCTACTCGTGGATAAAAGGACAGATTTCTTCACCGCATCATCACTGGCGACGAAAAGTGGTGTGTTTATGTCAGCATGAACCATCGAAAACAATGGCTGAGTCCCAATAAAAAACCACTTCCGCGATTAAAGCAAGAACTTCCTCCACGAAAGACGATACTGTGTGTGTGTTGGGATTGTGAAGGCATCATTCTTTATGAGCTCCTTGCGAACAACGAGATTGTCAATGTAGAATTCTACGTTCAACAAATGTATCGACTCGCCGAAGCTATTCGTGGAAAGCGACCTCATCGACGTTGTGGAGTCCTTCTTCAACACGACAATGCTCGTCCTCGCATTGCCAATATGACAAAAGACGCCATCCAGATGATTAATTGGGAAATCCTGCCGCATCTTCCATATTCGCCAGACTTGGCTCCATCGGATTTCCATCTATTCTGATCGCTGTCCCACAATTTGCGCGGCGTTTCTTTTAATACTGATGTGGAATTAAGAACCTGGTTAGACGAATTCTTCGAGTCAAAATCCAGAGATTTTTATTGCAGAGGCATCGAAAAACTAGTTGAACGTTGGGAAGAAGTCCTAAATAACAACGGAGAATACATTATTGATTAAATTGCATATTGTTATAAATTAAAAATTAAGTTTTTCTAAAATTGTTAATAGTAATGAATAAATTTGATAAAACCGCAAGAACCTATTCCTCAACCCAATATATTAAAAAGTAAAATATAACAAGGAAACAAATGATAGTCATACATCAATTCAGCCATCAGTGGTCTACACTGGAGGCTCCAAAGTCAAAATGGAAAATGAAAATAAGATAGAATTAAAATAAGAAAACATGTGATGTCCTCTACACCATGGTAAACCCTACAATAACTCTTTTTACACCTATCAAATCTCTAACTAATTTCTCACTCTTTTCGTCAAGATCATTTTTGATTCGTTGGTTGTTTTGTCGATATGGCTCGTACTAAGCAGACAGCTCGTAAGGCTACCGGAGGTAAAGCTTAGGGAAGCCTCTGAATAAGACCCCAGACAATTTCGTTTACCTCTACTCGCGGCAAAAAATTCTTCATAAGGAAGTAGAACAAAAGCAACGCAAAAGAGAAGGGCCACCTGACCTAAGGACTCCATGGGGTCATTTCCCCATGAGAATAAGCCTTCTCATTTCGCACCCTTCGGGGAAGGACGAAGCCAATAAGACAGAAAATTATGTAAACCATTTACGGAATCCTTAACATAGCCTTCATTCGCCTCATAAACATCCCCACGGGATACGCCACAATATGTAACACCATTGAGATGTGAACGGCTCGTGTCCGAAGAGGCCCCCAAAGCCCTACATAAGATGGAGCTTGAAGCCTCTGTTCCACATGAAATCGTGGCCAGAAAAAAATGATCATTCTCATGTGCTCAGCAGCAACAGAAGTAGGCTGACATAAGCAAAATTGAGAAGTTTGTAAAGGTCCAGAACACCATCAAGATTATCTTCACGAATATCGAAATAGCCCAGAGAGCAAGAAACGAAGGCCTCCTGGGGTTCCATCTGAGGGTGGCTCCAGAGCAGATTAAGGCAGAAGAGTTCATACCATTTGAATGCTCCTTCAAGTATTTCGCGGTGGGAAATCATCCAACGAGAGAATGTCAGGCGGCTGAAGAAGTTCGTTCCATCTGCACCAAAACTGGTCACGAGTGGAAGGACTACAAAACAGAAAACCCGAAGGGCACCAACTGCGGAGCCGACCACAGAGCTCTGGTCATGAGGTGCCACGTGCGAAAGGACGCAATTCGGCTAAAAAGAGAAAAGGCGAAAACGGAAAAGGAGGCAAAGAAAAGGACTTACGTGGAAGAAGCAAGCAGCTAACTCAACCTGAACAAACCCTACGGAACCGGCCAGTACACCGAAATTGCTATTGCTAAGCAAAAGCAAGGAAATAATGGCAATGGTTATCTTTGCCCATTTGGCAAATCTGGCAAAACCGGATACATTTGCAAAGGAAATTAATTGCCTTCTGCAGATGAACGGCATAAACAAAACTCTGCGATCCTCCAACACCTCTTCTGACGAAATTTTTAACATCAATTTTATAGGAGACCAGACAGAGAAGGAAAAGAAACAACCACTCGCAGAAAAAGAAACATCAACCGAGGAAGAAGAGTCCAAATAGGAGGGCTCTAACCAAAGCCCGAAGAAAAAGAAAACGAAACCAAAAAGAAAACAAAAACAGTAATCCAGAACAAGGAATAACAGCAAACGCACGACGACGAGGAAGAAGAAGACATATTAAAAGAAGAAGAAAGTGCGCTGGTCTCTCTGAAGAAAGAAGTACATACTGGAAAAAGGCTATACCTCCTCTGTTCACCTGTGTGCAAGCCCCAGAAAGAAGACTCGGAGCAGTTACTCCGAGGTATTCAGTGGGGCGAGTACAAGAGGACCTTTGAGAAATCGAACCCCGCAAAAGAAATCGAAGGACGTATAAGGTAATTAAAAGTGGTCAAAAAACCTCGGATCTTCCAAAGTGTAATAATGAAAGTATTGAAAACAATTATAAAACAATTTAGTAAAAAGACTCAACTAAAAAAAAGGTGAATAAATACATAAATAATCAAATAATTATAAATAGAAATATAAGGGATTTAGGTGATTATATACAAAATAAAGTAACAAAGGTGAATATGTATTGGAAGTGAATAAACACATAAATAATTATTAAATAACTATAAATAAGTAATATTAGGGATTAAAGTGTCAAAATACAAAATAAAGTAACTAAGGTGAATAAGTTAAGGTAAATAATAGAAACATAAGTGGATTAAAGTAACAAAATTGACTCAACATTAAATATTTAATTAATAATTCGATTCTAAACAATAGAATAATAAAGTGCCTAAATACAAACAATTAAGTTACAAATAATAACTATAAAATGAATTTATACATAAGTAAAGTGATAGAATAATAAATGTAATATATTTATAATTAATTAATAGAAATAATAAAACTACTTAAATATACTATAATAGAATGATAAGTATCCCTGTATTATATTTATAATTAATTATTAGAAATGATTAATTTTAACTGTATTGTTATGTGCAAGTATAATATAAATTTCGTAAAGATATGATTTCCGCATTCTTCCGAAACTTCAACTTTCCTGCTCCAATTTGTTTTTGTTTTGGTTAATAACATTGTAACTATTCGGCCGATTCTAACGAAATTTGAAAACCATATGTTGTTTTATATTCTCTTTCGTATGATATAATGGACAATGTTCTTCGAAGGTTCGTCCTGGAATTATTTAAAGTTTTGAAGATAGTAAGGTCATAAATCAGAATAAGTGAGAGCACGCGACTTTTGGTCAGCAGACCTTCTTTGGATTATCCTTTATCTTTCGAACCATATGACGTCGAGACCGGTCGTTAATCTTGTAAAAATCACCGGCTCTTGGGAAGTTGGACGTGATTCCATACTCGCGATGCTTTCGAACTATAGAACCTACAGTTGCATAAGGTAGTTCAACTCGCTCAGAAATTGTCCTATAGGATAATCGATCTGAAGTTTAATTATTCGCTCTCGAATAGCTTGAGTAACTTCTTTGACCTTTGGCAATGCTCAAAGCAAACCTCTTTTCACCTGCGGCGAAGCACCAGGTCAAGGCGTCGCTTTTTTTCAAAAGGGAGTAAAGTTCAATTGTACCTATTTAAAGCCATGAAATGACCCATATGACCATGGGACATAGGGTTATTCACCCTGGGGAATACAAATCTGTCATAGGATTTGGCGCTGGGTGGCGCTATCTAGTGGCAAAAGCCTTATTTAGCCATTTAGTCATTCAAAAGCACTTGAAAGTGATTTGAACCACTTTCTCTCTTGTTTCTATGGATTCTTATCAATGAAAGACGGTGCTAATATTGGGCAGTTTATATCAGTTTCGTTTCTAGAAATTTCACGAATCTCAAATCTTACCCTTTTCATCGAATTTATAGGAGTAATTCTGTTTACTAAAAAAAAATTCTCGCATGATATTATTGTGGTTGATTACTTTTGACACCTGCCATTTTTTTATTAGCAATTGTTGCTACGAGTATATGCAAAGAAAATATATCTTATGTATATTTCCCTGTTAAATAAATGTATACTGAATTTCACGGTACTTTTATAACCAGACGAAAGCACGAAATATTTCAGAAATATTGAAAATTTAGGTGTGAATATATTTACATTTCGCCTCACTGTTTTTATTTATATATATATATATATATATATATATATATATATATATATATATATATATATATATATATATATATATATATAATAGACTTAGGTCAGATTAGGTTATTGCTTCAAATGATGACCAGGATTAATTGATTAAATCAGTTTGCCCGGTGCTTATGCCAAAATCCAAAGGAAACCTCCACCCCATTTGTAATTCCACTAGATTCGTAAAATGATGATAATTAATTTGAGTCTTCGCCAAAATATAAAGTAGTTCTTCAATGGAGAGAAGCAACTAAGTCCATTTGAGTAGAGTCGCGAGGTAGATCTTGCTCGCTTCGAGGGCAGGCGTCTGCTCCAAGTGCCAATGTTAAGTTAGATTAATTCAAGGTTGAGTTAGGTTAAATTTGGATATGTTGGAACTAGGTTAGGTTAGGTTAAGTTTGATTCGTTTAGTGTTGGGGTAGGTTAGGATTTGTTAGTTAAGATTGGTTGCTCTTTTAGATTAAGTTGCATCTGGTTAGATTAAGTTAGGTTTCATTAGGTTAGTTTGCAGTAAGGATAGGTTATACTATATTAAAGTTAAATTAGGGATAGGGCTAGTTTTTTGGTCAGGGTTAGTGTTAGGTTGAGTTGTAAGTTGTAAACTGACGATAACATACATCGACCTAAGCGCTTTGATCTAAACAATTTGATCATTGGCAATAGTTCACTGGTTCACGTTCGCTGATAGCACTCTTAAAGTTCTTGTTAAGTCTCATTTTCCTCATTTTTTGGTTGCAGTCGGTGTGGATGAATGAAAATGGTACTACTACTTCTTCACGTACAAGCGTTTTTATGTGACACACTCTCAGGTATACATTACTCTATTTTTATTCATGGTTGCTTACAGTAGAACTTGTAAATTATATTATTTAAATATTCAATAGTGATAAATGAACAATTGAAGCAACCCGGCGATTGAAGACGAAACGCCTGAAATGCAAAAACAAAGGGGAAATTACTGCGCGCGCATCCAGTTCCGTCGGCTATGAATCAGCTTTTTGCCTAGCGACCCCGGAGGAGAAACGTCTCTGAGAGCCACAGTGACTTATTTTTTTTTAATATTCAATAATTTAGTCCTAAATTCCTTTAATTTAGTGTAAAAGGACAATTCTAAAGGAAAATTGACTCAAGGTTGGTTGTAGGATGTGAAATGACGCTTGGATCTTGGATTTACGCTCACGCCCCCGAGCGGACGAAGGCACAACTAGTTAGTATTGATTTGGTGTTTGGAGTGAGGAACATGTAGAAGAATATTCTCCTATACATTTTACCATGTCTAAGGTAAGAATACGTGTTTTAACAGGTTTTGATGCGTAATTGAGTGGTTTTAGTCGCTTCAAGTTTGGTGGAGGAATAACATAAAAATGATTTCACCAGTTAATGGACATAGCTTCCGGCTATCCGTACACGAATACACAAAGAGAGTGTGAAAATATTCTAATATTTTGATGAATAGGTATATATATGTTTCGAAAATAAACATACTGTGAGAAGTACACACACATGTACGTATATCCATTTGTAGAAATGATTCTTGATAATTTTGTACCCGTAACAAAATGCGCGCTGAAAAAATTTAAAAAAAGAAAGATTTACAACGAATTCTATTTTTGGTAGAAGATGATTTCATTTTTTACAACCGTTGATCGTAAACAAATTTTATTTTTATAGAAGTAAATATACTAAGAGTCCTCTAGTTGGCCAGATGATGTATTTAATAATACCCCGAAGACGCGTGGTACAGGCTATTTCCATTATTTAAATTCAATTTTGTTATAAAGTTGAAAGATTCCGTAGGAAAATTTTAAACTGACCCATTTATATACCAGGAACCCATTAATTTATTGATTCAGTCGAATTTTCATGATGGCTATAATTTTTACCTCTAATCACGAAATTATTATTTTTTTAAATCTGATGGGTGTAAAACAGAGGAAGTAAAAAATATTAGAACCTCTCAATTTCAAAATTGTGTTCAATAAAATTAGAAATTTGTTTTACCAGAAAACATAAATTTTGGACTTAGGAGACATTTTCAGTCTTTATGGAAGACATTGTCAGGAGTTGGTTGAATGTATGGGGGGTTTATGGGGGAGATGAGCGAGGTTGTTGTGTTAGAGAGGGTAATGACCATGGTTGGTGAGTTGGCGATGGTGATTAATAAGGTTGTTGGGTTGGAGAGGGTGGTGAACATGATTAGTTGAGTTGTAGAAGGTGTGAAAAAAGTTTGGGGTTAGTGAATCAAATAGGGTGATGAACAAGGTTGGCGGGCTGGAGACGGTGATGAACAAGATTGATGGGTTGGAGAATGTGATAAACAAGATTGATGGGTTGGAGAAGGTAGGTGATGAACAAAATTGATGGGTTGGAGAAGGTAGGTGATGAACAAGATTTATGGGTTGGAGAGAGTGATGAACAATGTTAGTAGGTTGGAGAGAGCGAAGAGCAATGTTGGTGGGTTAGAGATTATGATGAACAAGGTTGGCGGGCTGGAGAGGGTGATGAACAAGATTGATGGGTTGGAGAAGGTGATGAACAAGATTGATGGGTTGGAGAAGGTAGGTGATGAACAAGATTGATGGGTTGGAGAAGATAGGTGATGAACAAGATTGATGTGTTCGAGACGGTGATGAACAATGTTAGTGGGTTGGAGAGAGCGATGAGCAATATTGGTGGGTTACAGATTATGATGAACATGGTTGGTGGGCTGGAGAAAGTAATTTTGCAAGGATGAGGTTATAGAAAATCTGCTGAAAAAGGTTGTGGGGGTTGTCGGAATCTAAGTATTACCTTCCAAATATTGGTAATCTATGTAGCCTCCTTTGACCGATAACTCTGCTCAAGGATGAGGTATAATAGATCTCTTCCGACCGCTCTAGAAACGCAAAGGGAAGTTGCGCCGCCTAGAATTATCTGTGTATGAGGATCCTCGTCAAAGAGGGGCTCCATTTTGTTACTTCGAGTACATGTGCCCTTTGTATAAACTGGTAACCTTATGGTTATTATGTCACATTCGGCGTCAATATTTTGCATTCATGTTCTAGTCTCGCTTGAGGGCGATTTTAAAAATCTCCGCTCGATTGAGGGTAGGTGATTTTTCAAGAGTCATTTCTCGCTTGAGGGAGATTTTATTAATTCACATTTCAATTGAGGGTAAATTCTCAGAAGCAAAGTTTCGATTAAGGATGTTTTCAGAAATGAAATCTCGATTGTTGTGATTTTTAGAAATTCCTTCTGTTATAGGGTGACTTTGCTGATTTTTTTAATAATTATTCCGAACCAAGGAAGGTTTTGAGATTTTTTGAGAAATCACGTCTTTATTGACTGATTTTGAGAAGTCGTCTCGATTGAGGATTAATTCAAGAAATCACATCTCGGGTGATGGCGATTTTTAGAAAACACTTCTCCATTACGGATGTTTTCGACTAATCACGTTGAGATTGATGTTGAATTTTTAAAATTCACGTCTGAATTGGGAATGATGATAAGAAATAACGTCTTGATTGAGGGACATTTTTGAGAAATCAGTCTTAATTTAGGGTGATTTTAGCGAAAATCACGTCAGGTATCGATTGAGGAAAATTATTTTAGAGAAATCATGTCCCAATTGAAAATGATGTTCTTAATAATTACGTTTCTATTATGACTATTTTTTGGAAATCACGTATTTTGCGGGAGATTTTTAGTCATTTATCGATTAAAGGTGATTTTTCAAAATTCTTTCCTATTCAGGGTGATTTTAAGAAATCTCAAATTTAATGAGGATATTTGTGATTCGGGAGCAAGTGAAGATTATTTTGAGAAATTTCATTTCGATTGAGGGTGATTTTTCAGAAACCATATCTCTGGAGAGGATTAAATTTTTCAAAATATTCTCTTGATTGAGAGTGATTTAGACATATACTTTCCCAATTTACGGTGATTTGGAGATATTTGATCTCGATTGGGGTGATTTTGAGCAATCTCGTCTAGATCACGGGTGAATTTGGAAATGTTACCTACATTAAGCTAGATTTTAAAAATCTCGTCCTGTTTAAAGTTTATTTTGAGAAATCACGTCGTGACTAGGGGGGATTTTGAGGACGAGCTCGATCGGGAGTGATTTTAGAGAAACTACATTTTTATTGATTGGAATAGAAATGAAGGAATGTATGGGATTGATTTAATAACAAGGATCTATCTATCGTGTGCGGGTTTTTTTATTTCACCCATTTATCTTCCCTTGTTCCGGTTTTTATTGTATTTCACAACATTGTATTTTGGGAGGGAGTGAAAGAGGTGGAGAGTTAAGGAATTTCCTCTTGCATTGCATGAATGACGCTCAAGGAGTTGGACACGTGAACGTTTCTTGCCTCCCATTGTCCATGGACACACCCCCCCCTCCCTGCCGTTAATAAACGTCACGTTCTTTATTATTATATATTCTTACACCTAGGCTTGTTTCACAAGCCCACCGACGACTAAAATTATTCTTTTAGCTCTGAAGTAAGACACAAAGCCTTGTAAATACATTTATGAATACGACGTAAATACCTCGCCAATGCTTTCTCATCGAATCGATATGGCCTGCCTTTCGTTCACCCTCCCCTGCGGCTATAAATCGATCGTGACACCCTTTAAGCCCCCCGAAGCGAACTTACCTGTCGGGTACTGACCCCCACCCCATCCCTCAATCATCCATCTCCAAACGCTTACAAACCTCTCCAAGCTCTACAAGACCCCCCGCCATCCGCCCCTTTCCCTCCAAGAACCTGTTTCCCTCTCCCAACGGAATCCGGTGTGTCAATCATTGTCCAATCATCGATCACGGAAGTTACTGTACCCCTCATCTACGCTTTGGTGTGTGTGTGTGTGTGTGTAGGGGGGGGGCTGCGTACGTGTGCACGTCTACCCCTAAATCATCCTTGGGGGTGATGAGTGGCATCGAGGGTGCGGCGAGTTCGTCTTCGCACTTTACAATGGCCTCTTCAAAAGTCGGATATTAATTGGAGCTTTCAGGGGTGGATGAGTCGCGTAATTCGTCCAAAAATGCTGTGTTGGGGGTGATTCGGGAGGTGTTGTTGAGAGGACAAAATGTGTAAAGGTAGATGTGCGCACTGTGCATTTGTATGCATGTGCATTGTGTGTCTGAACGGTTAAGAAAAACGATAAATTTTAATTTAGAAAATTAGAGTGGTGTGGCTAAAGGGCAAATATCCGTTCGTGGTAGAAAATAAAAGGAAATTGGCACGGGTTTTACCACTGATCTGCACTCATTTAAGATGTGTTTTATTGCTCATTGAGGACCTACTGATTAACGTGGTATCCGAACCATGTGTATCTATATGGTATGACAGCAGCGGGAAGACGAACCGAATCGGAACTACATCCGGCGACTAACTGCAGCCGATTTGCTTAACTCTGCTAAAATTAGAAGCAGTGTTTTCACTCGGCCAAACCGTAGCTCAGTCATGGAAGAAAACAAATAAAAGCTGAAAGAGAGAAGTAAGAATGGGAATAAATAGAAAGAAGAGGAGCAAAAATTGGTGAGGACGATGAAGATTAAAATAGTAAGGTGAACCATGAATATTGGGTGTGGGAGGGAGTATTTTAAACCGTCAAGAACTAACTAATACAAGGAACCCAAACTAATAAAATAATCTTCCTGAGAGAGGGACTAACCGACAGCCAGGAATTCATACTTATTTAAAGTTTGGAGCCAAAGGCTAAATGCACGCCACTGGTGTAGAATCATTAGTCATTTATTCGACTAATATGCGAGTAATTTTGGTGCTATAGTAAATGTTACATGTATGTACACTCCAAAGATAGTACTACATTAATCCAATCGAAATCTTCCGGACATAGATATAATATATTTCAGCATCATTACAAAATTGAACAAAGGTTTGCATACACATGGAAAAATAATAATTAACATTTTGCCGCATGGCCATTGTTAGCAATTACCGTAGTTAAACGTTTTATCAGTTTTCTATTAACCTACAGTGGTCTTCAGTAGAAATTTCGTGCTATAATATTTATCCTTACATGGACTGAAATAGTCAGTTGTCTAATATTGCGATACGCATTAACCGTGCTATATAAATATATATATATATATATATATATATATATATATATATATATATATATATATATATATATATATATATATATATATATCTATATGAGAGAAAATAAGAATTGGACGCGAATGAACAAATGAGACAAGAAACAGGAGTTTTTTCAAAGTCAAGGGAGAGGGACATTAGAAGAATCCGGAATCAAAGGGAGCAGAGGGCGGCACAGTGAAGGCGATCCTTCACCGAGAAGACAGAAATAACGCCAGGGAAAAAAAAGTTTTGAATTCATGGCCGCGACTCGAACCCGGGTCTGCTGATTGCCGGTCAGATGCTTTACCACCCGCAGATCCTGTAGTTGCTTTCTTTGTATGTGACATGGACAGTGAGCCTTTAAATTGTGAGCGGGTAAGAGGATGTGGTATAAAAAATGCCTTGGAAGTTCCTAGCTTAGGGAGATACTGGGTTTGATAGGGTAACACTTTGGGGGAAATATAGTTACTGTGCCTGGTAGCTTAGCGGTAAAGCATCTGACCGGCAATCAACAGACCCGGGTTCGAGTCCCGGCCAGGAATTCAAAACTTTTTTCCCCTGGCGTTATTTCTGTCTTCTCGGTGAAGGATCGCCTTCACTGTGCCGCCCTCTGCTCCCTTTGATTCCGGATTCTTCTAATGTCCCTCTCCCTTGACTTTGAAAAAACTCCTGTTTCTTGTCTCATTTGTTCATTCGCGTCCAATTCTTATTTTTTCTTGTACTATATGTATTTAGAGTCAGCTACTCAAGGTTTCTGCATCTTTCTTTCTGTCTTCAAATTTTATTTGAAAGACAGAAAATAAAAATGGCATAGCCCTGTGGTGGTTGTACTATCACCCGCAGATCCTGTAGTTGCTTTCTTTGTATATATATATATATATATATATATATATATATATATATATATATATATATATATATATATATATATATATATTCATGAACGCGACAAAAATTCCGTACAGTGGTGGGATTCGAACTGATCTCAATTGAACCGTCCCTTAGACCACTCGGCAACGCGGAAGACAAAAATCTTCCAAATAAATGCGCTTTTTAAGGTACGCTTCGCAAGGTCGATCGAGACTATGAAAGAGAGATAAATTAATAGGGAATTCAAAGGACAAAGGAAAGTTGAGTTAAACACGTGGTGTAGGGGAATCGTCCCTCTCCCGTTCTCTCCCAGTTGAGACACGGGACTTTGACCGCAAACACATCTGGGCCCGGCACCGCGGGTCAAGCTCGTAACCACAACCCCTCGCCACTCGTCTCTATGAAAAGCCGTCCGGGTTTAAACGGCAAGATCTCCCCTACGAGGTATATTCAATTTCCCCTCAAGTACGAAATTGGAGACGCGTTTCTCTCAAGCTCGAATGCTAGCTGGAGCAGAGGTAAGACTTGATGAGAAAAACTGTTGGAGTAAGAACCCTCCTGCGGTCCTTCCACAGCCCCCTGCCCTTCTACCCCTACCCCAGTGGGGTGACGAGGTATAAATACCAAGCACTTGGGAAAAACGTGGTAGAATACGTGAGTCGCCAGGCTACGAAGTCCCCGGCAATAGAGGCCGGGCTACCAAGACTGAAAGGGTAGAATAGGTGAGTCGTTAGGCTACGAAGTTCCCCGGCAATAGAGGCCGGGCTACCAAGACTAGAACTAAGGGAACTAAGAAGAAGCTCATCCTCGAGCTAGTTCCTGGTTACCAAACCTAACTCTAAGTTAACTTGTTCAAGTTCAACTTACTCTCGTCAGAGAGACTCCTCCTATTCGGGTGCATTCTAAAGCCCAGGGATAGTCCTTACCCTTGAGGAATTACGTAACGAAGAAGAAAAAGCTCCCCCTCGAGCGTTACCCGGTGGTCACACAAAACTCTAAGTTAACTTGGTTTAGGAACTAAGTTCAACTAATTCTCGACAGAGAAACCTTCTCCCCCCACTATCCTGGTGTAGCATAAAGCAACTTAATAGTCCTTGACCTTGAGGACTTCCAAAACGAAGAAGAAAAAGCTCCTCCTCGAGCTAGTTACCCGGTAGTCACACCGAACTCTAAGTTAACTTGGTTTAAGAACCAAGTTCAACTCACTCTCGCCAATGAGATTCCGCCTATCCTGGTGCCTCCTAAAGCACCGTGATAGTTCTCGCCCAGGAAGAAGACCCCTCCCTTGAATACCGGGTGGACCCCCATCTGCTACACTCGCCAAAGTACCTTGTGACTGCAAAGTCCTTCAGTCTACTTCCAACAATCTGGTCGAAGTACGCGTCAAAGGACCCACCAGATTCCTGTGGTGCCTGGGCTCATTGAGTTCAAGGCCAAACTCAAGCCCGCCGCCAGAGCAACCAAGGTATTTAAACGCCAGTAGAGACAATTAGCCTATTTCTTTTATATGGATGTGAGCATCGAGTTAGCCAATATTAGAGGGTCAAGTTAATTGAAGTCATTATTGTGTAGTTTAAATTCGTAGTATTTCTGTGGTTCATGTTTCTTTGTGTAGTAAACTGTTAAATTTAAAATATATGTTTATTTTGGGATAATTCATGTGCGTTTCTCAATATCCGTACGTGTTGAAGTGGCTCTTCCTTAAAACAACAAAAAATAGCACTCTTAGACCAAAACATTCATAGACAAAAGCAGACTTCCAAAAAAAGTATATCACGACAAAAAGGTATACTTCGACAAAAGTATTACTCGATCAAAAAAGTATTATGCGACACGCGGCGAATATACAATCTACAAATCCTTCAGGAACGAGAAAGAATGATGAAATGAATCCAGTAAACCGCAAGAAACAGAAAAACAGGATAATTTTTCTTCGGAAATGTTATTTCCTAATTCACCAAAAATCTGTTCAGGGGTGCATTAGCTTTAGTTATTTGTCCAACAGAAGACTTAAAAAGGAAAATAATTAGACAAATAACTAAAGCTAATGCATTCATTTGAGGAATTGACTTCCAAAAGATCATCAGCGATTACACAGCAGGATATCTGTATGGAAATGTGAAAATCCATAAACTGAACAATCCATTGAGGTCTATCATCTCTCAAGTCACGACACCAAGGTACAGTTTAGCTAAACCTCTAACTGAAATAATAAAACCCTACATCCCTTCGAAGTATAGCATAAAGTCTACGGAGGAATTTATCGATATACTCCACTCTACAAGACCGGCAGGACTAATAGCCTCCCTTGATGTGGAAAGCCTGATTACGAACCTGCCCATCGCTCACACCATCAACATCATTATAAAAACAACGTGTACCACCATCCTACAACGTCTCCTCCAAATATTGACCCAAACATCTTAAGGAACATGTTACGTTCATGCCCATCAAAGGCTCCGTCTAGGACACCGGACGGTAATCTATACACACAAGTGAATGGAGTGGCTATGGGGTCACCCTTGAGGCCGACCTTCTCCAACTACTATATGTGTCAACTTGAAGAGATATTATTAGACAACAGTGAAAATAAGCCACACACATATTGCCGATTTTTAGATGACATCTACATCAACGTCCAAAACGAAGAACATCTGATAAACATCAAACAACAATTTGAGGAGAACGTGTTAAAATTAACTTATGAATTGAGCACGGACAATAAGCTCCCCTTTTTGGAAGTTGAGGTACAAAACATCAATGGTAGCTATATCACAAAAGTATATAGAAAAAGTAAGGTCATGAGAAGATTCCTCAATGCGGATAGTGAATGCCCTGAAAGGTATAAAATAAGTGTAATCGGCTCATACATCCGCTGAGCACATAAATGCTGCTCTATGTGGGAACTTTTCCACTAAGAAATCTCACGCGTAAAACAAACGCTTGTTAACAATGGTTTAAAGAACAGTATGATTGAAAAACAACTCCAATCATTCTTAAATAATCATTTCAAAGATATGGATAAAACGAAAAGTAATCAGGGAGCAGTAAACAACATCAACCTGTATTACAGAAACCAGATGTCTACGGCCTATAAAATAGATGAAAAAAACATCAAGGAGATTATTAACCGTAACATCAAGGTTAAAAATCAAATGGACAAAGTTCAACTTATTATATACTATAAAACGACAAAAGCCAACAATCTCCCCATGAAAAACAACAGCTGCTAAAACTCCTCGAATCTAAAGTCAACCAACATAGTTTACGAGTTCATCTGCCTCGATAAAGACTGCAAGCTTTATATTAACTCGAAATATATTGTCAAGGCAACTACCACTCTTTCGAGACGTTTAACCATGCATCTGCAAAGCGGAGGGCATAAAAATCATATGGAGAGCGCGTACAACATCAACCTAACGAGAGATATTCTAGTTGACGACACCATAATTAAAAGAAAAGAGGGAAATAAAGCAAGCTGAACTTCTTAGAAGCCATCCTAATAAGCAAAGAAAAGCTGGCCATCAATAGTCAAGCGGTGAGCTGGAATCGAACATTAAAGTTCTTTTAAAATTCCACTCATGGGATTGATTCGTTTCCCTTAACGTATCCCCCCCAAACCGTTTTCTTTTCATTCAGTCCTCTCTGACTCCACACATTTCATCGGTAAAGGAAGAAAGAAAACATAAAGACGCTCCGAAGATGATCGAATAAGATCGAAAGCTCAGCAATTTAGTTTGATTTGTACCAAATCCATTCAGTTAAAAGAGAGATGAATACAGGACAAGTGATCTACCATCTACAGAATGGAATAAAAAAGTGTTAGAAGAATAGAAAGTTGCCAAAATAAATTGACTAAAGCAAAATATGCCATGGTCTTCAACAAAATTTGCATTCAAGAAAGACTGCTACCCATCTACAATAATATATATATATATATATATATATATATATATATATATATATATATATATATATATATATATATATATATATATAAGCTCACTGGATAAAACATTAGCACGTGGTGTGTTTAAAATAGTTTAAACTGATGAGGCCTGTAGTAACATTGAACAGTAAGAATCAGGAGTTTACTAACTGGAAGGTGCGTGACGGGATTCCTAGATTTCGCAAAGGTGGCACTGTGCATGTCTCGTGCGCTGCGTGTAAAGTGGAGTGCAAAAAGGATCTTACTGAGTATCAAAAAGGAGCGGTTAGATTTTCGCATGCCAAAGGCTGTGAAAGATATAGTAGGATTTGCAGGTGTATCTCCGAGTACGGTCATACGGTTCTACAGGAAATTCCCCCGAGAATTGTGGCCGAACGACGATACTGATGACCGCAACCGTTGCAGTGTTTCACGAATTGTGCCTAGAAATCGCTTCACTTCAAGGCAGGAATTGCTGTAAGGCACCAAGCTCAGTCTTTCGGCACCCATTACTAAAATTAGACTCCATAAGGAACTGAGTAGCACGTAAGAGGGCTTTGATTACTTCTGCCCACAATGTTACCCTGCTATTGTGGGTGAGAAGACACAAACGGTGGACTGTGAAGGCCTGAAAACGCAGTATCTGGTCAGACGAATCACGCTTCTGTCTGTATGTGAATGATGGCCAGCGTCATGTTCATCATAGACCTCATGAGGCATTTAAGTAAGACTACGTGCAAGGTGCAGTTCAAGCTAGAGGGGCTCTGTATTGTACTAAGGGTATTTTAATTATGCGGAAGTGGGTAATTTGGTTGAGGTAAAAAACAATTTGGACCAACATGTCTACATCGAGCTGCTAGGCGGCCCGGTGTTGCCGTTTGTTTTTCATCTTTACGCGCAACGTAACTTTCCAATCCTTGTTTTCCAGGTTGATAACTCCCGCGTTCACATGGCAAAAACAATGACTAACTGGCGTGCTTAATATTTATAAACAATCATGTATCTGAATTGGCCTGCAAAATCACCGAATCTGAATCCCATCGAAAATCTATGGGACTACCTCGAACAATGTGCCAAGCGTCTGTGACAACACGCAATTTACTATAAAAATTGAAGAGAAAACATATTCATATATAACGATTAAACTATCAATGGAAAAATGTTTGGCAAGTTTTATGTAAATAGTATTGAGTGTAGAGGTATTTTTTTATGATGCTTTGATATCTGCTGCCACAGGAACGAACCAACTGTTAAAACTCTTGCTCCTTTCATCTTGAAGAATTTCTCAGAATTCTGAAATGTTTTCGGATTTCTTGCTTTAAACCTCTCTCCGATTGTCTTCGAAACATTTTCAATTGGATTCAGTCCACAAAGTCTTAACGGACTTGGCAGTGTTGCAGGGGCTGTTATTTTGCATGAAAATTGCAGATTAGGCTTCGGAGGATCGCAGATTGGGGCAAAGCGTGTTGTCGCAACGATTTCTTGTTCACTCGTGCATTTACTGTGCCCCATAAGCGCACAAGTGGTTCAGTGCCTTCTACAGAAATCATGCCTTAGTCTATGGCATATCCACTGCCAAACTTGACACTCTTTTTGATGCAATTGACATGAAATATTCCTCATTCTCTACCATCGGATCCAAACAAATTGAACTTAAATTCGTTACTGAAGTAGACTTGGCTCCATTGCTCGTCCGTCCATGTAACCTGCTCCGTGGCGAATACTAGCGAAGTTTTCTCGTTCTTTAGACTGATCAATGGCTTAGCGCGGTGGCGCGAGCGTGAAGATTATTTTTCAATCGACGTGACCCAATCTGCCTGGAGATATTAATGGCAAAAATCTCACTAGTTACTCGAGATTCTGCTGATAGCCCGAAATGGTTCCAGTGGGAGTCGGACAAAGTTTCGCTTCGCCGGCTTAGGAACCTTCTCCCGATCGTGCTAATAGGGCGAGACTACTCTCGCCGGCCGGTGCCAGTTATGGAAGGAAATATCCGTCGTCTGCCCACCCCGTCAGTATCCTCTGCCCGCTATTTGCGTCCCGATGGACTCTGCACAATTCTCGCAGAACCCCTCAAGCTCCGGGTTTTCTTGATTAATTCGCGTGAGTCTACCCCGTAGCCGTTCTAGCCACTGCTCGATCGCAAGGCACACAGTCTAGATTCGTGTCTAACTCGAAAGCAAGATCTACGTTCATCCCGTAATAGTCAATGTCAAGAGACTATTATTTGAACTTTGTGACAAGGCAAGGATTACTCCCTCGGACCAAATCTCTGAGGTAACAGCAACGCGTAACTCTCCTGTGCAAAAGCTCTCTCTCTACTACCCCCCCCCCCCTCCCTCCCGAGTGTAAGCCTCCATTCTCGGCTTCGTATACGCTCAAGGTCATTCGAGCGACCCTCAGTCAATATTGTTCGTTTGTTTGTACGGCGACTGTCCCGGCCAAGTCTTCCCCACCCTTTTAGCTGATGAGACTCGTGTACGTTTAATGTGTATAATATAGCTTGTTTTAATACCCTTTTAACCTTGTAAAAGAATATTAATTTGCAAAGTTTGTCTTGTCTCACCATACTTTTGTAGAGCGTTTGTTTCATGCCACTGCATATATTTTTTTCGGAAGAATCAAGATTTGCTTCGTGGCATATTTTTTGGGTGCCTCAAGATTTACTTTGTAGCAGGCCATATATAGTTTTTACCGAGTCACGATTTGTGTCACAGCATATTTTTAGTTGCGTGCGTCTCTTGTCACGGGCGACTCTACATCTCACTATGTCGGTCGGTCGGTCCCCGTGTTGGCTGTTTTTTTTTGTTTTTTTAATAACATTGTAACTATTCGGCCAATTTTAACGAAATTTGAAACTCTTATGTTGTTTTATATTCTCTTTCGAATGATATAATTAGCAAAGTCCTTTCATGATTAGCCTGGGAATTATTTTGTTTTGGCCATAATATCATAACTATTCGGCCAATTCTAACGAAATTTAAACCCTTATGTTATTTGACATTCTTTTTCGAATTATATAATTCCAACATCCTCCAAAGGTTAGCCCAGGAATTATTTTGTTTTGGCTATAACTTCATGACTATTCGGCCGATTCTAACGAGATTTGAAACCCTTATGTTGTTTTACATTCTATTTTGAATGATAGAATTGTCAAAGTTATCCCATGGTTAGTCCGGGAATTATTGAAAGTTTTGAAGGTCGTAAGGTCATAAATAGAATAAGTGAGAGCACGCGACTTTTTGGCCAGCAGATCTTGTTTCAGGACGGAGCGCAATTTTCTTTGTAACCCAATATATTTTTTCTTACGAGTCACGATCATCTTTGTGGTACATATTTTTTTCCTGATAAGTCAAGATTTTTTTTATGGCACAACTTAATTTTTTAACGAGTCCCGATTTGATCTTTTTAATGTTGACACAATTACAATTTTGAAACTCATAATATGTTTAGACGCATTTCTGCTCTAAAGGCCGCTTAAGGACATCGAACAAATTCCCTAAACCCTAATTAATCTATAATATTATTTCTATCTGATTTTCTATTTTTTAATTGCTTTAACGCCATACTTCGCCCATAGTTGGTTCCAACCAAGCGTGGCAGGGAAGAGCAGACAGACGAAATAAAATGTTAAAAAAACTAAACAAAACAATGGCCAAAAGATAAGGATGAACACGATTGATACAATTTGTCTCATCAAATTTGAATGTTGGGGATGAATGGCATATTTGAAGCCTCTTGGAAGAGATGTCCACAGAGTATAAGTACTCATTAGTACTAATTTGTTCTCTCTTACGAGGTATTTCTAAATAATTTTGCGCCAGCTTCGTCTTTTATTCCATATTTTTTCTTCTATCCACCCTACTTCTATACATCTTCAAGGAAACGCATCTCCGTTGGATTACACATAATTTCTCCTTAATGATAAAACTACTAGGGGCTAAAAGGTCATATCCCACCCTCGTCCCCAGTGATTAACACGGAAACACATAAATTATAACGGCGCAAATAAGAACACATTATAAGGCTTACTCTCAATAATGAAGACTACTGCCATCGGCTTAATTCACTTAAGTATATGGAAAGATAAAAGGATGGGATGGGAAGGGGGATAAGAGAGAGGGGGGTGAAAAATTCTTCATTATACTATAGAATGTAAGCCGTAACTGTCATACGCGCAGTGCTTCTACTGCATTTGTTGGTATTATTATAGAAACTTGAATATCGTAACAACCGACCGACAATAGAATCGCCATGATCAAGATTCTAGGACTATCAGTAGCAATTTACTCCCATCTTATAACATCGGAATCAGTTGCCAAATAGTAAATACAACTTTTATTGATATATAATTAATCAGTCCATACAAGAACCAAATCACAATATGTAATATTCAGTACAAGAAATATCCAAGAATCTATGATTATAATAATACTATAATACAGTTATATATTAGCATTACCTTAAAAATTATGTGCTACCAATTACCATCTAACAATCGTGATAATTTACTAACTAACGAACGTATAAACAAGCAGTTCAGGTGCGTTCCGCTAAGTCACTTTTACTGACGGCGTAGTGGTCGGAATGGGAACGCGATATTCCAACCCAAAAGTCTGGCCCCATAAGAAATGTATTAAAGAAACTAGGTGGCACTTTTTTATTTATTAATTATCTTTATCAATTACATGTTCAAAATGACATCCATTTACTTTCTATGCATTTTCTTACGCGTTCCACGCAAGACCTTTGAGCATTACTTAGCAAGGAAGTATTTGAGTTTATGCCTTTACTTCTGCTAATGTTCTGGGAGGGTTATTACATATAAGCAACTAATTTAAGATGGCCACATATAAAGTAATCCACGTAAAGGTGTCAGATGGCCATTCAATTCTTTCACGTCGTCCAATCAATCTATCTTCAAATGTTTCTTGTAGAAATTCGCGCACAATCTTTGCAAAATGTAGCGACCCCCATCTTGCTGAAACCACATAATTCTCCGATCGTATAAAAATATGTAATCTAATTTAAGTATAAGAAAGTTTGCCAGCATATGCAGACGTGACTCAGCCGTCACAGCATCTGGGAAAAAATATGGACCAATTACCGTATCGCCAAACATAGCTGCTCATACCAGAACTCTTGGATTGAATTGCGCGCATCCTTCCTCTACCCAATGTGGATCATCAGTAGCCCAATATCACGCATTATTTCTATTGACATCACCGTTTAGGTAGAAAATTGCCTCATCACTAAACATGGTACGTTTTCTAGCTGCCTTTACTGCATAAACAATTCACAATATTCCATACGACGATCTCGATCATCACCATTTTATTTCTTGGATTAACTGGACTTTATACCAGTGGAAATGATTGGTGGCTAGAATGCACTGAGCCGAAACCTAAGATACACCTGTTTCCTGTAATAATTTTAGTATTGACTTACGGGGGCTTTGCTCCACACAATCTCTTACCAGTGCAGCTGTTCTGGGATCAGTAGAAGTTCTTTTTCGTGGTCGATCACAGACGCTTCCCGTTTCCTTGAAACGGGCGAAGATTTTACTGACAGTTCTGTAGTTGATTGGAAACCTTTCGGTGTACTCGGTATTAAAAGAATCTGCAACCGAACATGAAGTGGCACCATCTTTTGCATATAAAAAAACACCTCTATTCTTTCTGCTCTAGTTAGCTTAGCGCCTATATTGAAAAATATAAAATAAATTAATTTTAACTCTAAAATTAAAATGTATAAGCTAATATCTAAAATCAAAGCTCTGCAAAATTATAAGATTCATAATATAAAATAAATTAATAAATCCATTTTAAACCTTTAATTTACTGTATATTTCCTACGGGGCCAGACTTTGGGGACACCTTGTATATGGTCGCATCAAAAGATTGCTGTATTTTAGAATTTTTCCTCCGTGATATTAGTTTGATGAATCTTATCATTGGCACGAAAGTATTAAAGAACAAAAGCAAAAATATTAATTTGTTTGTCAACTCTTTTTAACTCATTGTCATTGTTGCTTTCCGTTCGTTATTCCGCAAGTACATTTTCAAATGACTTATTTTCATTTAAAAAAACCTTTTATTCTCTTTCTGTGTTCTGAAATCACTAACTTTATCTCCCTCAACTAGAGTATGTAAGACTATGCTCCAGCTCGTTTATGCTGTTTTGCTTCCTAGTTAAAAGTCGTGACGGCTCCCTCTCACAACCGACCTTTGTTTGGTCATCTTGGCCTTACTTCGATGCTATCCAACCAGTGACAAAGAATAACAACGCCCTGGAAACCTTTAGCGTATTTGTTTCGAAGATCCACTAAAAGACCGCAAACGCACAGCTGAATTTATATATGAGCAAACATATTCCTCGAGGGCATATTTTTCATTCTTCTTTAAGGAAGAAAAGTTTCAGCAGGATTCCGCATGGTCGCATGCATGGGGAAATCTTGTATAAAACGTGTTTAATTTAAGAGAATTTGCGTTAGACGTTTAAGTTCTGGGAATTTTTTGTGTTAGATGAGTTTATGTCTGGAGTAATTGTGCGAGAGACGTTTCAATTTAGGGTATTTCACATTAGCTGTATTTGAGTTAGAAGGAAATTTGCATCATATGTGTTTAGGTTTTAATTAAAAAACGAGACAGATTACTGGAGAAAATGATATTAATAAATAACTCAACAATTATTTAACAAGAAGAAATGTTGATGTGAGATTAATTAAAAAAGTTATATTGTTACTAAAACAATGGGTTTATAAAGAAATAAATTAATATTAAATAAGTTATTAAGTCTGGGAGAGGCTGATAGCAAGATAAATAAACAATTACAGGGTCACCCTCCAAAAAACGGGCCCCAAATTCGATAGGCCTCATTTCTTAATTTTCGAAAGGATTGAATGAAACTTCGGTGAAAACTAGTTTATTGTGTTTTAAAACATCATATCACACCATGAGAGTCTTTGGATTTTTCTTCTTTATTCTAGAGCACGTGTTCGAGATGACCTCCATTTTGCTCTGTGTATTTCTTGAGACGCAACACAAAGTTGTCCATGACATCCTTACAAACAGACCAACTAATGGCTCTAATCTCGTCCCTGGTGGTTTTCTTGAGTTCCGTGATGTTTCTGGGTCTCCCTGCGTACACTCTATATTTAATGTAGCCCCAAAGAAAGAAATTTGTGAGGCTAAGGTCTGAGCTTTGAGGTGCCCACTCAAAATAAGTCTTGAGACTGATCACACGACCACCAAAGTTCTCTTTTAGCCAATTTCTGCACAGGTTTGAGGTGTTAGAGCTTGCTCCATCTTGCTGTAACCAGAACTTGCCCATAAGCGACGGTAACAGGGTCTGCAGCTCCCTCTTGAAGGTTTTGAGGACCTCAGCATACCGCTCCTTGGTGACTGTTACTGTTGCGCCAGATTCCTCGAAGAAGAGTGGTCCGATGATGCTCTGGCTGAGATTGCAGTACATACCGTGCAATTAGTGGAGTGTAGGGGCTTGGTGGCTACCTCATTTGGTCTGTTGGTCCCCCAGAAGACATTTGTCTTCAAGTTTACCTTTCCTTCAATATGGAAGTGAGCTTCATCTGAGGTAGAAAGGAGGTTAAGGAAAGTGAGGTCTCCTGAATCTTCTCCAGTATCTTGACTGCCATAACCTTTCTCTGCTCCTTGTCTGAGGCTGTAGGGGTCTGTGTCGTCTATATTATGTATAGGTAGGCCTTTAGATTCATTACTACCACTCTCCTGCAAGTCTCACGGGATATACGGAGGGACTGACTTCGCTTGCGCACAAAGCGTTTTGGACTCTGCTGAACTGACTCTCTCACGCTCTCGACCAGCTTAGCTGTACGCTTCCTGGGGAACCCTGAATGGCTTGGACGACGGTTGTCACTGGTTACATTAAGGTTCTCCACTGTCTGTCCCATAGTTCTCGAAGTGGTCCACCTAGTCCTGAATTTTGCTCTTGGATGGGGCTTTTTCGCATTCGAACTGATGCACGAAAGTGTCCTGCACTTTCTTGAACGAGCCTCTCTTGTAGTAATGTTCGACGCAGTATATTCTTTGCTGGAGCCCCCATTTAGATCTAGTTGTGTTTACATGCGTTACTTGTGTCATATCCTGCACGTAAGGGTGATTTGTGTATCATTACCCACCACTCTATACCATAGACTACTCCTATATTATGTGGGGGGTGACTTAATCACCTACTGCAACGTGAACCATTGAAGGACTGCTCGCAGGGATTAACGAACGACTAAGAGGTCAAACCTGAGGCGTTAGGTTTCAAATCCTTAATAATCAGACAGAGTGCATAATTGGTCGGCGATATTTACAAGAATAGGCCGCGAGTCTCGTTCAAGGTTAGTTGAAGATGAAGCAACAAAAATATAATTTTATTTACAAAAATAAAAATAAGAATATTAATAGGCAAAAGGGAATTATTTAAATTGTAATAGTCTCTTGATAATTATTATTAGGAGGGATTCTTAAATATAATTATTTGATTAATGTTACTAGGCTCAGATCAAAAGAAGGAAATTGACAATACTAATAATGGGTCGATGACTTCGAGGAAGGTCCTTCTTGCGATGAGGCGAGTGGGGAACGATCCGATGAGGCAAGTGGAGAACGATCCAATGAGGCAAGTGTGGCACGGTCAGAATGAGGCAGGTTGGGTACGATCCGATCAAACCTTCCGATAAAGATAGCCAAATTTCAAAGATGACGTTCGACGGGGAATGTGGGATTACTCGTAATACCACTGGAAGAGGAAACTTCTTTTCCTCAAAGGTAATCGATGTAGATTTTCTTCGGTTCAATCAAAAGAAGGGAGACTGTTGCGCAAATTTAAAGGCTTGCCGTTCATAGAAGCTTCCAATTGACTGGGGTAGAATCACGGCGCTGAAAGTCTTGCTGTCTGACGAACGCTCACGAGACTTACTTAGACTTATGACGATGAGGACGGCCTTGAGGTGCGGGCTGGATTCCCCGAACTACAGAACAACCAGATTATTTGCATGCCCGATTCTGAGAGGAACGGAGGAATTTGGACAAACGAGTCACAAGCTCCAGACGTCTTAATCTAGAGGCTGAGTTGATTCATTATTTAGCAGCAAAGGGCGAGATAGAGCCTCGTCACCAGGGGGAGGGGAGGCTTTGGACGAGTTCGCAAGATTAGGGAATATTTTCCCAATACGCTCAGGAGTGGAAACTTCGTGAATGCTTAAACAGCCAGTGACGTTGTCCATAACGGGATATCATAGCACGTGGTCTACGATAAAGTAATGGGGGGGAGTCAGAGGTTGTTCTATTACATAGTGAAAGAATGAAGGATATATCACAAAAAGTGTGTGTAGGTCCGTTTTGGGGGTGATCCTGTATTTAAGAAACACATCGGCGGCCGAGGGTGAAATACAAGGAGCACCAGGTGTTTGAAAACAACGCTTAAGAGGACCATACATGACCCAAAGTTTTACCTCTTTGTTAGAGTCATGAATTTGAGAACACAATATTTAGCAAGCGACGATAAATGAACCAATCTTTGAGATATCTCGATTTCAGCACAAACAAGGCGGCCTCTGATAGCAAGACCATAAGAGTGAAATGCATTAATATCGAATACATGATTTAATTAACGATTAAAAAGACTAAGATAATAGCGAAATATATTAAAATCGCAGGAGTTATTTAATAAGTAATAAAACTAAGTTAAAAAGATTGTATTATTGAAGACTTTATTCTAATACTTATTGATTACACTATTTTAATAGTGAAATATATTAATATTAATGAAACTATTTAATTAATATTATGCAAGATGGTGAGCTCATTTATGAGTAAAGCCTCGAATTTGCCCATGAGTGACTAATTCCTGGTTTGAAAGACACTAGGGGGAATTTCTTGATCCCACGTGAGAAACAACAAGAACCGTAATCGATATCTATTTATCTATAATAATAATAATAATAATAAGGAAAGTGGCGAAAATAGAAGCAATTGGGCCGGGGGAGGGCACTCGATTGTGGGTGTAGCATGGATGCCCATGGACCGCATGTCATTTCTAGGCACCGACCGGGTCCACGTTTATATCTTGATGGTTGAAACGCCAATGGGGAAGAGGGGGAGTGTCCCTAAAAACGCTGGATGACAATCAGGATTCCCTTTCTTTCCTCTGAAGTTCGAGGCTTTATTGATTCTTTAAATCGATCAAGGTGGTGTGTGTGTGTGTGTGTGTACGTATAAGAGAAAAGAACAAGGGAGAGAGAGGGAGAAAGGAAGAGAGGAGGAGGAAGAGGAGAGAGGAAGAGGAAGAGGAGGAGGAGGGGAGAGAGAGAGAGAGAGAAGAAGAAGAAGAAGAAGAAGAAGAAGAAGAAGAAGAAGAAGAAGAAGAAGAAGAAGAAGAAGAAGAAGAAAAAGAAACGACGCTTTTATGGACGTCTTGAAACTCGCCTTGACGGGGGCTCGAGAATCAGGGATGAGTGATGGGATCACCAACCCCCGGAGGATTCCTTGAACTCCCTCAGAAGGTTGGCCAATACTAAGCTTATCTTGGAAAGGTTCTGGGGTAATAGAAACGGAGTACACAAATTTACTTTACTACTATGCAGATAATATATTTACAAAACTAAAAGGGTTTTAATTAGGGTAGATAAACATAAGAGACGTACAAGAGTCTTGGTTTCAAAGAGTTACCTGGGCGGGTCGATCGCCGTACACACAAATAAACAATGACAGATGGGACGCTCAAATGACCTTGAGCGCACGTAAAGACAAATGACGGAGGTTTAAAAAGGGGATGGGGGAGGCTGCACAGGAGAGTTGCGCGTTGTGATTATCTCGAAGATTTCGTCCGATGGAGTAGTCCTGTCGTGTTAGAGGCGGCGTAGAGCATACAATAATAGCCTCTTGACAAACGACTATTACGCGAGATGAGCTCAGATCTTGCTTTCCGGTTTAGAATACCGAATCGAGAATTTCACGCGTCGAGTTCAGGTAAAGGGTACCAACGAGTACGGGGTTGACTCTCGCGAGTTCTAAATGAATACACAGAGCTTGGCGGGTTCTACAAGGGTTCACGCGGAACTAACGGCTACGAGAAGATGGGAGATACTCGCAGATACTCGGGACACAGGCGGTTACTTACTGCCGTCCAAATCTGGCGGTGGACGTTTTATAGGGGTGAGACGGAAAGGTTTTTCCCCGCGCCCAAAGGGGAAGGGTTCCAGTCGACAGACCCTTCGCCGGGCAAGGTGGACTTTGGCCGGTTCCCGCCATTGCAAGATAATCCCCGGCGGGACTCTTCGTGCTTTTAAGCACATCTCAGGCTTCCGCATTTGAGCTTCGTTAGCGTGGATTAAAAAGGGTCGACCAGGTGTGTCTATCACTCTTTCCTTGAAACAGACGAGCGCGCCCGTCTCTGAAAATGATGGAACCGTTTCCTGTGATCAACAGACCTGCACCAATATTCATTCGAAAGTATTGCTAAGAGGAGTCCAAATTGAGTAACTTAATTGACATTCTGCATACTATACTGCTAAACTTTTAGCCAGTTCTTCCAAAGAGCCTTGTAATTCTCCGCTTTGTTGTTGCCAGGAAACCCATTAATAACGTTCTTTTCTCTGCCGCTCTCATTTTCACCTCCAGAGTCCCGGATACAAGCTTTACTCGTGGCCCAATAAACACACTAGCAGCAAAGTTTGCGCCGGACTACTTCGAAAACTTTGCTCGTCCTTTGGCATAGGCTTCAGCAATGCGCTCTAATGCTGTGACGAATTATTTTAACATGCTCAATTTAATGTGGAGTGGAGGAAGTAGGCTTTTTTCTACGGAAACAAATTTCATAATGATTTACATTATAGATACAGGGCTGAAGTTTTACGGCGGCGAAGCAAGCAGGTATATGGGTCATGCAAATCTCGTGTTGTGTCCATCTTCTGTCTGCAACGAGTCGCTGGTTCAATGTGGCTTGCTAAAATCAATGCTACCAAAGGTAATCGAGGTAACTGAATTCAAATATGATATAAGTTGACCACCCTGTGGCACCACCTAGTGGCTAGAGGTGCTAAATCGGCCATTTTCGCCGCAGGTCCACTAGATCATGTCTCTCTAGTTCTTGCCATTTTCATGTCACGTAATAGTTTGCTGTATCCCTACTATCCCACAAATACCAAAAGTTAGGATGGTTAGTATATTCCCCTGCAATCCGAGTAAGAATACCGGCGTCTTGAAATCTTGAAACGCTTTGAGACTGAGGCATATTTTTATTTTTTATTTAATTTTAAAATTTGCGTGATAGGAATAATTAGTCAAATCTTAAAATTATTGCAGATTTATTAAAAAGTCAGGATTTCAAAAATAATAATTAAAAACAGTGCATTCCTCTGGTCGAGTTCCTAAATAAGATGAGTTTCAGTCCCTGGAGGTTTGCTATTCGAGCAAAAGGGATAAAATGATGACAAATATGGGTGAAATGAATTATCTGTAATAATAATCTATTTCCTAATATTTTGGGGGGGGTAAAAATAAATGTTTAAATTGTTTTTAATTCCAGTAAACGTTCTTTCCAAAGAAAAGTGCGCAGCCTTTGTTGCTCTGCATCAGTGGCCTGAAACACAAGGAGATAGTTGGTAAGGGTATTGCATCAAGGGGGAACACTATCGTTATGATCATTAATGACTATAAAAAGACTGGTTGCCATCCTGTGAAGAAGTCATCTGGACGCCCAAGAGTTTCAAATGAACGCCAAGGTTGCCTCTTGGTAAGGTCTAAGATCAAGATTCGGGTTGCCTCCAGTGCCAAGCTTGCTAACGATTGGAAAGAAGCAGGTGCAAACGCTTCAGCACGTACAGTAAGGTGGAGATATTCCATCAGACGTCTCGAGTTGACAAAGGCTGCAAAAAAAACTCGACTGACCAAGAAGAACCTTACGAATAGTCTCTACTTTTCTAGAATATATAAAGAATGGACTGTTGAAGCTCCGAACAAAGTGACATTCTATGATATCTCCCTTCCACTTGTTTGGAGATAATGGACGACCCTTCGTTATGACAAGAAAGGGAAAGCGCTTTCACGAGTCCTGTGTGGTGCCCACCGTGAAGCATCCAAGCACTTTCCATGTCTGGGACCTCTTCTCTTCTAAGCAAACTGGATCACTAACAATTTAAATAAAGATCACTGCCATGAACTCAAAATGGTAACAAAACGGGCTTCATCAGCACCTTTTCCAAAACACTTAGGACCCATTTGAGGATGACAACTGAATTTTTAAGCATGATGGCTCACCTTGTCACACAAAAGCTGTAACAAGGTTCTTGGCTGAAAATGACCTTGAACATTTGGCTCCTTATCCGTGAAATTTGCCCGATTTGGACCCAATAAAGAATTGGTAGGCGATAATCAAACTGGCGGTTGATAAACAGAAGGCATCCAATTGTAAGTAGTTTCGAGTGCTTTTATTGAGCACAAATAGAACAAGAAAAGTCAAGATATCATCACCAATTTGATTTCCAGCAATGATAAAACGAATTGAAGCTGTCATGATGAACAAGGGACATCATTGTAAATATTGACTGTATTTATTAATAAAATGGGTTTGAGATCTAATTATTTTTACATTTCGTCTTAAAATTATGGTACGAACATATTAAAACAAAATTCAACGTTTGATTAATTCCATTAATTCTCTTATAGTAGTCTGAAAACATTTGGCCATGACTGTCAATCTCACTTATAGTCATCATATTTGATATTTTCTAACAAGATTTTATGTTGCCATTGTGAAGCAGCATTGCTTTCAGTCCTATGGCACAGCTGTCAATGAGCAACCGCCATTGATCCGCCTGGTGCCTCAAACCTTCACTACAAACAGACCTCCTTTATCAGTGCAGAAGCACAGCGACTGAGGCAATAGGTAGAACTGGGCAAAAGCTGCAGCTCGGGTTCTGTACTTCGAATTCTCACGTTTGCATCCAGTAGGTCCTATTCTATTAATCTGGATGCTAAATGTTCTGGCCAGATTTGGTGAGATTCGAGTCTCTTCAATTAGCCATTTTAGGACCATAAACAAACAACTATTATCAACAACTTCTCAAAGTTTCATTATAATCACAAAATGATTCTTGATTTTATTAAACTTTAAATGTAGGTCATGTCAAAAAAAGACCCTGTGATGCAAACCCGAGCTCACCTGTAGGAAGCATAAGTCTTAGTGAGGCTAATGGTACTCATCTTTCACCCAGGGAGGTTGATTATCGGGGAGGTGACTGTCATTCGAGTCAACAGGTAGTCATCATCGCAGTCTCCACCTCCCCCCTTCCCGGGCTGGAGCACGTTTTTATGTTTTTCCGTCATCTGCGTTGTTTCAGTGCCTACATAGGTATACGCTGGTGGCAATTATAACGCTCCTTTGTAACAAAATTGAGTTAAGGTATACCGATCCGTTGTCATAGCGACATTATACCAAACCGTTGCCATCGCGATATTTTACAGACCCGTTGTCATCGCAATATTATACCAACTCGTCTGCAAGTTAATAGTATACAGACCCTTTTTTAAGGCCACGTTATACCAACCAAAATATTCATGATGGCATTAAAGTAACGTATATCATACTTTAAAAAAATACCGACTTAAGGTCATGGCGATATTATAACGACCTGTTGCTATGGCGATTTCATAACGACCCGTTTTCATGATATTATATCAACTCGTTGACATGGTAAGATTATACCGATCCTTAATCACTGCCACATTATATTGGCCCATTGTCATGGTAGCATTATAAGGACGCACTCTAATGACAACAAATTACCGACACGGATACGTTGTCATGGAGATATTGTACGGTCTCGTTCTCATGGTCACATTATACAGAGTAGGCGACATAGTAATATTATATCGACCTGTTTTAACGACCATTTGTATCAACTTGTTATCAGGTGTATATGATACCAACCGATTACAATTATGGCATTACAACGACCCATCGATATGGCAAAAAAGATAGCGACCTGTTGTCATAGCGACCAAGTCGGCGTCCTAAATTTTCCCTAGTTTCTATTCCTCGGCAACGTTGGATGATTATCGGCTTCGACGACTTCCATGGAATATGGGGGCGCTGACCCTGCTGCCCTATTTGTCAGAGCGCCAGGTTGGTCCCCTTTTGATTGATCTTGCAAAGGGGGGAGGGAGAAAGAGAGAACGGAAAAGGGGCAATAATCATAAGCTCGGGTCTTGGTAGGGGTTGGGGGGAGGGAGAGTTATCATGAAGTGAGGGGAGACGAAGGACTCAGGATAGTGTTGTAACATTCCGGGTTTGTACTGGTTCATTATCTGAGTTACTGAAATTACCTTTGCTTATATATATATATATATATATATATATATATATATATATATATATATATATATCATATATATCATATATATATTATTTCCCTTGTCTGTAGTGTTGGCTTACCAGTAGCCTTTAAATTATCGTAGATTCGGGCTTACCTTCGTTCAACCCACCTTCCTCATCAGGGTTGGGCAGAGGCAGGGGAATTGCGCGCTCTCCCGATCATAAACGCCTCCAAGGAGTCTCCTCTTTAAACGTCTAGGCTTATGGAGCTTCCTCTTCACCAACTTTCACCAGTTAATTTACGAACCTTCAAAAAACTTACTAAGTCAGATGGCTTCGTTCGTTGTTGCTTCTTAGTTTTAGGTTTATGGTTTTACTTTTGGTACAACTAATTAAAAAACAAACAAACAACTCCCCCTCCCCCTTAATGCTCTTTAGTTTTTCATTAATTAAGAGCACTAGAATTGTGACTTCATGAGAGTTGTATTCCTTTCCCTTAATTAATTAGAAAAGGTCGCTATGTCACCTGCACACACACACATATATATATATATATATATATATATATATATATATATATATATATATATATATATATATATATATATATATATATATATATATATATATAACGTTCTAGTTAGTGCGGTTAGGTAAGGGTAATAATAAGAATTCCTTAATCTGAGAGAGAAGTCTCCTGGAGTTCCTCAACCTCCTTCAGGAGCGTCACCATCCACTTTCCCCCAGAAGGATATTCAAGAAACCTTTTGTATAATTTAACGTTTAACTTCAACAGAAAATGAAGAATGTGAATTTTTCATGTGGATCATCGCCTCTCCTTTTTGGGGGGAAGATGGTTGAGGAACTCCAGAAGACTTTTCTAGCGGATTAAGGAATTCTTATTAATACCTTTACCTAACCGGATATATATATATATATATATATATATATATATATATATATATATATATATATATATATATATATATATATATATATATATATATATATATATATGTTGTCTTGACTGTTGTGCTTTTTGTATTATCTCATGACCGATGTTCACAACCAATTCAGTGGATCGGCCTCTCTTAAAGCCATATTGACAGGGGGAGAGGCAGCCCATCTCCTCCATAAAATTCCGTACACGTCTCTAGAACAGACTCTAAAAAATTTTGTTTAGGTGCTTTAACAGAGCAATAGGCCTCTAGTGGTTTGGGTAACTGGGGCTTTTGTTTGCGTGTTTGGAAGTTTTGTATTGTTTGTGTAGTAGTATGTTGTTTGATGTCTTAAATGGTTGTGGGAAGTGCCCAGAGTCAAGTGAGTAGTTCAATAGGTATGTAAGTGTAGGTAAATGTATTATTGTTGCTGGAAGGCTGCATGTGCCGGGGCGCGTTTGGATGTTGTTTTAATGTATTGTTTTGTTTCCTCGACGGTAATAAGAGTGGTAGAATTGTAGGGTTGTCGAGTACTTCGATTTGGTCCACGGGGGCTATCCCAAGCTCATCAGCGTGGACCAACACCATTTCCTGATATCATGTATGTGCCTTATTGGTTCTTGTATAGTATAATGACTATTTTGTGTAGATAGAGAATGCAAAGTGTTTAATGCACCCATGTGTCTTGTGTGAGTTAGAGAAAATACCTGCCTAGATCACTGTAGGGGGAATCGACCCTTTTCCTTTTCTCCCAGTTGAGAGACGGGTCGTTGACCGTAAAACATCCGGGCCAGGCACTTTGGGTCAATCTCGTAACCACAGCCCCTCGCCACTCGTCTTTATGAAAAGCAGAACGGTTTAAACTGCAAGATCTCCTTTACGAGTGTATATTCAATTTCACCTCAAGTACGAAATTGGAGACGCGTATCTCTCAAGCTCGAAGGGCCAGCTAGACCAGAGGTAAGACTTGCTGAAAAAACCGTTGGAGTAAGAACCCTTCTGCGGCCCGTCCACAAGTCACCCCCTCCTACCCCTACCCCAGTGGGGTGACGAGGTATAAATACCAAACACTTGGAAAAAATGGGGTAGAATCCGTGAGTCAACCAGGCAACGAAGTCCCCTGCAAGAGAGGCCGGGCTACCAAGAGGACTAAGAAGCAGCTCATCCTGGAGCTAGTCCCTGGTTATCAAACCGAAGTTTAAGTTAACTTGCTCAAGTTCAACTTATTCTCGTCAGAGACCCCCTTCCCCACTATACTCGCCCTTGAAGAAGAATCTCCTGCCCTAAGTACAGTACTCGCCCTTGAAGAAGACCTCCCTCCCCGAGTAAACTCCCTGCCCTTGATGAATTCCGAAACGAAGAAGAAAAAACTCCTCCTCGAGCCCGTTAACCGGTGGTCACACCGAACTCTAAGTTAACTTGGTTTAAGAACCAAGTTCAACTTACTCTCGTCAGAGAGACCCCGCCTATCCTGGTGCATCCTAAAGCACCGTGATAGTTCTCGCACTTGAAGTAGACCCCCCCCCCCTGCCGCATATCGTGTGGACCCCCATCTGCCACACTCACCAAGGTCCCTTGTGAATGTCAAGTTATCCCGTCCGCTGCCAATCATCTGGTCAAGGCACGCGGCAAAGAACCCACCGGATTCCTGAGGTGTCTGGGCTCATTCAGTTCAAGGTCAGATTCAAACCCGCCGCCAGAACAACCAAGGTATTTAAACTCCCTTAGAGACAATTAGCCTATTTTTTTATATTGAAGTGAGTAGTGAGTTAACCAACATTTTAACATCAAGTTATAAAGCCTTCCTTAATAATTATTGAAGGCCGTATTCTGCCTTTAAATTTGTAATATTGCCTTGGTTTAGGTTTATTTTTATTTTTGTGTTTTAATTAAAGTTTCAGTTTGTTTTAACAATTTTGTTTATTCTTCCTCGAATCGCTACTTATGGTACAAGGAACCTTTAAAGTTTGAAGAAGTCAAGACCCTAGATAATAATATTAAAATCATATATTGCACTCTTAGAGAGGTATAACCTTTAATCAAGGAGTAGTACGTAAACAACCCATAAGTACGAACATCGTTCCATCACTCGGTCCTTCCTATACGAACGATATTAAATATTTTGGTGTCAAGGTGTGGGGTGCTTCCTATACCACGACATTTAAATATTTGGTGTCAGGTGTGGGGTGCTTCCTATACCACGACATTTAAATATTTGGTGTCAGGTGTGGGGTGCTTCCTATACCACGACAATCACAGAATGACACCGCGAGTGAGTCGCAAAAACAAGGTAAAAAACTCTCCTGCAACCCAGGTGGACCAAGGAAATCAAGGAACTTGCCCGAGAACACAGAAAGGTATGCGAAGAAATTAGAAGAAAAGAAACATGCTTCGACAACGCTAAGTGTAGAACTTAAAGCATGCTATTAACGTCCAACAGGCTGGTGTCTGACACAGCCTAATAGCCAAAGTAGACAGCGAGCTAGGCTCGGAATAATTCTAGCAAAACAGTAAAAACTAAAAAAAACTACCAAGAAGAGAAAATACTAGAATAAAAGAGGAGGAGGAATACTTAGAGGACCCGGTGTTTCTGTTGGAGAGATTTCGAGCTTTCTGGAAAGAAATCTTATCAATAAAACTGGACAACAATGAAGATCTCGAACAGAAAATCGAGCGTCAACTGATAGAAGAAAGGAGTAAAATAACAGACCATGGACGCACATTAATAACTGAGGAGGTCATATCAACTATTAAGTCCTTTAAACAAAAGTTTCAGTCACTGTTTCTAGTGATTGCAAAAAGTTCATTCGAAAAAGAAACTTTATACTTAATATTTCTTCCTGTTTTTTAAGAGAAAGCGGAGTATTAAACATAATTTAACTTTTGGGGGTTCACTACTAAATTCCCTCCAATAAAATTGGGCCAAAAGACAAATGACTTCGTATTAGACCAATTTATTTGATGATTTATGGTAGACTAATGGATGTAAAGTGCATTTGAAGTTTGTCCAGTCCGATTACTAAAATTATGTTGTTTGATTTTAATGACAAAGCCTTTAGTTGCAGAGGTGGGCGCGATTCGAAAAAATTGAAGTCCGATTAGCGATTACCGATTCGCCAGCTCGTCAAGTCCGATTCGATTATCCGATTCGGGTTCTAAAAATCTAAATCTGATTAGCTATTATCCGATTCGATTATTTTTTTTAAATGCGATTTGACATTTTTAAAAGCGATTCAATGTTTTTAAAGCAATTTTAAATGTTTGTAAAGCGAATTTAATGCTTTTTTACCATAAATAGGCCATTTCTAACTAATACAAAGAGAAACCAAGCTTTTAAGTTCAAAAATAAACATTTTATTTTAATTAAAATATAATATAACAAAAAATTAAACTATACAGTACATATTACAAAAAATACAAACAGTACTACTCAAATATTCTCTCAGAAGAAAAGATAGGGTCAACTAACAACTTTGTTCCAAATATACCTCATAATATTTCAAGTTTTTCACTCTACTCTAATCTAAGCTCTCCAGCTTAGTCCTTGTCTTCCTCCTCCACCTCATGGGCCTTCTTGAGGAGGTGGAGGTTGCCCTTCATGAAGACGAGGGCCTCGAAGTTCGGTTCAGCGAGGGCCACCCTCTTAGGCCTGAGGATGTCCCACCCATAAGTGAACACGCGCTCGACCGAGGCGGAGCTCGGGAGCGGCGTGTTATATTTGAGGAAGAGTGTTACCCAAGTATCACGGAACTCGAGCGGGAAGAGATTGGACGAGTCTGGCCATTCCACGACATATATATATATATATATATATATATATATATATATATATATATATATATATATATATATATATATATATATATATATATATATGCAGTTAAAATGGCAATATTTTAGCTAATTAAGCTTTGGGACTAGCCGTCAGAACAGAAGAAAATCATCTTAGTCACGAGAAGATAACTGATGAACCAGCGTTTCTAACCCAAACAAAATTTTGCGTGTCACATCGCCTTTTTCATTGTTATCTCTGCTATCTAAGAGAGTGTAAAATTCTTATAATTCACTTTAGCTCGGCCTTTTAAATTGAGAATTATTTTTGCAATGGCGAAATTATAATTATGCTTTTAAAATGGCAATGTTATAGCTAGCAAAGTTCTTCACCAAGTCATCAGAAGAAGCTCATCTTACAGTCACGAGAGGATAACTCATAACCCAGTTTTTCCAACGCAAACAAATGTCAATATAACTTCATAATTGTTATTCCTGCTATCTAAGGTAATGTAAAATTCATATAATCCACTTTAGTTCAGCTTGTAAATCGATAATTATTTTTTAGTTGCGTGCGATTCTATATTTCATTATGTCGGTCGGTCGGTTGGTTCCCGTTTTGCTTTTTTATCGTTTTGGTAATAACATTCTAACTATTCTGCCACTTCTAACGAACTTTAAAAGTCTTATGTTGTTTTACATTCTCTATCGAATGGTAAAATTGTCAAAGTTCTCACATGGTTAACCAAGGAATTATTTGCCAATAACATCATAACTACTCGGCCGATTTTAACGAAATTTTTAACCTATATGTTGTTTTACATGTTATTTTGAATGATATAATTGCTAAGGTCCTCTCAAGGTCAGCCCAGGAATTATATTGTTTTAGGAATAACATCATAACTATTCGGCAGATTATAATAAAATTTAAAACTCTTATTTTGTTTTTTCATTCTCTTTCTTCTAATGATATAATTGCCAAAGTCCTTCCAAGGTTAGCTCGTAAATTATTTGGTAATAACCTAACTATTATGCTGATTCTAACGAAATTTGCAATCCTTATGTTGTTTTACATTCTCTTCCGAATGATATAATTGACAAGAACCTCCCAAGGTTAGTTCAGGAATTATTGAAAGTTTTGAAGGTCGTAAGCTCATGATTCAGAATAAGTGAGAGCACACGACGTTTGGTCAGCAGACCTTTTTAAAATAATTCTCACTTTACAAGACCAAGCTTAATGGAATTATAGAATTTCCATTCTCTTCGATAGCAGAGATAACAATTAAAAAGCTAATTAACACGTAACGTTATGTTGGTTTTAGAAACCCGTGCTTATGATTTATCCTCTGGTGATTGTAAGATGATCTTCTTTGAAGGCTTGATAAAAAAACTTAGTTAGCTATAACATTGCTATTTTAGCAGCGGAATTATAATTGCGCCATTTCAAAATAAAAATATAAAATTCTAGTTTCTTAATTGTAAATATCACTGGTGAAAATGCCTTTGTCGGTTTTCCATTTTTCATAAAAATGACAAATTCCCGTAATTTCCTTTCAGAACAATTTACTTCTCATGGTCATCTGCAGATGTCAACAGACGCAATTGCTTACTTAAAATAAAAAAAGAGCTTGATTATCTCCAATCGTGTCGGAGGGAAATTATTTCTTAACTTTGTAACATGTATTCAATAAACGTTTGGCTCGTTACAGTGTATGTCCGGCACTGATGTAGGTATGAAAGGAGCTTACACATTCTTTAGGATAGCGATGAACTTCGGGGGTTCAAAAATGCCATGTTTAGATGCATGTTTAGCTCAACCAGTTCAATGAAGCGTTTATTGTGGACGATGGAATGTTGGGTATGGTGAAGAGGAGTTTGAGCTTGTTTACAAAGCGTTTGTGTAAACGGTGTTGAGGAGGGGGGGGCGTATTGTGTGATTGTTAAGGTGAGTGATTGTTGTTGGTGGTGTCATGATTTTCGGAGGGTAACGATTTGGTCAAGAACAACGGTTAATTAGTCAGTGTGGTTGTTGGTTGGTTTGGCGGACACGGATAATGTTAGGTGGAGGGAAGTATGCCAGGAAAGTTGGAGTAGCATATACGGTTAGTGAGTTAATATGAATGGTCATTCTCAATCATTTTTATGGGTTTTGATCTCTTTATGGTTTTGCTGGTCTCTTTATAGGGTTCCTGGTCTCTTTATGGCTTTCCTAGTCTCTTTATGGTTTTCCTGGTCTCTTTATGATTTTCTTAGTCTTTTATGGTTTTCTTGGTCTCTTTATGGTTTTCCTAGTCTCTATATGGTTTTCCTGGTCTCTTTATGTTTTTCTTAGTCTTTTTATGGTTTTCTTAGTCTCTTTATGGTTTTCCTAGTCTCTTTATGGTTTTTCTGGTCTCTTTCTAGATTGTGTTTTTCTTGGTTTCGCCGCAATCGCCGAAAATCGGCTAATGAAATATAGCAGTTTGGGGGAAGTTCTCAATTAAATTATTTATTTATCAATAACATTATTGGTTTGTTTAGTGTTAGGTTAAGTTACAGAAAATTAAGTTAAGTTCGGGCTAGGTTAATTAGGTTATGTTAGACTAGGTTAATTAAGAGTTAGATTAAGGTTAAATTAGACTCAACTAAAGTTAGATTGGGATTAAGTTAGGTTAGACTAGGTTAAGTTAGACTATGTTAATTTAGAGTTAGATTAGGATTAAGTTAGACAAAGTTCAGTTAGAGTTAGATAAGGTTAGTTTAAGTTACAGCTAGGTTTGGTTATACTAGGCTAAATTAGGGCTAGGTTAGAATTCAGTTAGGTCAGTCAAAGTTAGAGATATGTTTTGATAGGTTACGTTACGTTCAACTTCACCTTCTAAGGGTGATTGATGTCTATGTCAATTTTTGCTTTTGCTATTATATAATGCGAGTTTTAGGAAACTCAGGAAAGGCTGGAGCAGTGCAATATTTAGGATAGTGTGTAAATCCTTAGTACATAATTACAAAATTCTTTTGGTTGAATCCAAAAAATTTAGGATGATGCAAGTTACTTATGGACCTGAGATATCTTTTTAGCATCATTCCTAAGTTCATTCACGAAAATTATCCCATACCGAATATCGAATGCCTGCTTCTGAATAATTTATCCGATTTATATATATATATATATATATATATATATATATATATATATATATATATATATATATATATATATATATACGCGTACATCAAAAGATTTATGTGTTCTATACATTTCCCCGGGATATTACGCTTATTGACTCCCTCTCTTTGACGTTACCATGATCGCCTTGGCAACGCACCATTTCACCCGGGGTAAATCAAAAGTTCGTTGTATTTGACAATTTCCTCGATATTACGTTTGTTGACTCTCATCCACGGTCGGAGTGTTACTAATGAACTAACAAATGGTCGTCTTTTAAAATTGTGGTTAAAAGAAACTTTTTACTACACAGAACCTTTTCACGTTCCCTAATATTCCCTTTTACCTCATATACTCCAACTATTTTGTCCAATTTTACCATTACACAATACATGTTTTTTAATGTTTTAGAGGCATAATTATTCAGTTCAATGGGGATGATTAACGCTCCCTATCTTTGTTTAATGGCTTAGTTCCTCATCGAGAAATATATCTAAATGGACAAGATGGATTCGGCTTGATTGATCAGCAAGGAAACGGGTGTGAATGTATGAAAGTTACGGTGCATCACTGCCTATGTAGAGTGTTCTTATTTATTAAAAAAACGAAAAGTGACGAGGGCATCTTTACCTGAAGAATTTTGAAAATATGTTCGTAAGAGGATTTTTTTTTACTTTCCTTTGTTTGTTACATTATATACAACATAGAAATAGAGCTTAATGAATTCTCCATCAACCACAACATAGATCTATCCTTCATTCAAGAATCACAACTCACGCTCGCATCGAGGAAGCACCTCAATGCAATCGCGTACAACGGGCAAAAAAGACAAGGAAACGATAGTGGTGGAGGTCTAATCAAATACATCAGAGAAACTATCCACCGCACTAATAACACTAAAGTCATCTTAACCCTATTCCACACAAAGAATAAATCAAAATTCAAACTATCCAAACACGCATCAGCACAACAGACTAAACCTTCATCTATCTGAATCGTGCCCTGCAAACTATGAACCTTCAGTCGATCACCTTCCAACACCGCAAAATAACACCTGCAGGACTTCAATGGGCTCGTTCCCCCCTGACTAGAGTCCCAACACAGATACATAAGAGCCTGCAGCATTATAAAACACTTAAAACAAATATTGAACCTGAACAACTCTTCTACCTCTACGCAAAAAAACTTCAACATCAACTCCCAAGACACCTCTCTGGATATCACACCCTCTGCTTACCCAACCTAAACAATAACACAACCTGGCAAACCCATACTGTATTTTCCTCTGAGTATCTTTCAATAAATAGCTCTCGAGAAACCCATACCCCCACCAACCAAAAGCAATTACACGAAATTCAACGAAGCTGACTGGGAACTAGCTCTTCAGTAACCATACTGAGCAAAAACTCAAAGACTTCTTATTCACCCAGTTCAGCGACATAAATAAGGCCTACACGAATTTTATCAACATCCTCTCACCAGCTACCAAAAAATCCATCATGAGAGGAAACATAAGACACTATAACTCAAATTTCTCCCTAGAAATCAGAAAACTGACAAAAACCAGGGACAGCTTAAGAAAACAACCACAAACCCATAATATTACTAACAACATTAAAAATATCACTCGCAACATCCAAACACTGATCAAACAATGAGAGACGACATGGTCAAGCCTTTTATGGAAAATTTAAATTACAACTTAAACATCGGTGAAAAAAAGATACTCACGAAGCCATACACTCGAACCGAAACATGGTAAGGTTTACAAAACAGGTGAACACCCTCATACAACTCCACAAAAATCAGCAAAAGAACTCATGGCCCCTTACACAGAATTACTCTCAAACACCTCTACTCACATTTTTCAATTGGCCGCAACATGCCCAGATAATTACTACAGAAATGGTATCCCAGTATATACGGCAGGCAAAATTCTCGCCCGCCTCTGGACCTGACATGATATCGAACATTCACTTAAAAGACCTTGGCCAGAGAGCCATCGACGCACTCACACAAATCTTAAGCCACTCTATTTCCCATAACTCTATTCCAACTGTCTGAAAATCTTTTCACATCATACTCATCTTTAATCAAAACAAACCCCTCACTGATCCTGCACATGTTTCCAATGTCCAAACTAAACAAAATAATCTCTCAAATCCCACCAAGACACCTCCCAAAACGGTTTCCGCACAATGCAATCAACATATTCTCTACTTACAAACATACCGTCAACTCATACAAAAAGTCTTCAACCAATCCCGGAGAGTAATGGCAACAATCGCCATGAACAAACGTTTTTGAAATGGTACACAGACACAGCCTCAACAAAATAATAAACACCAATCTCGACTCAAAATATAAAAAATGGCTCTCCAATTTTCTCACAAGCAGACAAACACAAGTAATATACCGTGGTAAGTTATAACAAACATACCACATACACAACAACGTTCCCCAGAGATCCATACTCTAATCCATACTCTTCGATCTTTTTCTCCATAACATTTCTCTCTGCAACCCAAACATCACAACTTACAGTTACACAAATGGCATCACCATTTTTCTACAACACTCAAACCACACCCAATCAGCTCTATGACTCTATAATAATAAACCGAGCTCTGGCTGCAAAAGAACCAAATAACTGCCTCACTTTAAAAATCATGTCACTCTTTTCACAACCTACAAACTGGAGTAGAACAAACATCACTGATTTACCTTTAGCAATAACGCCCTACACTTAAATAAAACGCAGACAATGCTCTGAGTCACACGAGATACAGGATTACATTTCCAAGAACACACGACAAACAGAGCAAGCAAAACTAACACAAAAAATGACCACACTCTGAACATTCACAGGAACTATATTCAGGCAATCCAAGGAATCCTTCACCCACTCATACAAATCCGTCACTCACTTGCATATGCCTCCACAGCCTGTTTACAACACCTCGCATCATTAACACACTAAAGAACACCTGCAGCACCTCCAGTAACCACCTACACCATAAATAAATTGCAACCTCGACCTCCAGGAACCACGCCCCCTCCACGTAACGCAAGACCCACGTCCCCCTCCACGTAACATGCGCAAAACTTCAAGGATATACTTCTCCAAAACACTCAGAAAAATTCCTCCACAACTAAAACAGGGCCCCATCACCCACAGAACTACACACATAACACAGTGAGACATGCAATCTCTGTGTTTAACCCACCCCCCTCAACGCACATTCCACCTGACATCAACCCAAAGGAAAAACCCTTCCCACGCCACAAACCAGTTGCCATTACAACGTTTTTAAATGAAGATGTGTCTGAGTACGGCATCGAAGGCTTTGTTCAATTCGATTGTGGCCATTATTGCCCCAACTGACACAGACACCAGCTGAGACAAGCCCTACAAGATCTCTTGAGTAACACCGTCAAGTTGGCGGAGTTCATCGTGCCTGCCGGGCTAGGCAAGGGACCCTAGCCGGGGACAACATAAATAATGAGCCTATAAGGGGTATTAGTGGGCAGGTATGGTGCACAATTCTCCCGAATGAGCTTTCATTTTGCATCGATAGTGGGTCTTCCTGGAATGTCTCGTTCGTGTGAGGCAGAGTACGAACGTCTCTTGGGAGACTGGGCGCATTCGTGTTAGGAGCCTCAACTTCTCTATCCTCACCAAATGCCAGTACACAGCCACTCATCGCTTGATGGCCCTTCAGAGCGATAGAGTGGATTGTACTGTAGAAGGTCGTCAAGCCAGTCAAGGATCATCCTTAGGCAGAAGGCCCTAAGCAGACAGACCCCCGCACGTGGAAGTTCCGTCTGCTCAAGAGATTCCACGTGGGGTTCCCTCACAGACAGGATATGTAGGCTGGAGGGATTAGTTGCTGAGCTCAGGAGGGAACTTAGTGTTAGGGCTGGAAATAGGTTAGGTGGTGAGGTAGCCGAGTTAGATGTTTCAGGTGAAGGTAGACGGCCGGTGGAGGAGGTAGGATATGATAGTTCTAGGGATAGTGAAGTTAGCCCCCTTAGATTAGTTAGAAATAGACCTAGTGAGGATGGGGGACAGTGGAGAGTGGTTAGGAGACGTGTAGCTAGGGAGGCTTCTCCTGTTCTTTGTGAGAATAGGGTTGCCTCTGTTGAGGTGGTTAGCCAGGGAGATAATAGGTGTGTGAGTCAGAGGGACACAGAACCTATTAGCTTGACTAATAGATTCAGTGCCCTAAGAGAGGAAGTAACTGGAAGTGATATGACTGATGGGGGTGGGGGTGGAGGTAGAGTGACTGGTAGTTTGAATGAGAATAGGAGTGAGGATGGAGTTAGGTCTGTGGGGGTTAGGAATAGGAGTCTGACTGAAGTGCTTGTGATGGGTGATTTGCGAGTTAGATATTTATATAGGAAGTTAAATGAAGTAGATTAAATAGTTTGAGGGTGTGTTTGCCGGGTGCTGGATTGAAAGATCTATCTGATAGGTATAAGGAGCTGGTGTCTGGCTGTGCAAGGGATGCGGTTGTGATTATACATGTAGGAGTGAATGATGTGAATAAAGTGGGTGCATGTGAGTTACATGAGAGGTACAAGAGGTTGATTGAAAAGGTGAAAGAAAGTAGAATGAAAGGTGTTGTGACAGGTGTGCTTGCAAGAATGGATGTTGGGGTAGAATGGATGTCTCGTGCGATTGGGCTGAATGATTATGTGAGGAGGATGTGTGAGATGGAAGGTGTCATGTTTGTGGATGTGTGGGATAGGTTTGTTAGAATGAAAGAAATGTATGCGATGGATGGACTGCATTTGAGTAGGAGGGGGTAGATGTGTTGTGGGAGGAGTATGATCGTGTTATTAGGTCTTTTCGGGCAGGAAACTAGATACTAATAGTGGTCAGGGAATTATGAGAGGACATTATAGTACTGAAAGTAGAATGGACTTGGCAGATAACAGAAATAGGTTCCAAGGCGATAGAGGTGAGGTCATTCAGGTTGGAAGAGGTGCTTCAGGTATAGGGGGGTTAAATTGTTTCTATACAAATGCTCGTAGTCTTAGAAACAAGAAGGATGAGCTATTTAGTTATATTAGCGATGAGGATATAGATATATTGTGTGTTACTGAATCATGGGTTAATGAAATAGAATTTAGTGACACTATAAGTGAATTTGATTCACAGGGCTATAATATGTACATTAGTCAAAGGACAGGTAGGATGGGTGGAGGAATAATTATCTATATAAAAAACAACATTGTTTCAAGTTTAAATACTTAAATAAAGCAGGATGGAGTTGAGTCACTTTGGATAGATATTAGGTTTAGTAAAAATTGAATGGTGCATTTGGGAGCTTTTTACAGACCACCTGGGTAGACTGATGATATAGATGAACTAATGATAAGGGAAATAAGTAAGGGATGTGAAACAGTTGCATTTATTATTGGGCACTTCAACTTAAACTTTGTGGACTGGGAAAATATGATATGTAGGGATAGAACAAGTGGCAGGTTCATAGAATGCTTTGAGGATAATTTTTTTAATCAATTTGTTAAGGAGCCAACGAGGGGGGACAATATATTAGATTTAGTACTTTCTAACAGTGATCATTTAGTTCAAGAATTGACTGTTGGGGAAGCATTGGGAAATAGTGACCATCAGATAGTTCGTTTTAACTTGGGAATTGAGAAGGGTAAAATATCCGAGAATGCTGTAAAAGTTGCAAATTTTTATAAGGGAGATTATGTAAAACTTCGAAGCTTGCTAAATTTGGTGGACTGGGATGTAGAATTAAGAGGTAAAAATGCTTATGGGATGTGGGATACTTTCAAACATATAATAAATTCAGTCCAAGAGCAATGTATCCCAATGAAGGCCATTAGGAACAAAAGTAGGAAACCATTATGGTGGAATCAGGAGATAGCTAGAAAATTTTCAGAAAAGAAAATGGCATATAAAAAATTACAGGTAGAAAATAATATTCAAAATTTAAGTGATTATAGAATGGCTAGGAATGAGTCAAATAAGATTATAAAGAAGAACAAAAGGGTGTCATAAATTAAATTAGCTCAGGATAGCAACAAAGATCCTAGAAAGTTCTTTAGGTACTATAAAATAAATAACAAGTCTGGCAGAGTTAAAATAGGACCTATCAAATATGAAGGGGTTGTGAGAGAAACTGATGAGGAAATAGTTGAGGTACTAAATGGTCATTTTGCATCAGTATTTACAAAGGAGAAACTAAATAGTCTTATGTATAGTACTCATGGGTCAGGGAAAGCGGTGTTTACTACCATTAGTGTGGATTGGAGGATGATAAAAGGACTAATAGGTGAGTTAGATACTACCATGGCCTCCGGCCCTGATAATATTCATTCTAGAATACTTAAAGAAGGGGTAAAAAGTATCTTAATAGCTCTGGAGAAGTTGTATACTAGGTCACTGGAATATGGAGAAATACCCGATGATTTGAAGAGAGTGAATGTAGTCCCAATTTTCAAGAAGGGTAGTAAAGAGGATCTAAATAACTTTAGACCGGTTAGCCTAACTCCTGTAGTCTGTAAAATTCTTGAGAAAATAGTTAAAAAAGGGATTTGCCAACATCTAGAGAGGGAGGGGTTAATCAACGATGCTCAGCATGGGTTTAGATCAGGTAGATCATGTTTGACTAATTTACTAGACTTTCTGGAGTTCGTAACAAATCAAGTAGATAAGGGAGAGAATGTAGATGTAATTTACTTTGATTTTAGTAAAGCATTTGATAAGGTAACACATAGGAGACTAGTTCATAAATTAAAAATGATTGGGATATGTGGGGGTGTTTCAAATTGGATAGCTGAGTGGCTGAAAGACAGGAAGCAAAGGGTAGTGCTAAATGGTGTAAAGTCAGAGTGGAGGGATGTTATCAGTGGGGTTCCTCAGGGATCAGTTCTCGGTCCATTATTATTTGTCATCTATATAAACGATCTTGGGGAGGCAGTTAATAATAAAGTGTCAATTTTTGCGGATGATACCAAATTAGCAGCTGTAGTTAAAGATATTGATGATAATTTTAAAGTGTAGGGGGATTTAAATATATTGTTATCCTGGGCACATAAGTGGCAAATGACTTTCAACCTTGCTAAGTGCAAAATTATTAACATGGGAAAAGATAATAGAGAATTTTACTATGAAATGGATGGGCATTGGCTGAGCTCACTAGAGGATGAGAAAGATCTAGGAGTAGTAATAGATAAGTCATTAAGGTTTTCTAAGCAGTGTATTGAAGCAAGAAATAGGGCAAATAGAGTGCTGGGTTTCATTAAGAGAAATGTCAGTTACAAAAGTAAGGTTATTCTTAAACTCTATAACTCTTATGTTAGGCCACATCTAGAGTCTGTATACAGTAGGGTAATGACTTTTTGACAACCTCATATCGCTGTGTCATAATTTGATGAGCTTTAATTAAATATTATATAAAATCTTACTTTCAAAGTGATTTGATAAAAAAAAACTCACGCACAAAATGATTTAAAAAATTTTATTTGTCAGCTTTTTTGTCCAGTTTTTGAAGTCACTGGCAGCATATACAAGATTGAACACAAGCTTATGAGTCACATATATATAACATTATATAGGGTCATCAAACACACAAGGAAGTAAATTAGTTACAATAATGTCATTGGACAGGATGAATCTCAGTGATAGGTTGTTCCCTGTTGCAGCAGGACCCGTGCAAGTCTTGCATAACTTTGACCGCACGCTCACAGCACTGGTTGCTTCGGGCAATATTGATTGAAGATTCATCTGTTTTGCAGTGAATTTTCTAGCATTTGAGACCTGTTGGGTATTCATTCAGAGCTGCAGATAGTTCATAAAAATCTTCAGCGTGGAACAAGTGGTTGCTAAACCAATGGTCAGCCCATGAGTAAGAAATGAATGAACAGATTTTATGCAGCCTGCTCCGGGTATCAGGCATCAGAATGAACGCAAGAAGGGCTAGAATAACACGAGAGTTCCAACGCCATTGCTGATGTTTGGGATCTTTTGAAACTTTACAAAGGGGACCTCATTCATCTCAGTGAAGTGATGGAAGACACGCGTGAGGTGATAGAGAAACTTCATGTCGTCTCTCCAGCCGCCTATTTCCTTAATCTCAATTTTACCGTTGCTGAATGGTGCTTTCAATTTATTATAATTGCTCATCAAATCCTGCACAAAGAAGTACTTTATGTTTTGTGATTTAGTCGACCCATGGAGCTCATCGTCTATGACAACGCAAAGAATCCGATCCAGGACATGGTGCTGACAACTGATGAACTTGGGTTTGGGGGGACCTTTATCTTCGAACATTTGCTGCAGTCAAACAACAACGCCTGTCTTTTTGCCGGTATTCACGCTTGAGTCCACGACAAGCATAACAATTGATCCACACAGGATGAACTCCTCTAACACACCCTGGAACACTTTTGCAATTGTTAGAGCTTTCCCATCCTTCAATTTGAGCGCAGCCAACTTTATTTCTTTCGCTTCATTCTTGAGGACCACGACCTGATATTCAAAGTCCTCAATGCGTTTGCCATCAAAGTGTAAGCTCCACTTTTCCATATGAAGCGTGCTCACCAAGTGCTTCTTCATCTGAGCAGCTCTCGTGTAGATAGCCTTGTGGATTGCTGACTAACATGGGGTTGGGATTTCAATGCCTTCACCAGAAAGCTGGCGACATACCTTTTCTGCTCTATAGGATGACAGATTTGAGCTTGTAGCAAGGATTCTTGCTAAGTCTGTTGGGTTATGCTTTCTTTTCCTCTTTTATGCTGCATTCTCATACTCCCAAGAACTGTCTTTGCTGTTACTGGATGAGACCGTACTTGTTTCGGAACAATCAAGTGGTGCTGAGCTGGAAAGTGGGGACACAGTCGCTTCCATTGCCTTCTTTCGCTTGGATGGGTGGATAGTCTTGGCACTAGCAGGTTTACCAGTGGAATAACCAACCTGACCTTTGGTCAAAATTTGCTGTTTATAGAGGTTCTCATCATCTTTGCACAACCAGTTGCCTTTAACCTTGGTCACATTAAATAGTTCATTCAAAGAATTAAAGTTTTGTTTCTTTCTGCAGTACTCATAGTCTTTCAGAAGGTTTTCTAGTTTTGCACAAATGGCTTGATCAGATACATGCGGAAAGTTCAATGTTTTGCTCCATATGGCTTTTAGCTCTACAACAATTAGGCCGATCCTCTCCCTCCGTTCTTTGGCGGTGGATTCAAGAAATTTGAAGCGTCCAACGACGTGGATTTTCACGTTGCCTCTTCTTGATGATGCTTGAAACTGGACTAAGTTATTTGTCCAGGTTTTCTAGTTCTTCTCCGTGTTAAAAAAGCTCTTCTTGAACGATATGTTTTGTACTCAGCAACTGAAATAGAAAATAAACCTAAATATTAAATAGGTAACAAATTAAAGAAACTTTTATTGAGCTTGTATATATTTTATTAAAAAACAAGCAAATTACAATTATAAAAAATAAGAGAGAAGGGAGACACTAATAAAATATTATATCTATTATATTATATAATTAGTGAGACAGTTAAATGTAACTTACCAAATAATACCAGGATCTCTTTACAATAAACGCTGGAGAATACACAAAAATTATAATAAGACAATAATAATATCAACGCCGTTAAAACTGAACTAGTAACTACCCGCTTTAAACATCTCGCTTATATACCGCACGCGAAATGGCTGAAGAAAATTCTGGAACTCTACAGAAATCGCCCAAGCGATGACGTGATGATTTACTGAAAAATTCTATACAATTCTAAGTACATAAATTATTGCACAAGTGTGTTTGATGACTTATATATTTAATATAAATATTTTCAACACATAAAATGCTAAAATGGCCTATATAACATTTCAAAGTGGTTTGTGCGTGACCTTTTTCAATATTTCAATAGAATAAAAGTAATTTTTGTCGTTAATAGGCAAAAGTTCATTCATTCGTGCTACAGGAAATAATTTTTTAGAAAAAGTCAAAAAGTCATCACCCTAGTATACAGGCATGGTCCCCACATTTTAGACACGATATTAACCTTCTCGAGTCAGTGCAACGGAGGGCAACAAAGATTATTCCCTTCCTGAGGCACCTTGAATATATAAATAGACTGAGGGTATTAAATATGTTCTCGTTCGAAAGGAGGTGTGTGAGAGGGGATATGATTGAGCTGTTTAAATTTTTTTCTGGGATAGATAAATTGCATGTTAGCAAGTTCTTTTAGTTAGATGATGGAAATCGGACTAGAGGTAACCACTTGAAAATTAAAAAGCAAAGGTGTAGGTTGGATTTAAGAAAATATTTTTTCACCAATAGGGTGGTAGACTTCTGGAACAAATTGCCGCTGAGGGTAGTAGGTAGTCCAAATTTAAATGTATTTAAGAGTAGGTTGGATGAGTTTATGGGAAGGAAAGGTTGTGATGGTTCCTAAGTTTTGTATATATAAATATTGTTTGTATATATCTATAGCTGCATGATTTAGTTCTTGGCAAGCCTTGATTGGCGATACCCTTGTTTCTGGACGCAATCCTCTGGATGTAGTTTTCTTGGGAGTTTAGGTGCCTTAAAAAAGAGGCCGTTTGACTCGGATGACCTATGATGGGCTCTTGTGGCCTTTGTCATCTGTTATATTATATTGTGGGGGACTTTTATTTTGTCTTTTCCTGGCGATGGTGCTTTTTGTGGGTGGGTTTTAACGGATGCGGATGACCTTTGATAGGCCCTTGTAGCTTTTGTCATCCGTGAAATTATGTTATGTTATGTTATAAACACCCACCAATCGTTCACACACCAAGTACCCTCTCAAATCGTCCATTTGCAATGCTCACAATAGAGATTTTCCCTTCTCTTCCCATACTATTCTCACATTCACATACACCAAAGTTGGTACCAGAATACTCTCATCCAAATTCCTGGTACTTTCTACACTCACAGTCTAATGTTATAGTTGTACCTGAGATTTAGTTATTAATCCTAATGGTTTTCTTTGTTCATGTTCCTATTTTTTCCTTTAAGCTAGCAGGTGATCGTTGTATTACACTATCTAGCTCAATACGCCCTTCTCTAGAGTGCAGCCATGAGCGAATTGCGAGTCATATTCATACGACCGACTTTCATCTTCTCCAGCCTCCCGTGCATCTTCGTTGAGGCCTCTGCTTTTCGTGGCCTAATTACTCGACGTTTGGGGAGGGGGGGGGCTGACATTCCAATGCATTCGTAACTCACACTAAGACTCGACAGTGAGCGTCGACGAACCTTCTCCCCCAACGTTTCGAGAGACTAGCATTCCGATGTGTTCGTGAGTCACAGAGTGACTCGCCAAAGAGCGTCACCGAGACCTCCAAGTTGAGAAATTGAGCCCGCGAAGATAAGAGGCGAAAGTAAAACGAGCGTGTGGGTTTAGTAGGATGGTGGAGAGTGGATTGTGGGTGGGATTTCTGGTCGAAAGTGTCATATAGTTCCCCGGTAAGATTGTGGAAATAGTGTGTCTTGAGTTCTAAGGTATAATCCAGCTTGAGGCAAGACAACTTTAGCGGTTGGAAGGGCAAACTTCCTGAACTTGACCAGAGACTGCAGGTTCACATGAGACAGGGAATGGGAGTACATCAAAATACATTGCTATCCATAACGAGGAGGTACTATCTATGGATCTATGGAGAGAGAACTGGTGACTATCAAAGACTGTAAGTCCACTCGAAACTTGACATATATAAATCATGTATAGATATTTGCTATTTACCTAAAACTAAGAAGCGAACACAAACGAGGGTATCTACGGTTAAAATATTGTGAGAACATAGCTTAGAAAATACGGAAGGTGAATAGCTCGAATTTTCTATAGAGGAAACTACTTTTGGCACTGTGGAGATAGAGCTATTCTTCCGAGAGAGAGGGGGGGAGGGATTGCATTGCTAATCTACAGGATGAAACCATCAAACGACACATCAAGATGCATGGCACAACTTTAACCCAAGCAATGCTATGCAAAAACACCTCTGTCATCCTATGCATTTGTGAGCGTAGATGGCTGAGTATGGCTTAATCCGTCCTCATCTGGCAGAAGGAACCTAAAATCAATGTGCAGCTTCAGCCAAAGAGCATCTTAGCAATCACTCGATGTCTCAGAACACGCCAAAGCGACCGCTTACTCCACTTACTCTCGTTTTAGCATGCATGTATTTCTCTTTTTTCCACTGTGTATGTAATATTTATAAGTTCAATCTAACACTACTACACGGATATAATTTTCCAATCCGTGATTCCAACGAACTCACTCTTACTGGATACACACACACTCTCCGCGCTGCTGGCAGAGCAACTCTTTTGTAAAGAACTGCGAAATCAAGCAATCTTCACCAAAGAAAATCCACTTCAAAAATACTTCGATAAAACCATTACGAGAAAATAAGAAAGAAAAAAGAAGAAAAATATGCACTTATTGGGGGCTGGTTGGAGATATCTCTTTCCTTTAAGCGAAGTAACACCTCAAAGCGATGTTATTTTTCTTCCTTACTCATGCCATACTTTTTACCTCCTCTTTCCTTATCACTAGCGCTACATACCTTGGTCACCGGCAAAGTCCCAGATGCACTGGGACTTGGAGCAAGCAAACTCCTGCAGGAGACATCGTTAGAATGCCAGAAAAGGGGGACCCATTCTGGGCCACGGATCCAAAGCCAGTTGCAGGAGTACTGGTAGGGTTAGGCATATTTAAGTAGAGTGACAAGGAGAGTGCGACCTGGGTTAGGCAAGCGATATAGAGATAGATATAGTGAAGAGGTTCTCTCCCAGTATAGGTAAAAGGAATTCCTATGCATACCAAAGAGGAGCCGCCCCCTATTGGGCTGGAAACCAGGAGAAAGAAAACATGGCCTGCCGAATTGACTGCCTCTGAGGCTAGTCTCGATTGTAAACAAGAGGAAAGCTCAGGAAGTCGTCAAGCAAATATTCATTGACAAAAAGATCCCGCTTATAAGATGAATCGAAATTCTTAACGGATTTACAGAGATCTTCTCCGAAAAATAAGGACGTGGTACTGCTATTGTCATTGTGGGGGGGGGGAACGCTCTTGCCAGCAAATAAAGCAGGAACTTGAAGAGAACCAAGCATGGCTTAAAATACATGAGGTGATGAAATTTAAAGAGCACAACCATGTGTTTAAGATAATAAGCGTGTCTACTGAAATGGCAACCAATATAGTCGAAAAAGCATTACTTGCCGTCAGCAGGAAGGCACCTCCCGTAAACATCCAGAGAGACATATTTGTCAACATACAAATGCGTTTGAAATATTATGCAATAGAAGGGCATACCCCCGCCAACTGCCCTAAACATGACGAGATTATATGTTATGAATGCAATATAGAAGGACAGTGGTGGAAAATTGCTAGAGTCAAATCAAAAAGTGTATAATAAAATGGAAAGAAAGAGAAATCATGTAGAAAAAACGGATACACGTTAAGCAACTGCGTATGCCGATGCCACAAAAAACTACACCATAGAAACAAACAACCCAAATCAATATCAACAACATGCTTTCACCCCTCGCATGTAATTAACATATTAAACCCGGTGTCATACGTGACCAAGCTCAACAATATGTTGAAAGAAAACGGTCTTGAATCGATGATGTTCATCAATGTCGATTCCTCACTTATATTAAATGTTAAAATCTCAGATAACACAATGAAGGCAGTAACTCAACAGATCCAGAAGAAAAATGAACGATGAGAAGAGAGAAAGTAAATAGACCGAAATCGAAGAAAGTGCAGATGAAACAAACGAGGAAAGTATCAGAAAAACCGGGGCCAAGAACCCCCAAAATAAAAATAACAAGGAGAGAAAACTCACCAGATGAAATATCACCATTCCCCTCTACCTTGATGGGTAGAGAGATTAGGGCAACCAACTAAAAAAGAAAGTAAACAAACTCAATAGATATTAACGAATACCAACAAGTAAAGAACTATTGAAAAAAAAAGGATGAAATATTGATAACAGGAAACTAAGAATTTTACAACTCAACACGAACGGATGGAGGGATAAACAGACGACCTACGGAAACTTTCAGAAGAATAGAGCTGGACACAATAATAATATATTAACACGGAATAAATCTAAATGAGAAAAAATAAAAATATGAAGCTATAATGTAATAGATACGAACCCAACAGAGGAAGGATTCGACGGGGCTGCAATATCCATAAAAAAAACAGACCAGAACCAAAAAAGGACTAAGAGAAGCTTACCTCACAATATAATTAAGATGGAACTTACCAATATACAATAATAATTGCAACCGGGTACCAACCTTCAAGAAGAAATACAGTTTACCAATAGCTAATTGTAGAAGTCTAAATACCGCGTACATTAGTGTACGCATAAATACTCCGCCACAAGCTGCGTGTCCCTCCCGTATTTCCAAATGCACTATTCGCCTCAAATTCTCTATTGCCCCTTTTCGCGCCATCGTAAACTGCGACGTGGCTCAAAGATGTGAAAGACTTATACTGTCTGGCCACAGATGAAAAGGTCTTTCGCGCGGTAATACGGATTTTATAAGAATTCGGTGCTCTTTCTCGATTTCTGTTCGTGAGGGAAATAAAAGGAAAACTTCTCCCTGGAGTCAGGCAGAAGATCTTGGACCTACGTTGTAAGGAGAGTTTGTCCCACAATAGAAACAGTTCGCCCGTTGCAAGAAAGGAACTTCTCAGGGAATTGGTTGTTGCTGCCACGGTACTTGTAGGTGCCAAACTTCTCGCAGCCCCATCCCCCAATTCAGAGTCAAAGGTTACACAGGACCTCCCTCTGCGGATTACCCTAGACGTAGCTGGGTAATCGGTTTTGGCTACTCACTCCAGGAGCCGAATAATTGGACAGTCCCTTCGAGGAAGAAGAAGTCCGATTTGAGCCACAGTTGGCTCGCCTTCGTGATCTGGTATAGGATCAGCATATCACCGGTCTAGGATTACATTCTCATTTGGTAACCTCGGACGGTCGGACTAAGTGTGATCATCGTCACCAGAAGAAGATCTTCACCGCCATTCTCAAAAATACTTATCAACTCAAAGGTATCGTTAAAGTGAACTATTCCCTCCCCCAACTTCATCAGTTTATTTGTGTACTAGAATTCCCATCCCGAGCCCATAACCTCGAGTATTAGAAGTGATTAATTCAGTGCTTAATTCAATAATATGATTCCATTCATTCTGTTGGGTGCCATTAAGACGCAAGCATCCTAGTGGGTAATTTTCAAGTATAATTTCCACCATATTATGTAGACTTACTTATTCAGTTCAAAGATTAATTCTATTTATATCTATATACGATGTTGCTTATTTCAAATTCATGTATATTCAAGATTATTTTTGCATATGTGTGTTTAACTATTTTAGACGATCCTTTGGCAATTATTAAGCAATCCACTCGGCTTAAATCTCAATATTACACTGGTCCATCCATAGCTGGCTCTTACAGAGTGAAAACACACTCAGGATATCATCATCTTAATTTTGATCAAAAGGGACGCACCGGGGTTATTCTGTAGGGGTGTGAAGATGTACAAGAGAAAAAATTCCTTCCAACGCGAGCATATAAATAGCCCATTAAATTACCAACTCATTACGGACTACGCCGTAGCGTGACGGCAGAGTGCTAGCCTCTGGATAAAAAGACCCGAGATCGATCCCAGACAGTCCACGATTTTTACGAAGAAAATTCTCGAAGAAAACGGAGACCACGACAAACGCTTTAAGGACAACTCAAGAAATCAACTCAAGGAAAACGGAAAGAAAACGACTTCAAGGGCTAACTCGTATCAACTTATCAAGAATTCGCCCCATCATTAAGGATAAATCATCACGTGATCAAGAATTTGGAAGGAATCATCACATCAAGATTAATGCAAGTTAAATGGAAGATTCATCAAGAAAAAAGAAAGAATTACGAAGATCAACTAACCCAGCCAACTTAAAGAAGAAGGAATCCCAGCCAATAAGAATATATAAGAGTCAGATACATGGAATCCAATGTTTGAAGGGGCATTTTCATCTCAAGAAGTAATTACATAGATTCGAATATAGAAATCTCAAGATGAATGATATTGATAAATAAATAAAGTTATAAGAAAGAGTCCCCCCCCCATAACTGGTGACCCTCAAAAGGCCGAACAATCTTATGATCTTCGTTATAACTGCACCTGCTCTCCTACTAGAGTTTAAGAAAAAGTGCTGCTGGGAACCGGAGACCCGGGAAGGATATTACTGATTAGCGTCAAAAACTTAGTTTGCTCTCCTCAATCCCACTTAATTAGCTCCACTCATCCCGCAGACTCGGAGGCCGAGAAGGGAGAGCTACTAGTAATCCTCGATTAAGAAATACAATACTAGTCTCTCCCCATCCTCAAATTCGTTCCGCGTTCTAGAAAGAGACCTGTGTAGGGGTGCGAAGATGTACAAGAGAAAAAATTCCTTCCAACGCGAGCATATAAATAGCCCATTAAATTACCAACTCATTACGGACTATGCCGTAGCGTGACGGCAGAGTGCTAGCCTCTGGATAAAAAGACCCGAGATCGATCCCAGACAGTCCTCAATTTTTACGAAGAAAATTCTCGAAGAAAACGGAAACCACGACAAACGCTTTAAGGACAACTCAAGAAATCAACTCAAGAGAAAACCGCTGTCAAGGAAAACTCATCAAGAATTCGTCCCATCATCAAGGATAAATCATCACGTGATCAAGAATTTGGAAGGAATCATCACATCAAGATTAATGCAAGTTAAATGGAAGATTCATCAAGAAAAAAGAAAGAATCACGAAGATCAACTAACCTAGCCAACTTAAAGAAGAAGGAATCCCAGCCAATAAGAATATATAAGAGTCAGATACATGGAAGCCAATGTTTGAAGGGGCATCTTCATCTCAAGAAGTAATTACATAGATTCGAATATAGAAATCTCAAGATGAATGATATTGATAAATAAATAAAGTTATAAGAAAGAGCCCCGCCATCCATAATTCTTATTCACCGAAGTGGCTAAGGTAGGTGTATTGGATACACTTCACCTCCACTTCACCTCGGTGCGGTAATAAAATATATGTCCAGAAAGTGGGACTGGGATTACCCACACACTAAACCTCGACACTAATTTAAAAAATATATTCATGCGAGATTTCCATACAGACTGCAAAGAATAAGATTTCAGAAAAATAAATACAAACAGAAGATATTTTCAAACTATGTTGGCACGCAGAATACATATGCCAAAGAATAGGCCCGAACTTCCAAACTTATATCACAGGACAGACGGCAACTAAACCAGATATACACTATGTTTGACAAATTTCAACCTACATTTTAAATACCATATGGAACCATAAGACAAATTGCAACGACCGTACGTCCATATCATTAGAAATTAATCGACATCCAATACATATACCGATGAGGGAATGGTAAGCCTACCATATGGCAAACTGGAAAAAAACTACAAAAAATAAATTAAGGCAATATATACCGAAACAACTGAACTAAATAACTTTAGAGGACATAGAAGAGGAACTGCAGACTATTCGAGAAGCAATAAAAATAAAACGAATGAAGAAACTATACCAAAAGGAACATTCAGAACAACCAAACAATTTAAATGGACACTGGATTTGATACGCTTAAACGAAGAAGTACGAATAACAGCAGAGAGAATAAGACGAAAGGAACAACAAAGGAAAAATAGATCAGATTAAGTAGTAATAAAAGAACTACTAATTCTTATTCCCGACAAAATAAAAAGTATGGGACTAGGCTATAAAAAGCCAAGAGAATTCTGGAAATAAGATCAAACAAAAAAAAGTATGACATGAATTTGAAATCCAGATAATAGACACCCTGGACCAAGAAATTAAAAAAACAAAACACACCGGTACCACTTTGTAGAAGGAGAAAGATATACCAATGAGAGATATACCACGGAGGAATTAAGAGATATGATTCCGAGTTTTGAACAGAAAGCCCCTGGAAAGTCTGAGATCACGAGAAACCACTATCTAGAAGACACATCCTTAACTCGCCCTCTGCAAAATTACAAATGGTACACATTATCGGAAATTATTAAAATAAAATATTTAAATCCTTTTTTATTAATCAAATAATATTAATTTAAAAGAATACATCTATTGATATAATTTAAAAAAAATATTAACATTCTTCTACCTATTTATAATTATGATTGATAATTCTCAGTTCTTACATAAATTTTCATCAACACCCATGGTTGTTTTATGCTTTTAAATCAGTTACGCTTTAAAACTTTATCTAATTATAGAAAACAGCGCCATCTTTCATGGGATACTTATAAAACTGTATTTTCAGGACAAAATAGACTTGCTGGTTTGTGTGCGTTCAATAACATACTAACTTAAGGCATTTCCTTGTTTTAATTGGATGAAAAATGAAAAACATAAGTGTATTAACTAAAAAATAAGGAAGACTCATCAAAAACGGCGTGTTTACACAGATGTGAGAAATAAATCAGCCTCTTTTCGCGGTCATGTTGTGGTGAGGCCTAGAATGAAGTCAGGTTACTCTCATTCATGAATCTCGGTTTACAAACAAAGAAGGCCTGACCTAGGTCATTTATAAATTTTAATTAGATGCTTAATCACTAACATAATTATCAGGGCAAATACAAGTCTATACATGTAAGGCCACAAAAGGCCCTCGGGCGATTACGTAGCACTGAATCGATGACTTATAAAGGCCCTCGGGCGACTGATGGGTTAAGGTATCCAAATGATTTGGGGGCCTAAACCAGGAAAGCCAACCATGCAGGTGGAAAACTTCAGACCAATATCCCTGCTAGATTTCATCGGGAAAGTTCATGAGAAGATTAATCGTAGACTAATGTAATTCCTAAATGAAAACAACTGCATAAACAACTGGGAATTATTTGCCCCCTCCCCCTGAAGTACGGAGATGACGCTCAGCGTTATCATAGAAAAAATAGCAAAATCAAAGGAGAAAAGGCACGCATAGAAATAGTGTGTAGAGATGTACCCAAAGCTTTTGACAAAGTTTGGCAAATGGGAATACGATATAAAATAATCAGGTTTAAAATTAGTAACAAGTTCGTTCCAACGAATCCTATGCAACTACGTAATGGATAGATAGGCCGACACAGAACTGGACAACCACCAAGGAAACTAATAGCTAGAAACTCGATTACCGCGCGGGGAGATGTCTGAGCCCCACAATATACTCGGTGTATACCGCGGATATCTCTCCACCTATGAAAGAGGGATGCCTCGTTTATAGTTGCAATGGATCAAAGAAGGAAAAAATTACAACAAGATAAAGAGAATCAATAAATACTTACGGTTAAAATGGAAAATAATGACCTACAAAAATAAATTTAGAATTGTACTACTATACAAGAAGAAAATATCGAAAATCTACGTAGAAAGAGAATGTTACATATATAACAACGAATGTAAACTACTAGGACTTACATTACCGAAAACAAGTTAGTGAAATCTTAGCTCAAAGAACAAAAGGAAAATACATTTATCAAGAGAGAAAAAGAGAGGGAGGGAGGGGAGAGAGGGGAAAGAGGGGAGACAGAGTTATAAGGAATAGGAGTACCTTAAAAGACATTGTTAACCATACGGACAAAGCGTACTATTTATGGAAAGCCCTTTAACATACAAAGAAAGCCTAGTTTTGATGAAGACTCTCCTCACTTCTAATAATACCTGTTGTTTACTAATACCGGTATTAATAACTGTATGGATGTAACTTGAAAAAAAAGTAAAATGAAATAGCAATTTAAATTATCCAAACGGAAAAGTAAATAAAAATAAAGATGCTCCTAATGGAATTTAATTCTTATAAAAATACCAGGCAATGTCTTCGCCACTCTTCCCTACGGGGGAAGCTTGCGCTTCGCTACTGAGATTAAAATTTAAAATCTAAAAAAAAGCAGCCATGGTTAAATTTTTATAAATTTTCTGAACTTCGTCAATTATAATAATTTTAAAAAGAAACTCTAAACTAAATTTCCTCCCTTTCAAAATATCACGTTGCTAAAATATAGAGTTATAGAATAGAAGAAGATATATAAAAATAAATTTTCTGAACTTCACCATTTGTAATTATTGGGGTTTTAAAAAATTCCCCAAAACTTCGATACTTATATTTATTCCTGAACTTCACCATTTTGTTTTTTGATCTTATAAAAGAATTATTAGAAATAACTTTGATAAAAAAACTGTCATAACCAAATTAAGATGAAATTATTATTCAAATACTCCAAAAAATCACCTTCTTAAATTATAGTTAGTGATTAAACTTTCTCAAAATATTATTGAAATTAAATTCATTGATTTTTAAAATAAGTCCACCATTTTTTAAGGTAAATAAAAAGTGGCATAAAATTCTCTTTCATCTTCCGCTTTGTTTGGCTTAATAAAGATGAGACAATTTTATATAGAATTTATCCAAATTTGGAATTCTTTCTAATAAAATTTCAAAACTTAAAGTCAATGGTGGGATCAAAGCTCTTTCCCCTGTGCTTTATGCATTGCACTTTATCTATTTTTTTCCATTGTAAATACTGTTATTTAAATATTTATACCATTAATATTTATTACTCTTTTTCGCAAATACCGGTATTAATACCCGTATTCACTCTATTTACCACACACCTCTCCATCCTTCTGCGCGGGCACGGAAAAACGGAAAAGAAACCTGACTTCTGAGGAAAGAGAGACAGCCAGGAAATTCTACCAAAAGCTTATACTTGGAAAAGTAATAATAACCAATTTATATGCCATTTATTGCGCACTGAAACCCAATCGTTGACTTCTATCCTTGAATTAGTTGCTGCTGCAACTATTAACTACTTGTGCAAGTTATTCCTTTGATGTCTGGTATATTTAATATGTGAAGTAGTTTTTTACCACGGTAGTCCTGAACCACGGAACTTCAAGCTTCCAACCGCGGTTTCTAGTTTCTAGTTCCTCTTCTAGCTAAGGGTAGAAAACCTATGGCGATTAATATCCTGGAAGGCTCGAAGAATTTTTAACTCATCTATAATAGTTGAAGGCACAGTCTCCGAGTCTCTAGCGAGAAGAGACCGAGCTCTTCCAGTCGCTTCAGTTAGTCTCTATGCCTAATTGACCGGATTAGTTTCGTGGTCCTGGCTTGCACTCTTTCGAGTGCTTCGATATGTTTTCGAAGGTGGACGGACCAAAATTGAGCCACATACTCCAACTGTGGTCGCACCAATGAGTTACATAAGAGCAGCCCAATGCTCCTTTTCTAAAATTAAACTTCCTTTTAATATAACCGAACAGTCGTTAAGGCATTTGCTCTGCCCCAACGCACTGCAATCTCGGGAGAACTTTAAATCGCTGCAATCAGCAAGCACCCCATAGTTGCTCGCCGCATTAGTGTAACCTGGATCCTGTCTCTGTAGAGAATAGTCCCGACGGGGGGGGGGGATTGCATATTTGATGTGCATTACCTTACACTTGTCTAAGTTAAAAGGCAGCTGATATGTGTTTGGCCACATATCAACACACATGGGGTCGGAGTCTGAGGATGAATTATGGAAGCGCGTCCCCTTCCCTTCTTTGTGTGTATGTGTGCGTATTCCACAACAGTGAGAAACTCTGTGTGAGTGTCTCTTTCTCATTGATTTTCGCTCATCCCGTTCAGTCTGCATTTCTTAGCAAAAGAGCAGAGGCTGCTTGCATTTTCACGCGTCCGTCCTTCGAGCTAATTCCGGCCTTGTGTCTGCAGAGACCAATTATGGATCCCATCTACTCATTACCCCACAGAAAGTAGATGATCTCCGATGGAAATGGGTGATTCTATGTAGTAAGTTTTGCGTCATCTGTCTCTCGTATCGAATGCGAGATGAGATCGGTTAGTGAAATACATATAAAGATCAGAATGAAAATCGCTGACTCGCACTAACTTTACCAGCCATTCTCACCAGGTTTGATTCGACAGTAGCACACATAGTAATCTCCTCTGCTGGATAGTCGGGTAAAAAAAATATACATTTTCACTTCGCCTAATTCATCGTTTAACTCTTATAAAGTGACTTCTTTTGACATTTGTCAATGTATACCAACTTCTGAATTATTACAAAAAAAAGCAAAAACCAACGGAGGAATCTCCACCCCAATTTTTTGAAAGCGCTAAAGTGGTGAAGTTAGAATAAGTGACAGTATCTGGAAGGTACAGGAGAGTGCGCAATTCTCCTGGATAAAATCCCCATTTATCATGAAAGAGAAATCCCTCATTGGAGGGAAAGGAGCATGGCAGTTATATCACGGTCATAAAAGATCATATAAATGTCAAAACGAACGCCCATTTCCGGTGTGGTGAGTTTAAGCTCACTTGAGTGTGTGTGTTGTGTGTGCCTAATTTTGCGTTCATGTCGGTTATGAATCATTTGTTATCTAAAATAATTGAGGAAACCAACGAGGGCATATTTACTAGAGTTTAAGAAAAAAACAGGTTATAAAGAAAATGATGAAGTTAAGGGAAGTGAACATGGATGAAGATTGCATACCTTGAGGTTACTAAAGGAAAGACTTTTTGTAGAGCTAAAAAACGAGAGGCCGCACAACTCTCTTACCTTAGCAAGCCTTTGAACGGAAGCAACTCCCATTGTAGGCATTTTGGGGTGAAGGGCAATAGAGAGTGCATTTGTTATGGTTTCAGTGGGTATACTTTTAGCGATGCCCACCTTAATACCCCATGCCACAAACCTATGATTAAAAATGGTCTTCTATGTCTCCCTTAAAGGTTCCAAGGTCCTGCATTTTCTCTATACCGCTGTTGCCTTCTTGGAGAGCTAAGAGTGTGAGAAAGAGTCATCTTTAATGGATCCTCCCAAATACGTCCACTTATAATGAAAACGGGGATTTATCATAAGATTTTAATGCCGTACTTGTTAAACTTTAAATTATTATTCGTTAAATAGTAGTTAAGTGTGGGAACTATTAGTTTCGCTTAGCTACTCTGGTGTAGCGCTTTGGAACACAGGTGCAAATATTCAGACTATCTCGTTTTGGGGAAGGAGATATGTGGCAATGTGTGAGTGCTGAACAATCCATAGTGCTTGCCCATATGTATAGGCTAAATGTCGACGAAGCACCCATTGCAAGCCGTGTATTTTGAAAGCATTAGTTTTTATGGTTCTTTGTACGACTGCTAAAAAACGGGTCATGGATTGTGTTATGATGGTGTCTCCTTTGGTTGGTATTCAAACGCTCATTTTAATGGGGTTTGCATTCAGCCAGTTTTGTTTGAGGATTAGATTACATACATGTACATACTCTGCATCGATAGGATATGTACCAACAAGTAGGTGAAAAACGCCTTAAATAAAGCCAAAAAATGCATGCATGAATTTCGGATGCCATCAAAATCCATAAATACCTGACAGAGACCATCTACCAAACATACTCCAAATTAATCTCCCAGTCCAGCCCAAATTCACCAAACTCTGGGAACTCCTTTCTGCACCTTACCCCTGTTCATAGAGATGATATATTTATGTCTGTCTCTTTTCGGGGAGAGTGAGAGAGAGAGAGAAAAAAAAAGAGAGTGGTTAGCTGTAATCACTGTCCAATCGATGGATCGTCACTTTGGCATAGAGTCATCACGAGATTGCAAGTGGTGGTAGGATGGTTCACCCACGTAGTGTAGGCTTTGGGGGATATGCTATTTGGGAAAGTCCATTAAAAGAATTAGTTTGAAAGCGATAGCCAGACTCATTCGTGCGACGGCCACATAAAAGTTGGATTGATTTTGCGTATTTGGAAGAAATGCTATTGAGCGAGAGGGAAGCGCACGGAGATGGACTGCAAGGCGTATTATCGGGAGCAGGCGACCAGGAAATGGGCGAGCTGCTACAGTGCATAGTGACCCATCCTTATGAACGGCCAATCTACGCGGGAAAGTAGAGGTATTTTTGTGTTGTGCTTGATAGGGAGTAAGAGGAGGGGATTCGGTGTGCTTAATGGCGTTGATAGGCATATACCCCACTTGGGGGAAAGTACGTGGCGTGGCTGGTTAGAGTTTGATATAAACCTCACCAATTCCGAACCATCCTTTGATAATTTCCCGGAGATATGCTCCCGTTAGTATTCACTTTTTATATAAAATACATAAATAAAACAGGCTTAACTAACGAGGCGCTTTTACTTAATCGAGATATATGTGGGGAGAGACAGACAGATGGAGGAAAAATGTGGAGAGAGAAGGATATTTAAAAAAAGGATAGTGAAAACAAAGATCTAAATCCGAACATCAGCCGTAAATACTGGGGGCGGGAAAGCACGTTAAATGCCTTGTATGAAAAGTTGGCATAACAGAACATGACAAATTCATAAGTACGAACAAGATTCCCAAAGTAGCCCAAATGAGAAGGGAACCTTATGGATCTATATGAAAAGAACCTCTTGGGGGGCTCAGAAGTAAGAATCTAACGATCCTGTAGGTGCTAACAGTAGAAAAGGGACTCCATAGGATGCTCAGAAGTACGAACAAAGACTCTTTATGGATGCTCAAAAGTACGAAAAGAACTCCGTGCAGATTTTAAATATATGAACAGGGCACCTCTGTATATGCCTCAAAGTACGAGCATATCCCCCTTGGGGTGAGATAATACGAACAGAAACATCGTCGAGTTCCAAAAGTACGAACGTAACCACTTGTGTTCACTTATAACCAATAACAACCCCCCTCGCATGTGCTTAAAAGTACGAACATAACCATTTTGTGAGTGCTCAGAAATACGAACAGAATCACCTACATGGTACTAAAAATACGAACAGAACCTCATAATGAATACCCAAAAATACAGATAAAATCCACTTGGGTGGTTCGAGAATAAGAACAGAACCTTCCTTGCGGGCCCACAAATATGGAGAGGAACACTCGTTTTGTGCACTCAAAAGTTCGAACATAACCCCATAGTTTGGTTCGAAATTACGAACACGAACCCCTATATTAGGTGTACCAAACAACAAAAATTTTCTCTTATGTGTTATCCTAGGTAAGAACATAACCCTTCTAAGGTACTCAAAATACGAACAGAAACCTTCAGTGTAAGAAAAATACAGCATAAGCTATATCAGGTGCTCATGAGTACAAACGGGAACCTTCCTTTAGATGTGCTCAAAATTACGAACAGAAATCGTTGTTGATGCTAATAACTAAGAACAATAATACCGATTGTGGGTGTTAAATCTGCTCAAACTAAAGAACAGATATCTGTGATCAGTGATCGAAGAGTACTAACATCTCCTCTTCTTGTGGTTGCCAAAAATACGAACAAAATTCCCGAGAGTAAAAACATAACAGCCTTTGGGTGTTCAGAAGTACGAGCAGAAACCAATTTTGTGGTCAAAATACTAAGACAAAACAATTTCGTTAAGGCACCAAAGTACGAACAACCACCCATTGCACGGCGCTCACTATACGCTCAGAATCTTCCAGGTGGATACTCATGACTACGGAGAGGAACCGGTTACTTTTTATCAGTACTTCAAGTACGAACAACTCCACTATAGCTGTGCAAAATATGAACTCAGAAAATAGTAACATAATCCTATTATTGATGCTCGAATTACGAACAGTAACCCAATGTAAGCACTCAAAACTAAAGGTAGAACACGTTTATTCTATTGAGTGTTCGAAGGTGCGACAAAACTTATGTAAGCTCACAATACCAACACAACCTCCAATGTATATTCAAAAATATGAACATGATTCCTTTGCAGGCGTTCACAAGAACGAACAAGAAACCGAGTGTGTTAAAAACTACGGAGTCCTTATCTTTGGTCGTTTATTAAATTGCTAAAGAATCCTTTACCCTCCGTGACCTCCTCCCGGCCTTCCACCCATTTGGAGATCTTAGTCATTGAATTTGGCTAGGATCTCGAGCGTTGCTTCCCGTGGGTTCTCTTCTTTCTATAGCTCGAGCTTATGGCGGAAATGCCCTCGCTGGTTTTCTCCTCTCAGATTTAAGTAAATTATAATTTACCTCAAGAAGACAGTGCCAAAAGGAAAGTGCCAAGCAAAAGCTTTTTAGGGGAGATATTGGCATTATGCTTCGTGGTTATACATTAAGCCTGAAAATCAAAAACCAACAAGGACATCTACACGGAAAGTTTGTGAAGGGAGGTTCATGAAGCCAGCGGTGCAGTTAGGGGGAGTAAAACTAGGAGGCAGGTACAGAGTTCGAATAAGCTAAGGAGAAGACTACTTGTGGAGTTAGAAATTGGGAGGGTACGCAAGTCTCCGGACCCTGTCTAATCGTTACAATGAAAGCAGATGACCCGACGAGGTGGCGTCATGCAATAAATTGCTTCGATGATAAGCTGATAAGGAGCAAATTACGTGCAGTGATTAGGAATGTGTGACGGTGATTTATTGCGCATCACAGGCTTGGAATATCACTTTTCTTTTCCTGCAGGTAATATCACTTTTTTTCCCGCGCGAAAATGTGACATTTTTTCTTTTTCCCCAAGGTGAATATCAGTTGAGTGTTGCTCGGCCGTTGCCATTGGGGGAAAAGCCTTTTTTTTTACGGTCACCGCCCCTGGCTGGATGTGGGGATGTTGTGGCGACTGCGGGGTGGATTGAGGAAGCTGTTCAGTTGCGTTTTGCGCCGCGCCTCGATTCGCTGCTGCTCCTCCGCAGTTCCCTCGGTGCGGTGGTGTGCCGCGCGTTCCCCTGCGATCCGCTAGGATCTCGTGCGATCCCCAGGGGTTGGAGGCTCTTTCACCCTTTGTGGATCTCTCCACCACACACAACCATCGTGGATGGGAGTAATGCGTGTGAGTACCACCCAGTGTGTGCGGCGTTGGGGAGACGCGGATGGGTGTTGTCTTTGCTGGGTGTCTCCCACACCCGCATAGGTCCATTAATGATCTGCATAGGGCGACATAAGCAAATCATGCTAGGTGGGCGGAATACCGGAATTAAGCTCGAGTCTATTGTCGCATTTGAGTTTGTATATATATATATATATATATATATATATATATATATATATATATATATATATATATATATATATATATATACATGGACAGTTCGGAGTTGTTTTGATACAAGTAAATTCGATATAAATAATTAAGTATTAATTCACATGATGACAAAAACGCCTCAGAACGTGTTTGTGTGTCATAAGCATCGTCAACATTTCGGTTCCTGTGTCACATAAGTTATTTTAAGACATTTATCATCTTTAGTTCACAAATTCCCTTCCAAATTACCAACCGTAGGTAACAAATGCCCATAAATGTTTAGAAACGAAGCCTTATACGTTTAAACTCCTATACTATGATAATTTAAGGCGGTTGAAATATACAACGTTTTTAAAGACCATTTTAGCTTTTCATAATCGGGCTCACTCCTTGGCCATGACGTCACAAAATTAACGGCATTGAACGTGTCCAAATCTAATTTGGGTTCTTAGTGTTTTCTTGTACTCCTTCCAATAGTCACAATTGAGGGTATTGGGGCTTGGTTTTGTATCCCCTTGTTTGTTCAAGATATTTTTGGACAAGACCCGTATCCAGAAGAGAATTTGGGCATATCAAATGCTTCTAAAAGATCAAATCCTTTCACGACACATGATCCAATGACTCCCTTCCTATCGGTACTAGGATGTAGACGTACTGCAACTTTTGACCTCCTTTAATTTCGCCTTCTCTTTGTAAAAAATCATAAGGCAGATGCATCATTTTACATTACTATTACAATAATTATATTAATAGAGATCAATCGAAACAATACACTAACCTTAAAACTCCACCCCAAACACCAATATAAAAACACCACCCCATTAAATCAATCCGTGCCAATAATTCTGCTCCCCGAATCAGATCAATAAGTGGCAATAATTATTTCCCTCCATTCTATTAGTCCGTGCCAATATTTTTGCATCCCCAGTCGTATGCAAATGATGCCTTGAGTCTGGAGTCACCGAAATAGTGATCGATCTCGTTTTGTCAAGGTCGCCCTCAAGGAGGGAAGGTGTGTAAGCGAGGTTCAGGAAGTGATGAAGGGAGAGGGTGAATGATGTTTTGTATAGCATCAAGGGCAAGGTCAGAGAAGGAGAAGGTAATTCGGTAATTATCTGAGGGAAGATGGGAAGGGTCGGCAGTCGGCACCCCCACTTAATTAAGACAATTGGTCGCTCGGAGTTCTTTGTTCTATCGATGGTAACTTCGGTTACCTGCCAAAGGCAAGTGTGGTCACCTACTGAGGCTAAATCTGGTTTCCTTCTGGTGGTAACTCTGGTTTCCTTCTGGTGGTAACTCTGGTTACCTTCAGGTGGTAACTCCAGCTTCATTTTGTCTTTATAAATTATATACGGGGCATCTCCAGTTACCATCTCGCGAAGGCGAGGGGGGAGGGTATAAGTCCCCTGCTAGATCCGAAAACTCGAAGAGCGGCTGTGCCCTCTCGACCCCTGTGCCTGCAGACCAACTGACCCCGCGGCTAATATATCTTCCACACATTTTCACTTCCTCTAACTACACCACATTCTTTACGGATTTTTCCTTACTAATTGCCTGCGTGATGCGGCCTCCTTGCTATTGCGCTTCTAATTCGAGAGAAAAATAAAACAAAATAAAACTCCAGTTACCATTTAAATATGCGATGGTACCTGGAATTACCATAATTAGGCAAATGTTGACCTCTCCTTCTTTAGTTCCGAGGCATCCGGGGTAATTGGGGGTGACCTGGTAGTTCTAAAGTTACCTTTCGGTCGGGCATTGGGGTAAATAGGGTTGTCAACTTTAAAAATGGCGTGTATTGGTTTGTGAGAACGAGAGGAATCGACCGAGTGGATGTGGGTGAGAGTGTAAATCATATTATATAAGGCGCGGAGGTCAAACAGGGTGTGCAAGAGGGTGTAAGTCTGAGTGTGGAATGAGGGCGTTGGCAGATTATTGACGGGGGTTGTGGGTCAGACCGTAGTAAATAAGCTCAGGTCATGGGTATATAAGGCGTGTTACGGTGTGAATGGGGTGCGACGCCCCCACAACCCATTTTTTCCTCCCTAACTTCACCATTTTTACGCGAACCACTTCTCCTAACTTTTCAGGTGGAGAAGAATTCCTCGTTGGTTTCGTTTTATACAAATAAATGAATATATAATTTTTAAATTAATAAAATCATAATTTTTATATTTCCTATTTCTTTCTCTTTACTTAAAGAACAAGAATATTAATCATCATCATCACTAACTCTATAATTTAAGGAGATTTTTTTGAGTATTTGAATAATCATTTCATCTTAGTTTGGTTATGACTTATGTTTTTATCAAAGTTATTTCTAATAATTTTTTTATAATATCAAAAAACAAAATGGTGAAGTGCAGAAATAAATATAAGTATCATAATTTTGTGAATTTTTTAAAAGTCAAAGAATTACAAATGGTGAAGTTCAGAAAATTTATTTTTATATACTTCTATAACTATATTTTAGCAACTTGATCTTTTGAAAGGGGGAAAATTTAGTCTAGAGTTCCTTTTTAAAATTATTATAATTGGCTGCTTTTTTTTAGATTTTAAATTTTAATCTTAGTAGCGAAGCGCAAGCTTCCCCCCTAGGGGGGAGTGGCAAAGCCATTGCCTGGTCTATTTTATAATTAATCTTGATTAATAACAAAATAGATTAATATTATTAATCTTTAAATAAATAATGACTCGCCAAACACTTTTCCCACAAAGGGAGGTCTGTGCGCATCACTGCAAATAAAGTACCCGCTTTATGCCCCCATCCCCTTCTATATGCCGAGCATGCACAATTAGTGGAGTTAAATGGTGCCCAGATGGGCAGAGGCTCGGGAGTTTGTTTACGTTTGGGCATCTGATGACCTCCTTCTGAGCGCCTCAGTTTAAAGAGCCTCCCTTCTCTCGGGGGGGAGACTGGTCTCTAGCCTCTACGAGTCGAGTCTCAGTTAATGATATGGTAACCAGGCGTGCAGAGTAGCTCGGTGCTCTCTCTTACCAAAAAGAGCGCTTCCCCCCCCCCCCACCAATGGGCTGGTCATTTCCACCTTTGTTCGAAACAACGTGTTTGGTGCAGGCTTGAGAAGGAGTCCTGCAAAGTGGTCACGACTTGCAAGCGTCGATTCCTTTTGTCTTTCATGGTCACTCTCTGAAGTTGGATTGACTTTTTGTGTTGATTCGTCTTCTCATTACTTTTATGCTAATAATCGTGGTCTCGTTGGATTACATATATCCTTTGATATAGAAAGCTTGGAGAAGAAAGAGAAGGTAAGCAGTAAAGCAAACAATAATAATAAATAATATTAAATAATGATATATAATGCTAATAGCATACTACAACAACAACAAATAGTAATACTGATACTAATAGTGCTACTACAACAACTACTACTAATAATAATGATAATAATAGATGAAGAAGTGATAACACTCTTTCCGAGACCAGAGTCCTCCCAAATTGATTAGTGTACCTTGGAAAAACTTTTTCATTCCTTTGTTGCACAATCAAAATTTGTCCATACCGCTCTCCAGCAAATGCAACCAACTTTTTCCTTCGTAGTACTTGCATTAACCTTTATTTTTTAGATTCATAATATCACCATATTTTTCCACTCCTTAGACATTGTTCTACCTTAAATAAACTTAGATTCCATTGGACAATCGTCACAATTTTCAAGTATCTTTGAGACTATATCCATCTTCTCCCTCCGCTGCTTTCGTCCAAAGGGTTAACGACCTCTTGTATGGTTATCGGTTTCATTCCCTGTTCCAGCACCCAGTTTGCACTGACTAATCCAATCATATTTGCATTCACTTCCTCTCCCATACCACAGTATGCATACAGTTCTTCGCAGTACTCTTATCTCTCGTAAATGACTCCTTGTTCCCATCTGGATCCTCATTCGTTTTCCTTTCGAATGCATTTGTTTTTGCTTCTTAGTCTGACTAAGCACTCGTTTCATACCTCTCTTCGTACACACATGCACATCTCAGACATAAGCATCTGCTCCACGTTTTAAAGTATGTCACCAGTTTTTTTCTTCAATCTGGGTTTACACTACCGATCAAAATAAGAGAACGATTTTCCTTCATTAAAATATATTTTAAAAATATGATGAGTAGATAAATAAAGGAAAATCGCTCTATTATTTTGCTAGGTAGTATAAGTCTACAGGACGCTATGCGTACTTCTCAAGCCCCACATAGGGCAGGGGGTCAATAATTAAAAAATATAAATCTACTTCACTCAAGCCAGCGCCAATACATATTCAGACAACCCTAAATCACTTAATCACACGAGAAAGGACCCCGAGTCACCTTGAGTCCCATTAATCGTTTGCGGCAATTAATCGCTTCCTTCAAATCAAACACGAACGAGCCAGAAATCAGTCAAGGACTGTCGAAACTTCAGTATTTCCATTTTTTTAAAGGTTGACTTGAAATTGATTTTCTCCTCCTGAGGTTCCTGGTTTGCATTATTGATAGTAATTTTGATTTGACGGGGGGGGGGGGGCAAATTCGCGTCTGTCGGCCCATAGCTCAGTGGAAATTTATTAATAACGGATTCTAGTTCCTGGAAATTTAGTAATAAACAATTTGAGTTAGTAACAGCAATTGAAAAAATTAATAATTTATATCGGAAAGGAAGGAAATCGGGTGTAATCCAACGTAGTATTTCACAATAGGGAAATTGGAAAGAAAAGAACAAAGTAGAAAACAAATTAATACAGGGGATTACTAAAATACCATCGTTAGTTTTTGCATGAATCAATGATCAAAATAGTCAGAGAGGAAGTTCTTAGAGAACGCAGAACTCCGAATTTGAACCTTCCTTGTTGGACAAACCCAACTATACAACATTTAGTAATTCAGTAATTTCCAACATCTATTAATTACATACATTAATTTTCGGCATCTAATTTTAACTTTTTGTAATTACTAACAACCCTCCATTTCCAAACTCATAAATTTTAACGTCTCTTAATTTCCAACATAATTTGGAACATTGTTAATTATAATATTGCTCCCTAATTTCGTATTACAAATTTCAATATCTTCCAATATCAAACTTCTTTTAATTTATAACATTTTTCAATATATTATATAATTTCCAACAGCTTTTTATTCCAAAATCGCTTCTTAATTTGCAACTCAAATTAAAAAATCTACAATTTCTTTAATTTCTACACCGTACTTTCTGCATTTTTTAATTCCATAATATCCAGAAGAGCGCTTAGAATCACTTTCATTTTCTATCATTTTTTTCCGAAAAAAATATTTATCTAGAAAAAGCATCTTTCTTTATAAAAAACATATATGTCCATAACAAAATATATCTCTATATAAAAAAAACAATTTGGTACATAATAAACATATTTGTCAATATTTGCCTATTTTATTGGTTTACCTTGCCTTTCTCCGTTTTTTTAATTTAAACCATTATTTAATGGATTTTCGAACTTTTAGTGTAAATACTTTTCCCCTTCTCTCATTAGTCGCTGATGATAGACCCAGTTAAGGTAAAGGTAATAGTCAGAATTCCTGAATCCGCTAGAATAGTCTCCTGAACTCCCCAACCCCTTTTCTGGCCCTTGGTCCAAACAGTCTCCTTTCCAGCATCTCAATGTAAACGTCCGCACCAACCTTAATGCCTTTATAGAGGATGTGGGGAGTCATTTCGTGGCACCTGCTGCTGACCACATCCAGAACCATCAAAGAGGCGGGTAATTTGTGACGCTTGATACTGTCGTTCGATAGTACCTTCCTCCTTATTCTGAGCTTCGTCATGCATAAGTTTCACTTTGTAAATGAGGTTTCTATGGTAGTTAAACAAATTCACAATTACCTTCACGCTTGTGCTGGCGCGGACGGTCGCGATTTCAGCTGGAATTCTCTGAAGAAACCGCTTATACTGTTACTCGCAGGGAAGCTAAACTCTTATTGAGGGTGTACAGGGTCAAATAACCTACTTCGGTGTGGTCATTAGCCCTTAGGCACACTTTCAACTTTTTTCGATTTACCTAAAAACGGAATATATATATATATATATATATATATATATATATATATATATATATATATATATATATATATATATATATATATATATATATATATATATATATATATATATATATATATATATATATATATATATATATATATATATATATATATATATATATATATATATATATATATATATATATATATATATATAACTGAAATCATATGACACGTGAAATATTAGATGCCTTTATAGTCCCAAAGAAATGAAAATTGGTATCACAACACTAAAGAGGGTAACCATTGAAAGCTTAAGAAAGAAAACTTGAGATATAGAGACGCAGAAAATCGTGAAAACTAATTTTACCGTTATATGAAAAATGAATAAAGGAGTTGGATGCGAACCTGGGTCCTCAAGCGCTCCTCGCTATTATGACCACGACGCCTATCGACTGAGCCACCATCCTCAACTCCTCAGTCGATGAGCGTCGTGGTCATAATAGCGAGGAGCGCTTGAGGACCCAGGTTCGCATCCAACTCCTTTATTCATTTTTCATATAACGGTAAAATTAGTTTTCACGATTTTCTGCGTCTCTATATCTCAAGTTTTCATTCTTAAGCTTTCAATGGTTACCCTCTTTAGTGTTGTGATACCAATTTTCATTTCTTTGGGACTATAAAGGCATCTAATATTTCACGTGTCATATGATTTCAGTTATATATATGTATATATATATATATATATATATATATATATATATATATATATATATATATATATATATATATATATATATATATATATATATATATATATATATATATATATATATATATATATATATATATATATATATATATATATATATATATATATATATATATATATATATATATATATATATATATATATACCCGTGTATATTTACAAACATCCACTATGCATTGCACCTTTCCACCTTTTCACATCTTTCATCGTAAGTTAAGAAACTGTACCTTAATTGGGCCGTTAGAAAAATCACATCATCGTCATCATCCATCAGTTTTACCAGTCTCCGGTAAATGCGGGGTGTTGGCCAGCAAGGTTAAGTTGCGATTTACCCCGAGTCGCAAATTGGCAAGTCTCCGGAGCATTCGTCTGGGATAATGGCGCCTCCCACGGGTTCCCGTGCGATTGGTGATAAGCAAAATGTTTACGTCCGTTAAAGGAGGAGAGAATGAGACTCGTTGATTGCAAAGTTGCCCTCATCGGGGCCTGTTTTCGTAGCAGAATGAGGCCAAGTGGCGGAGTCGAATGCCTTATACAAGCGCACTGAAGTCTTCTTTTTGTTTTCCATTTATTCCACCGCTTAATGATTGTTTAAGGCGTGGTCAACAAACATTTAGCTTCCCTCCCAACCTCCATGGTAGGGCCACGTAACCAGCAAATTTTGAAATTCCGTAACTTTACATTTTACAATCCTCTTATAATAACGTTCTGGTCGAGATGCCTCCGTTGGTTCACTTTTGTTTAAAGAAATTAGTTGTAATCCTCTTCATCATTTTAAAGAGATGGGGATTTCCCTGATTTGTGATGGTAGTTAGAGGTGTTTTATTGGGTTGCAGGAAAGATTATTTGCATAAAATGTAAAAGAAAACAAACATGAGCATGGCTAAGATTTTGAAAGTGGGTTTGTTAAGAGGTAAATTGAGGGTGAATCTATCCTTGAACCAGTAGTCAAAAGGGTATTTTACTCGGTGCCCTTGACTCTTAGAGGGCGCGCAAAATAGCAATCAAATGGATAAAAAAGTATGTGACCTTAAGGGGGGAGGTGAAGTTTTCCTGGATTAGTTTGCCATTCTTGCCCTTACAGATTTAGAGCAGGGAAAGTTCTTAGCTAATTTATCGGTGTAGGTTCTAGGTATGATTGTCTATACAGTACTGGCCCTTACAAATCTAAAGCTGTACACATTCTGGGTTATTTTTTTTATGTAGTTTGAGGGAGCATTGTCCTTGCAATTCTGGTCCTTACGGCTCTAGATATCTACATGTTCTTGGCTAACTTGTCTGTGAGGGTTCTAGTTTAGTTTTCCTCTGGGGCAGTACTTGTTCTGGGTTAATTTGCCCATACAAACCTTCGCTAGCTTGTCCTTGCTGCTCAAGATCCGTGCAGGCTCTGTGCTAATTTGTCCATAGAGTTCTACGCTAGTTTTTCTTGCAGCTTTGAACTAGTTGTACATGCTCTTGACTCATTTGTCTGTGTGTTCTAGATTTATTTGCTTTTGAAGTTCTGCTTATTAGCGAGTTATGGCCCATATAATAACCTCACACACATGCACAAAATTGGCATGGTCGTTGGTTAAACTGGAGGTAAAACAAATTAATAAATACACACTCAACGGCTTTGGACGCGGACGCTCATGCTTAACTAATTTCAGGACATTTCTTCAAGAAATGATCACAACGCTTGACCAAGGAAAAGGTGTAGGTGTAAATAATCTCCATTTCAAAAAGGTTTTTGATACCGTTCAACACAAAGGAGTCTTATTAAAGTTAAAAGAGCACGGTATAGGCGGCAGCGTACTAAAGTGGATTGAAGACTGGCCCGAAAACCTTACCCAGTTTCTGTGGATAAAAATATTTCATCATTTGCATAATTCACTGTTTTAGCAGCCTTTCTCTTTTAAATATACAGTATATTTAAGAGCAGGACAAGAATTTTCAGTGTGAATTTTCAAAATTTGGTGATGACACAAAAATTGCTCCTGGGGCAAAATATCATAGTAATTGTGAAAACTTGCAATAAGACTCGGATAGAGTAGTAAAATAGTCGAAAAGATGGCAAATGCAATTCATCCTTAACAAGTGTAAGGCGAATAGGCTTCTCAGATACACATCCAGACATTTTGCGTTTAAATCTACATCTATTATAATTCCCTTATGTAAACTGTTTGTAAGGCCTCATTTGGAGTAAGCGGTGCAATTATGGTCTCTATTCATGCAAAAGGACATTGTAATATTGGAACGCGTCCAGCGTCAAGCAATAGAATTAATTATGGAACTTAGAAATAGATCGTACGAAGAAAGGCTGATTCACCTCAATTTTCACCCGAGAATCGGCCTCTGCGCGGCCAAGTTATTGAAGTCGTTAAAATACTAAACTGGTTTGCTAATATAAAGTATGCCTCAATATTTGGGCTAACTAGAAATATAGGCTTCAAAATAGTCAACAAAAGATTTAACAGAGTCCGATAGCACAAAATTTCTTATCTTATAAAAGAACTCAGAATTGGAATGTCTCGCTTAGGAATAACGATGCAAGCACTATTATAATTATTTTACGAAGTAGAATAACAAATAATACTATAAAATATGACCTGGGAGAAATATTGAGGTGTGAAACTAATTCTTCATTCATATCCTATCTTCCTCTTTCCTATCCTTCACCTCTGACTTGCATCATTTCCTCTCTTTTTTTTTAGTTATCCTCGAGTGGACCTTTGCTGGTTCCTTTGATTTAAACCCATGTAATTGCATTCTGCTTCATCTGTAGTACTAAAATTCTAAACACTTACATCTCCGCACTTCATATCTAATACCACAGACTCTACTATCACAACTCATCCCATTCTCACCCCAAAATACCATGCAAATACTTGACACCCTCCCACATACGCCCTGGAGGGGGTGGCAAGTGCTGCTTCTACTCCATTTAATCAGTCGTATTACTTTTCTTTACGCCTCCTTGTGCGCATTCAGCCGCATCTTCCTCACATTCTCATCTGCTCTCTCTTTACATTTCTAGCGCACCCACATATTTACCGCCCTTGCACTCTCCACTCTCACTTCATTAAATTTGTTTCGCATTTGCTCTATCTCCACGTTGACACATACTTCTTCTTCCTTTCCACCTGACATACGCCTTCGCATCCATAAAACAACTAATTCAACTTTACACAGCTCACTTATGTAATCGGATACTCCTATACCCCTTTCATAACAAATTCATCTCACATGCTCTACAGTACTTTTACTAGGCTCAGATCAATCATACTCTTAACTTCTCCCTCTCTCCTTTCACAAACCCATGTGCATTTAAACATATGTGCTGAAATATGTTTGCCACACACACGTTTCTTTCAGGCAGAACCCTATCATCATCCTGCCATTTTCATTCTCACCATGTGCATTTTCAAAAGCTCGTTATTCCAGCTATCATCATGTTACCAATTGGCTCATTCATATCTCCCACAGCCCTCAACTCACATTATTCCAATTTTCATTCAATCCTACATTACAACTACACCAGATTCACCCATGCAAATCCCAAGATAACCTACAAAATTCTCAAGTTACCTATTCATACCGAGTAATGGCATCAAATCAACCGCTGCTCTATTTTGTCTCCGTTCGTTCTTCCAAGATCTCTTTGTAAATAAAGCGAAAACGCTTCTAATTTGCTTTCCTCTTTCATTCTTAGGTTGCATTGAGATATACGTATTAGAAATAGAGAACTAGAATACTCACAATTAAACACTATTTGCATAAAAATACATATGTATTATCATGTATAGATACATTAAAGGTGACTATATGTAGGAGGCAAGAAAAAAGGGAGAAATTGAAGTTAGTTGCTGGGAGAAGACAGCGGTTCCTTCTTTGAAAAATTAAGTAGGGATGAAGATGTACCCAAATTAGGGGGTCAGTTTGTACTTTAATTATAAAGAGGTTCTAACATCAAAATTATGAAGATGGTTCATTAGTCGAACCTAGGATTTTAAAATGGATGTATACATTAGTTTGGTAATTGGATGGAGTGTTGATGAATATGTGATTTTCCATTTTTACAAGGAACATTGATTGTTCGCAAGCTAAATGCTAAGATGTAAACAAACTTTATCCTCTAAAGAGAGAAAGATACTTCTTATACAGGTCACTTGGTTACACCAAAGGCAAGTAAAGTTATATAGAGCATCCACAGCATAGAAGCGGCAATTAATAAAGACAAATCTAAAATTTGTGGAAGGGTAAAATTTGTTACATAATTAAAAGAATTTGGGATGAACAGTTATGGAAGGGACTAAATTCAGAGATTAAAAATACGAGTACCTTGTATCTTTTGGAACATCGATTGTTGCAAGTTTCATTTACACACACACACACACACATATATATATATATATATATATATATATATATATATATATATATATATATATATATATATATATATATATATATATATATATATATATATATATATATATATATATATATATATATATATCATTACTTATATCGCAATGCATGACACCATCTCGCGAACCATTAATTACTTGTGCGCTTGACTCGCCGCGTAAAATAGGCTCCGACGCGCGGCTCTCATTATTCGAGTAAATCACTCCCCCCGTCCCCCAACTCCGCATTCACTTTCTCTTTCCCACAAGGGCTGGGTGGTTCCGAAGCATCGGTTGAGCGAGAGTAAAGAAGCGATCGAACGTGGGTGGATAAGCACAAATTTAGGCTCTTGGCCCTCGGCTATCTCGCTTTTCATCCGAGTCTAATCGGAATTCGTGTTCCTATGCCGAACTGTCCCAAAATGTGCAGTGACAAACATGAAAAAAGTATGATTTGTTTGCTAAATGCCAACGATGTGTGAGAGAGGCGGTCAGCAGTTCAAGAATCGTGTTCTTAATCATCAAAGGGTGAGTTTGTAATGGAAGTATTTTTTTATTTATTTAATTTGGGTTTATCCATCCATGAAGTTGTAGAGGTGAAAAAGAAGCCGCCAAACGACGTTTCGTCTAATCACTAGAAGTCATCAAGGGCTATTAAAGGAAATAGTGTAACAACATTTACATTGAATATGTTGGATGTGAAATAGAAATCATAATGGTAAGTTCTAAATTTGGGATCATCTAGTTTTATTCGGGGATGGACAGAATTATTTGCGCCAGTTGACCATTTACTTTGTCAAGGGGCCATGACTAGATAATGAAAGCCACATGAAGATTAGTAAGACGAGATCAACCATTTCTTCTCCACCTGTAGACGAAAGTGGGCAACCAGCCCTTGTGTATCGACAAAGACCCTGGAATTATATCCGTGGCTCCGGAATGCCGTCATCTTTATTTTAATCGCTCAATGTCTATGGATAGAACGAATTATGATAATAAACGAAGGAATAAGTAGAAAACAGGGACTGACCAGATGGCGGAGTGGATGCTGGGTATTAGCAAAAACGTGTCTGACATGTTCAGAACACACACTTCTTTTGTACATTATGTGGAAATATTAGTATTTTAAGATCCTCCTGTGGTAGTGGCGAGGATGTGGTCGGCTGAGCGTCGTAAGTGACCGTTCTGCATTCATGCGTAAAATGGGTGTAAAATGCTGGAAAGAGTGGCAGATATGTGTAATAATCCCAAGAATGCGTTAAACCTCGGAAAGTTGGAATGTGAGATAGATGGAAGAAGTGTTGGAATCATCTATATAATTTTAAATCAAGTAAATGTGAATTTGATTGAATGTGTTAGCAAGGTTTCGCGGTGGGTGCCACAATGACGAATACAATAGCAGAAAAAATAACAGGGTAGTGTTAAGGGTGGAAGGTTGAGGAAAAGCTGGTGTGGATTATTATATCACTGGCCAAAGGGGTTTGGTGAATGTGGATGTTATGTTGCAAGGCATATAAGTATGGGAGATCGCATGAGAATTGGTGTTTATCCTTATATAAGAGGTGAAAAGGGAGATAGTCAAATTATCGAGGAGTGTTTCGTAAGTGTGTGTGAAAAGACTACTGTAAACTATTGAATGAGAAAGTTTATTGGATGTGCTGCTCGTGTGGAGGTGACATTGCATTAGAACGATTTAATGATATTTGTAGTGTGTGTTCGTTTGCTATAAGTAATGAAGGGCTTATATAAAGGCTATAAGACGTATAGAGGAGTGAGTAGGTGGTTAAGAGGATCTGAAATGAGCGTCAAGGAGATGTAGTCACGGTTATGGGGTGTTTATGAAGGGTGTAATAAGAAAAGATTTGATAACGAGGATTGGCAGGAAAGATGTGACATTAATGAGAAAGTAAAATGTTTACTGTAGTAGTGTATAATGATGATTTGAGCTGGTGTTTGAATCTAAGAGAGTGAAATCAATGAATGAAATGTTGGAACGTTTTCATATGTGCGTGAGATAAGTCACCTCGTGAATTCGGAAAAGTGTAAGGTACAAGTTTTAGATTGGAGATGTGTGGAGTCATGCAATATTTATATCTATAAACGGTGTGGAATTGGACTGCGAGAATGTTAAGTAAGGGAAGGTAACAAGGTAGCAGAGATTAATCAGATATAGGAAGTGGCATACGTCTGGGTGTTAAGTGCATTGAAATTCCATAAGAGAGAATTTGGGGACAAACTTTATGTATGGAAGTGAGGTGAGAGTTCAAAGGGGGAAAAAGATTGGTAGTGTGTTATTTAAGATCTTTAGTGGTTTTAACATAGGGAGGTTATTGGGGAGGAGAAGAATGAATTGAATGAGCAACAGATATATGAAAGGAATTTGCCGATGAAAACAATATTAGTAGGGTGATTAATTTGAAATTTATGGTTGAACAAAGATATTAGTAAGTGATGGATGGCAAATTTGTGGCTGAGCGAAGATATTAATGAAGGGTTTGATTGTGAATTTGTGACTAAACGACGATATTAGTGAAGTAAGTTTGTAGCTGAGCAGTGCAGATATGATGTTGTGACATAGCTCGATGAGCTAAAAGAGTTGATTTCGGGATGTTTGAGACGGTGTAATGGTTTAAGATATCCCGATGTGTGTGCAAATGTGTGACGCCAACCTCGATTGGTGGCTGTAAAATACCAATCATGAAACCAACCGATTTTGACAAAAATGCCCTGATATCTACAAAACCAATCAACTAAGACAAAACTACCGAAGAAGGAAACCCACACAAGAAGACGAGAATCACCGAACAAGACTACAAAGAAGAAACATAATACACAAAATACACACACACTACAAATTTACGAAGAAACAAAGACACTAAAGCAAACATAGTAAGTTATAATTAAAGACTTACCAAAACAACAGCAAACGCGCACAACATAACCAAATACATTAGCAATATGAAGACAAATGGCTTGAACGCCAAATTATATATATTATATATACATGTATATATATATATATATATATATATATATATATATATATATATATATATATATATATATATATATATATATATATATATATATATATATATATGTATAAGAAAAATGATAAACAACAACGGAAATACAAAACATAAAAATTTGAAAGCGATAAGCCTGATCACCAGGCTTTCCGCTGTCTATCCACACACCCTTTCTATCCCCTCACCTGCATACTCTCACATACATACCAGGTGGCTGTTGAATCAACACCAATTACGCAAGTTAATAAGTTTAGCGCTGGCGGTGAATTCTGTTCTCGTCCTGCGGTGGATGAGGATGTTATGGGAGATAAAGCGTGAATTTTGTCTGCAAGTGTCACACGAGATTGATGAGTTGTTACGTAATAATCTGCGGTTGATCAATTTTGATAATCATCCCGCTTCGTTGGAGTGGGGGTACATGAAAGAGTGAACGGGAGGAGGGGGCTGAGCCCTTTTCGTTGCTCCCTTGTTCCATCAGTCAGACGCAAAGTTACGTTTCGCCTGGTCAAGGTTGTATGCGCTTACCACGAGGTAAATGTTCAGAAGACGACCCCACATTCACCTTTGGATCCAGGGTTAGGAGAGTTGCGCGAAACTTTCTAGTCCATAACGACTTTAAGTAGCTTCATTTTGGGTATGTCGGGGTTATACCCCGCATAGGAAGCGCCAGAGGTAATATAAAAACCATTCTGCAGCTAACATCTGGAGGATTACGTGCTCTCCAGGCTCTATCGACTGTATTTAGGTGTTTCCCCAGCCCCAGTCTCTGTGGGTGGATGTGCGGTTGTCTTCCACACATTTTCATCTCAAATCTTCACACTTTTTCCCCTTTCTACATACAAACTTCCTGCAGAAGCCCTCGTTGGTTTTCACTTTAAATTTTGAGGGAAACATTTCCTTACCATCCCACGACGTTTGCTCGTTTCTCTTCTACGCAGAGTTAATTATTCTCTCTTGTTTATTTACCTTGACGTCACTCGAATTCTGACGTCATTGGGAAGGATGGAATTCTTGATAGGCTACACGAGGGTGGTGGAATTATTCTCATAAGCAAAGTAATTACATTAGTCAAAATGACACGGATCGATGATTACTTGGATTTCTTCAAGTTTACTCGCTTAAATATTCGTTCTTGATTTGGAAGAGAAAATTAGTTATTTTCTTTTCATCTGAAAAATGTTACACTGCTGAACATTTTACTTAAATTTGATTGTATTCACACTATTCGGTTCTATCTTGGGGTATATTTCTGGATTACATAAAAACCACAGAGAGTGAAAACTATTACAGCTAAATTTGGCTAGCTTTGAACTTGCGGTATTCAACCTTACCGAATTTTGTTTCTTCATTACTCGGTCAAAAATATATACTTTGGCTCTATAAGGATGGTTATATGGTGTTTTGATGTAACTTCATATTTTATAAACGGACCCTAGGACGACGTCCTCAATATTTTACCGCATAAACCTTTGCAAACTGAATCCGTGATATTTTTAGGCATCTAATTCCCATCAATTTTCACCAATATTGTTCCTGGCCTCTAGAAAAAACTTCCTAATTTTTTTTACTTCCACCTATCATTGGGTATGAGATAACAATGGACAGCCTCTTCCTTTACGACGCTAGTGCCTTTGTGTACATTCTGAGCGATAGGACATCAAATGACTTCTCTAGATCCGTATAAAAAATTTTTGACATATTTTGGATAATGTTGTGTAGATTTTGTGATTGGGATTTAAAAAGAATGGTTTCTTTGTTCTATTCGGGTGGGCCGCAACGGCTTTGTTCTTATTGCGCTTCGATGGACCAGGAATTTGTCTTTGTGACCAATTCGTCCCTCTCGTTTTCGTAAGCGGATGCAAAACCAAGGTTCTACTGTTGCTTGGGTGCAATATCATTTCATCCACAAGTTTTCATGCCCTGGATGTTCCCAGGAAACATACATAGGAAACGCCATTAGTTGTGTGTACTTGAGGGTTACTGCACACGTTGATGGTGGATGCAGAACAGGGAAGTTTTCCAGGAAATAAGTCTCGCCCATCAGAGCCCATATCCTAAAATGCAAGGTTGATGTGAACATAATTATAAGATCCTTGGTTCCCACTAAATAGCTTTCACCTCTGAATTTTGAGTCGCTTTATATTGAAACAATTCACGTACATTACGAGTAAATATAGAATCTGGATGTACCTTCTCATTAATAACAATAACGAATCTATTTAAAACTTGTAGATAATTATGTACAACCCACTGCTCGTAATGTTTCCCCGTATTTATAGTTTGTTCCAATTGAACTCATTTTAAAGAGTTTATCTATAATTTGTTTAATATCTTTGGCTGCATCGTTTGGAAGCTTAACTGGATATGAATTTTACTTCCATAAATGTTTAAATTTAGACTCTATTATTGTGATATGCTGCAACACCTTTTGCCTCTTTAATGTATGTTGGTTTGAGTTTTGCCCTTCATGGCCAAACAGATAGGTACATATATAGGTTTATAGGATAAAAACCATACTTTGTATATTTTAGTTATGGGTATATAAAGTATGTACCTGAGCAAATTTCAATTTTCAATAACTCTAAACCCATTGTTTCTTTGTTTTTGCTTAGATTCCATTTTCTAATGCTGTTACTTTATTAAATGGTTTATAAATCCAAATACGATTTTATTTGGTGAACCTCCTCAAAAACGAACTCGAATCCCGAATTTAGATTCATACGAAAGAGAAGACCTATGTGTTCACACACACACACACATATATATATATATATATATATATATATATATATATATATATATATATATATCAGGAGAGGTTTTATTTTGAGGTTCTTTTATGGCAAGTCCAAGGTCGCCAGTTATAGGCTGGCAGTTGGCCATAAGTTATTGGTTACCAGTAGTTTTTAGTGGTCAGAAGATGGCTGGCTAAATGTTCACACGTGGAGGTCGACTTGGCCGTTTCTCATCCAGGTACTAACTTTGCCCAATGTTGCTTAACTTCGACATAGCGCTATTGGAGCATTCGGTTGCCGAACGCTGACCTTGGGCTGACTCTAATTTGGGGGAGAGATTATCCTCTCGTTTGTTTTTAGTGAAGTAAGCTGGGTGTCGGAGAATTATTCTTCAACTGTTGGCGGTTTAACAATTACTCCGATACTATACATCTTTGTCAAAGTATTTATATATTTAATGACTTTAGCAAGCTGAGTGGACTCCGGAATTTTCTAAAGGAGCCTGTCTATCGAATTAAGAGAGTACTACAGCATTTAATAAGTTTTAAGGAAAGAGCCGGTCAACACGTAAGGATCCAGTGAAACACCAAGAATTAACCAAAAATATATATCTTTTAATTTATCAATTAACTCAAATATTTACACTAAATTCGATAAGTTTAACATGGTTCGCAAGAATTGAATATTGGCCTACTCCTGACGCGAGCCCTGACCAAAACAAAGTAGGCTCCCCGTAAACAAACCAATTGCCAGATAGCCAATTTATGGAGGCCTCTAAGTACAGAGTTAAGCCCCAATTTACTCTCTGCTAATCTAACTAAAAATTTGACAGGAGTCACGAAATATTATATCTCCTTTAGTTAGCTTTGGGACAGCATTAAAATCCTACTTAATCACAACAAATATATATAGTCATTCGGACTTACATGACCTTGATAGGAACAGGGGTTGACAGATGTCGTTGTACTGGAATTTTCGCGAGTCTTCGCATTGCAGGGGAATGATGGTGGTACTCACTGAGACGGTAGAAACCGATGTAGCTCTCGTCTTATGACTTTATCTATACGGTCATAAGTCTAAAAGACAGAGAGAGAAGTTATGCTCTCTGGCTCAAGGAGTACTCTTTTTTTGTAGCTCTTGAGTTCTTCTAGTCTCCTCGTATACTTCGCAGGGTTACCAAACTGGGTTTTGGTATAAGAGGTGACCACGAAAGTAATTAAAGGGAACTTACTTAGGGATTAATTCTTTTTCTTTCAAAATTACTGAGATTGCAATTTGAGAGTCCCTCACGGGTGAGCGGATCTTCTTTTGTCTTGTTCCTGCAATTCTTGTTTGGCACTTAGGAATTTTGATCCAGCCACACCTCTTGCTAAGTCTGCGAAGGATAAATCGGTATGGCACCGATAAGAAAACGAGACGAACTACTAAATCTTAGAAGTCGAGTTCGGAACAGAGTGAGGGACTGATTACAAAAATCTAGTCATCTATCGTCTCTAACAGAATAACCCCTTTCCTTCCTCGAGGGGCTTATTTATAGACCGGGGACCGCCCCACCTCAGGGGGACGGGGTTATGCCACTGAGGGGAGGGCGAGGGGGAAGGGGTGACACCGCGGAGCCCAGGTCTGCTTCTTAATGAGAGGCACCGACAACCGTCCCATTATTTCTCTTCGGTGGTCTTTTTGATCTGACACCGCTCTTTGGCGCGCTAACCGCGTGCCTCCTGACCTCGTAGGTAATCCGATCTTTTGAGAGCTGCTTGAAGGGCCTTTTGTGGCTACCTTGGTCTGGCAGCCCGACTCGACTACCCACTCAACGGAGAGATAAGAGCCCCTTGGCAGTTTTACTGTTAGTCATATGACTAATCTTTTCACGCCCCTCAATTTCTGGTACTTTTCTCTCTCTCTCTCTCTGAAGAGGGATTTTAATATATATGTCCGCTTGGCCCTCTGGGTGGAGCTATGTTTTAATTCCTTTACACTGGGTAAGAGGACCGGTTGGATTACCCGCAGGAAAAGCAATTTCAAAAGGTGGGTTAAAGCACTCTTTATTAGGTGGCGAACTCGGTAGGCTTAGGTACAAAGAATTTGAATGAACTTGTGTTGGGTATTTGAGGCAGGCCTACTAATCTTTAAGTCTATCTTGATTGTCTTTGACTGACTACTTGAGTGCTGAATGACCTCGACTGACTGACTGACCGACTGACTCTCCTGCAGGGTCTACCCTGATTTGTATATAATGTATCAAAACAGTGGGCGTAGCCCACTGTTGAATAAGATCCGCTGTTGGGCGGAGCTTACTCGACTGAATGTTTATTTGTGTGTGCACGGGGATAAATAAAATCTTTAGCTCAAAGTTCGAGAAGAAGATTTTATGTTTTGCAGCTCTCTCCTGTCTTCAGCTCGGTGTCAATGACTGCACCTGCTTTGAGGTTTGTTTGTACAGCTGTTGCGTTTCCCACAACCTTGGTGGAAGGGTCTTGGACAAATATAGCAAGAGGCGTGTAAGTGTATATGCGTGTGACTGTATAAGTGTGTGAGCGCGTATGAGTGTGAAATCATTCGTTTTGCCTATAGTCCTTTACAAGAACAGTATATATTATTGTTTACATGATCAAATGTATATAATTATTTATCTGACTAAATGTGTATAGATTATTATTAACATTACCAAGTGTTTTATATTTTCTATTTACACGACAATAGATTATTATTTACATGACAATACATTATTATTTATATGACAAAATTTTATATATGATTATGTGCGTGCCCATTTCAAGCCTTCATAGGATGTATATGACATTCATCTGTGAGGCTTCATTGTCAATTCTATTTCACCTTGCAATGTGGCACTACACCTTTTTTACAATTGAAAAACTGCAATTATAGTATAAATTTGAACAAAGTTAAAATTATATACACCTTAAACAATTGCATCGAAAGATATATTGCAGACTCCATTCTCAGTCATGTTTATGACAATTATATTATGTAAGCAGGGTAATATATATTTAATAAAGATATGTATATCTAATTTTGTCGCTCCCTCAATCCACAAAAGCCAGAATCCGTAAATCCGAGTGATTAACAGCGCCTCCCATATAAATTATAATTGTTTTCTAAAGATTGATCTAATGTGTCATTCCCTTTATGTTTTGTTTTTTATTGTAGTATATCCATTTCATTTCTCTATGTTTGCTCCCCACCTTTATATACTTCGTTCGCGCTGCATACTTATTATTATATTATTATTATACAACTGAAGATGGCGAAAGCCAAAACATATTCTCTTCAATATATGTGCTTCCTAAAATTATCATTTTTCTTATACAAATATTTAGTTAAATTAGTGTGATATTTTCATATATATATATATATATATATATATATATATATATATATATATATATATATATATATATATATATATATATATATATATATATATATATATGAAAATTAACCCACAGGAAAATGAAAAGATGAATTCAAGCACTTTCGAACTATATTTGCAAGTTTATTTTCAAGGAATAGCATGAAAATGGAGAAGACTGCCTTATATAGGGTACAAAGATACGAAGGGAACGCTCATCACAGAGTACAAATCAATGGAAAAAACACAAAAAATAAGACAGAAAAATATCAAGAAAAAGAACAATAGGCAACTAATAACAGACATATGCATCCCTAAAACGATATACACACAACAACGCCATTTATATGAATGGAATATGGAGGGTCAGAAAACCCCCCCAAACATTTTAAAGGATTATCATTAGAGCTAAAACATTTAGGACTAAGAGTTAATCCACAGTCAAAACAGAGACACGTGGTGGGGGAGGCAATGCGAATGATATCACACTAATAAAGAGTGACAACAGGCTGCATTATGAAGTTATTTCATTTAGTACAAGTTTTTTTTTAAACAGGGTCGTGTTTAAATAAGCCAGGGGAAATATTTATATTAGGTAAGATGCTAATTAAGGAACACTCGATAATATTTCTTTTTGTGAAATCAGCGAAATGATAAAGGAATTTTGCAGAATTCCAGTCAATGGGGTGGTTATTTTCAGATAAATTTAAAAATAAAGCGCTGTTTATTTCACATCTTCTAATATTATACTTACTTTGATAAATTCTAATAGATAAAGATTTACCAGTTTAAATTCTAATAGATAAAGATTTACCAGTTTGCCCGAAGTAAGATAAATTACAAATACAACATTCTATAGAATATACTCCACCTTTTTTCCTTGTATTATTGTGGACTAATATTTTATATAAAGCGGATTCATATCTAAACTTTACAGATATATTAAGTTGCTAAAAAATACGGAAAAAAAGGGTTCAAAGTATGGCAAGATAAGACAATTTTTGTAATTTAAAACCGGTGGGTTAGCAATTCTATAAAAGGTTCTCTTAGCAAAGTTTAATAAAGCATGGAAAAATTGACGAGGGTAACAAAGTTTTTTACCTATTTCAAAGATATTGGACAATTTCTTATCCAAAAATTCCGGACTAACAAGGCGTAATGCACGCAGAAACATAGAAGTGAATACAGACCGTTTAATTTTAACACTGTGATAAGAATAAAAGTGAATATATGAACTGGAGTTAGACGGTTTGCGATAAACAAAGAATTTAAAACCTGACGGCGTCCTATGTATTAAACTTTCCCTGAATCCTTTTGACTTGTTTCCACACTTCTGCTAGATGGTTCATGCCGTTAAGTGAAGTCACGTATACTCCCTAGAGCGGCAAGCTTGCTTCGAAATACTCGTATACCGCAACTTAGCCCTATTTCGACGAAATTCATTGACAGTGAAGTCATTCGGGCGGCACTTATAGCGCATGTAGGCATATCGCATCTGTCTGAGGGCCGTCTCACACTCGGCTAGATGTTCTAGAAATAGTAGTTAGACCCAAGGCGATGAGGTTGCCAGAGAAAAGTCAACGGTATCATCCACCGAAAGTGATGTGTAAACTCATCAGCATTTAGGACAACAATCTCCAGCTCGTCAAGGGTGCGGTCGCAAAACTCTTATACCCCTGGAGGGTAAGCCTGGGGCACACGACCAGCATGGTATGCTGCAAAAAAATTCTAACGGGAAACAGGAGAAGACGAGCGTCCCATGTTCCTTTTGGTTGGCTCGGAATCTGCGACAATTACTTTGTAAGAATATGCTCTCCAAGCCTAGCTCGGAGGAGATGCGGGGTCGTTCTACGAAGAGAAGACCATCACGGAAATGGCCGTACGCTTTACAAACAAAACTCTGGGCGCTATTTCCCGAACAAGGCGGTAAAGGCGTTGTCGCTTTCGATGACTTATCGGGGAAGGTTGGGCTCGCTATGAGAGTCTTTTCCTCCCGCTTCCTCGAAAGTTTTGGTGCGCGGGGTGGCTTTGGAAGCTGGGATCACTCCTTTGGAGGATCCACCCTCTCCGAAAAGCCAGTCCGTCCCTGGCTGGAAACGTAAGAGCCGAAGCTCTTTTAGTGTTGTCCTCCTTTCAAGGAGCAGCTTTAGGAAACCCGGAAGCAGGCCTAACGACCACCCTCACTGGTATTGCCTACAGTGAGTGTAACGACTCGGTGTAGACGCGAGGCGTTTTGCCTTACGGGATGAGATGATGTCTCATTGTTTTAGCCTAGGTTGGGTGTGTACCCTTTGTACCGCCAGCTCTACCAAGAAAGTGCCGGAGAAGAGAAGTGGGTAGAACTTGCAGAAGGATTCCGATTGGTTGCGGAAAAGACCGTGCTCGTAAGCCTCAAGAGACCAGGAGCCTAATTTAAATTGAGGCATAATACGTTCCAGGGCGCACTGGGCGAGTGATGACTAAGCCTTTGGCTTCGCAGAACGAGAGATGATCCGCATGTTGAACAGCTCGGATTTCTTTCAGGAAGTTATGCACCACATTGCTTCGAAGAAGAAGTGTACGGCTCTCTGCAATTAACACACGTGGCCATACACGATAGCGACTGATCGTGTACGGCCTTGGAGCAAATTACACACACTTCTGGTAAACATGACTGTGCACGTCTACATAGAGGTTTGTTTGGCCGAAGCGTGGCATTATTATCACCTCCACGGTAGTGGCACAAATGCCTTCACGCAGTAGCGATAGAAACATGCACGCACCGACTGAGGGAGCTTGATATGGTCAAACGTGACGAAGAGTGTATGGGTGGGTCGCGAAGCCACTGAAAGTTTTCTCATCACACGTTCGACCTTGACCGCCCCCGGGTCGGCTAACTCTAAAATTATGTCTTCTCTAAAATTATGATTTCTCTTTCCTAAACCAGTCTCTTCACACTCACCGGCGAACTATTAAGTGTGCAAAGGATTCTAATCATGGCCACCTTGGAAGGGTCCGACGATTTTCCCGAAGGCTTTCGTCCGAGAAATAGGCCGCTTTCGGCACCCTACCAATCAGACTAGCTAATGCTTTCATCTGATGGATCATGTTGCCCTTGGCCTAAATGTTGCCAACTGTGGAGCGAATAAACAGAAAGCATTTGATGCTAGGGGGCTAAAGAACGGCAAGTAGTCTATAAATTAGGCTACCGACGTAATCGATGCTCCACTCAGCGCACTTGCTACTTTGGTCATTAATTGGACCTCACTGCCCAAGGGTGCGCCTGGGCCAAACGGGCCGATCTTGGCCTGGTCGCTTGCGGAAGCAACAGTGGGCGTATTCGTCCCCGAAGCTCCCGCGAAAGGAGATAAACTCTTAGTTCTCTTTGTCTTCTTACTTATTTTCTTTTTAGGAGAACAGGGTAGGAAATGAACCACCCCTTCTATCCCTGGGAAGGGTCCCTAGGCCAGACTGACCGACCTCAGCAAGATCCTTCGAAATAAAGGTCTTAGCTGTCAAAGCGGCACTAATGTGGGGAGGAGGTCTCTCCTCTCCTTATGAGTCCTCGGGGACCCAAGCCCAGATTCGCCCTATGGAATATCATTCCATCTTGGGCTAGTTCACCTCCGGGATCACAACCAATTCAGGGGATGCCTCCATGTGACCATCCTCCACCCCCAAGGCACGACGGATCTACTTCGAGGTGCCTTCTGTCGTGTCGTCTCTGGCCGGCGTACCGACCTCCATCGGGAAAGAGAGGGGGACAGGCACACCGGCACCCTGTAAAGTGTACATGTATTCCTGCAGGATGGTATGGGGCATGGCCCGAAGGGACCTGCTGTCCCTTGCCCCTATAAGCAAATTACCCCTATCGAGCTGCTTCCACTAGGAGTGGTCGATTTTTTGCCGCTTGCCTGCTCTCTTAGCAGTCCCCCGTGAGAGGAAAGGTGGATTGCCGCTTGTATTAAGATGGAGTCACCCAAGGACTGCTCCAAAGATGATGCTAAGAGGGAAATCTCAGAATCCTCTAAGAACGGAAAGGAAGAAACCCCTCTTCGCTGGTAGAAGATGTAGGAGCCGCTGAGAAAGCATAGGATGGGAGACACCCCATTTTCATATTTGGAGCTGTCCGAGGGCGGCTCCAAAGATGAGAAAGGGGAATCCCTTCTGCCGCATGGGAAAGGTGAGATTGAGGTCCCGCCACAGGTCGAAGTTGTGCCTTGTTTTTCCTCGTGCTCCCCGACACCTATGGAGGAGCGTGCCGTGCTCGGAGGTGCATGGAAAGTAGATATTATGACCTCCCAATGCCTTGGGAGGTTAAGAAAAAAGTCTCTATAGGATTGGAAATTTCCAGAAAGTTATCATTTACACATTCTCGGCACACGGGTACTAGTTAAGATAGGCTTTGAAAAGCCGGCTCGCCATTCAGGCGAAAATTGTTTTCGAGCTTTAACCATAAAAGAAGATGCCGACTTAGCCACTTATATGTGTACTGAAAGAAGGTGAGCAGGGTCGATGGCCTAATACACCACCTGCCCAATTCTTGCCTTAGCCAGTGAACTTCTGGCCCTTGCAGCAGGTTCTGATCTCACGGCATACCCTACCACTTGACTAAGGACCCATAAGAGGATGACAGTGCGCCGAGTAGCCCTGAACCTGTGTTGATAGAAGAGCTAGTTTGGAAGGAAGAAAGTTGGGTGGTCATCTAAATTATTAACATACCCTGGCACGAGGTGATCAAGGGATGGCGTACAGTCTACCCAGGCACCATGTCTAGCGAACCGAACTCTGTCCAGTTGATAACAGTTCCTCCTGGTACAAAGTGAGGGTAGATAAAAAGGTAAGGGCATAGCCGCAAGAAATAAAATAAAATACATAAATAAAATAAAGATTAAAATTTAGCAGCGCTAAGAGAGGGCGATAGTAAAGCACACCAGAAATTTTCCCATGCCTCATCAGTCTTCACTTCAACACAGTGACACAGTTTCCCTAATTTTCACACAGGCTGGAAGGATGTCACCTCTTCCTGGAAACAATAAAGGTATATATATAATAGTGGCAAAAGATATTTCTCACACACCGAGACAGCACCATTCATAAGATAAATTATGGTAATATCCGATATATTAATCGAACTAGTAATAAAAATATCCAGGCTGGGAACTGAAATGAATATCGATTCAAGTTTCGATTTGAGTTTGCCATTTTAAAAAATATCAATTCGGATTTCAATTTGATTCTAATTCAAATTTTTCGGCTTTTCGATTTTTTTATATAGATTTGGCTTCGAATTCGAATTCGATTCAAGTTCGAGTTCAGCCTACATTTTAAATGCTTAAATCTATTATTTCAGAGTTATATATGCTTTGTTCTCGTAAAATATAATTTATAACAAAGTAACATAAAACTTTTTCTACCCTTGTAAATACTCTTCCCATTTGCTGTATAAACCTTTCAAATATTGTATTTTGTCAGTCGAAATGACTGTGTGTATCCTAAATAAACCGTTTTATTATTATTATTTTCCTTGAGTTAAGGTAAATTCGTTATTTACTGTGTTATTTCTTATTTACTATAGCTACCCATATGTACCAGATGCCCAAATTCACTGTGTACTTTTATATTGAAATTAATGGGCAAAATATTCGCAAATTCCCAATGCACTGGAATGGTACTCGTACGAGTATGTAAGGATGAAAAAACTGCAGTCAAATGAAAGTTTTTAATGGGATACTACATTTCTTTCTCTATTGAAATATTATACAATAAAAATTCAGAACCCACGAAGAATTTTTAAACATTATACATTAAAACATTGTGCAAAAAAAGCTAGTAAAGTATATATTACAAATTTTCATTATTATATTGAAGTAATATGCAATAACCATAGGGAATAGAAATAATATCTTATAAGAACAATTTAAGCTCTTTTAAAAACAAACTTGACAGCCAAATGGTGAATATATTTGAACTAAATTTAAATTTAAAATCTCTTAGGGATTTAAAAACTCGGAACAGAAGAAAGGTTTAGCTTTGGGTCATTCTGTGGTTAGCAAAACAAGATTAGGACTAGGATTAGGACGAAATATTAAAATATACATTTACCTATTATTCACAAGTTAAACCACTGTTATTTTTGGGAATCTCTAAATAATTTTATCAATGATACTCGACTTTTTCGCTTCAAACTTACATTTATAATCGATTCAAGTTCGAAATCGATTTTTTAAATTCTTTTCGGTTCAAGTTTAAATTTCGATTCGAGTTTTAAAAAAATTTTCAGTTCGAATTTTTTGCTCGATTCAAGTTTGAAAATATGTAGATTTTAAAGGTTTACCGATTCGAATTGGATTTGAGTTCCCAGCGTGGAAAAATATAAAATAGGTATTTGGTTGAAGTAATCCAACCACATCCACCTATTTCATCTTACTTAGATAGATGAAGAAGTAGAGGTTTCTATATAGTACCCATTAACGCTAATATAGACAAAAAGACGAAAGTTAAATATGTTTATGAGGGAGCTGAATGCAAAGATCAGATACAACAGATACGACAGTCGATCGGTAGAATATTTGAGATGAGGTGAAGAAAAATACGGTTGATACAAATTAGTAGAATTTGCAGAAATAACAAACATTTTCATTATGAACTCCTTTTTTCCAAAATGAGAAGAGCTGCATGGATTGGATAAGGGGAACACAAAAAATAATCGAGAAGAGTTACATGGATTGGATAAGAGGAACACAAAATGAAATCGAGAAAAGCTACATGGATTGGATAAGAGGAACACAAAATGAAATCGAGAATAGCTACATGGATTGGATTAGAGGAACATAAAATGAAATCGAAAAGAGCTACATGGATTAGATAAGAGGAACACAAATTGAAATCGAGAAGAGCTACATGGATTGGATAAGAGGAACACAAAACTAAATTGAAAAGAGCTACATGGATTTGATAAGAGGAACAAAAAATGAAATCGAGAAGAGCTACATGGATTGGATAAGAGAAACATAAAATGAAATCGAGAAGAGATAGATGGATTGAATGAGAGAAACATAAAATGAAATCGAGAAGAGATACATGGATTGAATAAGAGGAACACAAAAATAAATGGAGAAGAGCTACATAGATTGGATAAGAGCAACATAAAATGAAATCGAGAGGAGCTACATGGATTAGATACGAGGAACACAAAATGACTTTGCGAAAAAATACATCGATGGATAAGAGGAACACAAAAATAAATCGAGAAGAGCTACATGGATTGGATAAGAGGAACATAAAATAAAATCGAGAAGAGTTACTTGGATTGGATAAGAGGAACATATAATGAAATCGAGAAGAGATAAATGAATTGGATAAGGAGAACACAAAATGAAATCGAGAGAAAATAGCTAAATGGACTGTATAAGAGGAACACAAAATGAAATCTAGAAGAGCTACATGGATTGGATAAGAGGAACACAAAATGAAATCGAGAACAGCTTCATGGACTAAAGAAGAGGAACACCAAATGAAATCAAAAAGAGCTACATGGATTAGATAAGAGGAACACAAAATGAAATCGAGAAGAGCTACATGGATTGGATAAGAGCACAGAAAATGAAATGGAACAGATCTTCATGGATTGAATAAGAGAAACACCAAATGAAATCGAAAAGAGCTACATGGATTTGATAATAGGAACACAAAATGAAATCGAGAAGTTTGTCATGGATTGAATAAGAGGAACACCAAATGAAATCGAGAAGAGCTACATGGATTTAATAAGAGGAACACAAAATGAAATCGAGAAGAGCTACATGGCTTGGATAGGAGCAAGATAAAATGAAATCGAGAAGAGCTACATGGATTGGATAAGAGGAACACAAAATTAAATCGAGAAGAACTGCATGGATGGGGTAAGAGGAACTCAAATTGAAATCGAGAAAAGATACATGGATTGGATAAGAAGAACACAAAATGAAATCGAGAAGAGATACTTTGATTGGATAAGAGGAAGATAAAATGAAATCGAGAAGAGCTAGATGGATTGGATAAGAGGAACACAAAATGAAATCGAGAAGAGCTACAGGGATTGGATAAGAGGTACACAAAAGGAAATCGATAAGAGCTACATGAATTGAATAAGAAGAACATAAAATGAAATCGAGAAGAGCTACATGGATTAGATACGAGGAACACCGAATGAAATCGAGAAGAGCTACATGGATTGGATAAGAGGAACACAAAATATAATCGAGAAGAGATACATGGATTGAATAAGAGGAACACAAAATGAAATCAAGAAGAGCTGCCTGGATTGGATAAGAGGAACAAAAAATGAAATCGAGAAGAGCTAAATGGATTGGATAAGAGGAACATAAAATATAATCGAGAAAAGCTACATGGATTGGACAAGAGGAACAAAAAATGAAATCGACAAGAGCTAAATGGGTTGGATAAGAGGAACACAAAATGAAATCGAGAAGAGCTACATAGATTGGATAAGAGGAAGACAAAATGAAATCGAAAAGAGCTTCATGGATTGAATAAGAGAAAAACTAAATGAAATCGAGAAGAGCTACATGGATTGGATAAGAGGAACACAAAATGAAATCGAGAAGAGCTACATCGATTGGATAAGAGGAACCTAAAATGAAATCGAAAAGAGCTACATGGATTAGATAAGAGGAACACAAATTGAAATCGAAAAGAGCTGCATGGATGAGGTAAGAGGAACTCAAAATGAAATCGAAAAGAGATACATGGATTGAATAAGAAGAACACAAAATGAAATCGAGAAGAGCTACTTTGATTGGATAAGAGGAAGATAAAATGAAATCGAGAAGAGCTACATGGATTGGATAAGAGTAAGACAAAATGAAATCGAGAAGAGCTACATGGATTGGATCAGAGGAACACAAAATGAAATCGATAGGAGCTACATGGATTGTAATAGAGGAACATAAAATGAAATCGAGAAGAGCTACATGGATTGGATACGAGGAACACCAAATGAAATCGAGAAGAGCTACATGGATTGGATAAGAGGAACAAAAAATGAAATCGAGAAGAGCTACCTGGATTGGATAAGAAGAACAAAAAATGAAATCGAGAACAGCTAAATGGATTTGATAGGAGGAACATGAAATAAAATCGAGAAAAGCTACTTGGATTGGACAAAAAGAACAAAAAATGAAATCGACAAGAGCTAAATAGATTGGATAAGAGGAACACAAAATGAAGTCGAGAAGAGCTACCTAGATTGAATAAGAGGAACACAAAATTAAATTGAGAAGAGCTTCATGGATTGAATAAGAGGAACACTAAATGAAATCGAGAAGAGCTACATGGATTAGAAAAAAAGAACACAAAATGAAATCGAGAATAGATACATAGATTGAATAAGAGGAACACAAAATGAAATCGAGAAGAGCTACATGGGTGGGGTAAGAGGAACACAAAATGAAATCGAGAAGAGCTACATGAATATGGTAAGAGGAACACAAAATGAAATCGAGAAGAGATACATGGATCGGATAAGAGGAACACAAAATGAAATCGAGAAGAGATACATGGATTGGATAAGAGAAACACAAAATGAAATCGAGAATAACTTCCCTGATTGAATAAGAGGAACACCAAATGAAATCGAGAAGAGATACATGGATTGAATAAGAGGAACACAAAATGAAATCGAGAAGAGCTTCCCTGATTGAATAAGAGGAACACCAAATGAAATCGAAAAGAGATACATGGATTGAATAAGAGGAACACAAAATGAAATCGAGAAGAGCTACATAGATGGGGTAAGAGGAACACAAGGTGAAACCAAAACTAGTCAACAAGAAAAATCCATTAAAAACACCTGTTATCAGTTTCTTCGTCGCAGGAATTGACTACAGATTAATCAGAAGAAAGATCAAAATAGATCTATAACTTGAGAGGTACGAAGTAATGAGATAGAGGAACAAGGTTAATAGACCTAAGTCGCGTGCTTTCAATTATTCCGACTTATAACCTTTTGACCTTATGAAAGAGAATGAAAAACAACATAAGGCTTTCAAATTTTGTTTTAATCGGCGGAAGAGTTACGATGTTGGTACCTAAAACTCATTCAAAAAATGTAAATAACTACCATCCCACCGCGACCTACGGACTCACATATAACTAATGGCTTGTATGATGAAATATTTAATAAAAAATAGACAAATTTCGCTTTCTTCATTGTGAGGAAATAGATACTTCCCCATCCCTCACAATTGACCCACTGGTCTTTAACTACAACTTCTGGCATTTTGGGTTGGCGGCGTGCCCGACCACTTAATCTCCTTTCTCACCCCTCGTCTCGATGAGATGCTGAACGGCCGGCCCTGACCACATAATGCGCTAATCAGCTCAGGTCGGAGCCGAGACCCTAACATCGATTAAAACAGCAAGATTTTCCCTAAGAGCTGGTATAAAATTTCACCGCATATGCGAAATTAGAGGAGCGTCACCCTAAAGCCAAGAGGTCCCTCAAGGCCAGCTGCGTGACGCTCTGAGAAAACCCGTTGGAGGAGGAGACTTCATGCGGCCTGTCCACGTATCCCCCCCCCTTCCTGCCCCTACCCCAGTGGGGTGGCGACGTATAAAAGAAAACAGCTTTGGAAAAACGAGATAGATTACGTTAGTCATCAAGGCGACGAAGACCCCTGCAGAAAGGACTAAGAAGAAGCTCATTCCCAAGCCAGTTCCTGATGGTCACACTGAATTTTAACTTAACTTGGTTTAAGAAGGAAGTTTAACTAACCCTCGTCAGAGAAAACCCCCTATCCTGGTGTATCCCAAAGCCCAGAGATAGTCCTCGCCCTTGAGGAATACCCCGAGTGAACTCCCTCCAGCACGCCCCTGAGTCAAAGGATTCAAGCATTGACTCATCGCTCGCCAGTGCGAATTATTCCTCGAGAATCTCGAAGAGAAAAAGAAACATTCTTTCCCTGTCCCGTGGCGAGATCATTTTCCCCAGAAGGCGAGCGTCTCTCCATCTGCCACACGCTCCGAAGGCCTCTGTGGCTTTAAAGAATTTTTCCCTTGAGAACACAGCTGTATCCGCCGATCCACGTGTCATCCACGGAAACAACATTCTTTAGGTGACGTAACAATTGAGTTCAAGGTCAAACTCAAATCTGATTTTCGAGGAATCGAGTAAGGCATTTAAACACCTGGTATATTTTTAGTTGAAGTCATTTGCATTTAAGATTAAAGGGGAGCTGTGGGTCAACTATTACCATAAATTCAAGTATGTCATTTAGGAAGCCTCACTTAAATTTGATAAATTTAGTTCTGTGTATATAGTGTGTTAAATATCGTTGGTTTATGTTGTTGTTTTTGTTTAATTATAGTTTTAGTTTTTTTAGATACAATTTTTTATTCAATCCTCGAAACGCTAAGCAAGGACTAGGAACCCTCAAAGATTAAAGAAGTAATAATCAGATAATAATAATAATAATAATAATAATAATTAAAAATATAGCACTCTTAGAGATAAAACGTAATCATGGAGTTTTGAAGTACGTAAACAACCCAAACGTACGAACTCTAGCCATCACTGGGTCCTTCCTATACCACGACATTCATCTATTTTAGGGCTAAAAACAAAACGACAGAAATATATTAATACAATTTTATTGAAACTTTCACAAGAAATATAAGCTCACAGGACAATAAATTAGTCACTTAGGGAGGAAAACCATAATTTAACATCTGAAGAGTGTACGAACCTTAAGCAGCCGAAAGGCGTAGCTTAGTTTACGGCGAAACGTTAGGTAGACTTTATTTGTGTTGCGGACGGCGTCAAGATCTGTAAATAGCAAATCAGCTCTACTTAAAATGGGCCGGAAAAGCAACGTCATGGAATGTCAAAAAAGTATGATTGAATTTGGCCGCGCCAAAGGTCATCATGTGAAGGAGGTGGCGGAATTTGACAGTATTTCAACGAGTACGGCAATCCGGATTTAAAAGTAATGGCAGAACTCCCCAAAATGCGAAAAACTCTCGCCAGAATTCCGGACGGAAGAAGGTGTTGACAGACAGGGGCCGTCTTAGAATCTCCAGGCTTGAAATTGCAAATCAATTTGCTTCCAGGCAGGAATTACTACAAAAGGTCAATTCTGGTCCTTCACCACCCATTTCAGAAAAAACATTACACAGGGAATTCCATGGCATGAATATATCGAGCAAAATGGCGTGCAGGAGGCCCTTACTATGGTTACAAGTGACTAATTCTTTGTCCGGGAGCTTATAAAAACAAGTTAAAATAACTTGAAGTGAACAGTTTTCTTCGATTTGCATTTGTAATGTAGTTTATCGCTCCTGTTGCTCCTCTGAGTATACTTCCATATTTACCTTGTACTTGGCGTATTTGGCCGTAGCTTTTCACTATTTCCTCAACCAGATCCACAATCGTCAGCCTTGTAGTTGCCCAAAATGCCTGACAAACGGAGACAAATCTCATTCAGGTTTCGCTTTCCTTTTAGTAAGCTTTTCAAGGAATTCTGCACACTATGATTTTTCTGATTTGTGTTCCAACAAAGAAGTCAGCTTTCATCTTTGCCTCAGAGAGTTTGGGAAAGAAATTTATAGGGTACTTGAAGGCTACAGATTCTTTGTAAAGAGCTCTAACAAACTAGTTTTAAATGCAATGTAGGGAACAAAACCTTTTGTTGGTCTAATAATTGTTTATGCTTGACATTATGCTCTCCAACAGAGAACTCAGTCCTTTATAGCCAATGTTTCTTGTGGTAATATGATGTGGTAACCTTACTGTCCCAAAGAGAGAAATGGCATGGAAGCTTGATAAAACCTCCCTGGAGACCCATCAAAAATTCTACCATTTTGAAGTTTCCAATCACTTCTCAGATATACTCCTTATAATTCAAAGCTTGTAGCAGGAGACTGATACTGTTGTATTCCTCCTTGAGATATACTGAGTGAGCCAAGGGATGGATGCTTATTCCAATTTGGGAGAAATACAGCTTAATGCTTTTTGATGAGCTTTCAATGAAGAGCTTCCACTCATCTTGATTACAAGTAATTCTAATTTCATCAAACAAACCAGATACAACAGTACAATTCCATAACACAGCTTGACAAGTAAATAATCTTGAGAAATATTTCTGACGTTTCCTATGGCTTGTCACTTGCACATTTGTATCTAGCAAATCCTACTTTTTGAGCCTGGAAATCTAAAGCTCAGCATTTGACTTTGACAAGCTAAGATCTCTGACAAGGCCATTGAAATCTCTTTGGTTTGGATAGTATGGGTTCCTTTCAACAGCCATATCTTTGAGACTGTAGTCTACATCTTCACTGATCTTTTCAACTTTTGAATTGTTGCTCTCTACTGAGGATGGCTTATCCCTTTCTGGAGGGGCATGTACAGGAAGGTCAACACTGTCTGGTACTGGTGCCAGACGTTTGGAAGGATCCATCATGCAGAAGTAGCAGTTGCTTAAATGGTCAGTGGGTTCAAGACAAATCCTGTGAATGGCAAACTTAATGGTTCTTCTTTTCTCTCTATATCATCCTGTAAAAGTAAAAAAAATTCTATACTTTATTACTCTTTTGGCTTACAAACAAACATAATAGCTTAAATACTTGTAACATCTTATATTTTACTCTTCATAAAAAACAATTTTATTTTATTCCAAAGTTTTCTTGCAATGTTCACATGCAAAATGAGGTCCACAACTGCATTGCCAATGTATGCTTTGTAAGCTCCACCCATTCTTATAAATGTTGTCACACCGAACCTTTTTGCTCTTATTTAGATGAACTGTCCGCAGATATAACCAAATACACCTGGAGAATGATTGCAGCCTGTTGATGTTATTTGTCTTTAGATGTGTTCACTCTGGTAACTAGAGCTGAACTGATAGTAGATCTATGAATTCCTGTTGGAAAATTTCTGAATTAATATTCCAGAATGTTCTAGAAGTTTCCAAGGGTGTGTTCTGGCAAGTTTTGAAACATTCTTGAAACTTCATAAAATTGTACTAAATTCTAGAAATTTTTCATTAAATCTAAAATGTTTTGGACGGTTTACTTAAATAACCAATGGTTTTTTTTTTAAATAAGATTTACAATTTTGTACCATGCTTTGAAAAAATTAAATCCTTTAATATATTCTCAATTATTTTCCAATTGGCCAAATTTAGAAATTCATTGCCATACATACAAAAGCAAAGTTTTGGGATCGAAAATAGACTTTTTTTAATTTACTTTAGCTACAAACAACTGGAATATAACACTTTTAGCCCATGAACAAGGAAAAAGTTAAATTGTGTTACATAGTGTAATTATTGTAGAAAACAAATCAGTATGAAATACCTTTCTACATGGCATTCGTAGATTATGGAGAAAAACAACTTTAACACTGTAAAGACCAATTTACTTTTAAGGGCACCACAGAAACATTGAATTAACAAAACTCACATTGACAGTCTCTTAAATATACTGCTGCCAAAATTCATGGGATATGTACCTACTCTCGTGTAGTAGACGTGGCATTGAATCCATAAGTGGAGGGGAGACCTCAAGAGACCGTCTCACGGTTACTTGATATTTGTAGGAACTGGATCCTAGTGTAAATATGTATACCTGGCTATCACGCTTCATGAAATGCTTTATGGGGTTCGTTTCGAGGGTGAATTGTGGTGGCCACCCCATTCGTTGGAAATCTCCAGAATTCTTCTCGAACAAATGCTGGGGGGCAAATTAAGCCCGATGACACAGTGCATTACTCTGCTGAAATATCCCATTTTTTTGTTGTCGTGCGCATGAATGGATGCAAATGGTCATCAAGCAGTACAGCGTAGCAACTAGTGGGCCAATTCATTCCACGTACCACCCCACCTCCCCCGACTTAATACACAATCATCAGCAGGCTGCATGGTACCTTGTTGACGACTTAGGTTCATGACTTCATTGAGTCTACGCCACATCTCAATACTTTCATCAGCTCCAAACAACAGGAACCGTGACGCATCGTAACACGCCACATGTTGCCAGTCCTCCAGGGTTCAAAGAGCGACGTCACGAGCCCAGATGTGGCACTATGTACTCAGGTGTCCTGATGTTAATAGGAGCACTATGGTGGATTGATGCCTCCATATCCCATAATAACAAAAGAACTCTGCACTGAACTACCTGGTGGTTGTGTCTCGTACCTCCTTCATTGAATGGGGATGTGATTTTAGCCCGTGTTGTTTGTCTGTTACAGTGAACAAGTTTGCCAGACGCAGCTTATCACGATCATTAAGCCCTCGTGGTTGGCCACTGCGCCATCTACGCTAGTTACTAATACCTTCCATGAGGTATCCTCGCTACGTACGTGACCATTTAGATCGATGGATGTTGAGCTTCAGTTCAGATTCAGAAATGGAATGTCCAATCCGTCTGGCACCCACTATCAAGTTCCGTTCGAACTCAGGCAATTCAGGTCGCTTTGAGAAGAGCACTCTAACCCGTGTCCAAGTTGACTAACGAGATGTCAGATGAGAACTGATACAAGTGTGGTATTCTGTCGCTGCCCGCCATTACCTGTACTGCTATTCCAATGAGTTTTAACACTTCAATTTAGGATACAGCCTCGGCCAAAATTATGAGGCAGGTATGAAAGAGTGGAGAATATAATTGAAACTCATTTATTTCGTACTTGACATAATACAGATAAACATTTTTGCGTATATTCTATCAATAATTAATATTTGATGTGTCATTTGGCTTTTATAACCGCTTTTATGCGTTTTTATAATTGAGACTAGGTTGTCACAGGTAGTAGGCTTAATTTTCTGACACTCTTCATGAATTTTGGTTGTTAATTCACTTTTTGAGGGACATTTGAGCACGCTCACTCTTGTGCTCAAGTGTGACCACAAATGTTCAATGGGGTTGAGGTCTGGAGATTGAGGGTGCCATTCCATCAATGTCACAACTTTCTTTTCAAACCAACCCTTTGAGACCATCTGGTATTTCATCATTGAAAATTTTACCTAAGAAAGATTGTTGGAATTCATTCTGCCCTCACAAGTAAACCACAATCCTGAACCTGAAGAAGACATGCAGCCCCAAGCCATTACATTACCACCTCCAAACTTGGGACAGCATATCTCGCATCATAAGCTTTCCCAACTCTAGGATGAACATAAACAGATCCAGGGGTTCCAAAGATCTGAGGAGAAATACAAATTGTAGTGATCATTTTTATCATCCAATAAAAACTTTGGCATCCAATGAAAATGTGTACAAGAGTAATAAATTGGTGGAAACTAATTTGGAGAACCTACCTCAAAGTTGCTTTCATCAGACCAAACAACCTTAGTCTAATCTTCATGCTCTTTTTCAAAATTAAATCGCTTTTTCTTGTTCACCTGAGGCAGCCACCGTTTCTATCTAGCCTTACATCCTTTGAGCCCAGCTTCTAATAACCTTCCTCTCACTGTGAGTCTTGATATCTATCTCTTTGATCGTTGCTGCTTGAAACTCAGCAGCCACAACAGAAGAGGTCTTTTTCTTATCAGCCAGAGATGTCCTTTTAAGCAACCTCTCTTCCTTTGGAGTTGTACACCTTTTGTGTCCTTGACCATCACGTATTTTTTAAAGAATTTGTCTCATTTTACCTTTTAATGGTTGTTTTGACACCGTTTCTCGAGTTTCAATTTTCTTGCAATTTTGACTTGAGATAATCCCTCTCTGGACAATGCAATGATTTGAGCTCTTTGAACTTCAGGAATCTGTTTCTTCTGAGATATTTTTAACAAAAAATTACCACTTGTAAGTAAACAAGTGGTAAGTTAACGTTTGCTCTGATGATGATAGTATTATTTGCTCCAAATAGAGAATAATTTCAGTCGACAATAATAAAATGATTACAGGTGGACTAAAAATTAACTCGTCAAATAGTAAAATAATGATTAATATATAGATTTGCAGGAGTTAGAGCAATTATGATGGGCTATCAAATTTTAGAGCAGGTACAATTAGACACAGACTTAGGGCAGGTTGCGACTCCTGTTGGAAGCATGGAAAGGGAAATCCAGAGAAGGACAAATTTAGGCTGGAGGGTGGTAGGAAAGCTTCTATGGACACTTTCAGAAGCAACCTGCCCATATGGTTAAAATTCTTAACTTATGGAAGTGAAGCGTAGAGCGTGAAGACAAGAAGTGCGCAGAAAAAAGGGAGGATGACTAAGAGGGTCATCGAACGATATCTGGTAGCAATAACCCGCAGGGACTAGTAAAGAAATACATGGATAAAATCAAAAAGAATAAAAGTTCTGAAGTGGAGGTGAGTAGGACACATTTCATGAATCAACGATACAAGGAAATCTTAAACTGGGCATCTTTATACATAAAAGAGACCCAGAAGACGATATTGCAAAAGTTGCAAGTAAAAAGGTGGTTTAATGACAAAGATTGTGTGACAGACTCGTGTATATATATATATATATATATATATATATATATATATATATATATATATATATATATATATATATATATATATACATCACCATAATTTTGATAGTAGGTTCTTAAAGAAAGTGGTTAAGTTAAGGAAGTGGAAATTTGTAAGAGGCACAAACTCACATAGCAATAAGAGGTGGATACGTGGAGGTTTTGGGTTCGGACTAATCAACAGCTTGACCGCGCCTGTGCGAGCGTGATGATTGTCTTACTCCAGCCGACGGGACCGAGTCTGCCTGGAGACATTGCTGGCTAAAATCTCACTAATCTCTCAAGAAACTGCGGCAGCCTTTTGAAACGTCCTTCTTTACGATTTAGGGAAGGGCTCATTCTTCTTTCTTTGAAGTATTCTTTGGCTTACCGGTCAATTTATCAACCTTATATAAACTTGTTTGGTCATAGGTTGACAAAATATAGACTACATTTTGGGAGCACTTGACAGTCAGCATGTTTTCAATTGAGACCATCCATCTTGGTGTCGCAGTTTTTCGTTCAGCGGACAGAGAGGCGTGAAAAATTTATTTGGCATGTTACCTGAAGGAGAGCTGGTAAGAAAACGACCTAACGTACTTGAGAACTTTGTTGATATGCAAACAATACCGGTTCTCTCTACAAGAAGCCTAAACGTTCGCATCATTTTGGACACTTGAATTTTTTTTCTAGCAAATTGCCCCTTTGTTGATAAATTTCGTTTCTTTGATCCGTATTTGTATCACCTCTTATCGTATGTAGTTTATTCATGTAGGTTGTCTTACACCAATTTTGGAAATCTTGAACTTTCTATATCAAAAGTTATGGGAAATGTTGTGACAGATAGTAGGAGTTTTGAACTTTTTGGAGCGTACTGTAGGTGTAGTCTGTACAACCATGTTATAACTGACATCTAGATCATTGCAAACCAGAGGTTCCAATGCGCGCAGGTGGGTGTGCGGTAATCTATCTCTCACACATTTTCACTTCCTCTTGACCACTTTCTTTACAGACTTTAGTGGGGACATTCCTTCATTGTTTTCCGATTTTTAATTGTAAGTAACAACGACAAAAACAGCGACCATAGGAACGGGAACGATTCAAAACACGATTCCACGTAGTCCGTGCGAAGGGGGAGTGGGGTAATTTAGTATTTCTTTACGAGCACTGGTTTTAGATAGTGCCTGAGCGTCCACGATTAATTATATCTCTTTGAGGTAATTTAGGGCCAGAAAAGCACGAAATTGTTCAGAAGTAAAGATGAGAATCATCATACTTTGCGTCGATGAAATTCAATTGATAGGCGCTTAGACGACTCGGCCATCCTGCAGCTTAGAAAGCGACTTTCAAGCTGGGGGGCTCATAAAACGCCATATTTCGTCATATATTTTTACTTTTATTTATCTTACCATTATCTTTACAACTATGGTTGATCACTATTTTCACGACCTTTCTATTGGGGAAATTGGTTTAAGCATTAATTTCGGAACCTTTTATTTGTGAGCTTTTATGTTCGGGTACTAATTTTAGATTTGCAGTGAATGAAATAGGTTTAAAAACGAGTTGCAGAACCCTTTGACTGAGAGAAATAGATTAGAGCGTTAGTTGCCAAACCCTTTCAGGAAGGAAAAAAAGGTTTGTTTAGTTGTGTAAACGCTTTTTACTGAAATATGTTTGAGTACTAATTGCCGAGCTATTCCACTCCTGGGTGGAAAGTAGATACGCAAATAGGCAGAAAGGGCTACTTTATACTCTTTAAACGCGTACGTAGGGTACGCATATCTCCACCCCTCCTCAACCTGACACTAAAGACAAATTTTAATATAAAGTATTACTTTCATTTTACACTTTGGGCTCTGGGGACCAAGGAGGGATTTACAGTCCTACCCCGACAAAAAGGAGCAACTTATTACTATTTATTAATTATAATTCATTACTTATAACTTAAATGACCTTTAATTGTTACTTTTTGTGCACCTTAATTCAAAGGCCTTGGGCTAAATTATTTGCTAATACAGGGTGGAACAGAAAGGTTGCCCCGATTTCGAAGGTTAATAAAAAAACAAACACATGATCATACGAGAAAAAAAATTGTATTTATAATAAGTACATTAAATGCCATTGTGATTCAAGGGGTTTTAAAAATTGTATCACTTAAGTGACAACCACCAATGTCAATGCAGTTTTGAAGTCTCTTTCGAAAGTTCACCATAGCCCTTTGAACCATGTCCCATGGAATGGCAAAAAAAAAAAAAAAAAAAAAACATGGAATGGCGTTGATTTTCTACAGTTGATGGCTGGTTTTGATACACTCGTGATTTGAGGTGCCCCCATAGAAAAGAAATAACAAGGGGCTAAATCCGGGGAACGTGGGGGCCACCCAGTATCGCCTCGCAGAGAAACAAGATGACTCAGAAAAATGTTATGGAGGACTCCGAGTGAACATCGAATCGTATGCGATGTGGCACCATCTTGTTGGAACCATACAACATCCGGATTATGAGCGGCGAGTAACTGGACGACTTTAGGATGGATAAACCTTTCGATGAAATTCACAATAGCGGTCTGATCTAACAGTTATTGTAATACTTTCTTCTTCGAAAAAATAAGGATCCCACACGCCGAAAACACCCATGACACACCAGTTAGTAACCTTCACACTGTAGAGTGGTCGTTCGTGGAATTCACGAGGGTTATTGACTGACCAGTATCGAAAGTTCTGTTTTGGAAGTGCGCTTCATCACTGCAAATCAGAACAGCTGTTGGGAGGATAGACTGGAGAATGTCCCGACACAAAGTTGTGTGGGTTTCATAATCCCTCTCGCTTAGCTCCTGTACAACCATCATCTTGTAGGGGTGCATGTGGAGAGACTTGTGTAAGATAGTGCGAACACTTTTAACGGACATGTGTAAGGCAAACGCGTGTTTTCGTTTCGGAACGTCTGGGAGACTGCTGTATTGAAGCTGTCACAGCTGCAACATTTTCTGGTCCTGTAGCGGTCCTAGCATGGCCAGGACTTTTCTTGTTTAAAGCCGATGATGTTTGTCTAAAGTTAGAAACCCAACGACGAATTGTTTTTCCATCTTGTTCGGGATCATGACGACAAAGTGCAAAGTGTCTTCGGAAGGAACGTTGCGTCGTTACGACAGACTCACCGTTCTTAAGAAACTCCTCCACAACAAATGCACGATGCTCTCCACTCCAGGCCATGGTAGGTACTACCTGAAACGGAAAATAAATGGAATTTAATATACTTCATAAAGATAAGAAGTTTTTTCTTGTATCTTCATATGTTTGTTTTTTATTAACCTTTGGAATCGAGGCAACCTTTCTGCCCCACCCTGTATTTCTTTTGTATGCCGAGATGTGCTATTTGGTACATTTAGAAGGCTTCCCCGAGTTGCCAAGTCACCTTTTTCATTAGAGGCAAAGTGACCTTGACAAAACACTATAGCTGAGGGAACATCGTTGGGGTTTGAAAGTACTAAGAAGGATATTTTCTACAGTGAAAAATCAAGGTCTCTAAACTGCGAGTTCTTGTGTTTGTTGTTTGAGGAAGGCGTTTTGCAAACGGCCAAACAATAGGGTGATTAAGTGCGTAATCAGACCCATTATTCCCTCGATATGGCAATTAGACTGACCTTGGAAACGAGGCAGTTAGGGAAAGGGAAAAGGTTCTAAACGATTGTTAATTAACTCAAGATCACCTGAAGATAAGCCACCCCAAGCATTAGTGGGTTGAGTTATCTTCAGGCGAGACAAGCTGGAGTGGTCTTCAGCTCTAAGTTTCGAGCGCTGACCAGAAATCAGAGATCTTGGCCAGTGTAGGTGGAATTTAGGTTAGGTAATACAAAAAAACAAAACAATTATAATAATTTCTAAACTCCCCAAATTATAAAAAAACACTATCATCAACACAGTACACACTTCTTTAACATCTACTAAAATTCATAAATCCAAACAACCTAACCAAACCTACACTACTACACTTTATAATCTAATAAGCCAGCATTTTTTATATTTTAGTAAAACCAATAAACCAAAGCACCTGACCTCACTTAGGAAACAGCATACACCTCACATAAGAAAAGTTGGGAGGGAGGGGGGGATGTATTTGTTTTCTGGGAAAAAGTGCTACGGTGGTTTGTCTTCATGGAGAAAATGCTCGGGTGTCTTGTTTTCAGTGGAAATGCTGGCGGTAGCTTATCTTCAAGGAAGAAGTTGGAATGGTCTCCAGGGAAAATGCAAACCCCCCGAAAATATTGATACAGGAGTATCGAAGAGTATCAAAGACTTAGAATTAACAAAAAGACTTAGAACTAACCACAATATAGAACACAAATACATATGAATTAGAAGTGACTCTCCAAGAATACCGAATAAGAAGAATTCGAAATGAATACTTGAAAGAGATCAGCCACTATTCTGGCGAATACCTAGGTTAAGGCGCATACATTTCCCTCCCCACACGCGCACACACAAACTCAAACTCAAAAAAAGTATATACAGAAATGTATGTGCGTATAAAAAACCCATCTCTCATGTTATTCTTCTATCCCCACTATCTTTTCTCACCTTACTGGGGTGGCTTGTCTTCACGGAAAATTCGGGGGGAGGGGCTTGTCTTCACGGAAAATTTGGGGGGAGGGGCTTGTCTTCACGGAAAATTCGGGGGGAGGCTTATATTCACGGAAAATTCGGGAGTGGTGGCATGTCTTCAGTGAAAATGTGTTGGGGGGGGGGCTTGTCTTCGGGGAGAAATGCTGGGGTGGCTTTTCTTCATGGAAAATTCGGGGGGGGGAGGTATCTTTTCTTCACGAATAATTCGAGGGGGGAGAGACTTGACTTCAATGAAAATGTGTGTTATAGTTTGCTTGTCATTGGGGGAAAAATGCTGGGGTGGCTTGTCTTCGCGGAAAAATTCGGGGGGGAGGGGGTCTTAAGTGAAAATGTGGGAGGAGCTTTTCTTCAGTGGAAATGTTGCTGGGGCGAAAAGGTTAGTTGTAATGGAAATGTCGGGGTAGCTTGTCATCGGGGGAGGTTTTGTCTTCAAATGAAAAGATTGGGCTGGCTTTCTTCAGGGAAAAAAGACTTGCGTCGTCAATTTTAGGTGAAAAAAGCTAAAATTTATCTTCAGGTGTAGGCTTCCGGTGGCTTATTTTCAAATGCTCCTTAAGGCCTATTAAGAAGATTTAGTTGGGTTATCCAGATTCTAAATGATTATCAATTTAAATTCTAAATTAGTGCTAAACAGGGAACCTCGAAAGCGATTATCAGGGGCAACCATGCTATACACCTCCCGTGCATTTTACTTCCACAATCACACAACTTTCTTTACAACTCTTTCACAAGCTTTGTGACATCGATGCCATAGCTGTTATTCTACTCTTCTAACTTTTAATGATAACAATAATGATAATATAGACGGTTAAGTTTAAACTCAATACATTTCCTTTCATTTTAACTATGGAAGAGTCAGGCTTGGTTTTATTTTTTAAATTCACGTTTTCCTTCCCTAAAGAACAACAGCAGCCGGCGTTATCCTCTACCCAATTTTTTCGTGTTTTTTTTATTATTTTTATTTATTTCACTTATTTTTTTTCCTACGTGGTCATTTTTGAGATGCGGTCTTCAAGGATGTCACCATAGTTGCAAAAAAGCCAAACTGACTCTCGAGGATGATGGCACTTCCTGTTACCCTACTCCAAAAATATACTGGAGTCGTTCTGGTTGATGCAACTCTGAGTCACAAAAATGTCGACACTAATTGCAATGGCAGCGCTATTTCAATAGTATTGACTTCGTGTTGAGTCATTGTGAATCGTATCATGATTAGCATTCGTGATGATATCAGCAATATTCGAAAGATTCTGTGCTCTGATTTGGAAAGATGAGAGTATTTAGATATATAAAATGTTTCTGTTATATATATATATATATATATATATATATATATATATATATATATATATATATATATATATGATAATTCAATAATAACGTTCAAGTCAATACCGTTAGGTAAAGTAAGGATAATAATAAGAATTCCTTAATACACTAGAGAAGTCTCCTGGAGTTCCTTAACCCTATCAGGAGCGTCACATATACGACGAGGCAAACATACATTTCTTTAAAAAGAAAAATTTCAAGAAGCCTTTTGTATATGATAACGTTTACTTTAACAAAAAACCTTTTTTGTTAAAGTAAACGTTAGCTTATACAAAAGGCTTCGCGAAATAAACACACACACATATATATATATATATATATATATATATATATATATATATATATATATATATATATATATATATATATACATATATATAAATATATATATATAAATATATATAAATATATATATATATATATATATATATATATATATATATATATATATATATATATATATATATATATATATATACATATATATATATATAGAGAGAGAGAGAGAGAGAGAGAGAGAGAGAGAGAGAGAAAGAGAGAGAGAGAGAGAGAGAAAGAGAGAGAGAGAGAGAGAGAGAGAGAGAGAGAGAGAGAGAGAGAGAGAGAGAGAGAGAGAGAGAGAGAGAGAGAGAGAGAGAGAGAGTCTTTCAACTCAACAAGGACGCTTGAACTTTGCCAGGCGATAGTGGCCTTGTTGTCAAAGCGACATCTGGAAACCTCACTCTGAACTGTTTAGTAGTATTTGGCAAGTCACGATGAAAAGTTATAGCGTTGAACAGCGTGTGCAAATTATCAAATGTTATTATCAAAATCAGTGCTCCGTTCGACAAACGTTCCGCGCATTACGTGATTTCTATCCACGCCATAATCGTCCTACCGAGTTCACTGTTCGACGCTTGGTAGCCAAATTCGAGGCAAAATGGTCGATCAACAATCAGCCAACACCCGTAAGTCGCCGAAACGCAATGTCTGCTGAAAACATCGCTGCCGTAAATGAGAGTGTACGCGAAAATCCGAGGCAGTCAATTTCTCGTCGTTCTCAAGAACTTGGCCTTTCTGCGACTTCAGTTTGGCGAATTATGCGTAGGGACTTGGATCTGCACCTGTACAAAATCCAACTTACCTAGGAACTTAAGGTAACGACCATAAACAACGCCGTTTGTTCGCTGATTGGGCTCTAGAGCAGTTGGAAGTTGTCCCAAAATTTCCCCAAAAAATCATCTTCAGCGACGAGGCCCATTTTTGGATGAATGGATTTGTGAACAAGCAAAATTGTCGGATTTGGGACGAAAACAATCCACATGAGATACACCACCACCAATTACATCCCAACAAAGTCACTGTTTCGTGTCGATTTTCGTCTAACGGAATCATCGATCTGTATTTTTATGAGAACGAAGATGGGATTGCCATAACCATCAACGGCGAGACCTACAGATCGATGATAAGCAACTTCTTGTGGCCTCAACTGGATTATATGCCTGATATGGATACTGACGACATGTGGTTCCAACAGGACGGCGGGCGCTACGGGCCACACTGCGCACGCCACGATAGACATTTTGCATTAGCGATTTCAGGGCAGGGTCATCTCGCGCGGCGGCGACGTCAACTGGCCACCGAGATCATGCGATTTAACGCCATTAAACTACTTTCTTTGGGGCCACCTTAAATCGCAGGTCTATGCGAATAATCCTCAAACAGCTGATGTCCTTAAAGTCAACATAACCGACACCATCCAGCAAATTCAGCCAGATTTATGCGACAAAGTCATCGAAAATTGGGCCTCCCGAATACGTTCCACCACGCGAAGCCGCGGCGGACATTTGAACGACGTCATATTCCACACTTAATGCCATAAAATGTACTTTCCAATTTAAAGTAAATTGAGGGCATATATCACACACAACTTGTTTTATTTACATTTAAAAATCGAACGACCTGATTAAAAGACCCTATATATGTATAAATGAACCAAAGTATACAATATAGTAAAGATTCTCTGTTGCGTACACATCAATTGGCCACGCCAACGGTGTATATGTGCACTATGGCATCTTCATCAGGGAACTTCTCCCATTTTATCAAATTTCGTTCTGAGAAGAGGCGAGATAGAAAAGGTTTATACATAGGTGGCAAGACAATGGTATCACCACACCCTTTAACTGTTAGAGGAATTTTAATATATTCACCTCATTCCTTACTTTCTTCCTTCTTCTTCCTTCTTCACCAAATAAAATTGCCTTCCTTAGTCGCGCGAGCTCCGTTTCCTCTCTTTATCTAATATTTTTTTCTAATCATCATATAAAAGAATCATTGAATTCTGCGAAAGATAATATCTAGGGACCAGAAAATTTGAGAAAATTTATTAAAATTAAGTCATGGCTGGTTTGTTTTTTCCTATATTCGAAGGTTTTTTCGAATTTTAACATAATCAATCATTATGTGATATTCTCAGGTTTCTTAAAATAAATGGATTAGAAATGGAAGACGTTCAGAAAGAAATTTAAAAACAAAGTAAAAGATTTCGACCTGTTCCTCAACTGCTATTTTTACCAAGCAAAAACAGTTGATGTTTAATATTTCCTTTAATTAATTAGAGTGTTTATAAAAATATTATTAGATAAGTTTTGACCAAAATTGAAATGGAAAAAACTATCCTTCTAAGTAAATGATCACGGAAACAATGTTTTAAAACTGCAAAAAACAAATGAATCCGTCGCTCTCTCGAAGCGTGTTGTATATTTTATGCATAAACATTACAAATTCAAACAAAATTTACAGATAAGAATATAAATGACAATGTACTCGAAGAAAATGAATTAAATGTTAATACTGTTTAACTAATAAAGACTTGATTAAAAGGACTGAAATTATACAAAACGATATTGTTAATTTGAAGAAAATCAATTGAAAACGGACATTTTTATTTAATAAGGAAAATATACCAAAAAATATTGTCAATGAGATTGTAGAAGATAAAAAACAAAACAAAAATTGATTTAATAAACCAGTGAAAAAGAAAAAGGCGCATAAATAATATTGGAGACTCTTTCAGCGTAAAGAGTTCGTGATATTATGAAAAAGGCAACGATTAAACAAAAACAACCCAAAACGAATTAATGGCTCAAAAACGTTTACGAACGAAAGAAAAAAAAGGAATGAAAGAGAAATACAAAGCTGAAAAATTATGAAAACAAGAAGAAAAGAAAAAGGAAAAAAAAGAAAAAATCAATTTTGAAGCCTATAAAAAAAATCTTGCCTTTAGGACTGGAAAATAGGTATTCATCTGAAAATCATAAACAAAGAGTAAATTATTAGTAGATATGTATTGGAAACCTTTTGAAAAAAAATCGACAAAGACCCGTAGCCAGAGCCGGATAAGCCGTAGGTCACAAACCGAAGGTCGCCTTGCGAAGGGCAAGCTCCTCCTGCAAGGAGGAATGGCTAAGACGTTTCTTGTTCTATATATACAGGGTCACCCCCCCAAAACGGGCCTGCACACACTTTTTGTGATATATCCTTCATTCATTCATTCACTAATCACCCTTACTTTGCAGAACATGACAGAAGCAACGCCTGTGAACACAGCTAGATCTCAATGGGAGCTCCAGCAAAGAATATACTGCGTCAAACATTACTACAAGACAAGCTCGTTCAAGAAAGTGAAGGACACTTTCGTGCATCAGTTCGAATGTGAAAAAAAAACCTCCAAGAGCAGAATTCAGGACTGGGTGGACCACTTCGAGAACTATGGGACAGTGGAGAACCTCAATGCGGACAGTGACAACCGTCTAAGACATTCGGGACGCCCCAGGAAGCGTAAAGCTGAGCTGGTCGAGAGCGTGAGAGAGTCAGTTCAGCAGAGTCCAAAACGCTTTGTGCGCAAGCGAAGTCAGTCCCTCGGTATATCCCGTGAGACTTACAGGAGAGTGCTACTAATGGATGTAAAGTACTTGTCATACAGAATACAGAAGAAGCAGACCTTTACGGCCTCAGGCAAGGAGTAGAGAAAGGCTATGGCAGTCAAGATTCTGGAGAAGATTCAGAAGACCCCAACTTTACTTAACCTCCTTTGGACCTGAGATGAAGCTCACTTCCATCTTGAAGGAAAGGTAAAATCGAAGATAAATGCCTTTTGATAGACCTCCGGACCAAATGAGATAGCCACCAAGATCCTACACTCCCCTAAGTGCACTCTATGGACAGCAATCTCAGCCAGAGCATCATCGGACCATTCTTCTTCGAGGAATCTGGCGCGACAGTGACAGTCACCAAGGAGCGGTATTTTGAGGTGCTCAGAACCTTCAAGAAGAAGCTGCAGACCCTGTTCCCGTCACTTATGGGAAGCTCTGGTTCCAGCAATATGGAGTAAGCTCTAACACCTCAAACCTGTGCAGAGATTGGCTGAAAGAGAACTTTGGTGGCCGTGTGATCAGTCTTAAAACTGATTTTGAGTGGGCACCTCCCAGCCCAGACCTTAGCCCCCCCCGAGATTTCTTTCTCTAGGGCTACCTTATAGACAGCGTGTACGCAGGGAGACCCAGGACCATCACGGAACTCACGGAAGCCATCAGTAAGGAGATCAGAGCCATTAGTCGGTCGGTTTGTAAGGATGTCAGAGACAACTATGTGCTGACCCTCAAGAAATGCACAGAGCTAAATGGAGGTCATCTCGAACGCGTGCTCTAGAATAAAGAAGAAAAGTACAAAGACTCTCATGTTTTGATATGATGTTTTTAAACACAATAAATAAGTTATCACCAAAGTTTCATTCAATCCTTGCAGAAAATTAAGAAATGAGGCCTATCGAATTTTGGGGCCCGTTTTTGGGGGGTGACCCTGTATTATGGAAAATTTCTTTTACGGAAGCGTGATCTCTTTTAACGAAAGTTACCTTCGGATTAAACTTTTCTATATACTGAAAAGGTTTTCTGACTTTTAAGGTTGAAGACATTTTATTTCTCTGCTGAACACCATTTGTTATCCACTAATTGCTAATAGATTTACACACCCGAGTGGAGTTTATGAAAGGCGATTCAAGGTCTGTAGCTGTTGCGACGGCAAGCATGCATAAGCAAGGAGGTCGTGCTAAATCAAGTGCATAACGTCAATTATCGTGAATAATAATTTCTATTAGAACCACATCGACCAATTTCTTCCTAAATTGGAAAAAAAAAGAACATCGTTCTCATGAATTAGTATTCAATGTACATATGTATACAAAGAAAGAAATAAATAAATAGAAGAGAATAAAAGGAAAAGAAAGGAAAAAGGAACGAAATAAGAAATTAAATAAAAGTATAGGAGAGGAAAGGAAACTAAAAGGTAAATAAATGAAAGATAAGAATAGGTAGGAGAGGAATGGAGAGGAAAGGGGAGGGGGAAATTAAAGGAAATGGAAATGAAATGAAAGGAAAGTAAAGTAAAGGAAAGGTAATGAAAGAAAATGAACGGAACGTAAAGGAAAATAAAAGAAAGAAAAATATAAGAAACGAAAGTATAGGCTAGAAAAGAAGAGGAGAGGAAGGAAAGGAAAATAAAGGAAAAATAAATCAAGGAAAGAAGAGGAGAGGGAAGGAAACTAAAAAGGAAAGAATGGGGAAGGAAATAAATGAAATCAAAGGCAATAGAAGCAGAGGAACTGCGAGGAAAGGAAAGGAAAGAAGAGGGGAGGGATTTTTGAAAGGAAATGAAAGAAAAAGGAAAGGAAAGAAAAGGAAAATATAGGAAACGAAAGTATATAAGGGGAAATTAAAAGAAACGAAAAGAAATTAAAGAGAAAAGAAATGATGGAAAGTCTAAGAAAGGAGAGGAAAATAAAGGGGTAAAATGAAAGGAAAGGATAGGGAAGGAAATAAAAAGAATGAATGAAAAGGGTGAAGAACGGAACGGGAAGGAACGGAAAGAAAAGAAAGGCAACGGAACGGAAGAAAGAATTGGAAGGAAGGAAAGGGAAGGAAACGAAAAGGGAAAGAAAAGAAAATGGATAGAAAAGAGAAGGGAAAGAAAAGAAAGGAAAATAAACGAAAACGGAAATGAAAGAGGTCCCCTCGAAATACAGAGAATCCAGATTGTGGCAAAGTGTTAAATGGACTTGAGATGGACCTCGCAATTCCACGGACACAATCCCCCACCGGCCAACAGTTTGGAACAAAGGGAGACGCGGAGCTGAACGCGGTAAAGCGACCAAAAGTAGTTATTTTTTAAACGAGGAATTTCCTATTATTTTTTCCGTTGACGATGAGTAATCTCAAACTAGGCATACATGACTCTTATTTTAAATCCCCACACAGTTGTACACAAGTGTACATAGCCTGGGTGAAGGCAGGGCTGAATTTCATCATCTATCCAGTGTTTAACTGTACTGGCGCCATGGAAACAACTGAAGATATGCATTGAGCGCAAATTAGAAATGGCCTCATATCTTCCGTCTTTAGTGGTATCCTAGCTCCTTAGTGGTTTCTTGCACTATGGATCTTAGATCAGCTCAGTGGCCCATTGTGTTCTTAATTCAACTGACCCTGACCACAAAAGGTCACCAGAGCGTAAATTAGAGGGAGTTTTAGAGGATGCGTCAGGGGCTTCCTGAATGTGTCTTATGTTATTTAGAGCTTTTCTGGGTCGGTCAACAAACCGGGCACTTCCAGATCTGTTTAGTTGTTGTTTTTGGTTGTTGTTTTTTCTTCTTCTTCTCCTTTTTCTTCTTCTTATTATTATGATTATTATCATTATTATTAAAAACTAGGAAAGCAAAAACGTAACGGGGGGATCTCCTCCATGGAGTTTGTGAGGGAAGATCTGTGAAGAAAAAGTGAAGATGGGCGAAGTAAAAATCTGTAGAAGATGTACAAAGTGAGTTGCTAAATAGTCAGACCAACTTTAAATGTCAAAACTTCGAAATTGAGATATATCGAATTTTATTTAATGCAGAAAACGTTTAGACATTATATTATTAATGGGTTTGTGATCAAACAATCGTCTTCCTATTTGAGTAGCGTGATTTAATGCGAAGGGGCCCTAAAACTGGACTTCTTGAAGGCCATTCAATGTTATGACCCATTGCATTTATTCCATGGTGGAATACTTCAAGAAAGAGAGATAGAGAGAGAGTGTCTCTAAACGTTAAACCTTCTGTAAGCAGAAGCACGGCCTTACACCCACCTAGCACGTTCCAATCTATCCCCGTCTGCTATTTGGAAAACCGCAAAACACTAAAAAATAAATTAACTATCTTAATTTAAATAAAAGACATTCAGGATGTTTGAAAACACCAGGACTGAAGAGAACATTGCGCTTGTTCATCAGACCTTGGCAGAAGACCCAATGGAATCTTCCAGAGGAAATGGTACTAGACTTTCACAAAACTTATTTTTGCTCATCTTTCATATAAAGTCTCGGAATTTTATCAGTAGAGAATAGTTGTGCGATGGTTTCTCGGATATCTATAAAGATTCCTTTATCATTTATTGGTAGGACATGATGCTTCATTTCATATGAATGGACTAGTAAACTTATAGTCATGGGCAAAGGTTTTGAGACTACTGTATTTTTTCATATAATAAAATTAATAGAACTAATCGAACGTTGCATTTTGTTTTACTATGTTTATATCTTAATTTTAAGGAGAAATATACAAATATTTAGAGACAAAACCAATTTTATTAATAAATACAGTCAGTTGATTAGCGCAGTCAATATTTACAATGATGTCCTTTTTCTTCAGGACTACTTCAATCAGTTTTGGCATGCTGGAAATTAAATTTGTGAAGATATCCTGACTGATAGGATAGTGCTCCATTTTTGTTCATAAACCCCCGAAAAAGCTCAGAATTGGATGGCTTCTGTTTATCAGCCGCGAGTTTGATTATCGCCCACAAATTATCTACTGCATTCAAATCTGGCGAGTTCCCCGGCCAAGGTCCCAAACTTAATGTCATTATCAGCCAAGAAACTGTTTTTGTTTTTGCTCTGGGATAAGGTGCGCCATCAGGATGAAAAATGCAGTTATCATCGCCAAATTGGACTTAAACTGTTGGGAAAAGATGCTGATGAGGAACGTTTGGGTGCCATTTTGAGTTCATGGCAGTGTTCTTGGGCAAAATTGTTACTGCTCCAGTTCCCTTAAATGAGAAGCAGCCACATAAAATGGAGAATATCCGTCTGCTTCATCGTGGTGCGACACAGAAATCGTGAAACTGATCCACTTTTCTCCTCCTAAAGAGAGATCTTCCAGAAGCTCCAAACTGGCGAAAGCGACCTTCATCAGAGAATACTATTTTACTCTACTCTTCAACAGTCCATTTCTTATACAGGGTGGCCCACAAAATGTTAAGCTAACTTTGAATTAGTATTACTCATAATCTATTATAAATATTTATTTTGTATAATAACTATTTTTTTCGATTGTGTACATTTCTTTACTTGAATAAAAAAATTCGAGAAGTAACCACGAATAATTCTCTTTTATTTTTCTGAGTAACTTTGATACCAATGAAATGGATAAAAATAGTATGCTCTCCCATTGCTATATCAAATCGTTTCTAAGCATAATAGAAAAGACTACTTCAGAAGACCCCCTATATCATCTCGTTAACAAAAAATCAACGAGTATTTGTCATGACAAATTTTATTAGGACTGGCAGTATTAAGCAAGTATGAGATTTATTTGAGCAACGTTTTCCAGATAGGCATCCTCCAAGCAAGTCCGATATTTGACAAAACGTCCGGAAGTATCAAGAAGACGGGCATACGTAATTCTAAACAAAGGTCGTTCAGGTCGTTCAGGTCGTAGGAAAATCATAAGAACAGCAGAAAATATTAAAAATGTTCGGATGGCACTTCTTCAAAATCCAAAGAATGGCTTACTATTGGCAAGGTTGACATTAAACTGCTTTGTTAACCAAGGCTTAAAAACCATCCTTATAAGATGCATGCAAGGCACCAACTTCTTCAAACTGATTTTACTCGTCGTAGACAATATGTTGAATGGCTTCTCCATAAACCTGCTCGTTTCTTGGACAACCATTATAATTAGTGAAGAGGCAGCCATTTTTATTAATAAAAAGGTAAATTGCAATAATATTCGACAATATGCGCCGCTGAACAATTCTCCAGAATTGGAGAGACGTATTTGTCTGCAGAAATTGTCTCACGGGATAGGGATATGCAGGAATGGCTATCTCGTCGGCTCATCGTTTTACGACACTAATCTTACAGTAGTTGCCCACCTGAACAAGATCAACGAAAGGATCATGCCAGACTCCTTTTTATTCACGGCAATCAATGCAATAGAATTGGTGGATTAAAGACGGAGACCCAACTCATAGGCTGCTTGATGTAAGAGAAAGACAGAAAACATTTCAACATTTGAATTGGTGCGCTAAATCATGCAAATGAATGGCCCTCAAGATCCCCAGATTAACACTGCGATTCATTCTAGTCAATTTACGTAAGGAAAAACAACAGTTGTGCAATCAATGCGACGTTTAATTGCAAAACCATTCATAATACTAAGACGTTTAATGACAAAGCCTTTCATAATAGTAAGACGTTTAATCACAAACATATTTATACTGTAACCAGGCAATGGCTTCGCTACTAAGATTATAATTTAAAATCTAAAAAAAAGCAGCCAATTATAATAATTTTAAAATGGAACTCTAAACTAAATTTTCTGAACTTCACCATTTGTAATTCTTTGGGTTTTAAAAAATTCACAAAATTATGATACTTATATTTATTTCTGAACTTCACCATTTTGTTTTTTCGATATTATAAAAGAATTATTATAAATAACTTTGATATAAAAGACATAACCAAACTAAGATGAAATTATTATTCAAATACTCAAAAAAATCCCGTTCTTAAATTATAGGGTTAGTGATAAAAATAAATTTTCTGAACTTCACCATTTGTAATTATTTGGGTTTTAAAAAAATCCCAAAATTTCGATACTTATATTTATTCCTAAACTTCACCATTTTGTTTTTAATATTATTAAAGAATTATTAGAAATAATTTTGATAAAAAAAACATAAGAGATAACCAAATTAAGATGAAATTATTATTCTAATACTCAAAAAAATCCCCTTCTTAAATTATAGAGTTAGTGATGATGAAGATGATGGTGATATAGAAGAAACTGGTTTTGCATCGAACGAAACTTCCATTCGAAATATCTCAATTTTCGAAAAAGGTTTTGATATTTAAAGTTAATTTAACTCTTTTTTGACACCCTCCTAGCCGCGTCCTCCTGCGGCGTTCCCTTGCAGCAGGAAGGGGATTAATTCCTCCATAAGTGAATGCAACATGGTTAGGTAAATTTATAGTAGTGTAACGGGTCTTCTTACGGGTGCTTGTTTAACCTATTGTTTTTGTGACTTCGATGGTGCTAGTTCCGTTCGTGCTTTCGAGTGTCTGGGCTCTTTATACGAACATGTTCCTCGGAGTTTATAATAACCCTATCCCTCATACATATTTGATGTTGTTGGGTATTGCTTTCTTGTCTAGCATTTTTTAATTATTATTCTCGTTCTTCCACTTTTCTTTGAATGTCTAATTCACCTTTTCCTTATAAGAGAAAGTGCCCTTGTAATTTAGATCAGTTTACCTTCTTTTCTCGATTGAAAATGGTGCTAGTGCATTAATGATGAAAGAAAGCGAGTCTAATGCCAGTATTTCAAGTGTTACAGATGTTGCACTCGACGCCCCATCGCCGTTTCATTGTCGTTCTCGGCCTCAATTCCTTTGTTTTCATCTAATTCTGACTTGTGACTTAGCGAGGTGGAAAGAGTCTGGAGACGCAAGAAAACTGATGATTTTTATGCTGTTGTTTTTTAACAAAATAGAGAATTATAATTTCTGCTGTCTCGGATCAATTTTGGGACTTTATTGCAGTTAGGTTTATTTGTACGTAAACTGTTTTCTTTTTTCTAGGGGCGGGGGGTTATGTGCGCAACGCTCACGCGTGTTTTAAAGCGTATGGGTGTTAGAAAGAGTGGGAGTGAGTAGGGAGAAAGAACTAGAGGGAGAAGGGAAGAAAGAAATATAGATTCACAGATTAAAAATTAAAGAGGTTAGAGAGAGAAGAAGAAGTATAATAATAATAATAATAATAATAATAATAATAATAATAATAATAATAATAATAATAATAAGCACTAGTCGAGATATTCCAATATCGAGAAAGGGGACATTTCGGAGAACCGACGTTCCGTGACCACAACAAAACCTGCGACCAATCACCAATGTGGAGGCAGCCGCTCATCAACACATGCAGGAAAATAAATAGACGGAGTCAGAAGGAACAAAATAGGCGAGAGGAAGAAACGCTAGATTCACCGAGAAGGACAATCGACAAACTCTTATTTTGTTATCGAGAAACACCCGAAAGAAAATCGTATTACAATTCCAATCTTTATTCAATTGGGATGTAATTATCGATCTATTTCTTGCCTTAGGAGCCAATGGGTTACTTTTACCCTGATTGTAAGGTGTCAGTAATAATGCTGCCCTTTAGAATGGCACGAAATTATTACCTTATCACTGTTTTGCCCACATTTTTATCGATTTAGTTTACAACCGAGAGCAGTTAATTCTGAAAATGCAACCCTTTAAGCCCCGAACTCAGCCAGGTCCTCCTACCTTTTTGTTGGGTGGATTTATGGTTATTATTAGTGATTCATTATTTTAATATTACTTAAAGCTAGGAAGCAAAAACCAACGTTGAAATCTCCGCCAGAAGCTTTGTAGAGGTATGTAAAAAAGTGGTGAAGATAGAGGAAGTAGAATTTTAGGAAGGGCCGCAGATCCACCAACACGGTACCTGGTCATCCAGATGTCATCTGCAGCATGGCTGGCCATACTAGACCTGACACCGCCTTGGGGCGGGATAAATGGATTGTATAAATGATGATTGAAGCGTGGAGAAGAACCATACATTGATGTTATTAACCACTCCCCCGCTTTTTGATGGATTCCGAAGACGGGAGAGTGATGTGTTGTGTGTGCGAAGGGCACCATTCCCATCCTACGACTAATCATATCCGATGTGGCTTAACTTCACTCAAAGTTATTGCAACTAGGACTGAATGGGTTCCTCGGTCCTAATGTGCGGTATGGTGTGTGTGCAAGGAGGAGTGAAGGAAAGCCGTATCGCGATGGAACTGCTTGCGCGCGCGAGAGAGAGAGACCAGCTTATACGCCGAGATTAGTGGGCGTTTCCATTATCGTCGGGAATCGAAGCCAAGTACAGAGCAGAGTTTGAAATCCAGCCCCTTATCCACCCAGCCAAGAGAGCTGCTAGAAGATGTATTAATGAATCTCAACCACAACATTCGCTACTCTCTTCGTCACACATCAAGTGTCATTATGGGAAAAACGTCACTTAAAAAATTGCTTCGCCTAAAAATAGGGATAGTCTTGGAGAGTTGAGCACTCTCCCTATTTCGAATGCTCCATCTAGTCTCCTCTTTATACTATTCAGGTTATGTAACCTCCACACATTTTCACTTCACTCCGGCTCACTGATAGCCAGGTACTCTTGAGATTGCGATATCTCCTAGAAGGGGATCAAACGATGAGGGAAAGATTTTAGGACTCTTCACCGCCGGAATTTTCGCCTCAATAAATTGTCTCAAATTATTCTACTCACCCAAATAACTGGGAGGGGGGGGGGAATTACAAATATTTCTACAAATTATTCTACTCCCCCAAATAACTGGGAGGGGGGTACAAATATTTGCACAAATTATTCTACTCCCCCAAATATCTGGGAGGGGGGGAAGTTTCGAATATTTGTACAAATTATTCTACTCCCCCAAATATCTGGGAGGGGGGGGGAGTTACAAATATTTCTACAAATTATTCTACTCCCCCAAATATCTGGGAGGGGGGGAAGTTACAAATATTTGTACAAATTATTCTACTCCCCCAAATAACTGGGAGGGAGGTACAAATATTTGCACAAATTATTCTACTCCCCCAAATATCTGGGAGGGGGAGGAAGTTACAAATATTTGTACAAATTATTCTAACAGCCTAAACTGCTCTGTATAATGGTTGAGATGACCGGATTTTAATGCATTATTTATTTGAGAACCTTTAAAAATTGGGAGTTAAGAATAAATTTCGAATATATATTTTATTTTAGTAAATCATTTTCCAACTGAATTTTGACGTTAGAATAATCTCTCCCCCCCCCCCCAAAAAAAAAATATTAGGTGGAAATTCTTTGCGGGGAAAAAGCCAGTACCAAAAAGTGCCGTCACGGAGGGAAAGGCTGTTTTACAAATATCGTTCATTAATTTTGTTAATTGCTGTTGAAATACTTTAGTTTAGCTAAATATCCGAAAGATAATAAAAGTATTGAGAATTCCAAGCGCTTTTGTTTTTATTAGCAAAGACCTGTTCAAGGAATGGTACATTAATTCCTCAAAGCGTTTTCTTCAATCATTTAAGTCTTAATTATAAATCGATCATAAAAAACTCATATTCTTCCTTATTTGAGAAGGGGTGGGGTAGGGGGAGTATTGGATTCGCTTGTTATTTTAATGCATCTTTCCATCACTTTTATTTGTTTCTTCTACTGAGTTGTAGTCTTAAACGCATAGGTTTACATTGTTTTATTTATACTTTTTTTCTCTTTCAGGCTCCGGCCGAGAACTCCGTGCCTTCTCTGGTACGAAGATCTGGTCTCCCTCGGCTAACATCAAATTTTCCCTCCGTTTTACACCCGCGTCAACGCTCCAGTAATCCGACACTCTCAGAACCTTTCCTTCCCCACCCGTCACCTCTTTCCCGGTTCCAGCCACTGGCCCTTAAGCGGGTGTTCTCCGGGCAATCTTCTAGCAGCAACAAAGACCGCAATCAAGAACCCTCTAGGGATATCGGGTGTACACCGAGATCCTCAAAATCTTCCTGCAGCTCGTGGATTCCATCGTTTCATTCTAGGACTTCGTCATCTGGTCCTAGTTGGGGGGTCAAGTCCCCCAACGAGAGTGAATTCGGCGAGTCGTGGAGAGCGGACGAAACCTCAACCTTCTCCAAACAGCTGGCGAAGATTACGCGAGGATCCGATGAGGATCTGTGGACCTCTTGTAGACCTTGCTTGTCCGTACCGAGACCCGCGTGGCCGGCAGACGGCAGTCTGTCAGGCACGGAAGATAAGCGCATTACGAAAGAATGTGTTGGTCGCAAGGTTCTGATTGGGGGTAAGGAGGAGGGAAGTCTTCGGTACTTTGGACGGACGGCATTCGCTTCTGGTTACTGGTGTGGGATAGAGTTGGATTCTCCAGTGGGTAAGAACGATGGCTCAGTAGATGGCGTGATCTATTTTTCGTGCCCAAAGGAACGTGGAATATTTGCCCCCGATTCTAAAGTGACACTAATAGAATATCCCGATATCCAAATGCCGGTGAAGACGTCGAAGTATGGAAGTAGTCCTAGCAGCTGCAGTCTTTACCGGCTAAGCACCGTGAGTAGTAGCAGTAGCAGCAGTAGTGGATTGTCGGCTCATAGTAGTGAGAGCAAACGGTCTTCTGGAAGCTCTTCAGTGACATACACAATCATTGGTCGTGAGGAGGATTCATTGCCTTCAACGCCCAGCGAGAACATCAAGTCTTTCAAGCCTTTTAGAGGTTATACCCCTTGTGAAACTGATGGAAGTAGTGATCCCGCGTCACCGGAAACGGGAACTTGCGATGATTCATCTTTGGGTCTCCTCACACCGAGTCAAATGGGAGATCTCACCGTAACTGCCTCCATCTCTTTGGAAAGGTCTCCATCTGACGAAAATGTTGCTGCTCTGGAAGATGAAGTATGTGATGAAATAGGGGCGGTAGGCGGCAAGATTGAAAGATGGGGCTCTCAAGGTAGCATCAGTGGGATGGAAGAAGAAATTATTCAACGAGATGTATCTGCTATCATTAAAGAACTGAAAAAGAAAGACAACGACAATATGTCTTCCGGTTCTTCCAGTTCGCAGACGACTTTCGTTGAAGAAGTGAAAATTCATCCGGATATGAAACAAAAACGGTGTGAAGTCTACGACTCTCCCATACAAAAGGCAAAACCATTGGCAGAAAATGCAAACATTATACTTGAGAAGGCTAACATTAGTCACAAGGATCTCCATTCATCCAATGAGAAGATAAATTGCTCACCCAAGATGGTTGTTTGCAAAACTACCTACGAAAAGAACAGCGTCTGCCGAGTGAACAAAACTGATGCTGAAACTGATATATCGGAATGGCAGTCGGGCGTTTCAAACATGACGATGAGTGCGGCCAGTTTAGATCAAGGCTACCAAGGAGATGGAGAATTTGACGTGCCGTCGGAAGCCGGGTCCGCAACGGCATCTTCTCCAACAGAAGATCCTCATGTATTTGAAGGCGTTATTGACATTGAAAGGATCTCCCTCGATCCTACTTCCTCAGCAGCCACTGAAGCTGATATTAGTCTAGCCGATGATGAGACTGAGTCTGAAAATGGCGTTATTCCGAGAGATCGATCGGCGCGGATAATTGATGGAAAACTATACCACAGCCATAGAGAGTTGGTGGCATTACGCCAGTTGGAAGGGCGACAGGACGCACATACGTCGGAGATGGACTCTTCTGGGTTTTACTCCGATCTAGATCCTCGAGATGAAGAAAGCACAAGAATGGAGGTGCCTTCTTTGCAGCCACTCAAAGAATCAAAACTCGATGTGGATATGCATGACAGTGTTTTAGATGACACCACTCAAGGAGACGAGGATCTGGAAGAATATGCCACTGTAACTAAACCCGCTGATACTAAAGAACGCGAAAGTTTGACTAAGGTACTCAAAATTGAGGATTCCAGTCTTATGGATGAGGATGACAAAAGCTCAACTTGTACCATCAGATCTGAATTTAAAGATGTAAGTTCATCTGATAACAATCCATGTGTGCCTTCTGACTCTTCCATTTCGTGCAGTGACTTCAAAAGTTCCCATTCTTCAAGCGACACCAAAGAGGAAAACGAAAAACTGACCCTTCTAAGAGCGTGCGACAGCGGAATCATAGAAAACAATCTTGAAGTTCAATCCCTCGGCGGGGATCAAGGTACTCAAACGGCTGGAGGGAAACAAACCACGGACACTGTCCAGGGCTCCACCAAAGGCGACACAAGCGAGCCCGTTGTGCCAGCCAAACCTCGAAACTACGACAAACCCTGGCTATCAAAACCGACGACTCCCAGGAAAGTAGACAAACCGAAAGTGGTTCTCCCCTCTCCACCCCCAATGCCAAAGAAGAACGTGCAGTCCAAGCTAAAAGCTTTGCTGGAGGCCTCTGAATCATCCTTAGAAGAGCGACGCCCCCGGCAGCCTAAGAAAGGGCGCTGGGATGAGGTCATGAGCAGGATTGAAGAAGGGAGGAAGGAGGAAAAGGTGCGGCCGAAGGTGAAGGATGTAAAGAGCCGGCTAATGGATGCGCTCAAGGTACCACAGCCCGTGTCTCCACAGGTGGAGAGAATTCGTCAGGAGCGAAGAGAGAGAAGAGAGCGTCGGGGGAGGCAAGCAGCTGCCAACGCCGTCATCCGTAGGATGAGCGAAAGGAAACGAAGGTAAGGGACACTCCTTTCACATTTGACGTTTTAGCAAATTTTCAACTTCACAACTCGGAATTGTTCAATTCGTATATGTGAAGTTGTTCCTGAAGGCATGGTGTTTTATTTATAAATACACAAGACATGCAATAAATTTAATAAACATTCACGAACTGCGATTAATTACACAAAAAATTAAATGAATTAATTAGAAAAAGATTTGAATGGTTTGCAACATTAAATTTTTGTGCTCTTTTCCAAGTCGAAAGCAGGGAGGGAAGTCGCCGACTCTAATTTGATTTAAGGTAATGCATTTTAATCGTGCGGGCTAAATACGATAGATGAAATGAAGAGTCGCGAGGATGGAATTGTTGATAAAATGAACAAAGCGAAGGTAGAGCAGAGGGGCTTATGAGGCTCGGGGAAATAATAGACAGGGCGAGACTGTGAGAAACGACTCCTTACACGAAGAATTCTGCTAAATAGTAACATAAGGACAGAGAGGGATCACTGTGTAACACGAGCGAACAGGCAGTCGTAGAGCAAAGGTTACGGAAATAACTTGAGAATAGATAGGAAGAGTTAATAGGTCAGTGGCTAGACCCGATGCGTGGTGTGGTTTGGTTGGTCTCGAGGCGTTCGTGACTGGACAACGGTTAGAGGTTGGTTAGAAAGAAGAGCGTGTCTGCTAAGTCAGAAACGCGTTATTCATGATGCCTTTAGTTTATGCGAATAACGGTATGGGTTGCGGGTCGTCATGGGCCGCAGGGTGTCGCGGTGCCATCGCATCCTTTCTTACATGTAGTGCGGTGTATAGTGAGTTTCTGGCGAGTTTCCCGAGTTGTTTTGTGAGTCTGGTGTGAGCATATGTATTGTGGGGTTCTAATTTGTTGTTGTCGTGTAGTGTGGCCATTCCTAAGTACAAGGGAGAGCGGCAAGCGCGCTTCAGAGGAGAGTTTTGAATGCGCTGAGTCTTCCGCTTCCACGTGTAACTCGCGGCTACGAGTGACAGTGGGGCGTACGGGAGAATAGGTCGCACGAGTGTTTTGTAAAGGTTTAATTTTAGTTTTTTGCCCGCAGGGTAGAACCTGCTTAGCGATGTGTTTGTACGTGAGGCTCTTGCTTGTGTTATGTTCTGGTGTATATTGAACCTGAGAGTCTTGTCGAAATTTACCCCAAGGATTTTTGTACGATGTTTATATTCGAGCCTTGTTGGTTTTAGGTGGTTCATGTATGGTGTGTGCAAGAAGATTTGTAGGTTATGCATGAAATGATCTCTTGCGTCGTAGAGTGTCATCTGTGTCTTCTAAGGATTCGTGGCAATCAGCCATTTATCCTCGTAATCTGTCTTATCATCTAGTATTGTTTGTGCATGGTGAGGGATTTCTTCTGGACCACGACCGCTGACGAGAATGGTCTCGTCATCGGCGTAGGCCACTGTGTATGTGTGACAGCAGTTTTCGGGTAGGCGTGAGGTGTCGTTTGTAAAAATGATGTATAGTGTGGGTGCCAGTACGCTTCGTTGAGGAACGCCTGAGCGTGGTGTAAAAAGTTGTGAAAGGGGATTATTGTATTTTATGTGGCATCTCCGCTCAGTGAGGTAGTGCGAGGGGAGCCTTTTGGTGCAGAGAGGTAACTCCGTATTGTTGGCGAGTTTTCAACGGAGTCCCTCGTGCCACACTTTATCGAAGGCCTTCTCCACGTCCTTGCTGATGGAGGGTGTCTTTTGATGTACCTGGCGGGTTTTTTTTGTATTTTGTCATGAACTATGGTCTACGGCCGCCTGAGTGGACCGGCCTCTCCTGAACCCATATTGGTGGGGGGAGAACCAGTCCCTCTCTTCCAGGTATTTCCGTAGGTGGGAGTTCAACATGAGTTTGGGTATTTTGCCTAGGTGCTCTAATAGACCAATAGGCCTGTAGTTGTTTGGGTGTTTGGGGTCTTTGTTCGTTTTGTGCAGAAATATGTTGTGGGAGACTGAATATTTTAGGGAAGTGGACTGAGGCTAGTGAGGCGTTGAATAGGTGTGTAAGTGTGGGGTATATGTTTGCAGGGAGGTTGTGTATTAGTGTAGCTAGTAGCCTAGAGGGGCCGGGGGCACGTTTTGGTGTCGTTTTAATGTAGTGTTTTATTTCCTCGACGGTGATGGGAGTTATCAATGTGGATGTGGAGTCGAGCAGCTCCATTCGTATCAGGGGGGCAGGCCTTAGCTCGTGAGCGTGGGCCCGACACCACTCCTAGCCTTCCTGGAAGTGCTGCCACGCGTGTGGTTTGGGTGGGTTATGTGTATGTACTGTGTCCCAGTGCGACCTAAATGCGTCAAGGAAGAGGCTAGTGTCAGTAAGTGTTTAGTTGTTTACTTGGAGGGTGATGGGTTTGCGTGGATCAGTGCCTATCATCCTTTTTACGTGCCGCCAGAAGAAGGAAGGGTTAGTGCAACGAGTATCGTCCGCGATGCGGACGACTTCTCGCTACTGCCGGTTCCTATCTAGTTACACGCACTGTCGGATACGGGCACGTAAGTGATTTATGTTGTGTTGTCGGGGGCCTCTAGTGTAGTTATTTTTGTACTGTGTGATCAGTTTTTGAGTGTGTATGGAAAATTTGAAATGTTTTATGCAATTATAGGTTTTTAGTGGTGAGTGTAGGTTGCGTGCTGTGGTTATAGTGTTTATGATTGAGCACCAGTAGTCGTCTAACAGGTCTGGATTGGTGTGCTCCAGGTCGAGGATTTGTGGCGTGTTATCTGTTATGTGTCTCTTGAACTGTTTCCAGTTTGTGTTTTTGTAGTCGAAGAGAGGTCGTATAGGTATGAGTATGGGAGATATGGATATGATAAGGCATATAGGTATGTGATCAGAGAGTACGTGGGGACCCGGTGAGATATGCGTGTAGAAGCGTGTAGCGTGTTCGTTGCGGAAGACCACGTCCGGAGACGTGGTACCTCCGTGAGGACCTAAGAATGTGGGGAAGGCCGGGCCGATGTGCTCGCAGCGATAGCGCGGCAAGGCACCGGCCAGGTACATTCCTGCATCATTCGTGGTGTTTGAAAGGAGTGTTGGGTGAAAGGCGTTGAGGTCCCCCGCGAAGAAGATAGGGGGGTTGTGGTTTGATAGAGCCCGGAGTAGGACTTTTATGTTTAATTGAAGGCGTGGTTGTCTGTAGTGTGGGGCCACTAGAATGGGGCCGGAGCTTGTTTGTACCTTGTAGGCTAGAAAAGAGTCGTCTTGTGTTTGGATGAGGGAGTGGTGTATCGAGCGCTTTACTAGAATCGCTGATGCTGGGTGCAGCGCCTGTGGAGATAGGTACGTGTGGTAACCTGCGATGCGGAGTCTGTTGTTGGGAGGATGTAGGCTGGTCGAGTTCAAGAGTATTGTGTCAGATCTTTGTGTGTTTCGGACCCAGTTGGCAACGGTATGGCGAATACCATGCCAACTACGTACGTTTAACTGTGTCACGTTGAGGAGACCTATTGTTGTGGTCGGAGTGCGCGTGAGGCTGATTTAGCCGGGACCGTTCCTCTCTCCTTGGTTATTGCCCAGGAGGCGTGGGGAGCCAATACCTTTACGCGTGTCGCCTGTGTTTTGTAGAGGTTGTCAGCGTTGTTGTTGGGTGGGCAAGCCGTGGTGGAGAGGAGAGTGTGTTCTGTGGAAAGAGGTTTAAAGATAGCGGTCGTGGAAGCAGGGTTGGAGAGGGTAGAGTCTAGGAGGGAAGAGTTAGGAACAGAGGTGGAGGGAGTAGAGCTAGGAGATTAGGGGCTAGAGATAGTAGGGGAGGTGAAGATTATGAGAGGGGGGTGTCGGTAGAGAGAGTAGGTTGGGACGAAGAAGGAGGGGTGGAAGGGGGAGGAGAAGGAAAGGCAGGAGGGGTTTGGGCTTTACGCGTGGTTGTGTGTGTGTGGGGGGGGGGGTTCGGGGTAGTTTTTTGTTTTGTTTGGTATGAGGTGTTGTGGAGGGTGTGGTGGGCTTGGGGGAGGTGGAGGTTGTGGTGTCAGTGGGAGTGGGGTTGGAGGCTGTGAGAGGGGGAAGACGGTTGGAGGGGGGGGGGCAATAGGGGGAGAGTTCTGGAGGTAGGAGGGAGTTTAGGTAAAGAGGTGGAAGTAGTGGGAGCTGTGGAGGGAGCAGAAGAGGCAGTTGAGAGAGAGATGGGAACAGTGGGCAGAGCGGTAGGTAAGGAAGGTGCAGTGGCGAGAGGTGCAAGGACAGAAGGGCGGGAGGATGCGGGAGCGTGGTGAGGGTGGAGAATGGGTCCGGGGGGAGAGGTGTACGTGCGGGAGTGCGGGTCTTCTATTTGTGTGCCCGTCGATTTGAGCGAACACCTTCTCGGGGAAGATGATCTGCTCTAGACCGTGCGAGGCGAATAGTGTGTTGTGTATCTTTGAGTATAGTCGGGGGTGCCCCCTCGACATGTCCTTTGCCACTGTTGAAAGAAAGGCGGCCAAGTGTAGATTTGGGCGTGTGGTGTGGGGGAGGGGTGGGAGTGTGATGTGGGATGGGATGGGGGGCGGTAGTAGTGGGGGTCTCTGGGTGTAAGGTGCTAAGGTGGGGGCGGGTGACGGAATATGTGGGTGAGTTTGGGTTGCTGCTGGGATTGGGTTTGTCTGGGGTGGGACAGGGGAAGGTGCGGACACCGTTGCGCCGGCAGTGGCGGCAAATGTTCTTGTGAAGGGAGAGGGGGCGGGGCGGAGTGTGTGGTTGCGTGGATGGGTTGAGGACGCCGTATAGCCGTTACGGCGTCAGAGCGGGCCTTACTTATGTAAGGGCATTTTGGGTTGATGGCGACATGATCGCCGCCACAGTTGGAGCAGAGGGGTGTGGGGGCTATGCAGGTGGTGTAATGGTGGCCCACTACACTTCACTTTGAGCAGACAAGGTCTGTTTGGCATGTACGTGTTATGTGTCCGGTTTTGTAACACCGGTGGCATTGTGTTGGTCTTACGAGTGATGACTCAATGTTATGTGGATATGCTAGTGTACTGCAGACCTTGATAACTTGGTCTAGCAGCAGTGTTTTGTTGTTTTCGTCTGACAGTGTGATCACTGCCCATTGTTTGGTACGGTTAAAGAACAGGTCTTTGATGACCCGTTCCCCATACTTCTGCTTGAGGTGTGTGCGGAGGTCATCAGTGGAGAAAGACAACCATAGGGGGTTGGTCTTTGTGATGCGTACTTGGTGTCTTTTTACTACACCTTCGGCTAATTTTCTTTGAAGGTCTAGTGCGGTGAGTGTGTCAATTGCGTCTTGATGGAATGTAACTGCATCCTCCTGTGAGCAGAATACGAGTTTATGAGCTGTATGTGTTTTGATTATGCCTGTGATAGGGGTGTCGTGTGTAGCGACTAAGTTTAGGAGTGTGTGTTCGTTGTTTGTTGTGGGTTTTGTGTTTAATGTGTGTAACAGTGTGAGGTATGACGTGTTACTCGCCATTTTTTCTTTCTTTACTTTCTTTCTTTATGAGTCCCCCCGCCCCGCAGATAACGACCCTATGAAAATGACTCGGATGTGGTGATAAATGATGAGGGAGTATGGACCTGGTTTGGCTCCTCAGAGGGTGTGAAAACATGGCGGACTTAATGATGACTGAAGCCAGAATAAACTGACTCCAGTCGGGGTGCCGCCCCCTCTATTGGGTTTTGGGTATTTCCCAGTTACGTCCTACATCTGAAAGAGACGGTAGAGTCTCCCTCTGTGGTCTTGGACGGTGCCACAGGGTAGGGTGTTAAACCTCCCCGCGTTGGTAACTGAGTCCCAATCCAGGTTTGCTCCTTCCTTTGGGTTCCGCAGCGGGCTAAGCCTCAGACCTCCTTTCCCCAAAGTTTGAAATTATGCCCTTTCTAAGTAGAACGGCATAGTTGCAACGGAGCTCTATGCGTAGAGTCAAATTCACACAGCCAAGTCACGGCCGAGCAGGGATGGGGAGGGTTTAGCACGTCATACCACTATGACGTGCCAATAAAATAAAGGAATTTTTATTCAGCTGGTTAGGGGAGCGGGGGAGGGGCTTTGTGAATCCCGTAGATGGCTGGCTGTCTGTAGATTACCGTCCACGGTATGCCTTGCAGAAAATCGGAACGTTGTGGAGGTGACCTTTCCTCAACTTTTCCTCCTTTGCCGGCTGTGACTTCTCGTAGAGCGTAGAAATGAAGATTCTTCCAAGTGATGTGGGATGTGTGAGAGAAGGACTTGGACTTGGACTTGGACTTGGACATAAAAAGTGGAGAAATTAGATAGATAGAGAAGTAGTTAGTTAGTGAAAAGTTATAGTGGTGAAAATTGGAAATAAGGGATCAATAAAATAGGTCCCTGGGAAAATGGTATCTCTGTGCTTCGTGTTTATTTACGTTGGTGTATTTGTTCTTTTTAACCATTTTTATTATTATTTAGCTTCAAAGCTTTTCAAGTTTTCTATCATTTGCGTTAGTCTGATATATATATATATATATATATATATATATATATATATATATATATATATATATATATATATATATATATATATATATATTATTTTGATTTTTTCCCTCTTTTTGATGTTTGATTAAAATCTATGATTATTAGTTTGTACAAAACATTTGTACATATGTACATAGTAGCTTCCAAGCCTTTTTTTTTTGGGGGGGGGGGGTCTGTGACACTTTGTCTATTGTATTTATTGTCGCTAAGATATATTGTTTATACAGTAGTTATGCGTAGATCGGTTCCTGGTTGTGCTTCGTAGCTCTTCTGCTGCTGGGAAATCTTTTCCGAGCCTGTTTCTGTATTAGGTCGGGAATTCCGAAGTGATTCCTGATGAAATCTGGTTTGGAGTTCCCTTCCACCTTTTGCCAAATTTTGAGGGCTCTGGTAGCTAGGTCTTTATTTAGTGCCTTTATGTTTGCTTCTTCATGTAGTGTTTGTTGGCGTTTTCTTTCTCGTCTTCTAGCGTTGCATATTATTAAGAGTGCTTTATTTTGCAATCTTTGCAATTCCATCATCCAAGTTTTTGGAATGGCCGCTAGTGGCATTGGGGGATACAATCCTTTTTTCTGATGTAGGAAGAGTAGATTTTCATCTTGTTGTTCTTCCTGAGATATTTAAATCGATATAGCTCTCCTATATCTTTCCTCGTACCTGCAATTATGCCGTTAATTTGGTCCCTGTATCCTCTGGCATTTGTTTTTAATCCTAACACTCTGCCTGTTCTTATGTATGGGTATCTTTCATCCCCTACATAAATTGGTGCTGTTTTACTTCTCTTGATTGGTATGATTGTAAATTTGTCCAGATTAGTCACGATTTTCCAGCGACGTTCGTAAATGTTTAGGTTCTCAATTTCGTATGACGTCATTCTTGCCATAGTTCTTTCATTTTTGTATGGGGAGACTACTATCTGTGTCACGTCGTCGGCGAACTGGATATACAAAGATTCCTCTAGCCTGGGAATAGGGAGGCCTCTAGTGTACATCGAGTACAGCAGTGGACTCAAGCACCCACCTTGGAGAACGCCCTCTTCCAGTTAAAATTCTGGTCCTTAGTATTCCCCTATCTTGATGAATGCTCTTCGTCCATGACCTAATCACATGTTATTTTCTCCAGTCTAGGATTAAGTCCTAGTTGGAGGATCTTAAACTGTAGTCCCCTGCGCCACACTTTGTCGAACGCTTTTTTGACATTCTTCAATACTAAATCAGCATGCTTTTTCTCTATTTCTATTTGGGCTAGTTTATCTGTTATCATCGCCAGTGTTGTGTCCGTACCTCTCTGCTTTCTAAATCCATGCTGTTGTTGATTATGCAGGTTATTGTCTTCCAGGTAGGATTTCACTCTGTTGGCGATGATTTTTTCGAAGACTTTTCCTCTAAATTTGAGGAGAGAGATCGGGCGGTAGTCTGCTGGGGAGATTGGAGTCTTCCCCGACTTAGGAATGAATATCATTTTTTTATATTTTCCATACATCGGGAAAGTATCCCGTATTGATGGCCGCGTTCATTATGTTAACTAGTCCCTGTTTTATATTTTGTGAATCGTTGCTAAAGTTTGCCTTCGTTAGGCCTGAGTGGCCTGGGGGACGCTGTTTAAACGTTTTCAGGGTTTCGTTAAATTTCTGTAGAGAGATCTTTTTTTCTAGTCCTAACATGAGTATTTCCACTGTGGCGTTATTGAACCGATATGTTCGCTCTATTTCTTTGTTTAACTGGTCTAATATCTCGTTCCCGAATTCTGTATCAAAATTTCATTCCTCTTCATGAGAAATTTTAAATATATTAGACCAGTATTCTCTAAATATTTTTCAGGTTCAGTGACCACTTCACCTTCTCGATTTTTTATATTTGCTGTTTTAGTGGCTGGCTTCCCTCTTAACTTCTTCACTGTTTGCCAGAATGTTCTGGGGTCCATTTCCTCATCTAGTTCTTCGATGAGTCGGTCCCAGATATCCAATTGTTGTTAAATGACCAGCTGGTATAGGTGTTCCTTTTTTCCCCGCATCATCTGGTGCAGGTCTCTGTTTGCTCCCCATTTGTTGATTGCGACCACTAAGCCTCTGTATTCATCTCGAATGGCAATCATTTATGGTGTCCATCTTGGAGCTGGAAAGGTTTTATACTTAAACTTTCGGATATTATTTCTATCTACTTTTGATAATTTTGTTGTAAGGGGGTTTAATTCTTCGCCTATCTCTTCTCAGGTAGCTTCTTCTAGGTTTGCCGGGACGTAATTCTGGCAAACGGCCTTGCAGGCCTCCTAGTCTGCACGTGCATATGATTTCCTTTCCTTTATTGGTACTTGGATTGGGCTTGTTGATATTGTGATGTTTAAGGCTTCGTGGTCATTGGGTATCACGGGTCCGGGGGCTGTGTCATAATTATAGGGAAACTTTGGGCTCATTAGAACTATGTCGGGCTTAGTTGCACCTCTTGGTGAGTAATAGGTCGGGAACTCTGGTCCAATGCGCACAGTTATGTTACGTTCTAGAAGAAGTTCTAGATTTCGTCCCGCCTCGCTGGTGCTGATGTACTCGGCGACCCTGCACCTAGCTTTAAGGTCGCCTGCGAACAACACCGTTTATTTATGGGCAAACAGCTTCAAGAAGTTATGAATGAGAATGTACCCTCTTCTTGGGGATTGGTACTCAGTACCGATAGTTAGGGGCCCTATGGTAATTTGGGCCTCTATCACTACGTATGACTCGTCTAGTTGTAGGAGAACTTTGTGCATGAGTCTTTTTCAGATTGCAATCGCCGCTCCGTCGAAGGCCTCATCTTTATGGCTTGTTATCAAAATGATATCTGGATCAAGGTTCTGAATTATGTTTCCATATTCGGAACTTTTCCTTGTCCAACCATTTACGTTCATATACATTAGTTTTAATGTTTTATTATTAGTGTCCATTGTGTAGAAAGTTTTTTTGTAGTTCTTGTTGCTTTGTTTTACCCTGGTTGTATATTTGTTTTTAGTCTTCTCTTCTGTCTTGCTTTGATCCTGAGGCCTGGTGAGGGGGTGTTCCGCATTTTATGTATCGTTTCTTATTAAATTCACTCTGAGATATGTTGTGGAATATTTCTCGAGTGTATTTATTTTTCCTTGATAGAGGGCCTCTTCGACCTGATTCTCTGGCATTTGATCCTCGTATTTCCATTTGATTTTTTCGTTCATGATTTCCTCGGTGATGGCCTCGGCTTGGTGTTCCTTGGGGTATTGAGTGTTTACTGTAGCGAAGAGTCTGAGATTTATCCTTCTAGCGTTAATCTGTTGTTTTTTTCTCGGTGTAGACGTTGGGGATCTTTTTCTCTGTTGGCTGTTTGACCTCTTTTGTTCTCTGGATGTACGTTTTGTGATTTTTTTCTTTTATTTGTTCCTGCTCAGTTTCTTGTACCATCTCCTCTGCAGTATGATCTTGTTTTTCTTTATTCTTGCCTGTTTCCGCTTTCTTTCTCGCTTCTTGTGCAGTAATCCTTGGATCTCTGCAATTGGAGACGTTTCTTCCTGCTTGAGTAGGTAGTTGACCTTGTGTAGATTTTACAAGTTTAATTTTTAGAACTTCTTCTGATGGAGGGTTGTCGGGGAACCACATTTGTGGCATTCCGTTGTTTTCCAGCATCATGTTTAGTTCTGTCTTGAAATTCCCTGGTCTAGAAAGGTTCGCAATGTGGGCGTAATAAATACAGGCCATTATTTGCGTTGAATTCTCATTCTCTACGTGTAGCACAGTATTTTCCTTGGTTGGTTCTGCTTTGGATGTTTTTGCCACCTGGGCGTAGGTATTATTCCTCTTTTGCTCTTCTTCCTTATACCTCTTTTTTCTTTTTTATTATGTTTTTTCTTGAAGGGGCATGTCGGCGAAGGTGCGGTGGTCACCGCCGCAATTCAGGCACCTTTTTCACTCGCTATTGCAGCTCCTCCAATTGTGGTTATCCGCATTGAATTCAGAACATTTCTCTATCTCTTGTGTGCAGGCTCTGGTGGGGTTGTCGTCCATGCGGTAGCATCTGAAACAAATCTGTACTTCTGTGAATTCCTCCCTCTCAATTTGATCGGGAGTGATCTTCACGTTGAAAGTTAACAGTCCTGTTTCAGTTGCTTTATGAGCCATACCTGTGTCACTAAAAACGACTTTAAAGACATGCGTATATTCTCTAAATTTTATAACTTCAATCACTGTTGCCCAGCTGTGGTTGGATTTAATTTCCGTTTTTAGCTCATCAGTGTTATGCGACCCGACCTATGGGTCTAGACGCCTACATATCACGCTTCTATGGGTTATTATTTGTGGAGGGATTCTGGGAGCTAGTCCAATATCTTTTAGCACGTCCACTGACTTTTGTGCCGTCAAGGTTTCGACATCCTTCTCATTTTAACAGATTGTTGTGTAGCCTTGGGAATTTTCGATTAATCTGACAAAGCAATATGTAATTTGGAATATATTGCTGCGAAAACTGTCCCCCTGTCGGTCTTTTCCATGGTTAGGGCTTTGAGCGGGATCATTGTTGTTTTCCGCATGTTTGTAGTGGGGTTTTAGTGTACCATGATACTCGTACCCGGACTATTGTATTAATAGAGGACACTGGGAGGAGGGGAGACATTATGAATTGCCTATCTGTATATAATTATATTTGTATGTAATTTTATTTAGGGCCTAGTTGGATAGAGGATGGGGTAGCAAAAGATATAGAATAAAGAGAATTTTATAAGTCCTTGTCCACGTACCTTTCTTCTTAGTTTTCTTCTTTGATAAGTAAATATCCCTTTAGATACTCCTTCTGATTGTTCACTTGCACGGTTTGGTAAGGGGTCGGTGTAGGTAGATTGTTATTATTTACACTCAAGTCTCCGGTGGAAAGTTCATCTACTTAATATAAAACACTTGTTTCTTCACTTTGTTTGTTGGAGTACTGTTTCTAAGGTGGAATGAGTTTATTTACTTAAGGAGAATAAACGTGGGGTTCACTAAGTTGATCACTTGCTTCTAAATTTGGGGCAATCGGTCCCACTTTAAAATTAAATACACCAGGCGAACAATGTTTGTTAAAGGTTATTCAACGTGTTCACTGATTATAACACTTCCGTAGTTTGGTGAGTATATGGGCACTTGGCTAATATTAATTCACTTTTGCATTGAAAGTTTAATTACCGTATTAAGCAATGTCGCATTTATTTTGGTTTTACACTTTTTCTCACTTCGGTTTATTCACTTCGAGTTCTCGTTGAAGTCAATACAAATTTGAAAACAATTAACACTTCTATGTGTTAGGAAGGTAAAGCACTGGCTGTAGCCGTTTGATATCCTCCTTTATCGATTCTTCGAGATCCGCGAGAGTAGAATTCCACAGGCGTATAAGGCAGTCGAGAGGACAAACCGGACAAGTTGGTTTTATACTCTCTTTTGACTCAAATGTTGTAAGAGCCTATTCTCGGACTCACGTGCTGAGTGTTTGCCGGTACTTCCTCTAGCGATCTTAACTCTAATAGAAACTAAACTCACGACTGCTCTGCACTCTGCTTCCAACGATTTATGTATTCCCTTAGTAGAGGAAAATTGGGTAGACTTCCTTCAAGTAGAGGAGATATCTTTGCAATGAAATGTTTGGAAGGAAACTAGGATGTGAGTGTCGTAAAATCATTCATTCGCTAAGCTACTGTCGAGACGTTTTATATGGGGCCATAGTATGGGTCGATCGACCGGGAGGGAAGTTTGTTTTATAACCGTTATACACTTCCTTCGACCAAGGTGTGTGAGCGCGCGCTTGTAAATCCGTGCGCAAGTGCGTGCGTGCTCTTTTCAAGTCGTGTACGTGCGTGCACTTTGAAGGCTTACTTCCCACAGTTTGAAATCTACTTTCGGCTGGGTGGGACCGTGTGTACACACATAAGTAAAATATTTCGCCACTCCCCCCCAGTTTCTTTCTTAAGCAACAATTATGAAAACGTTTTAGCCACGAAGATATTCCTAAAAGCTCTTTTAGTAATTTAAAAAATGATGATAATTATTATTATTGGTGCACATGTATTCAACAACCAGCAACTATTTTTTTCAGGTTTCCACGATGGAAATGATTGCGTTTATTTGCACTTGAAACTTAACTTCCAAGTGATTGCATTTCACTGCAATTTATATACATAAAAAGATTACAATCTCGGGCCCCACCTAAGTCCTGAATTTAATTTTCGCCTGAAACTGTTATGTGTGAGGTTTAGTGGTATAGTATTTGGTGTAAGGGTATTAAACCTTCAAGCATCCCCCCCTTCCTCACACACACACTTCTCCCCCAATTTTTCTAACGAGCTAATTGTTCGCTTCAATGACCCTGGGCATAATTTTCGCCTGGGATTAGATTCCTCGTACCAGAGGAAATAGGCAATTGGAAAGACGAATAGACTCTTGCCGATAATTGATTATTTTACTGGATTTCGCTTTCGGAATGGATTTTTTTCAAGTTTTTTTTTATATTGAAGCGTGAGATTAGGATTTATAGTTTGTTTTCGTTCGTTTTATTAAGTTTGTGGCGATATTTTTTTTAATCTTTATGATTTGGATTTATTGTGGGTTAATGTTTTTCTTTTTGTTCTATCAACCTTGAGGCAAATCTTTTTTAGCACCTATTAGAACCGAATCTATATATTCTATCATACTGATTGTTAAGGGCGCTACAAATAACAGATTCATTTTACTGAGTTTGTGGGTCATCAAGCTATTTTAGCACTAATTCGCCAGCAAAGGGTGTACTGCAATTTTATCCGAGCTATTTTTTAGGGTACAATGAACAACAGGGTGATATTTGTGAATTTAACTTTCGATCGATGTTGTTTTTTCAGTCATTAATTTGTTTATATTGAGACGTGGATTATGAATTGTTTGGTTGTTTGGTTGGTTAGTGGTGTATTTTTGAATATTTTAAAAAGATTGGAGAACATTCTGTTTTTAACAGCAGTCATTATTACACCAGTTGGGCTCGGGTGGGGCGTACTGTGTAATTTAAGAGTGTTTTTATCACTAATTTAAACTCTATGATGTTTATCTTAGTTTGGACTAGCAATTTAACGTGGGTTCCGAACCATAGATTGGTGTATGAAACACTCGAGTCTTAAACACACTTGAGGGCGAGTTGAAAGTTCATAGCATCGCGCACAAGTCTTATTTCCATTTTTTTAATGACATGTAATTTGAACTGCATCTTAACATCCACCCACGCTGTTTTTCTTCCTCAGTGTCGCCAGTAGCAACCGACAGAGCCGAGCCCCCTCCCTAGACTCTCTAGGGGGCGTTGCCCCCTCTAACGATAGTCGGTCGTCGACTCCCGAAGTTTCGCAGATCTCGACATCTTCAAGTGAGTATTGCAACTGTATAGGAATACGAGATTTCTGCATGATATAAAATTTTTCCTACAATTGTTGAAAGATCTTTTTCGTATCTTCAGAGTATGGTAGCATAGGGTTTACCTAACTTTTGTATGCAGATGATGGGTGTAGGACTAATATATTTTCGATTTTTAGGACCATAAATATGCTACAGGTAGCGATATGGTCAAAGGCTAAAAGACTGGAATGGAATCAAATTTGTACATGCTTCAAATACCTAAAATTAAGATATGGTCAAATGCTTCAGAAGGTGCGTGAATGAAATTATATTTTAAGTATAACGAAATGAATGAAAACAATAAATAAAATTGTTAATATATACATATCTGCACACTTTCTCCTGAAAGTATTTTTACCTCTACCTAATACCAGAATCGTTCACCATAGTTCATTAACTGTTTATTGAAGAGTAACGAAATTTGATGGCATTGCGGCAAATGTATTAATAGACACAGCCATCAAATTTCAACAAGTATGATGGATAAATAAATAAGTAATATATTTTTTCTAGAAAATTCCCAACTAAAAAGTATTCATACGAAATCATTTTCACATCCATACGTTTAATTTATATGTTTTAAATTATGACATTTTCAAAGTCACAAGAGTACTTTCAGTCTTATTCCACAAGCAATCACCATGGAGAAAGGCATGGAACCTTCTTTCGACATCAAATCAAGAAGAATTACGAAATTTAAATCTAAGATGGGCTACAAAGAACATTTCTAAATAACTAAATGTCCCTAAATCTAGAGTGAAGTCAGTAATAAAAATTCTATTCCGCACAGTTCGGGGGAATCCTTAGACCTGGTAAAAAGAACCGAAGGATATCTCCAAGGGATATGAAGGGTCAGTTAGGAGTGGAAGGCTTAGTTTGTCCCATATGTTACATAAAGGGGGAATTCATGGACGTCGTCCGAGGAAAGGCCCCTCTTTTGAAAAAGGCTCATTTGAAAGTCCTTCCGAAGTACGTCAACGACCATTTGGAGAGGAGTTCAATTTTTGGAGTCGTGGCTTATGTTCAGATGAAAGGAAGATTGGGTTGTTCGGCGCAAATGATGTCAGGTATTTTTGGTCGTCTAAAGGTGATCTAGCTGGCCTTTCCCCAAACAGTTTCCACAGTAAAATATGGAGGAGGATCTATTGTGGAAGAATTTATGTGCCACAGGCGTTGGTATACGTCATCGAATCACCAGAACGATGAATAAAAAATACTACAGAAATATCCTTTGCAGATTAACCAAAAATCGATGCTCGCAAACTTGGCCAAGGACGATGTGTCGTTCGAAAAGACAACGATCCCAAACACACATCGAAATTGTTTTCTTCCTGGTCGAAGGAAGCTAAAATAAGCGTTTGGGAATGAACACCATACTCACCAGACCAGAACCCGAAAGAAAATTTATGGTATGAACTGAAGGTCCGCGTCTATGCAAAGACGAGTGGGACAAAAGTGCATCCGAAGTTTGTTTGAAAGTCGGCAAAAATCTAGAATAATCGTTTGAGGAATGACATTGAGCTAAAAGTGATAAATTATTGACTATTTGATACCAAATGGAATTGGTATGGAATACTTTTTGATTGCAAGTTTTCGAAGTGTTATTATTAATTTAATTATCTATCACATTTGTAAATTGTGAGGGTGGCGGGTTATACATTCGTCTCAACGCTTCCCGCATTTCGTTACCCTCCAATAAACGGTTCACGAACTATGGCGAGAGATTTTGGTATTAGGTAGGAGTATGAACACTTTCTGAAGCATATTTATGATTAATATAAAGAAAACAATTTTTTTCACGCAATAAACAGTAAATTATTAAAAATAGTTTTTATCATTCGTACTTTATGGCCGAAAGTGAAAACCATTAGAATGTATGCGCAATCTCATAAAGGTTTGCACATATGTATGTTTTAGAAGTGTTCACACAAATGGAATGTTTAAATTCAACTGAATTATGACATTCAATTCGTGGGATAAAGAGAGAAATTTTGGCTCTACCGGTCGACCTTTTTTTTTTAAATTAGCGTTATCTGCTTGCTTTATTTTGATAACAAAAGCCGAATTTTAGATTCCAATCATACTGTGTACCTTTGGAAAGATGCTATTGAATCAATCTATCTTTTTATAGCATTCTTTTACTAATTTAAAGAGTATGTTCAGTGGAAATCAATATTAAATTTTCAAATTTATACATCTAAATAAACAATAAAAAAGGGCAGATTGGCCTTCGTCTGTCTCGGAAGACAATGGAGTTTGTACTCCAAGGTTAAATGAGTCCGCGGCTGCTCTGTAGCGTCAGCGTCTGCTAGGGACGTAACTGTTGTCCCCGTGTCTGCCGCTGGGGCATTAATACTGAAGTGACCTCTCGTGGGCGCAAAACACCCTCTTTACTTCGCTGATGAGGTCCAAACGAAAGGAGAGAGATACGTTTGGTATCAGTTTGGCTGGAGTGGCTGTCGTTAGGTAGCCATCGTTGGCAACTAACCTCCTTACCTCCCCGTCCCCTCTGAACTCTTTGTCCGTGTTTACTCCGTGTTATCTTTCCTTTCCTTGAAGGTATCCACAAGGTTGTAGAGGCATCATGCAGCTTTGATGGAGTAACTCATAAATTACTAAGCTATTCGTATGAGGAAAATTCTCATTTAATCTTTGACACTGAGATGAAAATGTTCGTAATAAATAAATTTAATACTTGGCAACTAACGCACGGGTGCTAAAGTTAGGGTATGGTATAATACTTCTACCAATGGCAGCATGAAATTGAAAACGTCGCTGAAAGTATACATCCACGTAGAGCAGTGAAGTCTCAGTTCAACGGAAGGGCGTATTTGTACCATCCCGGAGCCAAGTAATTAATAATAATGAACCATCTAATGAGTTATTATTTGTTTATTATTCACTTTTATCTATGTGGTTAGGTTATACAACAACAACTCTTACTGCTTTATCATACTCTCACAGCATGAAGAGAATTTGGCTGTATCGAACCTATTATTTTGAACACTGATGATATAAGGAACTTTAAAATACGAAGTCAGTTTTCAGTTTATACGCGTCCCGAACTATGATCGCTAGTAGTACTAATAACACGCAAAATATTAATATCAAGAGACCCCAAATTTTAATCCTAATGAATACGTCCATTCGTAACCCTGTTATTATATGTTCATATATTCAAGTTGGTAAGTAATTTATTCTAATCCCATTTTATTGGATTTTGCGTGACTGGTTCTAATCCTAACGGATCCTGACCTTTCCTCTATCCCGTTTCCACGAATTGTGGAACAATGAGCCTCGGTCCAAGAAGTTTCGTGTCGTCATTCAAACTGGAATCGAGTTTCTATTTCGGGTCTCCGCACCAGGAAAGGACGGACGGGCAGTCTGTGACGTAAGGTTTTGAGCAAGCGAGAATGCGAGGTCGTGACCTAGCAAGAGTTGTAGGAAGTTGATTGGGAGGTTAGGAGATAGATAACTACTGTATAAGGGAACGTTGCGTTTTTGAAGAGTCTCCTGGAGATTGTCAAAGGAAGGGAACAATATATTTTTTTTTTAGGAGATTTTTTAATGATCTTCAGTTTTGTGAACTGTGACCTATCAAGGACTGCAGGAAGTTGATTTGGAAGATTCATTACATAACGTGATATATAGTTGTTAAGAAGAGTCTTGAAGATTGAAGTGGGAATTTTGTTATTAATTTATATACTTGATTTTATTTTAATTTAAATGAGGGGGGGACCACTCTGATCGATAACGATTAGTGTTATTGCGATTTAAATAATTTCAGAGCGGCAAAGACCACTAGATCCACCCGAGGCTAGTAAAAGAGAGGAAAAAGGCAATATCAGAAGAAGAGAGAAAATCAGAATGAGAGAGAAGATCAGAGTGAAATGATCGTTTTGAACGAGAGAAAATCAGAGGAGAAAGATCCAAGTAAGGAGAGAAGGTCAAAGTAAAAGAGAAGATTAGAGTGAAGGAGAGAGGAAGAGAGTGAGGAGAGAACGATTTGTCTTCTCCAAGACCAGGAATGTTTTCCCAGCAAGAAAGAACAGGGATGAGCACCATGAAAATGTAAATGAAAGGATAATGAAAATTTATTAAAAACTAAATATTAAAATGGGAGAGGGGTACTTTTAATGTTGGTGATACGCGCCGACCTGACTTTACCAGAAAGTTATTGACGATGAGGAAAATTTCAAAACTTTTCCAATTTTCCCCCTGTCTCGATCGCAAATCTTCAGGCATCCTTGATATGGTTCGTACAGAGGCAATGGAGTCCACAAGTACGAATTCGAACCGTTGTACCTAGGTACAATGGGACTTGTTAAGTGTTGGTGCTCTTGCAGCGTGATTCAATTACTCTAAAGGCAGGGGTTAAGACAGTTCCTGGAAAGTCACCAGTAGAATACCAGTAATTCCTTACAGTCTAAATATTTCCTCAGAGCTAGGATTACACCTTGGTTACTAGTGAACCTCACGAATTGAAGGTGAGAGAAGGTTTCACAGCTTGGGCACAGCAATCGAGAAGTCACAGTACCCCAAGGATGATATTCGCAATAAACATTTGGTAAAAATTTTAAAACATATCCTACACTTTTAAACTGGAATTGCATAGAATATTAATTTTAATAGGAAGTCAGTGGCAATCTTACAACATGAGTTTATGCGGTAAAATCTACTTGCAATAAGGTACATATTGGACGCAGTTTTGAACATACAAGAGGAACATCCAACTTTGGCCTAAATATACTTTAAAGGAAGGTATCACTTTTTTTGCGTCCACGCATAAGTCTCCATAATTCGATTTAGCATATTATTAAGCTACATTAAAAAAGGTCAAACAAAACAAGACCACATGCACCAAACTAAACCAAAACAAGAAGAAACAAGGTCTGCTGACCAAAGTCGCGTGTTCTCACTTATTCTGATTTATGACCTTACGACCTACAAAACTTTCAATAATTCCCGGGCTAACCTTGGAAGGACCTTGGCAATTCGAAAGAGAATGGAAAACAACATAAGGGTTTCAAACTTCGTTAGAATTGGGCGAATAGTTATGATGTTATTGCCTAAACAAAATAATTCCCGGGCTAACCTTAGTAGGACATTGGCAGTTATATCATTCAAAAGAAAATGTGAAACAATATAAAGGCTTCAAACTTTGTTAGAATCGGCGGAATAGTTACAATATTATTAGAAAAACAAACAAAACGGAGACGAACGGACCGACCGACCGACAGAGTGAGATATAGAGTCACACACGAATAAAAAGAGTTCCACCTCAGGTAGGGAGGCTATCCTCCTCCAAAATGTCCATGAGTCCACAGGTCTGTGCGCACGAACCCACCTCGGGCACAAGAGACAAGTGATAGCGATCCGGCCGTCTCGAAGCGCTCGAAGATCAGCCAAACTGAGAAATTCCACAAGAGGGTCGAGAACAGTCTGGGGGAGGAAGGTATCGCAGTAATTTAGGTAGAAGGTTATGAAAGTCCGAGTCACAGTTACAATTGAAGATTTTGCAGTACGAAAGCGGAGATATTTGAAAACGGATCCTGAATCTCTCTTTTGCAGGAAAGGAGACTAATACATTAATACTACCAAAATAAATTGTGAAACTAAAATGACTAGGATAGTGACACGGTTTACCAGGAAAATGAGTTGGTGTTATTATTGGGATATGACAAATACTATTACTTGAGTCGTTTATTAACTAATAAATAATGTCATCCGCCATGTTCTTACTGCCTTAAAAAAAAAATAATATAAAGAATCATCCAGTTCCCATTTTTCCTACGACTTTATCCCAATTTGTTGATTCGAAAAAAAAACTATACAAAATTCTTGAAAAAATAGCAATTGGCTATGCAACAGCTTTTGAGCAGGCAACTAACCTCTCCTTAATTAACAACAATGGGAACTAGGTCAGTCTAGTTATGGTGTTAAATAGGACTAAGCTAGACTAGTCAGGGTATTAACTAGGACCAGACTATCCTTGTTAGGCTATTAAATAGGACTGATTTAGCTCATTACCTGAAAGAAATAAGCAAATTTCGATGGGAACGAACAAGTTAGATCTTGTTAAACATACTAATGGCGGCCTAACTTTGGTACCCTAGTCCTCGTTCTGTGCTTATTATCGAAAGGTACATTGTTATTAAATTTCTTTTTAATTGTAGAAATTCCTATTATTTTCAAATAATCTATTTTCGTTTTTAAACCAATAAAATGGGTAAAGCTTTTAGAACTTAAGTTTACTCACTTTTTTCCCAAAGCGTGAAGACCTTCGCTGGTGACCTAATATAAGGTCACTCGCTGCAATCACCTGTATTGCACAGGTGATTGCAGCGAGGTTAAGCTCGACTGGCGGAAGAGCGATTGAGCTCACATTATTAATGCTCGGCGGAGAATGGAAGTTTTGAAGTGTCGTAAGGAGACTGAAGCGTCACTATGACAGCGTTCGGTTTCTATCGAACCATTTAAAATAGGAAGTTGAGTTGCAGCAAGTATTATCGCCTTGATGACTGTCGAATGAAAGTATCACAGGGTTTACACAAACCTTAAAAGTCTCGTTTACAAATAAAAGTTGCAGTTTTCGATACGAAAGACAAGAGGGCTATAATAATGATTCTTCTGGGCAATTGCCTTCATTACGATTCTCTCAACCTTGATTGAATCTGAAGGTGTCATTTTTTACTCTACTGGGCTGGGTAAAATACCCAAAGCCAAAATACCGCCAAACCAAAGTCAATAAAATATTTAAATCTCGAAAAGACAAATTCCCGAAAAGTCTGGTTAAGTCTGAGGAACTTTGGAGTTTGGGAACTATGGTGTTTCGGGATTTTGAGATTTGTTATAAATAAATATTTTGCAACGAGGTATCCAAAATCGAAGGCTTCTGAAGAATTTTGAAAATTTAGAGCGACAACCAACGAGGGTTCTTCCGTAACAAGTTTATAAAGAAAGATCTGTAAGGAAAGGAAGATGATGAAAGTAGGAAAGGTGCGAGAAAGAAATATAGCAGCAGGTCCATTTATGGGCGTTGGGAGTGGGAAAGCAAGAAATACTACAAATGTTTGATGCGGCTAACACACCCTTTGCGGGGCTCCTCGTGAACTATCCCACTTTTAAGGGCATTGTTTTGGATCCTCCTTCATGAGATGCTGTAGCTCTTTTATAACATATCACTGGGGTAGTGTCCATGCAACAGTTTGGAAGTGGAAGTTCAAGTGCAACTTGGAATACATCCAAGTGGGGTGGTCCCACTCCAGGATTGCATCCAGGTGGGGTGCTCGTGTCATAACCTCCTATAAATGACTAACCACTCTATAATTCCCTTTCTCTTGTCCTCCAGGTTGGCTAGAGTTTAAAAACACAACCTTGCCTGATGGGCTGCTGTCTGCCATAAGCACTACAGGGAGGGGGTCGAACCCATTACACGTGGGGAAGGAATTATTGGGGCAAAAATCAATCTTCCCAATGATCGGGCCCATAATTAGGATATATATATATATATATATATATATATATATATATATATATATATATATATATATATATATATATATATATATATATTTATATATATATATGAAAAGAAACTCACAACTTGCACGTGAGTCAAAATTATGATAAATAACACCCACAAGGAAAATGGATAAACGATTCCGAGCGCTTTCTTCTTTATTCTAAAAGACCTCTTTATGGAATAACGTAGGTCAGGACTGACAATGTCTTAAATAGTAAGGAGTGGGAAGTTAAAACGGCTATCTGCATCAAAACCCTAACTAGGGGGTACAAATTCTTTAAACACTTTAATTTGTGATTTAATATAATTAGATATGATAGGATCGAGGCTAAACAATTCAGGGTTAATATTAAAATTTGGGAAAGTATTAATAGAGATACACTCCAAAATATTCCTTGAAATGTAGTTTGTACATTTAATAATAGGTTTAGCACTATTCCAATTAATAGTATGAACCTGACTATAGCTATGTAAAAAATAATGCAGATTGTTGACAAAGATTACGAACATTAGTTTGGTGATGTTTAACTCTAACATTCAATTCTGTACCTGTCTGTCCATAATAGCATTTTTCACAATTATTGCAAACATGCTATTATGGACAGACAGGTAAAGAATCGAATGTTAGAGTTAAACAGCACCAAACTAATTGTACAAAGTACATTTCAAGAAATATTTTGGAGTGTATCTCTATTAATACTTTCCCAAATTTGAATATTAGCCCTGGATTGTTTAGCCTAGATCCTATCATATCTAATTATATTAAATCACAAATTAAAGTGTTTAAAGAATTTTGAACCCCCTAGTTAGGGTTTTGATGCAGGTAGCCGTATTAACCCACCATTCCTTACTATTTAAGATATTGTCTGTCATGACCTATGCTATTCCATGAAGAGGTCTTTGTGGGGGAATTCCACGTGGAATTTCTTTTCCAGCACGGAAGTAACGTCCATGCGCTGGAGAAATTTCTAGAATTTGGTTAGATTTAAATTGGTAAGCCTCCCCCTGCCCCATCCACAAGCGGTAGCCTCGAACCGCGTCCACCACGGAACCCCTTTACGCGGGTTAGAATCGCCTCGGCGTGAAGATTCCAGGCCATTCGAGAGTAGCGCTGTTTCCCCCCACCCCCGCGGGGGAGCCTCGGATATATATAGGACTCGTCTTCCATGTAGGAGACACAGAGTTGAGGAGTCTCGCCCGGACCCAAGAAGATTCCCCTAGTTCTAAGTCAGATGCTAACAACAAAGCAAAGTGACGGCTGAACTATTTGTGTGTTGGAATTAGCCCCAGCCAGTTAGGTAATTCCATTTGACGATCGCTACCGAGCGATTTTTCAGACTCCATTCATCAACCCCTGTCGAAGCCCTCCTCGTTCGCCCCTCGTTTTCAGGTGGCCGAAATACTCTTCCCTAGACCGGACGTTACCGTTCCACCCCCTTTTGGAGAACCGTCATCACGTTAACTTCCCGCTCAGAAGCTCCGAGTGCCCTCGCCTCACGTTTATTGCCTGAAGAAGACATCCGTGAAGCCTTACCCTGACGTTTCACCCGGAATCCTCCGTAAACAAACCCCTCTTCCCCTTCAGCAACCCAATTAAGTTAATCCTCCCCATTTGAATAGTCTCCTTCTGTAATACATTAATTTTTAAATTCAGAGTCTGATGCATACTCTGCAATTCTCCCTCGTTTACAGATGTAATTTTGCCCATTAATTCTCTTATTTTTATGTAAATAAAATTATATTTTTGTTCATGCCTCTTTAAATAACCTTGAGCTTTGCCATTGCCCAAATTTTACCTGACCTCGTTGCACTCTTTCTCGCTGTTCCGCGAGTCGAAACTCGTAGCCTTCCGTATATATATATATATATATAGGTTGAGGATAAATCCCAAAATAAGACATGTAAAATTTCTCATTTAATTAAATACAACGTTTCGAGTACCTTACCCATCTTCTGGTCTAAAAAATAGATTTAGAACAAGTTTAAAATTACGAAAATTATAATGCACACAAGGATTCGAAATAAATTATTTAGTTAATTGAATTTTTCTGACAAATCGTTTGAAAACTATTGAACCTTCAGATATGGATCAATTATGGGTACTTTAAATATGGATAAATATAACACTAGTTGATGTAATTATTGGTTGACACAGATATTAGTCACTTAATGAAGCAGAAATAGTAATAAATTATTTAATTAGTTGGAAATGTGACAAATCATTTGAAAACTGTTGACACTAAATATAGATGCTTTAAATATGGATACTAATTGGGGCAATTGATTGGTACACAAAAATATTCGTCACCTTTAGTGGCTGGCAAAAGCGAAGAGACTGGGGAAAGATTATAGAAGGAACCCATTAAAGATTGGTAGGTTGTGAACAATTTTGAGTAATTTATGAAATGAGAAGGGAAAAAGCAGTTGAATCAGAATTTAAACTGGGATTTACGAGGGGCGGTCAATAAGTTTCGCAATTAAGATATAAGGAAATGAGATATGAGGAAAAGTGTATTATTATTTTTCAATATAACTACCCTCGACTGCAATGCACTTGCACCACTTGTCCCTGAGGCTTCGAATTCCCGACAACCAGAAATCTCCCGACTGCTGTTCAATCCACTCCTAGACGGTGAACTGGACATCTTCATCGTCACCAAACCGGCGTCCACGCAGTGCAGCCTTGAGCTGGCGGAATAAAAAGTAGTCGCTAGGGGACAGATCTGGACTGTAAGGGAGAAGGTTGAGCTCCTTGAATCCGCACTCGCGCAGGGCAGCTCGTGCATCTCTGGTCTTGTGAACTTTGACGACGTTGAAGTCGATCATGGGGCGTGAGGTTTCTAGGGACCCAACGGGCAGAGACCTTGGTAATGGCCAAATTGTCGTGGATCTTGTTGATAACACTTCCATGTGATATTCCAAGTTGACGCTCGATTTTTTCGACCTTTACCCGTCCATTTTCGAGGATCATCCTCTCCACACGGGTCACATTGTCCTCGTTGGTCACGTCTGACGGGCGTCCTGGACAGGGGTCATCTTCAAGGGACTCACGACCATGGCGGAACTCCCTATTCCAACGAGCAATGGTTGCATAGGAATGGGCGGTGTCGGTGTACACTGCAACCATGCATTCATGGATCTCTTTTGCATTCTTACCTTCCTTGGTCAAAGATTTAATCACTGCGCGGTTCTAAACCTTCTCCATTGTTGAAAAAATTGTGACTGACGATCTGCGATCAGCTACTGCTTCTTAAATAGACGAGGCAGGAGCGTGCGGCTGCAGGTCCTGACTTGTCCTAACACCCCCACAAACAGCCATTCCCCTTCCTCTGTTTTGCCCTACCGATTCGCAAAAATTATTGACCGCCCTTCTTAGTTGTTTTATAAATAATGATTTGAGAATGCGGAGGGAAGTGGAGTCCTTTGCATGTTCTATAATTTGAAAGTTTTTGTGGGTAATTTCTGTCTTACATTTAATTGAATGATCTCGAATGGGAGAAGTTTCGTTTTGGGTCTAGGTGGAGCCAGTGCGAGAGCTAATACCAATAATATATATATATATATATATATATATATATATATATATATATATATATATATATATATATATATATATATATATATATACTTGTATATACCTACTTTGACAGTAGGTATAAAAACACAAAAGAACAACTTTTACAAGAATAAGTAAAAGACCCAAGATCTATCGTTTTCGAAATATCGAATCGTAAAGATTGGAGGTATAGGGATATTTCTTACTTTCGGCATTATCCTAGATCCGCAAATATGGCAACAGTTGTTTATTTTAATGATCGTCTGCTATCAGTGAACATTGTAAAATAGCTCCGACAATATATAATCGCTTAACAAATTCTGAAATGGCAGATATGCATATGACATATGGTTTGGCGAATGGCAATGCTATATTGGCTGCTCCATTGTATGCAGAGCGCTTTCCCAACCGTCATTTGCCTGATCATCGCATTTTCACTAGGGTGCATCAACGGCCGGGAGACACTGCTAGTTGTCAAGTAAACAGAGGAGAAGTGGGTGGTCGTCGTGGGCAAGTTAGCGCTGAGAACGAAGAGCGGATACTACAACATTTTAATACAAACCCACGTACAAGCACTCAGGCCGTGGCAAATGCACTTGGAATGCGTTATCACTCAATTGTATGGCAAACACTCCATGATAACGTCCTCTACCCGTACCATTTCCAGAGAGTGCAAGAGCTCCTTCCAGCCGACTTTAACCCTCGTTAACGGTTTGCACGTTGATTCATGAATAAGACCATTGAAGATAATGAGTTTCCAAAGTATGTGCCCTTTACTAAGGAAGCTACTTTTACGCGCGGTGGTGTGTTTATCACACAACTTACACATGTGGCAGAATGAAAACCCTCACGCTGTGCATCAGAGCCACCACTAATACCGGTTCAGTATTAATGTGTGGGCTGGTATTATTAGTACCAATTTGGTTGGGCCCTATGTGCTTCCAACGCATTTAACAGAAGATTACTATGCAGTATTTCTACGGGAGGTATTGCCTGACCTTCTGTACGATGTGCCTTTGGGTATTCGACATCAAATGTGTTTCCATCATGACGGCTCTCCACCGCATGACTCAAGGAATGTGTGACAATATCTAGACCGTACTTTTCCCAACAGATGGATAGGACGCTTTGGGCCAGTGCCATGGCCAGCGAGGTCTCCAGATATTACACCTTTAGACTTCTAACTATGGGGCTATATGAAGAGTTTAATTTATGAAACCCCAGTGGAGACAGAGATGGATCTTGTTAGAAGGATAGTGGACGCTGCAGGACTCATTGTGGATAATCCAAGAGTGTTTGATCGTGTTCTAGAAACGCTTCTGCGTAGGTACCAGACCTGCATTTCGAACACCTATTGTAATTCCAATTCCATAATAAAGTATGTACTCGAATGTGTTTCCCTTACCTACTACTCTGGGAACTGCCCCCACCAGAGTTAGTTATAGCATACTCAACTTTACCATTCGATATCTCGAAAACGATCGATTTTTGGACATTTAGTTATTGTTGTAAAAGTCGTTCTTTTGGGTTTTTACACATACTGTCAAAGTATGTACCATTAGTTTGCAAACACCCTATATATATATATATATATATATATATATATATATATATATATATATATATATATATATATATATATATATATATATATATATATATATATATATATATATATATATATATATATATATATATATATATATATTATATATGTATATAACGTCCTGGCAAAATATTTTGAGACTACTATATTTGTTCATATAAGAAAATTAATAGAACTAGTCAAACGTAGCATTTTATTGTCCTATGTTTGTATTATAATTTGAAGGAGAAATATACAAACATTTAGAGCCCAAACCAATTTTATTAATAAATACAATCAATTGATCCACGCAGTCAGTCAATATTTACAATGATCTCGCTTATTCCTGAGGACTGCTACAATTCGTTTTGGCATTGCTGGAAACCAAATTGGTGATGATATCTTGACTTTTCTTGTTCTATTTGTGTTCAATAAAAGCACTCGAAACTGCTTACAATTCAGTTTGATTAGCGCCCACAAATTCTGTATTGAGTTTAAATCTGGTGAATTCACTGGCCAATGTCCGAACAGTTCAATGATATTTACAGCTTAGACCTATCGTTTTTGCATTGTGGCAAAGGCGCCATCATGCTGAAAAATACAGTTACCATCCTCAAATTGGTCCGAATTGTTGGAAGAAGGTGCTGATGAAGCACGTTTTGGTACCATTCTGAGTTCATGGCAGTGTTCGTGGGCAAAATTGTTAGTAGTCCAGTTAGCTTAGTTTAGAAGCACTCCCAGACATAGAGAGTCTCCAGATGGTTCATATTGGGTGGAAAGCTCTAACTCTTTTCTCCTCCTAGCGAGGGCTCTTCCATAAGCTCCAAACAAGAGGAAGGAAATTTCAACAGAGAATAGCCCTTTGCCCCAGTTTTCAACAGTTCATTCTTTATATTTCCTACAAAAGTGGAGCCTATTCCTAAAGTTATTCTTGGTGAGATGAGGCTTCTCCTTATTCCTTCTCGAACTTAGACCTTTGTCTAAAGACCTTTGCCTAGGAGACCGTAAGGTCTCCTAGGGTACTTTCTTTCCTTGTAACTGCTTCTTTACAATCCTGAGCAAACTTGGCAGTAGAGGTAATCCGATCCTTGAGCTAGGACTTTGCCAGGAGGCTATCTCGGCGTTCATTTGAAGCTCTCGAGCGTCCAAAAGACTTCTTCACAGAAGTGTAACCAGTCTTTTTAAAGTCATTAATGATCCTAATGATAAGATTATATGATACAATACCCTTAGGAACTAGCTCCTAGCATTTCAGTTTACTTCGGTGCCGAATGTCAATGGTCGCACGCTTTTATTTGGAACGAACCATTTGTGGAATTGAAAAAGATTCAAACATTTATTTTCCCCCAAAATATTACGAAAGAGATTATAATTACACATCATTCATTTAAGACATATTTGTTTCTCATGAATTTATCCTTTTGCTTCAATAGCAAAGTTTCAGTGTCTAAAACGCACCTCCTACAAGAATAGGACCAGAGGCCGATTATGGATTCAGCGAAAGAATGCACTGTTTTTTTCATTATTTTTTAAATGTTGACTTTTTAATAAAACCGAAATAATTACAATATTAGAATAATTATTTCTATTACGTAAATTTAAAAAAACGAATGATATAAATATATATATATATATATATATATATATATATATATATATATATATATATATATATATATATATATATATATATATATTTATATATATATAAGAGAGAGAAAAGCGAGTGATAATTAAATAGATAGATAAATAGATAGGCAAATAGATATGAATTAAGCGCTCGGTGTGATAGAACGGGTTGAGGCCGCGTTAATTTCAACCCCTATTACATATTATTTAAAACCACGATGCTCCCACGTGCATCTTCGCTTTGAAGCTTGGCGCCTTATCGCAGCCACCTGAGTCAATGTTTAAACAAGAAGGTTTATCTTCCCCCGTTCGCCCCACACGACCACCTCGCCAGATTGAGTTAGGTTTATGGGCAGATAAGGCATTGTTCCCAGGCTCGGCTGTGCATTCCCTCGAAGCTCCCACTCCATTGTCCCCCACGCCAAGGGAGTGTCTCGACTATTTAGATAGAAACTTTACCACTAAGATCAGAGTGGAGATCCAGATTTTCGTCGCGAAACATCACCACGACCCTCTCTCACTTTGTGCGCCAAGGGACCTCGACCTCGAGATTCACCATCACTTGTCCAGAAGGAGGACAATATCCCTTGAGTGCCAAGGTTCGAGCCTTTCGTGACGCCAAGTCCACAAGGCTTCCCCCTCGTTGTTCAGAAAGAGAACAACGTTAGAACAACCATTGTTCGTTCGAGCCGGTTGACCAGAAACGGTTCTCACCCTTCTCCCGTTGTTCAGAAGAGGACAACGTAGAACAGCTATTGTTCGTTTGAGCCCGTTCGCCAAGAAACGGTTCTCACCCTTCTCCCTTGTTGTTCAGAAGAGGACAACATTAGAACAGCCATTGTTCTTGAGCCCGTAGACAAGAGACGGTTCTCACCTCCCCTGTTGTTCAGAAGAGAACAACGTAGAACAGCCATTGTTCTTCAAGCCGTTCGTCGAGAAACGGTTCTCATTTCCAAGACACCACGTCAGGATCCTTTTATTCATCCCCCCCCCCTTCGGCTTGAACTCGCAAGCGGACCGAAAACTCCTTCACGTCGACTTCCTCTGCGCCACTAGTATAAAATTACGTAAGCCGAACGTTACCTTTGAGTATTTAACACTTTTGTCAATTCTACCCTGTGCTTTAAATGGTTTAGCGAACCATCCCATCTCTTTAACTTATATTTGTTTTACCTTTTTAAATCTTTTTATCCTCGGATTAGCCCGAGCCCTCACGACCCTTTCCATTCTCTGTTTATGTCAATGTTTTCCGTTTTGTGTATTGTTGATAGTTATTATTAATAAAACTCTATTTTATTAATGATAGCAATATTATTATCCTTGAGCTCAGTTCTACTTCTTAAGCATATCGAAGATACATAATATCGGCCCGCCAGACATCCACGCACTCTAAAGATAATTAAAGAAGTTCCCTCAACGAATAGTTATATATGGTATATCGTCGAGAGTCCATTCTACGACACTCAGCAATTTTCAGAAATGTACATTATATTACAACGCTGAACTGTTTGTAGGACAAATGCGTTCTTTGTATCCAACTCTCTCTCTCTCTCTCTCTTTCTGATTAAATTCTATACCTCATTTTTAGTCGCCTGCGTCTCTATATCTAACTATGGAAAATTATAAAAGATGGTGTGGTAAGTAGAGAGCACAAAATGATAGCGCCCGCTTCCTACAGCACCCTGGGGAAGGCCCTTGTTTACCACCATGGAAGATCAAGTTTCAGTTAACCATTTCTAGCGAGCCCCTCCAAAACTCGTTCGAAATAGCAACTTTATACTCTAAGGTCTCTTGCTTTTTTGGAGAAAACGGTGTTAACAAGGGCGTTGCCCAGTGGACTGTAGGAAGCGGGCGGTGCTTTCTACCTCCCATATCTAACTATGTCGGTTGGTCGGTGGGTCGGTCCCCGTTTTGCTTTTTTATGTTTTGGTAATAACATTGTAACTTCTTGGCCGATTCTAACGAAATTTTAAACCCTTGTGTTCTTTTACATTCTCTTTCGATTGATATAATTGACAAGGTCCCTCTAAGGTTAGTCCGAGAACTATTGAAAGTTTTGAAGGTCGTAAGGTCATAAATGAGAATAAATGAGAGCATGCAACTTTGGTAAGCAAACCTTGTTTCAAACCCCATCGATATTACATCAAAAAATGTTCCTTGTAAGCATCAAACCTACGATATGGCTGACAAATTCTCTTTACTTAAATATTCCACTGAAAAAAATGGTTCGGAATTTACTATAAGAAAATATTCCTTTTATGCATCACGTCATATGGTTGGTTCCCTTGCCGCCCACTTTTTAAGATAGGTAGAAAATGTGTGCGCCCACTCACTGGTCGTAAGAACAGCACTGGTAAACTCTCTTCAAAACTTGCACCCCCCCCCCCCCCCACCTTTTCCTACAATATAAGATTGGAAGACTTTCATTAAATTAGGCAATACCTCCTCCTAAGTAACATTCTATTGATAAACCACCTTCTAAAATAAGCACTAGCTCATTCTATATATATATATATATATATATATATATATATATATATATATATATATATATATATAGAGAGAGAGAGAGAGAGAGAGAGAGAGAGAGAGAGATGGAGAAAGAGAGAGAGAGAGAGACAGAGAGAGAGAGAGAACACATTTTCGTCTCCAACGCAATGCGTACGAAGTCTATATAAAGAAGGGCAAACCCTATTTCGAGTCGCTGTGGCCACCTAGGGTCACACACTCCTCCACTGCAAAGCGTCATTCCACGTAAGATTACACTGTGCGCCACAAAGCGCCGGACAGTCCTTCCGTACCATAAAGAACTATTTGCACCCATTGCATGATCACTTTGATTGCTCTAGTTACTGAAAGAGGGTCTCGGGCACCGCCACGGTTCATTGGTTCTACAGCACACATTTTCAAGACCAGAAGGGAGCACGTTACCAAATACAAGGCTTTCAATATTCCACGATTGTAACAAGGTGGTAATTATGGCACCAAAAATTGGTACCAATACGAATTAGTGGCTCCGTAGTGGAGATAAAAGAGCGAATCTATTAAAATACTTTATTCCTTCCTAAATCCCATTAAACGCAACAATTAACGCCTTAATCGAATAGTAAAAATGGCAATTCTCCTTTTGCAAGCGAAGCAGATTAAGCATAAAATTGAGAATGGCTCTCCTGTATCCAACGTGACAAATATTTCTTAGCCAATATGTACAATTATCTACGAAACAAAGTACTCCTTTTGTGACGAAGTACCAAGCGATATCACAATATCTACAACGCATCATCCATCCTTTGTTTTCCGTTGCACAAACGATCATCAAAGTGGCTTAAACAAAGCCTAATCACCAAGCGTGAAATTTCGTTGACGCTTAAATAATAAGTGGTCGTGCGAGAGTTGAATAGCAGTGAAATATGTGTTAGCAACTTGGTATGGAAGGTCTTATGAGAATCAGGACCGCCCCTCTCTCCCCCACATCCAGGATTTGTGGGAGAAATTGCAGCAAGATAAAACGAAAGTCAATAGAATTGCGAAAGTCAGTAATCTTGCCGATCCAGAGATGATATTTTTAAATTGAACTAAACTACTTTAATTGCAAAATATTTCTCACATACTGTACTTATTAATAATTGTATGGTTAGCTTGTATGTTGTCGTGCATATAAATAAGTGTACGGCATTTTTTTTCATCGCCATTTTCTGAAAGTGGATCTAATGTTCAGTGATACTCTGTAATTCTTCCTGATCGGGCTCATTACTTAGCAACAATAGAATTGCGATTCTCCTCATCTATCGCAACTTTCATTTCTATGGTATTTGATCGTTAATAACCTCAATATGTTTACTCATAACAATGACTCATTTGATTGCAGATGAATTCTCATGTTCAGATTAATTTTGAACTCAGCCTAAAAGATGGCGTTGAATTGCCCCGAACACACCTTATGGGAAAACAACTGAAGTTTAAGCAGCATTGCGAAATACATTGGGGATCTATAATTTTGCCATGCTGAACCGATTTCTATCTATATTGTGCATTGTCTATATGCTTGTTCTATTTTCCTTTTTTGGTTTCTAAAGTGAACCTTTGGAGATACGTCTTTACATTCTCTTGAACTTTTCGATCCAGGGTGAGTATAAAGCCCCTGGGGAGCATTTATTTTTAAATAATGTTCGTATGCTATCCTTTATTATCAGCAAATATAAGTAATTTGATTTTTTTTTCACACTTTGTGGGGAACATTTTCCTCCAAATTGATGGCTGCATTTCGAGAAAGCAATCCTCCCACAAACGTTTTCAGGTTGTTAACCATCTGTAAACTAAGATTGGAAATTTTGCCTCACTTTGTACCCCACAGAGAATTATCGCACGTCGGTGTCTGGGCTTCGAGGAGGCCATATCATATTGGATCCATATCCACTAAATTCTCTGTTCGGGTATATTTTTATCCCGTGCACAAGATGCGCCAGTGCTCCATGTGGTTGAAGAATTGCTGACTTCCCAATTCCTCTTATATGTAGCTATGGAATGAACCATTCTTGAAGCAATGTGATCAACACTTGTGTTAAAAAAATATTTTTCAATCAGATCATTTCTAGAAATCCTTTCTATATCATCAAGTGCGGAGGGTGATGTTTTATTTCTTCATAATAATGTAGGTTTTTCCTTCGACTGCTCAGATAAATGGCGCACTCATCCGTTCAAGATAAGTTCTTTCTTGAGTCAACAGTTGGAAATCTTCGCCAAAAGAGATTTTCAAGCAGCTTCACTTACTTCACGTGTTCGTTTCACTCACAAAAATCTAAATGGTTTCGATCCCGAATCTCGCAACCTGATTTTTAGTCGCTTGCGGCTCTAGTCGTAGGTGACTCTACATCTCACTATGTCGGTCGGTCCCCGTTTTGCTTTTCTTTGTTTTTTAATAGCATTATAACTACTCAGGCCGATTCTAACGAACTTTAAAATCCTAATGCTGCTTTACATTCTCTTTCGAATGATATAATTGTCAAGGTCTTCCCAAGGTTAGCTCGGGAAATTATTTTGTTTTGGCAATAACATCATAACTATTCGGCGGATTCTAACAAAATTTTAAACGCTCATGTTGTTTTACATTCTCTGTCGAGTGATATAACTGTCAAGGTCATCCGAAGGTTAGTATGGGAATTATTGAAAGTTTTGAAGGTGGAAAGGTCATAAAATAAATCAGAATAAGTGAGAGCACGCGACTTTTTGGTTAGCAGACCTTGTTCCGACTGTGGACCGGGAAATAATAATACTCAGCTCATAGACTTTCGAGAAGATTTGTTATGCGCATGATGCACTCGTATTCCTGGACGACCAGAATGTTTTGTGTCGACGTTTTCAATACTAAAAGCCTCATTCTCCCAAGAATGCAGGGTGTCACGCTTTAGAGTAGGCTTGTTGAACTTCATTGAAACCCGAACACGTATACCTTCTACACATATTCTTTCTCTAGTAAGATCATGGACCCATATACCAGCTATAATTCGTTTTTCTCTAGCATGGACACGCATATCAGCTATGGTTTCAGTCAATTAATCTGAAACGGACAAAATATTTGGGTTAAAATATAATGTTGGCTAAGTACTTTGCGCCCACCCCCGTTTAGTGTTTATGTGTCTTTAATCTTGATGAGTGTGGGATCTCTCTGACCACTCGTTCTTGACATTTGAGAATGCTTAGAATGTAATACCTTGAGTAGTACTTTATTAACCACTTAACGATTGCTGTACTCTAAATAGTTTGCTCAAGTATATATATATATATATATATATATATATATATATATATATATATATATATATATATATATATATATATAAATATATATATATATATATATATATATATATATATATATATATATATATATATATATATATATATATATATATATATATATATATATATATATATATATATATATATATATATATATACGGTTAATGTAGTGGCATTATTAGACAACTGGAAGACTACATTTACAGTTCGAGGAGGAAAGGATGTCCCGCTGGACCTGAAGTAGAGCAGTTGTCTAATAATGCCACTACATTAACCGTACCAATTTGTCTTGGATCTTTATCTCATTTGCTCATTCGCGTCCAATTCTTATTCCTCTTGTACTATATGTATTTATAGTCAGCTACACCAGGTTTCTGCATCTTTCTTTCTGTCTTCAAATTTTATTTGAAAGACAGAAAATAAAAATGGCATAGCCCTGTGGTGGTTATATTATCACCCGCAGATCCTGTAGTTGCTTTCTTTGCATATATATATATATATATATATATATATATATATATATATATATATATATATATATATATATATATATATATACAATAAAAAGGTTTGTTAAGAAGTTAGACTGGAAAAGTGTATATTAATCCGATTTAGATTTACGTCTTCGTAATGATTAAATATTTACCTGAAAATAACGATGAGTCAGCATAATTGTCTCCTAAACATCATTCGTTACATCCGCGAAATTCTTTTATTTGAAGCAACAAATAAAAGCTGTCCAATAAATGCATCCAAATTTAATAATTGGTGAAAAATTAAGTTAAATGATCATAAATCCTTAAAAAGAATAAGTTTAATATAGTTTTTATTTTTACGAACCGTATTTTCTTAAATGGTCCCCTTTACGCCTCTAACGATGACGGACACTGGAGCATGCATGCATTGCATGGCATCAAGACGCCAAATGCGGTGATTTCTTATAAGGAGATAGAATTTCATCCCATTTACGGATATGGGACATTTGTAAGTGTGTATGTACCAAAATCGGGCGCGCGCGTATGTATGTGTGTTTGTTTCACCTTCTGCGCGCATTAGTTGCATTTACTTTGAGTACCTCTTCGAATAGTAACTTTGATTACTTTAAAAAAGAAAACAATCATACGTTTGAAAAAACTTAACCTTTCGTTTTTTAGCGAAAAGTACTGTTCAAATTTCATAAAGCAATCTTCTATTGTTTTTGAGGTGTTGTCTTAACAAAGACAAATATCTACGTCAGAGATCGCTGACCCCCTAAAATGCGTGTTACACAGTGTTGCAAGGTCTCGTGGCCAGTATTTTGAGTGTTGACAGACACAATCAACTGATGCAATACTAGCTTTCATGCGCTGGTAATAAAATTCTACACAAATAGAAAGAGAGAGTTACACATGTCATTCACTCACGTGCAGAAAGCATTCCATGTATGAATAATACTATTACATTTCACATAGTTTTAACAATAACTTACATTTAGCAAATTTTAAAAAGCCATATTAAATCGGGCAAATAGTATCAATGCAATGGCTTTGAATAGCTGTTTAGTTTTTTCGTTATAATTTTTTATTACTACTATGTTGTCTGTTTGTTTCTTTATTACATTTTATTTACTATTATTCTAATAAAATTTTATTTTATTAAGACGAAACTCCAAACCTAGCGATTAAGTCAGATTTTTTTAAAAATGGTGAGTCCGAATTATGTGTGCCGAAAAAAAGTTGTAGGTGTGGCCCTTTGAACACGCATGTCATACTTTCCTCACCCCTGGCTTAAAATTTTTATATATCAGCATAAATAAACATGATATATAAAATGTAAAATCGATTTCTCCTAATTGATCTTTCTTTTTATGTTAACTTAAATGTGTTTAAATTGTCGAATTTTCTTTTTAAGTTTTTTTTTGTAGACAAACTCTAAAAAGCAATTTACAAAATTATTATTTTTCTGCATTATTCTAGTTTCAACCATAATTCAATAATCGAAGGCGCCTTGTTATGTACGCTTTTATTTTAAAAATACCCTAGCGCACATTGATTAATATTCATTGAAAATCTACATATATTTATGTTGTTAAAAAATTGACAGAAAACCGCCATAATTTGTTACTGCTAGCCCTGTCGATATGACGTCATAAGCCTTGGGGGAAAAAAGATGATCGCGCCGATGAAAAGATACCCACGATGATAGTTAACATCATATTGAGATAAGACGTTATTTTAACTACAACGCATAAAGTTAAGGTTAGGGGGCTATTTATACGGATTACTTTTAAGATATTTTATTCGAATGGTTCGTTCTGCCGCGTTTTATAATTCAAGTTTCGCGAGAGTAAAGTAAAACAATGCAGCATTGGTCCGATATAGATCGCACGCAACAAAATCTCAAACACAAATGATTCACAGAATGGAATTTGAAAATGCTTCTCGGTCTGATTATTACAAATTCCGTGCTAATTTCGATCGCAAATTACTCAGCAGTTTGCAGCTTTAACCAACCTAAAACTACGCTTTATCTCTATTTTCTCATGGTTGGGGGAGAAAAATGGCAAACTAAGAGATTTGCGACGGGAATAAGTTCCGGATTCGAAAGAATTACATTGGAAAACATAAGATAAACCTCAATTTTAAGTTATAGATAAAGTGTGGCTGAAACAATCTATTTACCATTTTTTCACCGACTTGTAATGAAACACCATCGGTTCTTTTGCCACTAAGCCGAATTCCCAGTTTAGAGATGAGAAATGATGAATGAAATAATAAAATTATCTATCAATGAGTATTCACTATATTGAATAAATAGATCAGAACTTTTGAAGAATAGCGCTCCATTTGACCCAGGGGCCACTATTCTTCAAATGGGCAACACAGGGACCCCTATTCTTCAAATGGATCAACTATTCATCCCTATGAATAGAAAGCATACCAAAACATAGGATCAGTTCATAAAACAGTGAACCCTTCGCTAAATTTCGTAGACAAAGATTCGAGCATCCACACCCACCATGTAGAATCTTACTGGAATAAACACAAAGCTAAAATACAAAGGTTGAATGAATGCAGAAGAGATTTGCCACAACTCTTATTGACAGAAATTTATTTTTCGTGAAAAACACGAGCGAAATTAATCTCATCCCTTTTGTGATGCCATTATCGAACGGTACGTTTCTAATTAAAATTCAATTTATTATCTAGCCTTTTTTAATTTATATCCTTCCTTTTTATCACTATTCTGCAAATGAGAAAAATTGGGCCCCTTATTCTTCAAATGGGCAAAACTAGGACCCCTTTTTATTCAAAAGGATTCAAAAGCTCAAAAAGATCTTTGCTTTTAATCAAATAAACACCGAAATAAGCAAAATATAATAAGGTTACATATTCTGGTCATAAGGACACTTGATAGCTCCGACCAGTAGCGTATCCAGAAAAAGCAAATGGGGGGGGCAGATGCCAGAAATTTTATGAGTGGAAAAACTGCTTATTATGGTACATATTTTTGCGAGTAACAAATGTATGATCGTACAAATAATCAGTGGTGAATACATACGAATAAGTTATAGCCATAAATGATGAATATGTACATGTAGGCTACTTGAAAGTCATTTTTCCCACTTAAGTAACAAGGCACATAATAGAAAAAGTATTTTTATTTTGTATGAGTAGGTTCTCTCAAAATCGTAGACCCATCCCCATTGTCCCCCTTCATTTGCCTAAGCGAAGAGGAGACGGTGGTTTTTCTCCGCAAACTTGTCAATCACTTGATTATTCGAAACTTGAATATCATTGTGGACGGCGAGTAATGCGAGGCTGTTGGGGTGGCCTGGCCAATGGTGCTCCTCATGTACATCTTTAGCCGTTTCAAGGCTCAGAATGAGCGTTCGGCCTTTGCATTTGAGATCAGCAGTCATTAAGATGGTCAGGATCTTCGCAATGTTCAGGAACATATGGGTATCGGTGTACTACTTCGCATTCTTGACAGTCTCTTAAGCTCGGCGATCATTTGGCCAACGATCGAAATATAGACCGAGCGCCAATAGTACTTCTCAGCATTCCTGGTCGGGATATTCGCCCGCTGTGTCTGTCGTGCACAGCCTCGTGAAACAGGGACGTCATCGTGAGCTTAGTCCACTTCAATCAGAAGATCCTTGGCTTTTGCAAGTACAGTGTGGTAGTGCTCCTCGGCATTCTGTCTAAACTTGGTCAAAACAGTCTCGATCTCAAGATCAGTGAGTACCTAGATGACAAGTCACCGTCCTTCTGCTGCAGGGTCCTGTTCGGCTCGAGTGTGTGAACCAAAACTGACTCCACCTCAACCAACCCAATGAGAAAGCGATAGTCCTTAATCGCGGTGAAGAAGATGCCAGCATTGGCATCCAGTTTCATTTCCTCTTCCATGAAGACCGCGATTTGAGGCAGAAACTCGATGAACACACGAGGACGACGCCATGCCGCTCAACCCATCTGGTGAGACACAAGGGCACCAACTTTTCCCGGCGCTTATTTGAGGAAAGCTTCACGATTTGAAAAATCGAAGCGTCCACATGTTGAAGTAAATGAAGTTATGAACTTTGTTGAGCATCTGAAGGGCGAGTTCCACTTTTTTCGCATCGCATGCCCATTGTCGGTGATTAAAGCAGTGGATCGGTTTTGCAATAGGGCATTGTTCCCTAATGATGGCGGCACAGCCTCTGAACTTCCACATCATGAAGCTCGATCCATAGAAGCCGAGGCCCCGGCAGTTTGACATCTCCAAACAAAGGCCATGTACGGTGCAAATGAGCAGTTGGGCCAGGCCTTCACCGGTGAGGTTCTCAATGGACCGTCATCTGGATGCCAACGGAGAGGCAGTATACTTCGTCGGCAGAAGAGGATAGTCTCAATGATCGGTTGGTCTCGATTTGCTCCTTCTTCTTCGCCAGAAGCATGATGTCGACAGCCCTCGTCTGGTTTGCAAAGTTTCGACAAAACCCTCCATTTTAGTTATAGCTGTCGCGTGATAACCGTGCTTATTGTGACTGCTAAGCAATTCAGTGGTTTCATTACACCTGCACATCGGTTTTAACACCAAGGTGCCCAACCTATGCTCTCCAACTCCACCCGTATTTCCGACGAAAAGCACACATGCAACGCAGTATCCACCTTCGTTTAGCTACGAGTACTTCAGCTAGGGGTATGTGATGCACTAGCTTGGTTGGTATCGCCTCTTATGACCACCTTCTTCAATGAAGGGTAGCTATTCGACAGACGGGGCAGTCTGGTTGATTATGGCCACTTTCTCGGAGTCTATGGCCGCCTTATCACTAATGAAGTCGACAACGTTCAGTGGAGCTGCAGGGATTGTCAGTTTACCATGCGAAAAAAAGAGAAGTAAGTTCCTTGCCCTCCTTCTCCTCATGGTGAGATTTAGCTTCGCTGTGGGATCTACAGGCTATCGATGTCGAAGTGATTGGCTGTTGGTCCAGCTTATTGACAACACGCTCAAAATCACCACTCATCTTGGCCACTTTGGTCTTGAAGAACGAGGTGATCTTCATATCGCCGACTCGTTGCATGGTACACGCCCTGTGAATGAGAGGGAACTAATGCATCACATAGAAAAGCCCAGAGACTCACATCACACCATGTCCGTAACAATATATAATTAAAAAATAGTTTACTTTGCACTGCTGTGTTTTAGACAGAGGATGACGTGGAGATGATGCTGATGTATTTGCGAGGAGAGAGAAAGAGGGAGAGAAAAAAGAGAGAAAGAGGATGCTGGAATTAGTTCCGAAAGTGAAAGATGCCAGCGAGCACATGCCCAGCTCAGGCCAACTGACAAAGAGCGGAAGAGCCAGGCATGTGTGTCGGGATGCGCGATCCAACTGGTCAGCTAGTCAAGCGCACGTGCCGTGCGTCCGCCGTGGCTCAAGACACGACGTACTGACTCGAAAAGTGATGCAAGCCAGGAACACTGGGTCATGGAAGGGCCCGGGCCTCCTGTACCTCCTCCCTTGGATCTGCCACAGCGCTAATTTCGTCAAATATTTTTTTTTTTAAATGTTCAGCAACCCAAAATTTCCTCTTTGGCTAAACCTAGGTTAATAGAGTCATACAGGCATCTGGGCCGCGCCAAAAGAGATCCAAAGGTCGGCCAAGTAAAGCGTAGCGAGTACATATTCCGGCAGGACTGAGGTGATACCATTAATGCTCAAGGCTAAGAATTTGACACTGAGGACACTTCTCTGCGGGACATCCTCTTCTTGCTCCATTGAGTCTGAGTGGGCTCCCCCCACCCGTATGCGGAATCGACGATCTCGCAAAAAGTTCAGACATAAAAATTGGGAGGCGCTCCCTCGCCCCCATCGTGTGGAGAGTCTCCATGGTGCCGTATCGCTATACGGTATCATAGGCCTTCTCCAGGACGAAGAACACCCTGGGGTAGTGCTGTCTACAAAGGAAGGCATCGCAGACGGCATTTTTCAGTCGGAGCAGAGCATCCGACGTGGAGTGGAACTTGCGTAAACCGCACTGTGCAGAAGCCCGATGGCTTTCGCTATCCAGAAAAAAGGCTAATCTAACATTTACCAATTTTTCCATCAACTTCCACACGCAGGAAGTTAGAAAGATTGGGCGAAAACGGCTCTGGGTAGAGTGATCTTTCACCGGTTTGCGAAAAGTGAGCACAGGAGTGATTCGCCAGGGGTCTGGGAGGATACCCTCTACCCAGATCCTTTGAATAAACCTAACAGAAAGGCCACGCCTCGCTCACTCAGGTGTCGAAGCATGGCGTACGGGACATCGTCTGGACCATGGGCGGTGTCCGCGCATGAAGCGAGAACGGAACGCAACTCACTCAATGAAAGCCTGTCATTTAAGGGTTCTCTACCTCTGGAGGTAAAGTCCAGGCGGCGGTCTTCCGCGACATCACGACGTGCATTGAACGCTGGCGGAGGGGGAGCCCGGCTAGAGAATGCGAAGAAAGCGGTCACGAAGGATTCCGCTACGGACGCGGTGTCCGAGATTGCGGTCCCATTCTCATGGAGAACTAGAAGGGGGTCCTGCAAGAACTTGCCACGAATCCTTTTGACTTGCTTCTACACCTCCGCTATAGGGGTCTTCCCGTTAAGTAAAGACACGTATGCCCGCCAAGAAGAGCGGCGAGCGTGCTTTGAAATATACCGAAACCTAGCCCAGGCTCAAAGAAATTCACCGACCGTGAAGTCGTTCGGGCGGCGCTCATAGCGCATGTAGGCATAACGCTTCTGTTTTGGCGCCGATTCACACTCGGCTTACCACCACGGGATTGGTTGGCTTGCAAAAGTGCCAGACGTTCTAGGAATAGCAGTTAGGCCCACAGCGATGAGGTTGCCGGAAACGACTCGCCATGCGAGTCCTTTCCTCCGTCCCTCTTTTGGAGGATCCAGGTTCCTTTAGTTCTGTCCTCCTTTTAGGGGACAGCACTTACGGGAAATGATCACGCTGGGAGAAGGGAGGGGAGACCGGATTTTAGCTAGGGCTGGCTGTGAACCATTTGCACCGCCAGTTTTACCAGCGGAGCGCCGGGGATGGGTAGAACCTGCAGAATGGTTCCGAATGGGCGCGGAAATGAACGTATTTGTAGGCCTGGAGGGGTTAGGACGTCCCAGGCAGCGCTGGGCGCATCATAACCAAGTCTTTAGCTTCGCGAAATGAGAGAGAATCCTGAGCCTGAACGGTCGTGATTCCTTTCTCAAGGAGATACGCGCCACATTGCTTCGAAGAAGCGGGATGTGTCTCTCCTCAATTGACACACACAATTTGGACTCATCCTGTACAGCATTGGAGCAACATAGACAGACTTCGGGTAACCTCAACTTTGCGCGTCTACAGGAGCGATTAGCATGGCCGAAGCGGTAAAAGTAGTAGCACCTCCACGGCAGTGATACGAATGCCTTCCCGTGGTAGCGATACCGACCGGCACGAACTGCCACAGGGAGCTTATCACGGTCGAACGTGATCAGGTGTCCGAAGGGCAGTAATCATGGCCACCTTGGAGTGATTCGACGCATTTGCCAAAAGGATCCCTTCCGATAAATGTGTCACCTTCGGCACTCTACCAATCACACTAGCTAGGGCTCTCCTAGCATGTTGGCCCTTGGCCAACATGCTACTATCAAGTGGAGTGAATAACAAGCAAGCGTTTGAAGCTAGTGGACTCGAAAACGCAAGGTAGCCCCTGAATGAGAGGCCCCGACGTAATCAAGGCTCCGTTCTGCACAGTTCGGTTTTTCTTCTGCGACTCCCCACTCAGGTTAGCAACGGGGCCGGACGTGCCGATATTGGCACGTCCTCTCCCTCCGAGGGAGAGGAGCCCTTAGTCTTATTTTGGTCCTTTTCTTTTTAAGAAAGGAGGGCGGGGAATAAAGCCACTTCTCTCCTCAACCGGTAGGAGACCCTAGGCCAGATGTGCCGGCCTCGGCAAGTTCCTTTTCTGAAATAGAGAAGGACCTGCCCTTCACAAGAGGACCAGCTGGGTAAGAAGATCCCTCCTCTCCTTGTAAGTCCTCGAGGACTCGATCCTTCTTAGGAGGAGCTTGCATAGGGGCGGATTTGGGTTTCTTTGTTTTCCCCGAGCCTTTGTTTGACCCCATGGAAGATCCTATCGTCTGGGGCTGTGTTACCTCAGGTGCCATGTCCATCTAAAGGGGGCCCCCTATCTAGCCATCTTCCCCTCCCGAGACATCACAGGTCCCATTCGAGGCACCTTTGGTCGTTTTGTCTTTTGCCACCGAACTGGCATCCATTGGAGAAGAGAGGGGGGAGGCACGTACGGGGACTTCCTATCAGCTCATGCGCACCCGCAGGTCTTTGAAAGGCATGGGCCGACGGGCCCTGCCTTCCCTCGCCTTCCTAAGGGGTTTTACCCTATCACGCCGCTTCCACCGAAAGCGGTCAATTTTGGACGGCCTGCCAGCATTCTTGGCAGTTCCCTTGGAAATCAAGGGGAGGAATGCCGCTAGAAAAAGCGAGTCGCCCAAGGGCGACTCCAAAGAAGAGGGTGATGAGGACTCCCCTGCACCTGTATGCAAAGGAGAGAAGTAAACCTCGTATCCGATACAAGAATTTTATAGGATCCCCTGTGCAAGCACGGAGGGGGTGGGGTACCTCCATTTTTTCCGTGGGGTTGCCTGAGGGTGGCTCCGACGATGGTCACCATCATTGGGCATGGTGACCCCTTTTATAGCACTGGATGTAAACGCTCATCCCCCCACGCAGTAGCCCGCTCTTCGAGGGGTAAAAACAAGGCTGGTAGAACAGCCTCCGCTATTTGAGGCCACTCCTCCCGCCTAGTGACCTGGCAGCTGATCAGCATGGCGGCTCCACCTTGGGCACGGCGTACAAATTCATAGAGATAGAATGGATGTGAGGAAGGTGTGGTTCGGGACCGAGCAGGTTGTTAAAAACCCACCATTTCAGGCCGGAGCTCAGGGGTGAGGGAACGTTGTCCCCTCCCCCTCCAGCCCCAATCCAGCGTCTACCCTATGAAATCAGAGGCTGACCAGAGAAAGTTGCGGGAGAGGTTGTAAGGAAAGTGAGGAAGTAGGGTAAGAAGACAGGGTGTCAGAGGTAAAGGAAAAGAGGCTAAGCTGGGGTTAGACGGGCGCTGAGTCCCTTCAGCACCCTTTAAGGTAAACACCAGGTGAGGAGACTAGATAACTAATGAAATAAAAGCGACGCCTTGACCTCTCGCTTCGCCGCTGGTAATAATAAAATAAAGTATTGACACGTGTAAAATAGAGAACGATCATTCTCAGAATTGCTTAGCAAGCAAATACACTAGAAACAAAGCAATATTTGACAACGATGAAAGCCTTTGTTATTTGCGGCGAAGCACCAGGTCTAGTCGTCGCTTTTTTTCCCAAAGTAGTAAAGTTCAATTGTACTTACTCATTTAGAGCCATGAAATGAGTGATAAATGACCCATATGACCATGGGAAATATGGCTATTCAACCTGGAGATTTCAAATCTGCCATCGGATTTGGCGCTGGGTGGCGCAATCTAGCGGCAGAAGCCTCATTTAGCCAATCAGAGTGAGTACGCCAACAATGGCAGTTGTAAGGTTCTTCCGCACTGAGCAAAATGTTATCAGATGATTTGAAGAAACTTTTAAAATGTTCCTGAAAATATCGTTTTCTTATTTTGCATGTATCACTATTGAATTTTGTTCGTTTATTGAGCATAATTTCTTGATTTACGAATCTATCATATGAAATCTTCATAAAATATATTAGATGCATGCCTCTATCTACCATGGAAATTTAATTTACCCACACGTCGTATTTTGGAAAACATTTTAATAAAGGAAAATCGTTCTCTTATTTTGATCGGGAGTGTTCCTATCTCGAAACTCCTGAATTTCCATATACTCGAGGGTAAACAACTAATTAATGTATGGATTATAGCATAGTTGTTGATCTTTGATAGGCCTTTGTGGCTTTTGTAATCCGTGAAAGTATGTTATGTGTGGCATGAACAGTAAAAATAGCAGGAGTTCGAACCTCACCCACTTTTTATTAACGGTAACAAGTTTATATTATTTTATCCAGTTTACTATCACTCTCTTCTTTCTCAATATATGTTTAGTCCTTGTTTGGTGTAATAAAAGAGAAAAGCGCTTGTGAATTAGTCTTTCCTTATTATGGGTTATATATGATTAATTATCATTCCTTTTTTCCTCCTTGTCAGTACTGTATACTCAATTCTTTCGTAAATTGCACCTTTAATTTGCTATTTTTTTATATTTAGTCACTCGTCCTACTTTGAATTAAAGGAAATGAATATATGTATTTTTAGTATACAAGCAGATATGCATTGATAAGATGTATTTCCCAGTAGGAGTATTTTATCATAGTAACCCCGACTTTGACGTTTTCTTTATTTTTTATTTTAAAGGTGCCAATTACAAACCGTAGATTTAATTTACAGTAAGATTCAACAGTTTACAACACACTGTTATAAATGCAAATCTACATACTTTTAGTTAACGCAGGTTAATGAAATCTAGAACGCACATGGAACTTTACATGTAGCGATAGGAAAAGCAAAATGGTGAAGAGGAGCAACTTTCTAAGGACAAAGTGAACTTTGACACCGCAAAAGTTTACAACTCATTTATATATGTAAGTTACATCTGGAAAATATCTCATTAAAAACAAATCAACGTTTGTTCCTGAATATCTAAGATATTCTAAGCTAAATGCGATATTTTTTCGTCATCGTACAAGGCTACTGTGTCAACATTTCCATCATGGGGAAAAACAAACAAATCAGTTAAGATTCTCTTGAACTCATTGTAGCCCTTGATAAGAGTGACCGAAAATACAGAAAAGTATCTGTACAGCTTAAAATACTTGTAAATACAGTGGGTACAAAAATATGCAACAGAAAGTCTCGTAATTCGATCCTTTGGATCTTTCAGCTCGAAAACTTGATAGAACAGTATGTAATTGTCGTAGGGTGACCGTGAAGAGGGCACGCCAGAGAATCGGGATACAGATCCATGTGCGAGGGTTAAATAAACAAAGTCTAATGCGGTTGGCCTAAGTAATAAATTCTTACGGGTTCTGAGATTAGAGAAACTAATGGTAGAAAAATATATAACTTTACTATATACAGGGTGACCCCCCAAAACGGGCCCCAATTTTCGATAGGCCTCATTTCTTAATTTTCCTCAAGGATTAAATGAAACTTTGGTGATAACTAGTTTATTGTGTTTAAAACCATCATATCAAAACATGAGATTCTTTGGACCTTTTTTCTTTATTCTAGAGCACGTGTTCAAGATGACCTCCATTTTGCTCTGTGCATTTCTTGAGGCGCAGCACAAAGTTGTCCATGACGTCCTTACATACTGCCCGAGTAATGACTCTGATCTCCTCCCTGATGGCTTCCTTGTATTCTGTGATGGTCCTGGGTATCTCTACATACACTCTGTCTTTAAGGTAGCCACAGAGAAAGAAATCTGAGGGGCTAAGGTCTGGGCTGTGAAGTGCCCACTCAAAATTAGTCTTGAGACTGATCACACGCCCACCAAAGTTCTCTTTCAGCCAATCTCGGGACAGGTTTGAGGTGTGAGAGCTTGTTCCATCTTGTTGGAACCAGAACAAGCGACGGTCAGACGATGAGATGGGAAGATAAAGAAACCCAACCCGGGTCAGCCGACCGCGCGGCTCGATGTTTCCTTGTGGCTGTCTGGTCATGCAGGTGCATCTTTCAGGCGCCACAAGTAGACGTTGGATTCTAGGGGGTGGGGGTTACACCTTCTCTCTCTGACAGTAATAAACCACGGAGCGCTGCTCAAAGATCTGGAAACTAGTGAAGTTGAAATTAGCAATGATACAATAAGTAGAACGCTGCCTCGTTATGATCTCTGTCCTTGTATTTAGAGAAAGATCCCACTACTTAAGAAATCCCTCTGTAAAGCTCTCCTGACGCTTGCAAAAGAACATTTAAGCAAATTGGCAACGATCTGGCAACAAATACTTTGGTTAGTTGAAACGTAAATAAAACTTTTCGGTCAAAATTCAATCAGCAGGGCTTGGAGAAAAAAGTGTGCAACTTACAGGCCAAAGAAACGATCCCCACAGTCATATTTGGTAGTGGATTAATCATGGTGTGGGATTGGATTTGCTCATCATTGGTTGGAAGAATGGAGGTAGTTGAAGGAGAATGTATGGCGAAATGTACAGGGGAATTTTCGAAAGAAATTTGTTATCAAGCGTTAGTTGGCTCTCTGAACTTGAAAATAAGATGAGCATTTCAAAAAGAAAATGACAACAAGCATCCAGTAAAACAAACCAAAAATTGGTTTCATATTGGTAGAATTAATGTTTTGTAGTGTCCAAGTCAATCTCCTGACCTGAATCCCATCAGAAAACTGTGAAGAGAAATGAAACTCATGGTCTAGAAACGAGATCCTCGTAACTTATTTCATTTGAACCAAACATATTCGGAAGAATGGAACAAAATCAACCCAAGCATCTGTGTAAAGTTTGCATGAGACTACTCAAAGCGCCTATAAGCAGTAATTGAGAGCGAGAGTTATGCAACCAAGTACTAAATCATGTTTATAGGAATGTGTTGTAAGCTTTTGCGTTGTCAAATTTCACTATTGGGCCTATTGCCCTTTTTGATTTTTGGATCGTTATATTTTATTTATTACATAAAGTTCCACGTGCCTTGTAAATTTCATTCACCTGCGTTAACTAAAAGTATATAAATTTTTATTTGTAACAGCGTGTTGTAAAGTTTTGCGTCCCACTGCATATGTCTACACACATATCCACACACATACACACATATATTATATATAATATATATATATATATATATATATATATATAAATATATATATATATATATATATATATATATATATATATATATATATATATATATATATATATATACATATATATATATATATATATATATATATATATATATATATATATATATATATATATATATATATATATATATATATATATATATATATATATATATATATATATATATATATATATAAGGGAGAACAAGACCAGGCCAGAGACGAACATTTATTTGGCAGACATTTCTCTAAGTCCTCTGGTCATCTTCGGTTCTATCTATAATTAAGAGACATACCATCTAAAGCACGACAGACCAGAAATAATTCAATAGCTCAATTATAATTACGCACAGTAGTAAACCAATCCTTACCAAGCCTAACAAGACTTGGGTAAGAAGTGAAAAAGGTTGAGTTTATTAGTTAATATAGAGAGAGAGAGTTTCGAGAAGGGCTAAATCATAAGGGTTAGATTTAACCAAAATGTTAATGTTTTTCGAGTTTTATCAGATGATTAATTTCATAAGATTAATCGGTATAGAGGAAAGGGAAACCTTACAAAGTGTGCGAACCTTTTGAACTCTGACACTCCTCTAGTCATCAGTTGGCGCGTTGTTTGACCAACATAAGATGACATACAATCACTACAGGAGTAAAGGTAGACAATCGACGAACATAGAAGGACTTTCATAGCCAGGTACAAAGGAACATCAGTGTTTAATCAGGCAGTTAGTCCATGAAGTCATACGCTTCTGCTCATATATGGTGAGAGAAGGACAGTTTCTGTAGCAGAATATGAAGAACAAGCGGAAGGAAGGCGCTGCAAAGCTTGCGAACAAACTGAAGCATCCCCTCAAGCCTGGCATAGCTTGCATCTTCTCAGACGAGAATTTCTTCCAAAAGCAGGGAATGAACTTGCAAAACAACCGCTGTCTTGTATCTCTCCCAAAGTTATAGCGAGAGTCATGATGACCAAGTTCCATGTCCACATAATGGTATTTGGGCTGGTCAGTAGCGAGGTTCTTGGTATGTCCTCGTTTATCTTCTCGGAGGGCATCAGATTCAATATGGAGGGCTACATAAACTGCCTGAAGGAGAGTTGGTGTTGCCCTGGATCCATGAGATGGCCGCTGGAATGTCGGTCGTGTGCCACATAAGCAGGAGGACCCATTTTTACCTGTCAGACAATTACTTTGACCATATTACTCCGAAAATTTGGCATCCCAACTACTTATAATACAACCCTCTCGATTATTATGTGTGGGACATGGTTGAGAGAAAGAGAAAGAGAGACTAACAAGTCCCCGTGTACCACCAAGGTGGAGCTTAGGTCCGGAATCACGACAGTTTAACCCAATTATACAGGGAGACCCTCGAGAAGGGCGTGAAGCAGGTTTCGACGCCGCCTAGACGCCGTGGTTGAGGCCGAGGGCGATTCCATTGACTAAAATTAACTAGTACATTCCTTCAAGTCTTTAAAATGTAACTGGTAAATATATCAAAAAATCACCTGTGTTTGTTTCTTTTATATTAAACTTGGGTGTTAAATGACCCACAATATTGCATTCATAAAAAATCAATAAAAAGAAACAATTAATCATAAATACTTTAAAGAACTTATTAACCTCTCGTATTTAAACATACCTTAGAGGGTGAGGCATCCATAGGAAATACAAAAGAAATCTGATTATTAGTTCTGATTTGACACCGCTTTGTTATTTTAATTTTAACGTTAGTTGGTAGTTACTTTAATGGTAGTTATTAACGAGCGCATATCTGTTGGTTGAGTAATTAAATTATATGAGGGAACTGCAGTTGAATCTGAATTGAGTAAATCCCCTACGTAGCCTGTTACACTTGGTACCTAAGGAGCTGCATATCCCCCCCGGCTTGAATGCAAATTAGGGAGGCCATGTTACTGGGTTGACTTGAACTTTCTGAAAGAGCATAGGAAAATTGTTGGTACACTTCCACCTCGCTCCATATCAGCGCTGCTTGTTTTATACGGTTAACGCCCTAAGCTTTTGTCTACCCTCACTACGTACCATAAGGCACTGTTCTAACTTGGAGATAGTTCAGTTAGCTAGACATGGTGCCTGGGTAGACTGCACGATATCTTGGAATCACCTTGGGCGGGGTATGATAATAATAGGTGATCACCCAACCGACTCGTTAGTGGACCCACCTATCTCTACTTTTCTTTATTACATGCTCGGTTACCCCCTTCCACACCTCCTCTTCTCTCCACAAAGGTTCTGGCTACTCGGCGCACTTTCGTTCTCTTATGGATCCTAATTATTAATGGCAATGTATACCGTGAGGTATACACCGCCAGCTGAGGCAATTATTATGACGGGGTGCGTTGGGCCGTAGTCTCTGCTTACCTTCTTCGAGTACACCTATAAAGGGGCTTTATTGGCACCATCTTTTATGCTCAAAGCTCGAGGAAAAATTCACCTAAATCGAGTTCCGGGTTGCCAAGGCTCATGTTAGCTTGCATCCGTGGACCAAGTATGTGTAAATCATCACAATCTGTAATTTTCATATACTATGATGACGCTGCACTCTACCATAAACTTCGTGAAAGGAGTTGTTTATGTGAGAGAACTCGTGGACTATTCCTGAAACGACATCACCTTAGACCTGGCTGACTACAGGGCGCTCAAGGTTGAACTGTGATGAGAAAACAAGGGTTGATCTCAATACTCACCCCTACCCTCTTCCTCCCATTCGACCATGACAGGCTCGCTGAGTCGGTGCGTGACGGGTGGTATTGCTACCGCGTGAAGGCACTCGTGTCAGTGCAGCGGAGGTGCTACTTCTGCCACCGCTTTGGCCATGCAAATCGGTCCTGTAGACGTGCAAAATTCTGTTTACTTGAAATCAGTGTAGGTTGCTCCAAGGCCGTACACGATAAGATCCAATCATGTGTGGCCAAGTGTTTTAATTGCGGAGAGCCGCCCCCGCTTATTCAAAACAATCTGCTACGTACCTCTCGGAGAAGGACATCCTGGCCGCTCAGGCTAGGGATCTTATCTCATATAGTAAGGCATAGGACTTGGTCTTGGCGCGCTATGTGCTGCCAAGGACGTCTTATGCCTAAATTTTAAAAAAGGCACCCTCGGCTCTTGAGCCCGGTAGTTTCAGCGCCCATTTATTACCCTTCTGCGTGCTCTACCTTCTCTCCTTTCCTTACCCCCGAGCATTCTCTGGTAGAACCGCCTGCCTATACCGCGTTGTTAGACTCACAGGAGGCAACACCCCTGAAGATGGTCGTGAGGCCGTCTTCTGAGATTCCTAAAGCTATCCCCCGAAATGTGGAAAACACCAAAGGAGCTTTGGCTCCTATGCCACCACCCAAGTCTGTACTCGGTGGCTTGGAGACGGTGGATCCTCCAAAGAAAGAACCCCCACCTCCAAAGCTGCCTCACCCGCCAAACGCTGTGAAGTGAAGGGAGGAAAAGACTCCGCATGGCAAGCCCAACCTCCCTCTATAAGTCCTTAAAAGTAAAAGTGCCTTCGGCGCCTTGTTTGGCTAACAGCGCCCGGAGTTGTTCCTCCGGGAAGCGTACGTCGATTCATGTGAGGGTCTTCTTTTTGAAGAGGCCCATCGCATCTCCTCCGAGCTAAGCATATAGGGCATGGGACTAATATGATATTATTGCGGACTTCGAGCCAACTGGGAGAAGCTGCCAATTCTTGTCTCCTCTCGTTCTCCGCTAGCTATTTTTTGCAGGAGACCATGGTGGGCGCGTTAATCCTGTCCAGCATCCCAGGGTATAAAGGTTTTGCGACCACAGGAGCATGGGAGGGGGGCAGGGCAGGAGATGCAAGATTTACACCTGGCATTATGTCTCCGTTCTTCTATTTGCTATAAATACTTCCTTTCAGAGAGTGGCAGTGTATCTACATCTGGATAGGAAGTATACTGTTATTTCTGTCTCCATTCAACCGTAAGACGACTTTGACGCCCAGGATCCCACTTCCTTTCTGCTGCTCGGAGATTTGAAGGGTTATCACCCTCTCTGAAGATACTACTCTATCAATCCCAAGGCTCAAGTTCTTTCCGACCTGATCTACAAGCTGGAAATAGGTTTCCTAAATGTGTATGGGTTTACGCATTACTGACCGAAAACCGCCTTATTTTCCGTCTCTGATATATCCCGGATGTACAGCTTAATTTTGGATAGAAATTGGTCAATGACATCCATTATACGAGGGAGCCAAAGAGTCCACGAAGACTAAACGACCACACCAGCGTTTCGCTCTTTATTACACCAACTCCGGGATGATTGACAAAGAAGATGGGAGACGGCCGAGGGGAACTTAATGCTGCGTGGCATTACGCCGTGACTGTTACCATGGACTTACCCCCCAATGCCGCGACGGCTTCAAGTTGCTTTCTCTCATCTTCGAATTTGACACACTCGCGGCACGCACCGCTTTTTGATAGAGCGCTCGCCTGCAGCTTAGTGTGATGAGTGCGTTGTCCCCCAAACTCTTGGGCACATTCATGTTGAATGTCTCAGTGTGGGTACTGGAATGGGCGGGTTCGCTACAGCCTTTCCTTCGTACTTGGAACCAGTTCGTGCACACATACTTTGGACTATCTGATACTCTTTGGTGGTGGTCGCATATGCATGCGTCCAGGGATGGTGGGCCTTCCCCCAACGCCAGAGCGTGCTTTCTTTTTCTTCTTGCTTTTGTTTGATTTTTTTGTTGTCTTTTGCATTTGTTTGTTTATCGGCCTTGGAAGAATTACGATGACCTATGCACAAGTAGGCAGTAGCCAGGTCGCGATAGTAGATGATATATATATATATATATATATATATATATATATATATATATATATATATATATATATATATATATATATATATATATATATATAATTGAAGAGTGAAACTACCGCAATTCATTTTATGAAGAACTCCCTATAAAGTAAATTGTCAGCAAAAAGTAGGAATTGTTAAAATTAATTGTAGCAGCTTTACAGTTTCTACCAACCCTGAATTTACTCACGGTATGTGCCGTCAAAAAACTTACCATTTGTAATTTGGGGGGTTTTAAAAAGTTCACAAAATTTCGATACTTATATTTATTTCTGAAATTTACCATTTTGTGTTTTGATATTATAAAATAATTATTAGCAATAACTTTGATAAATAACATAACTCATAACTAAACTAAGATGAAATTATTATTCAAATACTCAAAAAACATTCCCTTCTTAAATTATAGAGTTAGTGATGATATATATATATATATATATATATATATATATATATATATATATATATATATGATTACGCAAACACTGTATAGGAGCCAAAAGTTTGATTTACGAGCCTAGTTTCACTATGTAGTTTATCATACCCTCTTCAGTCGTATATTGAGAATGCAATTGTTACAAAAGTCCATAAATAGCGTACAGATAAAAAAAACAAAAAGAAAAAACACGAAGAAACACAAAACGGGGAAAAAAAGGTCATTACTCAGGGGGTGTGAGTCTAAGATCTTTGACTAAGCTGTTTACGATGAGGTTACGGGAATGGAGGCTGCATTTTAATTACCCATCTGACAAATAAAAATTGGGAATTTCTCCTATTAATATTTATTCTACTATTTTTCTTTTACCAACCCATCACTTTCCCCTATGTATGGTCTGCCAAAAACCCACAAAAGAGGAACGCCAATCCAACCTATTATATCGTGTATCGACTCTCATGCATACAAAATCTCGAAGTCGTTAGCCTCCTTTTTGCTGACGCTGTTGGATTCACCTCTCCTTTACACATAATCCTTTCCTCTGATTTCATTGAAAAATTTAGGAAAATCAACATAAAAGGAAGCCGCTTAATAAGCTTTGATGTGGACAGCCTGTTCACTAATGTCCCAGTTAACAAAGCTCTTGATGTTCTATCTAAGGTATTAGATAATCAAAAATTAAACCTCTTTCTTGGCCAAAATAAAATTATAAATCTTGTTAAACTTTGTGTTACTGTCAATGTATTTATCAGCCATATAGGGTTTCTCCGTCAAAAATATTGTCTTAGAATGGGTAATCCTTTATCGCCCATATTATGTAACCTTTTTATGGAGCATTTCAAAGTATCATTACTGCCTTCTGTGATTCCTCATCATAATTTTGTATGGTATAGGTGTGTAGATGATGTCATATTGATTTGGACTAAAAATAGTTTAAACTTATTTGACAATTTCCCTAAAAATCTTAACGACCTCTATCACACTATCAATTTTAAAGTAGAGTGAGAAAAAGATAATTGTATATCCTTTCTTGATGTAAAAATTGTTTGAGTCATTGACAAAATTAGTTTCACTGTGTACCGAAAACCAACCCATTCTAACTCTTATATCCATTTCTTTTCTCATCATGATATTGACATTAAGCGAGCCGTTTCATCAGGTATGCTTTTGAGAGCACTTAGGATAAGTGACCCTTGCTTTCTAGGAGACGAGATTACATATATAACCTGCAGTTTCATTGAATTAAATTATCCCCTCCACGTGATCAATGAAAGTTTATCTAAAGCAAAATCTACTCATTACCGTCCCGAAGATAAAACCAAATTTATTAATACGAAGTGTCTATCCCTCCTGTTTCTCCCCCCCCCCCTCAAAGGAGTGAACAAAGTTATTTCTCCAGGCCTAACCACATTTAAATACCCTTTTCCTATCCTTAAATCTTCCCGTGTGGCTCTACAAACTGTCCCTCATTCTACATAGAAGAGACTGGAAGAACCCCCACCGTACCTTTCCTGGGAGAAGTTTTTTGTTAATGTCGTGTAGTTTGGGATTTTCATTTACTGTGTTCTTGTGTCGAGTCCGTGTTCACTGATAAGAATGATGTCTGGGTCTGTCTTCCAAAAGATATTACTGTAAACTGTGTTTTTTCCTGTCCATCCATTAACGTTCAGTGTCATTATACTTAGTCTGTTGTTTGTCCTTTCCATGTTAGTGTCTATCGGTTGTCCTGTCTGTTAGTGGTTATTTCTTGTCATTCCACACTGTATTTTTTTTGTAATCTTGCGGGGTGCGAGTTTCGCAGTATTCCTCATTGAGTTCAATATCGCCAAGTATTACTGTATCTTCCAACTTTTTGCGTCTACGTCGGCATCAAACTCCCATTTGTACCTGCCGGATCTGATTCCTTCGAGGAAACTTTTTGATGTTATCTTTCATGGGAAGGGGAAATCTTCACTGGCGTATATCTTGAGATTGATATCGTTTCCGTCTATTTTTTCCTTATGTTCTTCTTTGATTTTCGTTGTTTTTTAGGCGTTTCTCTCTCACCCTCCGAGTTGTCGGATTCGACCTCCGTGGTCGTCTCCTTCAGATTCCTTTTTTGTTTTTCCATTTCTCTTTTTTTCTGGGCTATGATGCGTGGGTCCTGTCTTTTTGTTGGTTGTGTCGCGTCTGTCTTCTCTTCCGTCGTCTTTCGTGTGCCTTCCTCTTGGGCGGTAAGGGGTACCGTCGGGGCGTACTTCATTTGAAGGATGTCCTCAGATGCTAAGTTCTTTGATAAGACTATGGGGCTTATCCCATTGTTCGCTAGCATGGCGTTTACTTCATCTTCGAACGTCCCTGGCCTCATAAGGTTCCGCGCGTGCACTGTTAATATTAAGGTATACCTGCTTTGCCTCGTATTCGTTTAGGGCTGCCTTCGCAACCTGGACGTATCTGGTGTTTTTTCTTGTCATTTCGGCCTCTCTCTTTTCGTTGGCCTTTTGTCTTATAATTTCTTTTTTTAATGGGCATAACATGGCCATGGCCCTGTGTCCCATCTTGCAATTAGCACATCTTTCCTGGGGGTTCTTGCACTCCTTCAGTTATGGTCCATCTCACTACATTGAAAGCATGTTTTCTGTTCTTCTTTGCACCCTCTGGTGGTGTGACTTTGTATCTTAAACCAGCGGAAGCTCATTTGTACTGGGATGAAATCTTTCCTCTCAATTTGGTTGCTGCTTATTCTTGCGTTAAACAGCTGAAGCCCTGCTTCCTTCGCCTTCTTTGCCATTGTTGTTTCAGCGAATATAGCTTTGAATACATGGTTATATTCGTTATTTTCTCTTTGGTTTTTGAATTTTACAACCTCGGAGACTTTGGCTCAGCTGTGGTTTCTCTCTAGTTCAGTTTCAATTTCCTCCTTCCCGTGGTGGCTGATCCATGGATCTAGCCTTGTGCAAATAATACTTCGGTGGGTCAGGATTTGTGCTGGGATGTTTGGTTGGAGGTTTATTTTTTTTAGGGCATCAATTGAGGCTTGTTTTTGTCAGCGCCTCAACGTCACTTTCTTTCTCGAAAATTACGATGTAGCCAGTTGTGACCTCTATTAATCTTATTAGGGAGATGTTTAACTTCCCATAGACCAATGCGTAGACTTTTCCTCTGCCAGGTCTCTCTTGGCATCGGCAGCGTCCGAAGAGGAATCCTTGTTGTATTGGTGAGCTCCATGGTTGAGGCCATGGAGCTCTGAGCCTTCCTATCCCTATTCCTCTTTGTTGGGTTTCCAATCTAACTGCTTCTTTCTTCCTCTTTAATCTTGAGTTGGGTTTACAGTAGTGACCTTTTTTCTTTTTGTTGGTGTCCCCCACGCTCCGGGATGTCACCGCCTTCGCAAATGTGAGTTGCCTTAATAGGATGATGATGAGGGGATGAATCCGGTGGGACCCTCACGAGGTGTGATTGTATGGCCGACTTTTTGTTGGTTAGTGTGGAATCAACCATCACTAACTGGGGGTGCCGCCCCTCGCGGATTTGGGTATCAGAACTGCAACCGGCTTACATAAAGACTTGTGTACTTCCCTCTGTGGTCCTGGCTGGGCCCCCGGGGTTTCCCCCGGAGGTAGCAGTTCTGCCCCTTGTCCAGGTGCCTCTGACAATGGGTTCTACAGTGGGCTAATCCTCAAACCTGCTTTCCTCAGTGCTCCCAATTATGCCTTTCTCACAGAAGTGCTTAGTTGTAACGAAGCGATGAAAGGCAGTCACAATCGCTTATGGGGATGCACAACGGAGAGGGGGTGGTGGTGGGTTTAGGCGCATATACTGTTGATTGGGTACCGAGTAAAATTATTCTTCCTTCAGTCCTTCCTCCAAGAGAATGTAAAGTGGAAATCCAGAGGCGTTTCGTAGGAAAAATTTACCCTTACCTTTACCTCGTTTGTTGGTTTGCTTGTATACTTCTTCTGATCCATCAGAGTAAAAGATTTTTTTTTAGGGGGAGAAAAGGTACCGCTCGCGGTTACTCCTCCCCTCTGTACTCCTTCCACGATCGAGAGGGCACAGAGGAGGAGGAGGCCCGCGGCCGATTTTCTCCTGGGGTATTTTTTCCGCCTTGGTTAAACGTAACGTTAGAGGAAATGGGCCACTCCTGTGAGTCGAAATTTAAAATAGTTTTAATGTGCGATCCAGCTTGTCGCTTGACTGTTGATGGCTGGCTTATCTTCATTTATTAATGTGGCTTCTAAGATGTTCAGCCTCGCTTTATTGACCTCTTTTCTTTTAATAATGGTGTTATCAACGAGCATATCTCTCGTTAGGTTAATATTATAGGCACTCTCCATATGATACTTAGGCCCTCCGCTTTGTAGATACATGGTTAAAAGTCTCGAAAGTGTAGTGGTTGTTATGCCAATATATTTTCGAGTTATTATAAAGCTTACAGTTTTTATAGGAGCAGATGAACTAATAAACTATGCTGGTTGACTTGAGATTCGAGGAGTTTAGGCAGGTGTTGTTTTTCATTAGGAGATTGCTGGCTTTTGTTGTTTTATAATAAATGATGAGTTGGATTTTATTCGTTTGATCTTTAACCTTGATGTCACAGGTAATAAGCTCCTTGATGTTTTTTTCATCTATTTTATAGGTGGTGGACATCTTGTTTCCGTAATACACTTTGATGTTGTTGACTTTGACTTCTCTATGATTACTTTCGGTTTTATCCGCATGTTTGTAATGGTTATTTAAAAATGATTGGAGTTGTTTGTTAATAATGCTGTTTGAGAAACCATTATTCACGAGTATTTGTTTTATTCGTGCTATCTCTTGGTGGAAAAGTTCCCACATAGAGCAGCATTTATAAGCTCGGCGGATGTATGGGCCGATTACGCTTATTTTATACCTTTCAGGGCATTCACTCTCCGCATTGAGGCATCTTCCCATGTCCGTACTTTTCCTATGTACTTTAGTGATGTAGCTGCCATTGATGTTTTGAACCTCAACGTCCAAGAAAGGAAGTTTATTGCCCGTGCTCAATTCATAAGTGAATTTTAGCGTGGAGTTCTCCTCAAAATGCTGCTTGATGTTTACTAGATGTTATTCATTTTGGACGTTGATGAAGATGTCATCTACGTATCGGCAATATGTGTGTGGCTTATTTTCCATGACGTCCAATATTCTCTCATCGAGTTGACCCAAGTAATAGTTGGCGAAGGTCGGCCCTAAGGATGACCCCATAGCAACTCCATCCACTTGCGTGTATAGATTACTGTCCGGTGTCCTGAACGGCGCCTCTGATGTGCATGAACGTAACATGCTCCTTAAGATGTTTTAGTCCGATAGTTATGAATAAAATTTTGATTCAAATATTGTGGTCTACCATTATCTTCCATATATATATATATATATATATATATATATATATATATATATATATATATATATATATATATATATATATATATACATAACGTGGTAAAGGGCCATGTTGTATGCATGATTTGTTAAAGTCGACAGCGATGGCTTCTTGATTAAGTTTACGTTGCAGCTTTTTAACATTTTGGGAAAGCGAAAGATTGGAATAAATGCTGATAAATGGCATTTTTCAACTTTTTCATTTTACAATTTGTATAAAGTTCACAAAGATTTTGTATTTATTAGACTGAATTTTCTTTATATTCATCAGTATATCCCCAGATGATGACCATCAAGTCGAAGCAAATAATAAATTACGATGATTTTCCACAATCCCTTTACGATAAAAAAATAGTCACTTATGAAAATAATGCCCGTCCTCACAAAGCTCGAATAACCAAAGATCTTTTAGAGTTGCTTGCTGGGAAATAGTGCTTCATATTCCATGTTCTCCTGACCTTGCTCCTCTTGATAATCACTGGTTTAAGCGACTAGAGAACCATTTGGATGGTTTTAGGTTGACATCAAGAAAAGAGATTGGATTCATATTTTACATCAAAAGATAAAGAATTTTACAAACGTGGCATTTATAAGCTTTTTGACAGATGGAATAAGGTTCTAGAAAACAATAGAGGTCATGTTTATGAATTAATATTTCAAGAGTCATAAGTTTTTTTCATTTTATATATATATATATATATATATATATATATATATATATATATATATATATATATATATACCCCGTAAGGAAAAGGAAAGATTGATTGGAGTTAGTACTGTCGTAATCTTAATATTTTCAAACTAACAATAGCTTATGAAATAGAGCGCCACCGTATTTATACAAAGCAATGTTTTCCCTATAAGATCAGATTTTTGATGACCTCTGATAAGTCTCATTTGAGCTAGAAAGATAGGACTGGATCTAAAGAAAACAACCCGGGGCTAATATTTACATATCTCTCCTAGCGACTGCCTACTTAGCCAAAGTCGCCGTACTCGACACAGCCTAGTACTAGACTATATTACAAAACAAATAACAATATATAAATAACAAATCACAATGATAAAAAAGGACAAAGGCTAAAAAAATAACAACAAAAAAAGCAAAGCAGCCCGTTCCGGCGTCGAGGGTTAGCCCGCATCTCCCCTGCGCATAAACATGCGACCTACAAAAAGTAAAATAAAGTGCAGAAGGCCACCCTCCTACAAAATGTCATATTGTCCACAAGTCTGTGTGAACAAACCCTTTCCGAGTACAAGGAACAAGCGGTAGCGACCTTACTCGTCCCGGTACAGGCAAAGGTAACATGCGTGAAGGTCACCCAGACTGAGACATTCAACAAGAATGTGCCAAACAGTCTGGACGACAACTCATCGTCGCAATAAGGCGCAGGCGAGCGCTCCATCAAATGGCGGTGCATCCCACGAGTGTCCCCAATTCTGAGACGACAGAAAGCAACCTGAAGACGTCGCAGCATTATGGGGTAGGTCCATTGGGACAGTCGCGGCGCAATAGCACGTGGCTTTAACTTCCCCTCTTCCGTCTCCCATCTTCTTTGCCAAGCCGCTTGAAGGGCAGCACATATTCTTATCATGTAGTCGATGTGAGAAGAGCGAAACGCTGGTATGGTCTCCCAGTACTCGCGGACTCTTTGGCTCCCTCGTCAGTGTGCTTATTACCCCCCAATTCTTACATGTCCAGGAACTAAGCAGAAGAAAATTTCGACATCCGCTCAGCTCGCCTAAAGCGTGGCGTCACGGATTTTACAAACCAGGAGATGCGGATATTCCAATGCTCTAAGAGCAATCAGAGAGCTTTGTGATTCGCTATAAATCACAATCCGGTCTCCGAACCTGGCACATCGCATTATCTCCCGTACCAAGCGGTGTATTGCAATCAGTTCGGCCGTGGAGACAGACGAGCGCCTGGCAGAGACCCCCTGATTTCAACCAGACGGGACACGGCGGGGAAACCGACTGCCTCTTGGGACTAGGAGCCATCCGTATACATTGGCAGGGCTCCAGCGTGACACGAAGTGTGCTTCAAAAATCCGAACGCAATACTCCCGGCGCTGTACAAGCTTCGGGAGCAGAGGCGTGGTGTCAAATAGTCAAACGTGGTACCCATCAGGGTGGCGTCCTGGGTAGAACCAGAGGCGCCACCGGCACGAGAGCTATACCGAGCTCTAGTATGAGTTTCCTAGCCCTAAACCCAAAGGGCTTAGGGTATGACTGGCCTCCTTCGGCGGCATAGGCACCGTCGAGATCAGCTGCGGATGCAGTGAGAGCTGTTGGCGACTGAGGGAGGTGCCAGGCTCCCGCGTATAGGAGAATAATGCACTGTGCACGGCGCAGAGCGAGTGGCATCTCGCCAGCATCGACAAGTAGGCTCTCAATGGGGAATGTGCGGAAGGAACCGGTTGCCAGGCGAGCGAAGGCCAGTGTGGTGGATCAAGTCCACCTTCCGCAATACACGCTCGGCTGCGGATGCATAACACTCGCATCCGTAGTCGAGCTTTGAACTAACAAAGAATCGATAAAATGTAAGGCAGTAGCCCTATCATTGCCATAGGCGCTGAAAGTCTCGGAGCGAAGAATATCTATGGCGCGGTTACAAAAGACCCTAAGACTGCGAATATGAGCCTGCCAGGTGAGGAGTCGGTCAAATACAAGATCAAGGAAACGAGGCGAGTTCACCACTTAGAAACAAGTTTGGCTCATGGTGGAGCCGTAGATGGCAGTCAGATGTGCACCACCTTAGTCTTGCCCAAGGAAAACCGAAGCCTGTGCGCCTCGACATAGTAAGAGACGCGGCTTTGGGGGTAGGGGTCGCTCCTTTATAGGATCCACAGCCTTCTAATCACATAGCCTAGCAATCAGTGTGGGCGTAGGAGCAGCAACTCCTTTAGTGTTCTCCTCCTTTGGGGAGGCAACTTTAGAAACACCGGAAGATGGCCTCACGCCCAACTTCAGAGGTGTTGCCTCCTATAAGTCTAACGACTCGGTGGAGGCGCGTGGCCGTTCAGCCTTACGGGAAACGGTCACGCCTGTGTTCAACCCCATGGAAGATTCTACCATCTGGTGCTGGGTGACCTCAGTGACCATGTTCATCTCAGTTAGGGAGCTCCATGTGCCCTCCTTCCCCCCAAAGACATCACAGGTCCCGTCCGACGTACCTTTATCCTAGGCCGACGAACCAGCATCCGTCGGGGAAGAGAAGAGGGGGGGCACGTACAGTGACCCCCTGTAAGTACCATATGCCCGCTAGCAGGGCTCTGTCATCTCTTGCTTTCCTAAGGGGGTTGGCCCTATTGAGTCGCTCCCACCGGGAGCGGTCAGTTATGAGCAGCTGGCGTGCTTCCTTGGCAGTACCCTAAGAAAGTAAAGAGGGGTACTGCCATTGTAAAGAGGGAGTCGCTCAAAGGCGACTCCAAAGAAGGAGGTGAGGGGGAATCCCCTGCACCCGTAGGCATGGGAAAGGAGTAAGCCTCCTCTCCGATAATAGAAGTTTGGAGGGTCAGCAGAGAAAGTACAGGGGAAAGGGCGCTCCTTTTCTGCAGTGGAGCTGTTCGAAGGTGGTTCCGATGGTGGTAGAGTGGAGAGTAGACGGAGCGTAGTTTTTAGTCGCGTGCGAGTCTAGTCGCGAGTGACTCTACATCTCACTATGTGGGTCGGTTGGTCGGTCGGTCTCCGTTTTGCTTCTTTTTTGTTTTTGTAATAACATCATAACTATTCTAACAAAATTCGAAAACCTTATATTGTTTTACATTCTCTTTCGAATGATCTAATGGCCAAAGTCCTCCCAAGTTTAGCCTGGGAATTATTTTGTTTTGACAATAACAACTATTCGGCTGATTCTAACGAAATTGGAAACCCTTATGTTGTTTTACATTCTCCTTTGAATGGTATAATTTCTAAAATCTTCCTAAGGTTAGCCCGGTAATTATTTTGTTTTGCAATAACATCATAACTATTCGGCCGATACTCTGCTAGACTAGACTACGCCTGTAATATGCTATACTCTGCTAGGCAAGCCTAGAATAGGCTATACTATGCTAGGCTATACTATACTATGCTAAGCTATCTAAGATATAATATACAAGGGTAGTGTCGTGTTGTGACATTATATTATATCAATACCATATTATATCTATGGGGAAGGGACTATTACCTTAAAGGCGAACCGACAAAGGGGCGGAACGACACGAGTTTCGACGCGCGGAGCAGCGAGAATAGAGTGCAAAACGAGGTCAGGTAAAATTTGGGCAATGGCACAGCGTAAGGTTATTCAAAGAGGCATGTACAAAAATATAATTTTATTTACATAAAATAAGAGAATCAATGGGCAAAATTATATTGGTAAATGAGGGGGCGATTCTAACCCGCGAAAAAGTGGTTCGGAGTGCACGCGGTTCGAGGCTACCGCTTGTGGGTTGTGGGGGGAGGCTTACCAATTTGAGCCTAACCAAATTCTAGAATTTTCTTAAAAGCATGGACTTCACTTCCGTGCTGTAAAAGAAATTCCCGGTGGAATTTCCCCACAGGTAAGATATACCATGCTAATTTAGTCTATAAAATGCTAGGATAGAATATAGTATGTTTGGCTAGACAATAGTAAGCTATGCTTGAGTAGGGTATAAAAGATAGTATAGGCTATACTATTCTAGGATAGTTATTGCGAGGCTAGGTTATACTATGCTAGGCTAGGCTAAGCTATTTTAAGCTATACTAGGCAAGACAGGGCTATACTATGCTATGCTAGGGTAGGCTAAAGTATAATAGGCTAGGGAGGGCTATGATCTGCTATGCTAGGCTATGTAAGGCTATGCTAGGTAATACTATGTTAGCCTACGATAGGCTAGCTAACCAAGGCTATAATAGGCTTACCTATGCAAGGTTATTCTAGTCTAGGGTATAGTATGCTATACTAGTCTAGGATATACTAGGCTAGGCTATAATATGATACGATTGGCTATATTATGTTAGATGTGGTTATCGTAGGATAGGCTATAGCAAGCTAGCCTATAGTATGCTAGGCTAGGCTAGGATATCGTATGCAAGGATATATTGGCTAAGCTATAGTAGCCTATTCTTGCTTGGCTATACTAGGCTAGGCTACTCTAGGCGACGCTAGGCTAGGCTAGGCTAGGCTTTGGCATGCAATACTAAGCCATACCTGGTTAGGTTAAGCTACACTATGCAATGCTACGTTAGGCAAGGCTCTACTAGGCTAGGCTAAGTTAAGCTAGGCTAAACTATAATATGCTAGGTTAGACTAGGTTCTACTAAGCTAGGCTATACTAGGATACGATAGGATAGGCTATACTCTGCTAAGGTAGGATAAAGTAGGCTATACTATGTTAGGTTGTACTAGGCTAGCTAGATTATACTAAGCTAGGTTAGGTTAGGCCTGGCACAGCTAAGCTATTCTATTTTAGGCTAGGCTAGCTATCCTATTTTTGGCTAGGCTTGGCTATACTATGCTAAAACAGGGTAGGTTATAAAGGATCTTTCAATAAGGTCGCTCGACTTTTAAATGTAAATAAAACAAGTTGTGTGTGATATATGCACTCAATTTATTTTGAATCTGAAAGTACACTTTATGGCATTATGTCGCATAAATCTGGCTGAATTTGCTGGATGGTGTTCGTTATGTTGACTTTGAGGACATCAACTGTCTGCAGATTATTCGCATAGACCTGCGATTTAAGGTAGCCCCAAAGAAAGTAGTCTAATGGCGTTAAATCTCATGATCTCGGTGGCCAGTTGACGTCGCCGCCGCGCGAGATGACCCTGCCCTGAAATATCGCTGGTGCAAAATGTCAATCGTGGCGTGCGCAGTGTGGCACGTAGCGCCGTCCTGTTGGAACTACATGTCTTCAGTATCCATATCAGGCATATAATCCAGTTGAGGCCACAAGAAGTTGCTTATCATCGATCTGTAGGTCTCGCCGTTGACGATTATGGCAATCCCATCTTCGTTCTCATAAAAATACGGTCCGATGATTCCGTTAGACGAAAATCCGCACCAAACAGTGACTTTGTTGGGATGTAATTGGTGCTGGCGTATCTCATGTGGATTGTTTTCGTCCCAAATCCGACAATTTTGCTTGTTCACAAATCCATTCATCCAAAAATGGGCCTCGTCGCTGAAGATGATTGGGCTCTATAGCAATAGAGCCCAATCAGCGAACACACGGCGTTGTCTATGGTCGTTTACCTTAAGTTCCTGGGTAAGTTCTTGTGAACGACGAGAAATTGACTGCCTCGGATTTTCCCGTACACTCTCATTTACGGCAGCGATGTTTTCAGCAGACCTTGCGTTTCGGTTACGTACGGGTGTTGGCTGATTGTTGATCGACCCTTTTGCCTCTAATTTGGCCCCCAAGCGTCGAACAGTGGACTCGGCAGGACGATTGTGGCGAGGATAGAAATCACGTAATGCGCGGAACGTTTGTCGAACGGAGCATTGATTTTGATAAAAACATTTTATTTTTAATATAATTTTAGTTCTACTTGGTTAGCTACTTAAAACTTTTGACTTATTTTGTCATCTTGGGTAATAAAATGAATATTATTATACTCAATAATTAAACCTATATCACCTATTTTTTCTTATTTCACTGTTTGAAAGCTATTCATCAGTGTGCTGAGGATTACGTGGCCTTAACCCCTACCAGCCTACCAGTGGTATTTGACCTACAATTGCTTTTAAAATTAGGACAGGACCGGTGACATTCACACATTTGAACACCTAAATTTAAAATAGCAGAGTTGTTGCCATCTCAATTCCAAACTTTGGTTGACGTTCTGAAATGTTGATGTAAGAAACTACCCAGCAGCCAATCTTACAAAGGATATTTACCCTAAAGTGCTTGAAAAGTGAGAACGAGGGAACAGTTTTTTTTAACCCCCGCTCTAAATTCAATAGTCACAATCTTAAACAGATCTAAAAGACCTGAGAGCAGGCTAAAAACAAATCCCTTGTGGTAGGAGAGTTACAGGTCTAAGACACTTTCATTACAAACCTAGACAACCTGTTGATATCCCCAGGCGCAAGTGTAAAATTGTTTTTTGATGTGAATTTGCTGCCCTGGTTGCAAAAAAGAAACTCAAATTAATTTAAATCACCTATGGAGATAATGATCTCTGTGAAGAAACTTGCCTTCATTAAAGGTCAGAGAGAAATGATTACGTCCTTTGAATCACATCAGGTTTGCTTTCGAGATTAACTTGAGTTAAATAGACAAGTCAATAAGTAAAAGCGACAAGAAGGGGAAGGAAGAAGAGTTGCTTACTATAAGTAGGCCAATGTTTTAATGCCATCAAGTGAAATAATTTTCTCTCCTGAGGAAAATGAAGAAAAAATAGGTGATACTCAGGATGGAAAGGATTGAATTTATGAAGTGACAAGAAAAATACCAACCACATCTTCAAATTCCATTAAAAAGCAACCCGGGAATTATTATTTTTGCGGCAATAACATCATAATTATTCGGCTGATTCTAACAAAATTTGAAACCCTTAATGTGTCTACACTCTCTTTCAAATGATAGAATTGCCAAGGTCATTCCAAGGTTACTCCGGGAATTATTGAAAGTTTTGATGGTCGTAAGGTCATAAATCAGAATAAGTGAGGGCACGCGACTTTTTGGTCAGCAGACCTTGTTATATTCTCACCATTGGGCATGGTGGCTCTTTTTGTAGCACGGGATGCATACGCTAATCACCTCACGCAGTACCCGCTCTGCGAGGGGTAAATACAGGGCCGACAGAACCAGCTGCCGCCATTTGTGGCCACTCATCCAACCTAGTGGCCTGGCAGCTCATCGGCATGATGGCTCCACCTTAGGATCGGCGTAAAATTGATAGACATTGAAAGGAGAAAGGAAGGAGATGTGAGGGAGGTACGAGTGGGCAGGAAGCAGGTTGTTAAAAACCCATCACCCTAAACTGGAGCTCAGTGGTGAGGGGGCATTGTCCCCTTCCCCCTCAGCCCAGACCCTGGATGGCTGGATGAGAAAAAGCTGGTCGGCATCCAACCTGTGAAATTAGAGGCCTACAGAGAAAGTTGTATTAGAGGTCGTAGGTAAATGGAGGAAGCAGGGTAAGGAGACAGGGTGTCAGAAAGAAGGAGAAGAGGTTGGGCTGGGAAGCACGGTGGCCAAGAAAGCAAATCACTGTGCCTCTTACGGGGTATATTAGAGAGAGAAAAGAGGAGAAACTGAGGAAATTATAATCATCACTTCACTAACTATAATTTAAGAAGGGGATTTTTTTTTAGTATTTGAATAATAATTTCATCTTAGTTTGGTTATGACTTATGTTTTTTTACCAAAATTATTTCTAATACTTTTTTTTATAATATCAAAAAACAAAATGGTGAAGTTCAGAAATAAATATAAGCATCGAAATTTTGTGAATTTTTCAAAAACCCCAAAATTTCAAATGGTGAAGTTCATAGAATTTACTTTTATATATCTTCTTCTATAACTATATTTTACCAACGTGATATTTTGAAAGGAGGAAAATTTAGTTTATAGTTCCTTTTTAAAATTATTATAATTGGCGAAGTTCAAAAAATTTAGAAAAATTTAACCATGGCTGCTTTTTTTTAGATTTTAAATTTTAATCTTCGTAGCGAAGCGCAAGCTCCCCCCGTAGGGGTAGTGACGATGCCATTGCCTGGTATTATTATTAAGAATGAAATTAACAGAAAGTAAGAAAAGAAATGACATTATTATTCTAACTCTATGATTTTATTTTTTCCCCAGCTAACCCCACTCCTACCCCCCAACCCACCCATCTTATTTACAGTGCAAATGTTGCCTTTTGTGCCTCCAATTCTGGTCTCATTATGCTGCCACGTAGCCCTCATTCCTCCCAAATTGGCCCCTCAGAAAATTTGCCACAAAGAACTAAGTCTCCATCTTTATTCATATTTATTTTTCTTCTTTTTTCGTGTATTTTGCATTATTCTCCCCCAAAGCGGTTTGTGTTCGTATATTCGGCAGCTAGTGCTCAGGTGTGCGGACGGATTCCTGGAGTTTATAAGACAGCTTCAATGCCAACTGTTTAGGGTTGGAAAGGTTGGGTTTTGCAGTCTTTGTTTCTTTGTAATGATTATAATTCGTTTTATTTGGCCACGTTTGTCATTATTCTTCAAAGGTATAGAGATTATCTCGTTGGTTTTACTTATTTCTCTGCCTTTTAGGGAAGGAGGTGAGGTGTTCCTCTATCGTTGAGGGGCGAGATAACCCAAGAGTACAATACCTCGCTCTTCAAAATTCCATTAAACAACAGCAAAGACTAGCGTAGCTTTTCCTTTTTAAGAGTCCCTTGAACAACATCAGAAAGTAATTACTCTGGCTCGTGCTCTTAAGAGGCCCTTGAAAAACAATAGGGAGTACTATCGGTCATGCTATTCAAGAGGCCCTTGAAAAACAAGTAGCCACCAGGAGGAAGAAACTACAACGCGCCGTAAACGCTTTTACAACTGTTACCACTTACGAGAGAATCAGTGTGTGATTCGAGTGCTTACGGGGAGGTTGTGCTTACCTCCGGTTCAGATTTATCGGATCACGTGATAAGAATTATGGCCTTTCTGATTACAGTTGCACTGTGATGTGTTCGAACAGTATCGAAACGTTTGCAACGTCAATGCAAATGATGCCTACTCCGGCAGGAATTGAGTAACGTTGGAGTATTGTAGTTTATGGTTAAGTGATGGTTTTAAGGCCGTACGTATCTGAATTACAAAGGTTTCTCTTTATAAGCTTCTTCGGCCTGGTATACTGTCGTGTATACTTGATATGCGTGAAGATACGGTCATATTAAGCTGGCTGCAATCGTCTCCATCATCGACGCTATCATGATCCGAAACGAGGAATGATTGCGAGGCGCAATCTTATCATTTATGAAATTCGATTTAGCCTTTCTTTCATGCGATCCGTTTTTTTTATTTTTCGAAACAAGTTCTCATTTCGATGGGAGTTCTCTCTGCTCGTCTGGCGGTAGTCATTAAATCAACATGTCCCCAATTATTAGGGAACCTGACGGACTTGAAGATCCTGTGAAAATTGGCGCCGGAGCGACGCCATTTCCAGACGATTTACCAGCCAGGTCAAATCCACTCCAGTCGGACGACGGTTCAGCTCCGAAATCTGCTGAGATTCCAGAAGATGCGGACCCAAACGCAAGCAAAGTGGACATTCCACTCGAACAGCAAGTGGAAACCTCAACTCTCGGGGTTATTTCCGAGGCTGGAGGCGGTAATGGACGAGTGAAAAATCTTACCAAGACTGAAAGCAGCATAATTAAAAAGAGCTCGACTTTGAAGCGATCTCAAAGTTTGAAAACTCCAATTAAAGGTTCTGGTAGTGTAAATGACAAGAAAAAGGCCTCGTTAGAAGTCCAAACCAAAGCTTCGGAAAGTAGAGAAGGTACCGGAAATTCACTTTCAAAATCTAAACCAGGAAAGTTCAAAATTCTTAGAAATCGGTTCACAGTGTTTCCAAAAGTGTCCCTGCCCACGAATGATGTCGCAGAGACCAAAGCTACTTCAGCTCATAGTTTGAGACGGGCTCAAAGTATGCGAATTCCACAGAATAAACTCAGAACTACTACTCCTACCATCATGACCCCATCTTCCCTTAAATCTCCCAAACAGCGTGAATATTCAAATCTTAAAGTACAATCCCCCATACCCATAAAAAACTCCAAATCTTTGAACGACGTCCATGATTATTCCAAAAATACCGCAAATTCCAATACCCCCTTGGCAAATGTGACTTTGAATAATGCTACTAAGAAGGTACTTAACAACGCTGCTAATAATCGACCAGGGACTCTTACTAGCAAGATTAGGAACTCGACTGAAGTTCCTTTGGTTGAAAAAGAAAACGTCTCCAAAAATTTTGCTGTCAAAACCATTAACGTCATTCGCAAATCAGTACAGGGTAAGTTCAAAACAGGGGTCGACAAACGGCCCAAGGACAACTTAAACTGCTCCCCCAAGGCCCAAATGGTTGTTCCACGTTTTGGCAGCGAAGATCTAATACAGCCAAAATCCACAATAAAACCCACCCTGACAGGAAAAGAGAGAATTAAAGGGAATTCGAAAAGAAAACAAACGGAATGTAATGATTCAGACACAGAGTCAAAACCCAAGAAGAAGGTCCTCTCAAAAGAGGCTCCCAAAACTAATAGGTTTATTTCCAAGGGTAAAGACTCGAAAGAGATCATAATTGCCCCCTTTTCACCCAGGCCTAAAGATCGGTTTTCAGATAAACGTAGATTGGAAAGTACAAAAGTACTGAACAAAAAGAATAATGCCAAGACAGTGATGAATATAAATAAGAAGGCAAAAGAAGATAAACACGCGGTACTAAATATGAAAAATTACTGTAAGAATAAAAATAATGGGGAAACTGAGAGACTCATAAATTCCTCCGATATAATTGATAACAAGAATATAAAATACACTTCGATAACAGCAGACTCATTGCAGAATCAAATTCCGCAATTGCATACCCATCACGCCCTTTTTTTAAATAACATTCATGCGACGTTGTCTCACTCCTGTCAGTCCAAGCAAGAACATGTATGCGATGAAAACTTAAACCATCTGAATATCTTGAACACGGGCAAATCCCTTGAACGATTAGGAATTCTCGAACCTTTGAACCGTAATCTTCATGAACTGATCTCTTCTCGATTAAGTGGCAGCCTCCCTTTCCTCCACGCCAAGCCGTTCCTCAAGAACGTCAAATCCTTAAACGATGACGACGCAAACTTGACCAAATCCCTTACCGACATCCATATATCGGACCAATCCACCCTCACGTCGCTTCAGGAGATATATATGAAATCTATGAGTCCGATGAGCATCTCGAACTCGGAGGACGAACGTTACAAGACAGACCTCCAATCGCCTATGAGTTTCGTTCATTACGACCCATACATATGCGAAACTATGGAAGACTATTTAAATGAGGACGAGGAAGGTACTTACTTTGGTACCCTTTTCTCCCAGAGTAATCTCGTCTGGGAAAGGTTTGGGGACAGTTTTCTAGAGCTCAACTCCCAAGACGCATCAGATCTTGGAAAATATTACTTGGAGTCAGAGTCGATGGTAAAACTACCTCCAAATACCCCCAGTGATAGCGATTTCCACGTCGATGAAACACAACTTGGTTCTTCTCAAAGCCACAAAGAGATTGTTGCCTCCGTCACTGAGCATTTTCCCGCCCAGCAGATAAGAATCGGGGAAACTGGCGCTTCTGACGACGATTCCAACGGGAATTTTCATTTCCCTTTTAACGAGGATGACTCTTTACATCTCAAGGATAACTCGCTATACCTGAAAGAACCGTTGGAAAATGATGGTGGCAATATCATCGATGCTGCAGAATTGGCGACGCCCTCAAACTACAAAGAATCGTGCCCTCCAGAGAGACAACACTCAGATGTAGCTGAGTGTGATGCAGATATTAAAGCTATAGCCCCCAGAGGTAAAAGACTTCTCTCTCCAAATAAGAAACTCCCTAACTCGACTAATCAGCGTAAACCCCTGAAAACCTTCTCTCGATCCAATGCCACTCCAAGCACTAACAGAGCCGCGAAGAGGGTAAATAATAATAACCTAATTAAAACCAAACAAGCCCAGAATCATGGCGGAATACCCGGCAATACTCAACCCCTTCTACTGGGGCGTAAAAAGGCAGTCTCTCAAGACCTAACCCCGTTGAAAGAAAAACCGTCTCTTATGAGGAAGGAAAAAAGCGAACTCCACTACCTTGGTAAGAAGAACAAACAACGGGAGCTAGAACTTAGACCAAACGATAAAGAGAAGGAAATTACCAGTCCTTCTCGTCACTCTGTCTTACCGCTGAGCGAATCCGAAAAACGAATTCTACAAACAGGACCCCGCAAAAACGGTAAGTCCATTCAGACTCTCCCAGATAAGTCGATCTCTGCCCTACGATGGCAAAGGTGAAGATTAAATTAACTAATCAAAGCAGTTCTTTTGAGGACAGTTACATACAGAGTGTGCTCCCAGCAACCCGATGAAATGTAATGTCGAACCCCTGCTATAGTAACTACACACCAGGGCTGCGTAAATTACATTTTATCTGACAATCGTAACATATAAGCAATAAGCATGACAGCAAAAATGAAGGTTAAAATAGCCAATTGAAACCGTTCTTTATCATGGCTGTTACATTGGTTGATTGGGTACAGGCCTTTGCTTAGCCTAAAATTGGAGCGGTTTTCGGAGCTATCTCGGTCTATTGAATCCAGGGTTTGCTTAGCCTATAAAAAAATATTTACAATATAGGATTGACAAAGATGTTCTGCTAGGAGAGGTCTGGAGATTTATTAATTTCAAATAAAAGCAAAACCAACAAGAGCATCATCCCCAAAAGATTGTCAAAAGTTCGCGGTGGTGAGATTAGAAGAAATAATGCGTAAAATGTTCATAGCTCGAGTTGATAACAGAAAGTTTATTGCACTAGGGATCAATAGAGCACGTAACTCTCCTACTCTGTTCTGCAAGGGTTGTTTGTTGTAGCTCTTAATACTCACTCTTCCCTGATATTTATTTACTTTCTATATTCGTCTATCCCATTAGGTATGTCTATCTTTGTTATTTGTATGATAATCTTTGTCATCTCCATGGGTATGCCTATATTTGTCAATCTTCATCGCATCTTTATCTATATTTGTCTATCCATATGTCTGTCTATCAATCTTTGTCTATCTTTATGGATGTCTATCTTTTATGTATGTTTATCTTTATGGGCATTTCTATCTTCGCCATCTTTATGGCTCTTTGTTGGTAAGGTACAGTATATTTCCTATTCAGCAAAACTTTCCATCTTCTTTCATCCTTCAACTGTAATAATTTCTCCTACAAAGTAGGGGTCGGTGCGCAGCAACGTTCGTAACAATACCTATTGCCCTAACCTCTTTATACCCTACTAAGCACAGCTCCACCTGTCCTTTATGCAGGCCATTGATTGGCCTTTCATGGCGATGGGCTGCTGGGCACTGTAGAGATGGGATGTTGTGCACTGTAGAGATGGGATGTTGTGCACTGTAGAGATAGATGCTGGGCACTGTAGCGATGGATGTTGTGCACTGTAGCGATGGGCTGCTGTGCACTGTAGCGATGGGCTGTTGTGCACTGTAGAGATGGGATGTTGTGCACTGTAGATATGGGATGTTGCGCACTGTAGAGATGGGCTGCTGTACACTGTAGCGATGGGCTGCTGTGCTCTGTAGAGATGGGCTGCTGTGCACTATAGCGATGGGCTGCTGTGCACTTTAATGTTTCGTCCTGTCCATTTTCACTCTTCGCCGGATAGAGCATCAAGTGTGCCCCTCACAGACCTTCTTCATGTGCAGCCTGCAATCATCCGCTTGTATCTCCATCATTACATCCTCTCAAACAATTATTTTCTTAAGAAATCCCTAAGATATTATTTAGTTGTAAAATCTATATGATCATGCAGTGCACTTAGCCACTGGCATATATCTTTAACTGTTTTCCTACTAGGTTCTGGTTGGCATGCATCAACGAGACTGAAACAACATCCCCTGCCTACCCTTTTATGGTAACTTGTTATTCTTAGAAAAAGTTATGTAAATGATGACATATTCTTATTTCTTTGAGAAAACTCTCTCTGTGAGATTATTCTTTCTCGTTTTCTTGTTGCTTTTATTTGGTCTCACCAGAAGGCTGGTATATGACACAAGCATTTGTTTCTTTAGAAAAACAAGGACAAAATTCTAAAGAAAAATTTTTGCGAGTTCTTAACCAGCATATTATAGAAAATAGAGCACTCACAACTTATTTATCACACTCCATCCTAGTTATGAGAGGACACACAAATGTAGGGGCAGATATCGTGCCACGCATGCATATTAATCTAAATCAGGAGTCCCCAACCTATCCAGTCCGACGGCCACAAAGCTAAGGTAAGGAGGGTTTTGGGACCGCAACCCCGGAAGGACAGAAAAAACAAACTAAATTCACAACGGAAACAATCGTAAATTATTATTACTAAAACACCTGATCTTGTTTCCAACGACAAATAGTGTAATATCAGAGTTAAAGGAAAGTGTTGACAGAGGGACCACATCAGACAAGTGATGATCTGACGCCAACGCAGCCTACTCATGGTGCGTTTCATCTAAATAGAACAACTGCTTACAGTTTTATGTGGTGATAAACATGCTCAATACATGCCGGACGTGAGCAATGAGGATGGATTACCGTCCAGAGGAGAGCACGTAGTTCTTATACAAATCGTGGATGTGGCAAGGAATGAATTTAGACTACAAATCTTCTGAACACTTGGGATCGTGAGTTCCTTCTGCAGTTTTAAAGGCACTTCATCACAGTCAGCATCAAAAAGCGAAGAGAAACTCTTCAAAGCAGGGGCATAGAACCTCATGTCAGCAACTTGCAGATATTCCGCACAAACTTTGAAGTTCGAGTTGATAGCTTGAACAAACGCACAACTTAGCAATGTCCTTCACGTCGGTACTCTCATTGAACTTCAGTGAGAAGAAAAGAGAAAGACAGCATTCCTTCACAGCATATCTCACATTCCCAGCCATTCTCCTTTTGCCGTGTGATTGTCGTTGCAGAAAGTCTGAAGTTTGCAAACGCACCCTTCTTCTCTGGGCACACTAGCCACCATACAGTCCTTCACAAACTTTCTTTATGCTATATTTTAACTAGCACAAGTATTCTGTATGCTTTCTGGTATAGGTAGTCTGCTCTTCCAGACTGGCAAACAAGCGGACCACTTCACTCTTTTCTTCTCTATGTTCATATCGATGTAATTTGCATGATGTGTGGTGATTTGCCTGTTCACTTTGAGCTCTTTGAAGACCCTCAAAGATTCAAGGCAAATGAACCACACTGGCTTCCCCTTTCGCTCAACAAAGAAGTACCGTTCGAGTCACGCCTCTTTGAAAAGGCGAATCTCTGCCTCTATTTGCATTCTTAGAAGCCACCGATGGGTCTGCAAAAGAAAAAAAAATACTGTCAAAAGGTAAAAGAGCAGACCTAGGGCCGCAGAGGCAAGCATGCAAAGTTTTGCCAAACGGGGGGAGGTGGTAGGGAGCGCAGGTTGAGCTACCTTTTCTAAATGCTTACATAGCCAATTTTATATTGTTTTTTAGAATTGACAAATACATTGTTTTCAATGACAAAAAATTTTCCTCATCGTTGCAAAATAATGCATTGACGTACATAATTTAATCCTCCGACATAAATGCTACATGAGCCATGTGTTGTGAACATAGAAATACGTACTTGTGCACGTACTTGTACAAATGCATGTGTATTAATCCGTGCGAAAATTATAATCACGAGAGGAGATAAGAACTTATCTTGCAAAGACCAGTGATAACTATACGAACACAAGGCAGGTGTTCTGAAATCAGACCCATGGATTCTTTAGTCGTTCTAAAAGTGATCAAAGTTAAAACCAGACTTGTGAATAAAGTGTAAGACTGAATTTACTCTTTATTCCAACACTTCTACATTGGTTATCAATAGTATCAATCATGGGGGGTTGCTAGATAGCACTGGACTCGGTTCAGACTCAGCACAAAGGTGGCTTCCTCCAGTTAGCGTTATTATTCTCAGGTAGAATTTCAGAGGTGTAAATTGCTTGTTTGCCATAAGTTGTTTTGTTTGTTTGTTAACGTCGTGCTTTCACTTGTGGGATTCCGTGAGTTTGGGGACCCATTAAAGAACCGAACTTTCCCCAGTGGCTTCAGAGTGTCGCAATACCCGAAGGGTGATTCAAAATTCACGGCGTATTATCATCTGTGCATAAGAAAAGAGTAATATTAAACAACATAAGTTGAAACATTCTTTTACAGCATGGGTATATTTAAGACACCTCGGGTATGGTAGTAGTAGTGGTTCGTCAACCTGCCTTTATCTAGGCGGATCGCGACCAGATAATGAAATAGACATAAAGGTCAGTATGGCAATCACTGGTGAGCCCGAGGGCATCAGGGTGCCGGTCAGTCCTCTTTGGGGAGAGGTGTCAGGAAGTATTATGTTTTTACACCGAACAGTGTTCAGGTGGAACCTTCGTCACCAGGGGCAGAGGGACCTGTCCCGCGTCACAGATATGTGGATATAGATACCGATCAGCAGTATTCCTTGGAACGGTGTGTCTGTATGTGTTGCGATGTGAAGATAGGAGAGGAATAAAAGCATTTTTGTAATTGGCTGTGTTTGTGCGATGACAAGTGTAAGATCTACCGACCCCAGTAGAGGGGTGAGCCAAGCGCGTCCACTATCTCGGGTATGGTCCGGGGTAGGACGAGAACCCAATTTGCGGTGTGCATTCTTGGCCACTCCTGGGACGGAGTCCAGATTAATTGCCTCTACTCAGAATTCGCCAGATCTCGAATGTGCAGATATAACCTTAAAAATCGCCAGCCAGAAATGGTGCAACAGATCTACCTTTTAACGATTGGAGAACAAAAGCACTCGGGTGTAAGTTAAGTTGAAAGTAGAATTTGAAGTGGAATTCATCCGTTCAGGGGTCTGTAAAAAGTAAAAAATAAATTTATTAAAGCTTTCTTTTCAATTTTATAACCTTATATATGACCGCATCACAGATGTCAAAGGACACGAAAGATCAACGTGAGTTTGGATCTTTACAAACAAAGGATATTTTCAAACCCGTATAATATCCTTCAAATACCCCTTATCATAATATTGCCCCCAAATCCCCTCTCTGCCAGTTCAGGGGTCTAGCGCATTGAAAAAAAAAATACATCGATAATAGCTTTAGTTTAAATTTAATTTTACTTTTAAACAAAATGTTTATCACTTGAAGATACTTTCACGGGTTAGAGTTTGCCCACCCTTGTGTGAAATTGTAAGAAAATATTCCTACTTCCAAAATAATCTCATGTGCCAACTTTTGAGGCCTTCTGTGTTTGGCTCTAATTTGCCCACGCTGTCACCGAAGAGGCTTGACAAGAGCAGCGATACAATCCCTCAATTTTGGAAGCTTGCTCCTACATACATCTTATGCCTCTTGTTTTGAGCTTTTATATTTTTTCACCATTGAGTTTCCTATGTTATTATCCACATGTTTACACATACAGGTGTAGCTTGCGCAACCGTGTTGCAGCTGGAATCTGGATGATTCGTGTCCTCCTTGCCTCAACACCCGCAGATATATACGGCTATATATCTTCCCCACATTTTCACCTCCTCCAAAATTTCACCTTACAAACTTTCGGGTGAAGTTGCCACGTTGGTTTTCATTTTTTAGTTTTAAGTTGTACGTATAATGTGAGTAATGAGGAAGTTGTAAATGTGGTGTTGTATGAGGGTATGGACTAGATAAGCATGCAATAAGTTGTTGGTGGTGTGGATGTCAAAGAAATGGGAAGGCAGCTAGAGTAGATGAGATAGTAGCTGAGATGCTAAAAAGTGGTGGTGGTGGTTCTTTTGGAGACATTTAGAAGTTGAAAAATGGCTGAGGACTGGAAGAGTGCAGTAATAGTGGCGTTGTATCAGTGTAAAGTGGAGAAACGGGAATGCAAGAACTACAGGGGAGGTTTTCTGAGTGTTGTTAGGTTAAGTGCAGTGAAAAATTCTGATTGGACGTATAAGAAAGATGACAGACAAGGAATGATAGGGGGGGAGGGACTAAGCAAGGTGTGTTTAGAGCAGGAGGCGGAGGTGGTTGGATCGTATTTGCAGTGAAACAGCGAGCTGAAAAAGAATTGATGTTAAGCAGTGGTGAATCCAGGATAAAAATGGGAGGGGAGGGGAACTAACCGGAGTTCCTTCCTCTGAGTAGTCTAAGAAAAGGGCATTGATAATAAATAGTAGTATCTCACACAGCAGGAGTGAGCAATAACTCTCTTTAATCCGATTTTTTTCCGCACATCAGAAAAATATGAATTGTAGTTTTTGGACGTCAGCGGAGGTGTAATACTGAATTTAATAATTCTTTTTCACAATTACCTGTATTTTATACATGTATCATATATGGTACGTTCGATCACAAAGGCTTTAAAAACAGTATATATATATATATATATATATATATATATATATATATATATATATATATATATATATATATATATATATATATTCTATAATAATATGTACATACTCGTACCTCTTTCTGAATAACAGAATAAAAATATGGCTTAAAAAAGAAATATCAAGATAAATGGGTCTGAAATTGGGAGACTTCAGCTCCCTAGCCCCCTTCCTCCTTGATCCGCGCCTGATGTAAAGTGTATGCTGTATTCATGGATCTGAATGGAGTGAATGATAAGCTACTGGATAGTGTGAAGAGTATTTAAGATGGAAGTAAATCGTTCATTATGGTGGCTATTTAATATAATTGCGGGTGGTGCTGAGAAAATGTAATTAGAAGAATGAGGCAAAGTGGCGAGAGAGTAGTGAGCGATGGCGGTGTGGCTGAGAGTGAAGGGGATTCTGAAAGGTTGATCGAAGCTTTGGACAGGGTGTGCTAGAGGAGGTGACTAAAAGTGAAGGCAGAGAAGAATAAGGTAATGGTATTTTGAGTTGTGAATGGGGTGGGGTTCGATATCCGTGGTCCCACACTAGAACAAATCTCTAAGAGGCATTGAAAATGGTAGTGGTGCAGGGGAAACTGATAACGACCATATGGTTTGGAGCGATTAAAGAGTTAGTGGCTGTTAAATCGTTGAGCGTGGAATAACCGAAGAAGCTACATGAGAGTGTAGGCATGGAAGTGAGAGTCTGGTATGGAAGGAGAAGGAAAGATCTCGCGTAAGAGCAATGCAAATAGACGACTTGAGAGGGATGCTCGGTGTGAGCTAGGGGAAGAGATTGAGGAACAACTGCGCAAGAGATGTGTATGGTGTGAATGAATTTGTTGTGAGTGAACGCGTTCTGAGATGGTTTTGACATGTAAGGAGAATGGCTTAGAATAAAGTTGTGAAGAGAATATAAGAGTGTCAGGGTGTGAGGAAGACCACGTTAAAGGTAACGGTTTGATTATGTGAATGAATGTTTGAAAGAGAAATGGCTGACAGAGGGGAATATGAGAGAGCGTGCTTGGGGGCTTATGATTAGGGATAAAGCTTGACTGGACGAATTGCTACAGTACATTGCACTCCATTGTTGTGAAGGTCCTTCGTCCTTGTGCGTATAAGGTATAAAAGAGGTTAGAGGGGCAGGTAGTTTTAGAGGCAATGAAGTGCGCCGACCCAACTTTGTTGAAGTTTTAAGTAAGTAAATTAAGCCCCGTAGTTTTCTCGCTGAAACTCGCCCCCGACCCCGATTGTGAATGCTTTCTTTCGCTCTTCGTTTGCCTGCGTCTTCCACGCCAAACTCCCACCTATGTTAACCCGTCGTGAACCCGATGCTTCGATCGAAAAATCATTTTATTTATTTTTTTTAAATAAAACAAAGAGAAAAATTTCACCAAAAGGTTTATGAAGGATTTGGCGATGTGGTGAAGTTAGGAGAGGTAAAAATCGTTAAAGGCACATCGCCAAAAGAGTCTTAATTTCGGCGGTAGGGCCCTTCCTCGGCACTTCTAGAGGGTGAAGCAAAATAATTCTGTCTAAAATGGGGCTGACCTTTGTGTCACCCTGTATTTTAATTTTACCTTTTAAAAGGTGAGGAAAAGCCGAGCGTTCCACAACCAAGTCAAGGTCTCCCACAAAGCAATAAAAGCCACCTTAGAGAGGGAGAGTGGAGTAGGACCACACTTCAACTCACTACCGCACAACCCGACGCCACTCAAAGGATGTAATTATCGTGTTTAATTCGGCAAAGTGTATGGGGAGGGGGTGATTAGAGGGTGGTTGAGAGTGAAGTCGTGACTTTCTGCCTGGCTGCAGTGAAGCGAAGAAATCACGCAAAATGGAAGCACACTCACGTGCGTGAGTAATCGTCCCGGAGTTGTAAATGCAATGCTTTTCTCTTGTTTGGGAGGGTGAATAGAGCTTGGAGGGTGGGTAGAGCGATGCACAGAGAAGAGAAAGCAAAAACCTCCTCCATACTTTTACTTTGCTTTGTTTTTCTTAAGTTTCCGGTGATTGATGGAAGCGGTTGAATTTGTACAGGTGGGTTGCGCCAATGGTCTGGCGCACGCGCCCAATTCGCGCCTTGGGACGTTCATAACACAAGCTTACACAAAGTTGCATTGATCCATATGCACGTCAAATTGGCGAGATTAATTATAACACTGCGTTATACACGTCTTATTTACATAGGATCCAGTTAAGTTGCACCCCCAATGGTCCCTAGCACCTCAACCAGTATCTTTTGACTATGTATCATTCACACACTTCCACCAAAGCCCCACTTGATTTCATCATATTTTCATAAACTTCTTCACGGATAGCTAACATCAGCAGAAACAAAAAGAAAGAAAGAAAGCACCCCCTATCTGGTGCATGGGAAGCATTTGACATCAAAAACTGTTCATGTGTGAGAATATAAGAGCAGATGTAGATTTAATACAATCAACGTGTACAGGTTCAAATGGTAGGTGTAGGGTGGCTGCAGAAGCCAGCTCTCCACCTTGAGGGACCCCTAAGTGTGTGCAATGAAGAGAACGAAAAATCCCGTTTAAATCCCCGATATCAGCCTTCAATCACTCCCGAAACCACCTTAGGATCCCCTAAATTGCCCATGAGCTCAAATTGAAACGCAGCTCTTATTCCTAACGATATCCGACGCCAACCCATAGATTCACATTAAAGTCAAAATCAATGGAATTTCTATTCTACTTCTAGATTGGATTCGTAGCTCTATAAATGAATGGGGTTATGGCCCCTCGACTGGCGTGAATGATGAGATAGAAACAGTTGTTAAGAAGTGAGGTGCAGCTTGGTGGGTGGTGAAAAGTTAAATTTCTTACTCAACCATTCGTTTACTCCTAATGTATTTATTCTATAATTATGTTATCAAGTTCATTAATTTTCTTTAGAAAAAAATGTAGCAGTTAGGTAGTGAACAAAGTGAAGCGTCTGAAAACTCTCTTTAAATCGAATATTTTTGGACTCGTGAATGCCTGAGTGAGTGGATGGAGCGCCTCCTCTGATGCACCCCAGTAACACGTGGAATTAGCGGTTATGAACTCGCCCCCGCCCCGACAACGATTTCTTTATTTGCCATTTAATCCTCATTCCGTCCTCCGTTTTGATTGATGATCTCTGGAATAGTTAAAACTTCTTTCTTTCCTGATTTATTGCTTGGGCTTTCCAAGGGGCGGAAGCGAAAAACGCCCCCCCTTCAAGAAAGGGAGGATACTGCATCGGCTGGCTGAGCGAAAAATGCGTGGCTCTTTAAAACTCCTCTGGATTTAAGTATTTTTTAGATTTGAGGATGGCCGAGTGGGTAGCGAGCCTCGTCCGTCTGTATCTTGGCTTTTGATTAGGAGTAGGTCGAACATAGCTTTAAATCAATTAAGATACTCTTGGCCCTTTTCAACATCCCATTAGCAGATTTAGCGTTTTCTGTGTTTGCACACCATCTGTAATGGAGTGGGACGATGGCCATATAGTTGAGAAGGAGGGCTGAACCCTTGACGGACGATCCTTCTAAAAGGCTGGCGCGACCAATGAATCAAACCTACGAATGGAAAATGACACGGATCATCCCGCGGTTTGTAGCACGAGGATGTTTGGTTGCTCGATTCTACTACTACCTACACCCATTTCCTATTCCACCGTATTGCCGCACGCCGATACATCACCCGGGTGTATTATCATGATGAAGATGATTATACTAATGATAATATCTGGGTAGTTTCTCAACAAAGTGAGCTCATTTGTGAAGCTGAACTCACTCCATCATTCCTTTCTATGGATATTATCCTACGGGTGTTGATGAGAGCTGACCCCTCTTTTTTCTGGGTATGAGTACTCCCATAGGGTATACTACATAGTATTCCATCGGTAGGGTTCTGGAGCAGAGGAGAGATGGAGTAAGTTGTGCTGTGAAGACGAGTAGGGAAATGATAGCGGGGTTGCTGCTAGCTATGTGCGTGATGATGCGTGTAGAGCTACTTACCCCATGGGGGTGAGTATCAGTGTGTCCACCAATTGGCAGCCACCTCGCGACCCTGATAAAAGTTTTGTGTCTGTGCTCACTGGGCTCGAACCCAAGCCTCGACGCTAGAAGTCCAGTGTCATATGCACTAGGCTAGTGAGAGCACCTTGTGTATGGCCCCTCCCACCAACTTCTCTTTCCCCCTGGCAATAACTTCGATGCCGACGTTCACGTTTTCGAGGAATTTTTCATTCATGTACGTTTGATGTGCACATGTGAGTATAATTGCGAAAGTTGCCCGGTAAAGGAGGAAAGTAAATTGTTTGGGTGAAAGATAGAAAACTGCAGTACTTACAGTGCCCCCCAAAAGTTTACAACACACCATGAAAGACAGAGGTTTATGTATTTGTAAGCACGATAGGTAAATGAAACTTTTATTACTGACAGGATATGCATTCCAACAATAAATTAAATCATCAGGACCATACAAAAACATCAATATAGGTTTTTGTTGAAGAAATACAATTAATTAGTAACGCAAAAGTTTACAACACATCGATTTTTATCACTTACTTATACATGTTCGAGAAGGAGAAACTTCTTACAATTTCTCGAACGTTCTACATTAATCTGCGCACATAACTCAAGGACTGGTATAAGCTATCGCGTCATTCTTTATCAGACAGCGTCCTGTAAACATTCGCACGATGGGGAAACAGAAACGAATCGATCAAGATCTTCGAAAACGTATTGTAGACCTTCATAAAAGTGGCATTGGTTATAAAAAAATATTTCGTCAGTTAATGGTTCCATTGAGTTTAGTTGGAACGATAATACGTCAATGGAAATCTCAGAATTCTACTCTTCCTCTGATCAGTTCTGGCCGTCCTCGCAAGATAACCGAACGTGTAGGGAGATTATTAGTAAGAAAGGTCAGTAAAACACCCAAGGTTAGTCTTAATGAACTTCAGCGTGACTTAGAAGTGAGTGTAGTTACAGTGAGTAAAGATACAATTAGTCGATCGCTTCGTAGCATGGGCATCTACTCACGGTCTCCAAGGAAAACTCTACTTCTTACAAGAAAACAGGTTCGTTATCGTTTGAATTTTGCAAAAGAGTTTGTTGGTAAACCTGCAGAGTTTTGGGACAACGTACTTTGGTGGGATGAGACAAAGATAGAACTGTTCGGCCGTAATGGAGCTCCGAGGGTACGATGAAAGAAAGGTACCGAATACGCACCGAAGAACACTACCCCAACAGTAAAATATGGAGGTGGCTCAATCATGATCTGGGGTTGTTTTAGTGCCGCAGGTGTTGGAAATATCGAAACTATATATAGAAGGAAGAATGAATGGAGAACATTATAGAAGAATCTTGAAGAAAAATTTACGTCCAAGTGTGTATTCTCTTAAATTGAAACAGGTTTGGTTCTTTCAACAAGACAATGATCCAAAGCATACAGCAAAACTGACACAAAATTGGTTTAGATGAAATTATGTAAATGTTCTAAAATGGCATAGAAAATCCCCAGATCTGAACCCTATCGAAAATCTATGGAAGGGAATAAAGCTCCGAATCCAAAAAAGAGAACCAACAAACATGTCTGAACTGGAGAAAATATGCATTGAGGAATGGAGTAATATTAACACAAACACATGTAAGAAGTACTTAGGAGACTACTCTAAGCGGCTACAAGGTGTTATTAGCAATAGTGGTTATGCTACTAAATATTAAAAACGATTTGATATGTGTTGTAAACTTATGCGTTACTAATTAATTGTATTTCTTCAACAAAAACCTATATTGATGTTTTTGTATGGTCCTGATGATTTAATTTATTGTTTGAATGCATATCCTGTCAGTAATAAAAGTTTCATTTACCTATCGTGCTTACAAATACATAAACCTCTGTCTTTCATGATGTGTTGTAAACTTTTGCGGGGTACTGTGTAAGTAAAGATGAAAATTACCTCCGTCACATTGGTACTGAAGTTCATACAGATAAAGATGAAGGCCATTTAATGGTTTAAACCTTCAACACTTTATTCTTTAATGCTTTTACACTTGCCCTAAGTTTGTGCGGTTCGTCACTCTTTCACACTAGGGAAGAGGAAGAGTGGAAGAGGAACTCTGCCAAGTACAGCAAGTGTCGAGTTGGAAAAGAGTCCCTTGACTTGTATTTTCTCTAATAAGTGTGAAAGAGATACTCCGATAATATATGAAAAGGAGTTAAAACTTCTCAGTCTCTCGTCAATTGTAGTCTATAAATAGGGCTGGAAGAGATGTTCCGATGAAGTGCAAAAGTGGGGTGGGGTGTATAGGAGGAAGTGAAAATCGCTACTATCTCGCATTTCGTATTTGCATTGCCTCTTTTCCCGTCTGGCGCCATCATCCACACCTTTCACTTACGACCAGCCAATATTGATTTGTGTTCTGCCGTTCTAGAAAGCATTGCTTCCCCTCTCCCCCATGCATTTCTTTTGGGGGAAGGGGAATCACGTAGCCCCCCGAGCCTTTGGGAGGAAAGGAGAGAGGCACGTATTTCCCTAAGATGCGGGCTCAAGATGTTGAGCGTCAATGGGTGCTAGCCTCGCACCAACCAACAAGGGCTAGTCTCGCACTGGCGTTCGAATTTGTAATTTTGAGTACCCGTGCTTTTTTTTCGAATTATTTACCATATAATGGGAAGACAGTTATCATTGAACGTAGCTAAGCCACATTCAGGTAGTGTTAGTGGGTGTATGGGACCCAAGGGGTGTCTTTGCTGGGCCTCGGGGGGGGCAGCAACCCCGATTGGGAGCCCACGTAAATTGTTACGCGCATTGAAATAGGCCTCGGATGTTGCGGAGAAATACAAACAGTGGTTTTTAATTGGAAAATAGGAAAACCAATGGGTAAATCTTAGCCAAAAAAGCGTCGGGAAAGTTTCTAAGTGGTGAAGTTAGGGGAAGTGAAAACCCATAATAGCCGAAGGAAGAGACTTATTCGAGCGTCTGCAATCGATATGGCACGTAACTCTCCCAAATGTGTATATCCTGCAGCAACGAGGGCAAGTTACCTTGAGAGTAAAAATAATAAACAAGTCCATTCTACTTTACTGCGGAGGAACGACCTAATGTCTTATGTCCAAGGTTGGCGCTGCATTTGAAGGCTGTTCCACTCGTCTGACCTTCATGACATAACCTTTGGATGAACTAAACTACATGTGTCTGTCAGAGATCATCCCCAACCCTATCTCTTATACCAATCCAACTCGGACCAAGCCACAAACAGGGATCTCCATTTTTTACAATTAAACTGCATTCATAGAGTGCGATTACTCAAACAGAGGTTTACCTCCTCGCCCATGCATCGGGCACTCTTGGGGACGCCTTTCACTCACTCTAAGCAAGTGACTGGATCAAAGAGATCAATCTAAGAGCAACCTTAAAAACGAACCGTTTCAATTAGCTATTTTAATCTTCACTAGAGAAAAGAAGACGAAAATAAACGGCTCGACCCAAGGATTAAGGCCAAAAAAGAGAGAGAGGCGGCCGCAAAAGCAGCACACTCGACCAACCCAAAGGAGGAGGAAAAGAAAGAAACAGATTCCTCTGAAACCACGGACAACACAGACACCTCAGACTCAGGGAACGCAAAAAATGAATTACGCTTCATAAAAGGTAAAAGAGGAACAAAGAAAAAGATAGATGCAGACCAAATTCACCTCTACATCTATGCGAGCAAACAATTCTCCTTCCCGAAGGACTGGGACGCAAACAAAATTTACGTGGGACTAAAGAAAAAGTATTATAAATGGGACTTCGATGCTCAATGCGAGGAAGAATCGGTTGAAGAGGCTCTATACAACCAGAACGTCGCCCTCTACCAGGAAACATTTATTGAACTCTTCCCAGCAGAGTTCAAAAAGAAGAGGAACGGGAAACGCAAGTTGACAACCCATAAACACTAAGACATCCACCTAAGCCAGAACAGAGAATAGAAAACCAGAACAACAGGTTAAGGATCATGACCCTCAACGTGAATGGATGGGAGTGGAAAGCCATGGCATGCATACGGAAACATATTTCGTGTGCTTAATCCCGACATCATACTAATAACGGAGCATAGTATCGATACAACCACCAGGCAGTTAAAGATACCAGGATACAGAGTGGTCTCGAAAAAACATTCTCAGGAGAGGTACGACAGTGCTCCCGTTGCCGTCAGAAGGAATCTCTTGTTCAGACACCTTCCGGATATGTACGAGTCCTTCGTGGCGGTAGAGCTGCACACTCTAGTGGGAAAGCTCATAATTGCGGCGGCATACCAACCACCCCGACGAAGGTACATTCCTCTAACAAGTTTTTACACCCTGTTTGGCCACGGCAGAATGGTATTCTTTGGGGGCGACCTCAATGCCAGATGCCGAACGGATGGCTATGGTAACACGAATGAAAGAGGCCATAACTTGGTAATGATTATGCGAAGGAAAAAGATTCAGCGGATAGGTCCGGATTTTCCGACCTATATCACCGTTCGTCAGCAACAAAGCCCGATATAATCATGACAAGGGATGGCTTTCCCTTTAATTACCGTAGTGATTCATGCCCAACAGTCCCCAGCGACCACATAGCGATCTTGACGACCATTTTTCTCGCGCCAATCCAGCTTCCAATCCCTCTTCGCAAAAGCTACGCTTCGGCCAAGTGGGAACTCTAAACGGAGCAAGGCTAAAGGGGATCGACGGGGAGCTGGATAAGATAACTACCCACATATTCGAGGCGGATCGTGAGAGTGTACCGTTGAAGAGGTACAAAACTCTCCCACAACCCAGATGGACCGAGGAAATGAGAGAGATCGCCAGAGTGCACAGGGAGGTGTATGAAGAAATTAGGAGAGAAGGTACAAATCCGGAAAGGAGCTCGCTGTTACGACGCGTGAGTGAAAATCTTAAGCAGGCTATTAACCAACAACAGGCTGAGATCTGGGATAGCCTGATTAAAAAAGTAGACAGCGATGTGAGACCCGATGTGTTCTGGCGACTTTTGAACAAGTTAAAAGGTCTTACAAGTAGAGAAAAGACCCGCATTAAGTAGGGCGATGACTACTTGGAAGACCCGGCGGTTTTGGAAGAGAGATTCCGCACATTCTGGCAAGATGTCTTCCCGAAAACACCAGAAGACAATGCGGAATTCGACCAGGAATTCGAGGGCCAACTAATTGAAGATCTTAATCAGATTGTGCATCGCACGCTTCCACATGCATATGTCGATGAAGGAAGGGTTTTGGCAGACCATGGCCGACCAACTACACCTGAAGAGGTCATGGCAGTCATAAAAACCTGTAAACAAAAGACACTAGGCTGGACAGGCATCCCCAAACATAACTTAGTGCATGCCCCCTGACAGATCATTCAGGAAATCACGAACATTTACAATGCTTCCCTGAATACTGGCTACTTCCCTGACGGTTTCAAGATGGCTAAAATTATCTTTATACCTAAAGGAAGGAAGCCAGATCAACTGGCGGACTACAGGCCAATATCCCTTCTTAAGATTATAGGCAAAGTCCACGATAAGTTTCTAGCCAACAGGTTACAAGACCAACTGACTAAGCTGGAAGCTCACAGCCCTCAGCAACACGGGATCCGCAAGAGAAGGGGAACTGACACAGTCCTTGCCCTTCTCACCGAAAAGCTCGCCAGCTGTAAAGCTTAGAGGAAATACGTAGACGTGGTGGTGCGAGATGTAGAAAAGGCCTTCTATAAGGTTTGGCTAAGAGGTCTACAATACAAGATCTTAGGCCTCCAGCTGAATCTAATCCTGGAAAGGGTCCTCTGTGACCACATCATGAACAGAAAAGCCCAAATTTCGATCGAGAGCTAGAGAGTACCCGAGTTCGAACTTGAGGCAGGTGTTTCACAAGGTGGCTCTCTGAGTCGGCTGCTGTAGCTTGTGTGCACACTGGACTTACCCGACCCAGTAGGAGAGAACGTAATGTACCCGCAGTTTGCAGACGATATCACACAAATCATCCCCAGTTATTACAAAAAAAAACTGGATTTCAAGCAAGGCAGCCATAGAAATCGATAACATCAGTCGATACGAACGAAAGTGGAAAATCAAGACCAACCACCGAAAGTTCCAGATCCTTCCAATAAACCACCAAAAACGTGTTGATGTCTTAGTGGACGGAGAAGTGTACCCGTACGGAAATGAAGGCAAAGTCCTAGGTCTGTACTTAACAACAAAAGAATACAAAGTGCACATTAACAGCAGAATCTCCCTATCAAAAATACAGTTCGGAAAACTGTATAGATTTAAAAATATCAGCTCCAAAAATCTTAAGAAGCTATACACTGCTCTGGTACGCTCGATCATAGTGTACCCGGCAGTGGTCATGCAGAATGCGAGTTCCACCTCTCAGACAAATGCAGAGAGTGCAGAACAAAGCAACTATGCTTATAGCTGGAGCACAAAGGATGGACCATATTCAACAAACAGATCTGCACGCAAGAGCAGGTCTGAATCCACTGAATATGGAACTCCAAAGGCTAGGAAAAAAGACCTGAGACAAGATTAAAAATGAGATACTCCAGAACTTGAACCTCGACCGAGACATTCCGAGAGCAGTTTGGGGACGCGCCAACAGGCAATCCCTATTCCCGAGTGGAAGAAACTTGCTCCCGAGAAAACCAAATTGGAATATATACTTAAACAAGAATAACACAACCATCTAAGTGTAATAAAAATTGAAGAAATAAAGGCGAAGTGCCCACTACCAAAATCAAACCAAACAGAAATGAAAAGATAACCTAAACACCAGCAAAATAAGAATTCTAAATTGTTATTTAAAAAACAAAGAAAATTATATATAGCAAACAAAAAACTTGAAAGGTTTGAATGCCGCGACGGAGGAAAGATAAAAATTTATTTATTTAATTTAATTTATAAAAAAGTATATATATATATATATATATATATGTATATCCGTGAGGAAAAAAAAAAAAAAAATATATATATATATATATATATATATATATATAGAGAGAGAGAGAGAGAGAGAGAGATGTATAAAAAAACCAAAAAAAACTAACCTAACCAAAAATAACAAATGGGAGGAAGAGAAGATGACAAAATACAAGAAAAAACCTGAGAGATGCCCTCTACACCAGGACAAAACTCAACTTTTTTTATCTTTATATATCTGCCACACATTTCTTATTACATCAAGTTCAAGTTCAAGTAATCTTCACTCCGGCCGTTACAGGACACGGAACCGTTTTCGCCGATCCACGGTGAGAGTATCTTTTTAGGGCTGTTTGATTGGTCTAGTGGATAGAGTCACTACCTTGGCAGGGCTGAGGAGCGCCCCCCAGCATGCCTGATGTAGTGTTCATGACGCAAACCAGTGCTATAGTGACCCTGGATTTCAATCTTGCCACCTTATTGGGCCTCGAGACAAGTTGGACAATCGCAATAGACCAAGCTTGTTCCAAACATGCTTCTAGCTTGATCTAAACATGCTTCTAGCTTGATTTAAACATGCTTCAAGTTTGTTCCAAACATGCTTCTAGCTTGTTCCTATCATGCTTCTAACCTGTGTTCAAAATGTTCCAAACATGCTTCGAGATTGTTTTCAACATGTTACAAACATGCTTATAGCTTGTTTTCAACATGCTCCAAACATGCTTCAAGCTTGGTCCAAACATGCTTCTAGCTTGTCTTCAACCTGTTCAAACAAACTTTAAGCATGAAATCTCGCAATCTTAGTGGTTAAGGCGTAGAGATTCCATGTCTAGTTATCAGGTTTGATTCCCAGCATGATTGGGAACAAAAGTTGGTGGTCGTTGGGAGCTTGCCGACAATTGGAGGTGCGTGGACTATGAAGCATGCTTTCATGAGGTTTCATTGGCACACATCATCACAAACAAAGATAATCGCTACGCTGCTCTTTCTCTCTCTCTCTCACACTCACACACAAGCACTCTCTCTCTCTCTCCCTCCCCCTCTCTCTCTCTCTCTCTCTCTCTCTCTCTCTCTCTCTCTCTCTCTCTCTCTCTATATATATATATATATATATATATATATATATATATATATATATATATATATATATATCACTCTCCTGTCCATTCTTGCGCACACACAACACCTTGCTCGAACCTACCAAAGAGTTTTATAAACCACGCTCCTGTGACGTGGAACAGATGGCTTTTCTTTTGGTCCCGAAAGGATATCTTGCTCGCTGGCTTGGAACAAAACACAGTCAGTCCCCAACCCTCTCCAAACGAGCACCGCCTCCTGGTTCCCTGGAAATTACCAGTCATTGTCGTTCTGATCTGTATGTGAATTTTATTTTTCAATTGGGGAATTTCTTCCACAATTGCAAGGAGGGATGATGTAATTAACTTAACAAACGTTGCCAGCATGTCGTAAGCATGATTCAAGCATCGCCTCTTTGGCTTTGCTCAAAATAATGGGCAAGGCAAGTCCCCATCGAAGTTAAAAATAAAAAAAAAAAATAAATAAAAAACAGAGAGCAATTTCAATGTTTGTCTGAGCGTTTGTACCTCACCCATTAGAACCCGGTGCTCCTTTAAGCCGCTGGAAGCACCGGTGAAATTAGATCCGGTGGTTCTTATTCTCAGCAATCGGGCGGTTACAGACGCGTTTCGAGGCTGTGAGAGCGAACAGGCAGCTAAAGGGCCGTATTATCGGAGGCTGAACGCAGAGGGACGTCTCTTTGTCCTTGATAGACGACCGGTAACGCCATGCTCACGCGACATTTTCGTTTAACTGATGGTATGCTCGTAAATTCGCTAGTACTTTGATAATAATTATTATTATTTTTTCTTTCCCTGGTATGTTCTCAGCCTCTCGTTCTTAACGAGTGGTGAAGGCCGTAATTATTTACTTAAAGTTAACAGTGTTAACTAACGATGACTTTACTCACCTTGCATTATATGTGGGATGGGCAGACAGAAGATGAAAAGGCAACAGGAAAAGTGAAAATGTTCAAGGCTGAAGAGGAAGGATATCAAAGGTCATCCGAAACTCCATCCTTAAACCCAAATGCTGGGTCTAGAGGTGTAAATAAAAAGCCTACACCAACTAATCCGTAGGGAAGAGAGGCGCATTGAACATATTTTTACCTTTTGGCTTCTACACAAAAATATTGCTGTGGGATCTTTGTCCAATATACGTCATTTTATATTCCCTTAATGATTCGCTTAACTGTCATGGGATGTTAAGGTTTCTTCATGTATACTGGCTCACTCATGGAACAGTACTATATGCTACGGTTATCTATGCTGCTAGGGTTTCCGCAAGCTCATAACCAAATATTCATCATAACCCCATGATTCCTCATAAAGAGAAATGTTTCCATTGAATTAATTTTCAGAACTATCTTCAGCAATATGACTAGCTGGTCTCTGTCTTTTCTTGCATAACTTCTCTTTTTGTTTCTTCTGTGCATCTTCTTTTATCGGGATAACTTGGAGCCAAAAACCTTCTTAACTAGTTTCAAGGTATGTTGTCTCTTTGGAAATGCTCGCAGCTCGCTCATCTCTTTGTATCTCATGTTGCTCTTCAACGCGCCAACTGAGCAAGAAGCTTGGCGAGTGTTGAGCGCATAACCTGTCGAGGGCGGAGGGGCATTGAGTCCTCCTGAAGAACCCCTGATTATCATCATTGTTGAAAGTGTTTGGACAGATTAATTCATTCCTGTACACTTTTGCCTGCCAGGAAGTTATCATCGGAGAAGAGTTCAGAATTTCTAGGCCAACGTTAGTTTATTCAGTGAAGTTGTGGTAGTGTTTTAGTTTGATTTTTTGCCTCAACTCACTTCTACCCACCTTTTGTTTCATGTCTCGAAGATAGAGGGAGGAGGAGGAGTTGTGCCAAAGAGAAGTGAAAACCCAATATGGGTGCAGTGTAATTCTCTTTCTTCCCTCCCAGAGGAAAAATTAAGAACAGGTGTTGTTAGGTAAATCAAAGAAAGAAGAAAAAAGTGCACAAATTAGTGTAATCATTGAAATGCATTTGTGAAAAGGAATGAAGTAGTAGCCGTACACGATGACGAAAGAAACCTCGCATTTAGTTTAGAATATTCTTTATATTCGGGAACAGAAGAGGATTAGTTTGCGGTTTTAACCTATATTTATGAAGTCCTATCAGTGTGTTGTAAACTTTTGAGTTCTCAAATTTCACTCTTCTCCTTATTAACCTTTTCCCGTGCGTTCCAGATTTCATTAAGCTGCGTTAACTAAAAGTATGTAAATTTGCATTTCTAACAGTGGGTTGTAAACTTTTGTGGCCCACGGAACATATAGGTATATATATATATATATATATATATATATATACAGGAATGCAATGTCCCGCAGGAAAAATGAAAAGGTGTTTCCAAGTACTTTCGAACTTTATTAAGTTCCTTATCAGGATAAGTTATCCTTGATAAGGAACTTAATAAAGTTCGAAAGTACTTGAAAACACCTTTTCATTTTTCCTGCGGGACATTGCATTCATTTGCTACCCTCACGGGATACTTTGTGAGTTTTTCATATATATATATATATATATATATATATATATATATATATATATGGGATTGAATGGGAGCATAGAATTTATTTACGAGACTAGTTTTTCGGTATGAAGTTTACCAAACCCTCTTCAGTCGTAAAAAAAAATTAAGCTCCTAATACAGTGGTTTAACTATCATATATATATATATATATATATATATATATATATATATATATATATATATAATGAGTGGGAACAAAACGGAGGAAATTGCACGGGAAAAGGAGTAAAAAAGTAAAAAAAAACATTTTCCCGCCAATTTATCTTTTGGCGCCAACTTTCTCGCGTCGCGCGCAAGTCAGCAATCAGTGATTCCTTTAATTGCGGGTTCTTTGTCTTATGATGAGGCTCCTCTTTATATCCACAGGTCCCTACGTCATTGCTCAGAGTAGATGAGAGGTGAGAGTAGATGATATTGGTGAAAACACTGTATTACGGGCCCAGGGATTTTAATTACACTACGGCATAAAGGAGTCTATATGTTGTTGATGTCACAAATTTCTGATAATTTCTAGAATCATTTATGGTTTGAAGCTGAGCATGTAATGGCTAGTAATGAGTTTTAGAAAGTCATTTTAGTTAACTTATAAGCGACTGCATTTTATCACACTTCGTTAGTGATCTATTCCACACTACTGGCTGTTCTCTTCCATCAAAATCTGACAATATTAGCGAAGGTAAATTCCACTCAATGCTGTGTGAAAGAGAATAGTGACACCTAAAATTTTGATAACAGATTCCCTTCCTTGCCTTCGGAACTATTCAATATATATTAGCGATGGTAGTAGTTTAATATATGGCAGTCCATTGATTGTATGCCTATTCAAGCCCAATTTCACCAGAAATACTATTTTGGCTACTTGCCAATGTACCTTCTATACACTTTGCTTCTTTTAATTTCAACATTTACCTTTTTCACAAAGCATTTCTCGCAAAGATGCCCCTCCCCCCAAGGCTTTCACCATATATACAAAAGAAATAAATAAAAGTTTCTTAAAATGAATATATAGTATCTAGTATGTTGAGCAGACGTCTTCTAAACCAGTTTTTAATTACGCCTCAAACCGTCGTTTAGTGTGTGTCGTAGCAATAGGGAGGCCAGGTCTGAAAGTCGTCGATTCGCTTGAGTTACGCAACGCGTCCTTACCACAGAAAGGTGAGGGCGCTAACGAATGAGGGCGCGCGCTTCTGCCCTCCGTTTCTGGATGTGTGTGGCTTCCTGGCCTTTCAGTGGCACTACAAATCTCAAGGTCGGCGTTATTTCTCTTCAGAGCAACACCGCTTTCCCCACCCCTCACCACATCTCGCCAAGCTCCACCTTGCAACACGTGTTGTTAGCATTCATGCACTTTACACCTGGCTTCGAGGTGCTTTGTCGTCTCGTTTTCTCGCTTATGTCGGGGTTAGAAGGGAAGTGCCTGCTGGCATGTTCTGGGATATTATCCATCGGGCAGATAATTGATCAACGTAGGGGTATTTAACTTTCATTTGAGCGCACTTCATTCTATATGGATATCCTCCTTTTAATACTCATCTGAGAAAGATTATACCATTAGTTTTTACTTTTATTGAGTTAGTAGCTACCAAGCGTGCAATCCTTACAGCCAGAATGCAAGTAGTTGGCCTTGCAACTCATGTAAGGAGAAAACATCTTTCGCCATTACGCAACATGCCCTAGAGTACTCTTGCATAATTGCCGCCACGCTCGTAAGTCTGCCCTTCCATCCTCAGATCTCGATATCAGTGTAAAAGCATTTATGGATTCATACACAGAGCGTATAAAGAGGGGTAACAGGTGGTGTATATTAATTTGAATCTCAAAATGAGCCGATGAAATGCAAACCTATTCCTGCCATAACAATACTTTCATTTTCATTCCAACAAGATGGTGCCGGAACAAACTCTCTGCTTTCACCGGCACTACTTAAATGGCACTCCCATATTGGCACTCACTACTCGTGACCCCAGGAGGAGAGGCACTTTCCAGCTCCCGACAACCCGGCTTGAAGTTGTCAAGCTTTCGTCTCTGGCTGTCGCCTTCGAAATAAAAGTGCCCCCTCCCCCTCCTTTTCAGGAGGGTTTTAAGTTCGTACTTATGAGCTTTTATACTCCTTGTACGAACTTGTACCTAATGGTATAAAACACCCTTCCTACCCCAGCATTTCCTATTTTCGCATCCATAATGTTTCGCGCTTTTTCGCTTCCTCTAACTTCACCGCAGAGATGCCCTTGTTGGTTTTTGGTTCTTAGTTATAAAGAAATAATAATCAAATAATAATTATTAGGGAGTACTCATTGGGTATGAATGAGATGCATGTAAAGAGTAGATGGATGGGAAATGTAGTGGATCTGTAATGGCGTAAAATGCCTTCGCTGGTTCCTTTTTTTATCTCGTCGGAAAAGAAAAAATAATGCCAGGCCTCATTGTCATGGGGTGGAATGGGGTGGAGCTAAAGAGTACATGGAGGGGAAAGGGGGGTGGGGTGCCAAAATAGAGAACTACAAAAAAGCAGCTGTAGAACCATAGTGTTCGGATTCAATCACAGGAAGTGCAGGCAAAAATATTTAGATGTTCGTAGGGACCTTGCCGCCAATTGGCGGTGTTTTGAGCCTGACGCTTGCACCCAGGTAGTTTCATCTCTATACATACATAATCGCACACAATCAGTAACGATGCCCTTCCCCCCCCTCTCTCTCTCTCTCTCTCTCTCTCTCTCTCTCTCTCTCTCTCTCTCTCTCTCTCTCTCTTTCGCACAAAATACCAACACTCTTCCGTCTAGGAAGTGTTGTAAGTCAACGTGTAGCAGCTCTCTTTCTCTTGGGCCATGGGAAATTCCCTGCTCACTCGTTTGTGGAGAAACACTACTATCGATCTTCCTGCACCCCTCACCCCTAAAGAGGACAGCCTCCTGGTACCCAGGGGCTGGCAAGCGATTGCCATTCTGATATTCATGTTAATTTCATTATGCGGCCGGAGGACCTCCTCCAGAGCTCAACGAGGCTGGTGGTGCAACAATTAACTAACCAAGATATTGAGTGAATTCTAACAAGTTCTGTGAGTGAGGTTGAACGAAGTGCTGGGGAGTAGAAGTGAGGGAGAGTAGTGAAGAGAGAGAGAGACTACCCGACGCTCCCCCTGTGGAAAGAACCAGGCACCAAAAAATAACGCCACGAATCACGTCAAGTGGAGACAAAAAGAAACCGGTTTAGTCCCGGAACAGAAACAAAAAATAATCCCTGTCTCGCGACTACGTCATATCCCACCAACCAACCGTGGAGGGGAAACTATTGTGGGGGAGTTCTAAGGGGGTCGGGACTTACCTGTAAGGTCTGGATTTGAACCTCCGTATCCCCCTCCCACCATTCCCCCCTAACTTCCCCTCCCCTGACAGTGGAAGTCATTTGCATCCAACCCCCTGCGCAGATACGATACGTTGGGAGGCAAAGTCCCTGCCGCCCTCCTATACTCCTACTTTGCTTCTCTCCAATTTGCATCTGAAATTATCAAGGAAAAAATGCAGTGAAACCCTCGACCCATTACACATCCACTCCAACAGGAAAGGAAAAAGTGGTGGAATAATGTAATAGCATAACTCTTAGAGGACAAATTCCCGCAAAGACATGCCAGAGATCATGTGCCAAACCTACTTCCTATTAGTCCAACATACAACTACCAATTAATCGCAGATCCCCATCTTGTGTATATGTGGAGGGTGTGTGTGTATGAAAGTTTTCGTTTAAGTATGATTTTCGCACAAATGCCTCCTGGAGTCGTTTCGTGGAGGACAAAAGTATTTGATCATATGCACATGTACAAAACTGAGTCCCGTCTCTCTATCTCTCCCTGACAGGTGAAGTTGGTATGCATTGAGTGAATGAGTTGTCACCTGTATGGGTGATAATTTGAGTAAGAGTCCTCACGCTGTTTGTGGTTATGACTGTAAATGAGCTCGTTAAGCGAGATTAGTTTAACTACCTGAATTTGTTGTGCAAGGTTGCTTAAATTACCAATCAAGTGTTGTTTATCATTTATATCATTGGCATACGTTGCATTAAACTAAAATTTCACTTATATCTATATATGCATTTGGGATGGCGCCACATGCAAAATATTTCTGAATTGTGTATATTTTAGGATAGAAGTGGTATGCACTTGTATGCGTGCATGTTTCATCACACTTCAACATTGATCGATTGGTTTCGCCGAAATGTTAACCTCAGATTAGATAGACTCTACTTGATTTTTGTAAAACGGTTATATAATATTGCAACTTCAGTATTTGCTTAGGGGTAATTTACATTTTATGATAGTTTTGAAACGCACAGTTGTCCATTGTGATAAATGAGAACAGAGTTTGTGTTTAAATCTCGCACCATGATTGTTTGGAATGTTAAAACGCTATATTGGTGAAGTCGTCAGATGTGGTTTGTTTTCTAGTTTGCCTTGCCATCGACGATTTTTTTTTTTTTTTTTGTGTCGCAGTCTCTGAAGGTTTTGCCTGGCTGACGCTCGTCAATGAGCTCTAATTGATTCTCTCATTCTCGGAATATATGCACTTGGTCTTAATTTCCTCCATGCATTAGAATCTATTGTTTTTTAGATTGCATGGGAGAGGTGGTGAATCCAAACTTACAAATATTTCAATACCAACATTGTTTCTTGGGCCAAGTATGAATATTTAGCTAAGACGATCCAATACTGGCTATAACTCTCTGTTGTGTTGGTATTTATGTTACATTTTTAGTCTCAGGCGACTTTATCTCACTATGTCGATCGGTCCCCGTTGTGTTTTGTTTTTTGTTTAGGTAATAACATTGTAACTATTGGGCCGATTCTAACAAAATTTGAAACCCTAATGCTGTTTTACATTCTCCTTCGAATGATATAATGGATAATGTTCTTTGAAGGTTAGTCCGGGAATTATTGAATGTTTTGAAGGTCGTAAGGTCATAAATCAGAATAAGTGAGAGAACGCGACTTTTGGTCAGCAGACAATGTTCTCTTGCGTCCTCGTTTGCTGATCATTTTTACGTTTTATTTGTATACCACTTTATTATTTGTACCATACACTAATTTTGTAAATATCAAGGGAAGGACTTATAACGCTCTCTAATCTTTCATAATCGGTGAGAACATTAAAGAAAATCCGTGGTCTTTAATGGCTCCATTCTTTAACTTATTCCCTTGTTGTAGTAAAGCATTGCTCTCTAAACCGCCCCACTTTCGTTAGCAACCTTGGTATTTCCTTTTCAAATTTCCTTTGATAGGTTACACATTTTTATAGCCACGCCATCGCCCTAGTAGACAGCCGCCAGATGGGCTCTTAAAATTTAAAAGAATTATAGCCACGCCATCGCCCTAGTAGCCAACCGCCAGATGGGCTCTTAAAATTTAAAAGAATTATAGCCACGCTATCGCCCTAGTAGCCAACCGCCAGATGGGCTCTTAAAATTTAAAAGAATTATAGCCACGCCATCGCCCTAGTAGCTAACCACCAGATGGGCTTTTAAAATTTAAAAGAATTATAGCCACGCCATCGCCCTAGTAGCCAACCGCCAGATGGGCTCTTAAAATTTAAAAGAATTATAGCCACGCCATCGCCCTAGTAGCCAACCGCCAGATGGGCTCTTAAAATTTAAAAGAATTATAGCCACGCCATCGCCCTAGTAGCCAACCGCCAAATGGGCTCTTAAAATTTAAAAGAATTATAGCCACGCCATCGCCCTAGTAGCCAACCGCCAGATGGGCTCTTGAAATTTAAAAGAATTATAGCCACGCCATCGCCCTAGTAGCCAACCGCCAGATGGGCTCTTAAAATTTAAATGAATTATAGCCAAGCCATCTCTCGTTGTGGTGGGGCGAATGTGAGTGTGTGTAAAAGGGCCATTCTCCCACCCCTTTTCTCAGTACCCTCTCCCTCCCTCTGTAAGAATGTGTGTGAATGGGAATGGGTTTGTTTTATTTTTGTTTAATTCATGTATAAAATGATTACCATGTTTTTCTTTCTTTCCAGGCGTTATTCTGGAAAGATAATAGCTAATAATAAGATATTACTTTGCATTAAGTAAATTTAACGAAGCGTTATTCTGGAAAGATAATAGCTAATAATAAGATATTACTTTGTATTAAGAAAATTTAACGAAGCGTTATTCTGGAAAGAGAGAGAGTGGAAGTGTGGACTGGAAGCAAGAGGGGTTCTGTAGAAGAGTGCTCCACCCAGCCCTGAGAGGAGGGCTTTCGTGTCTCTATCCACCTGAACCGCCATACCTGCCTTCGTTGACAATACTGCCTCCTTCTAGTCAACCAACTACCACCCACCTCCAGCAATACATAGCGCGTGTCCCCTTTTCGTTCGGTTGTGGTTGTGTTTTTTTGTTTTGTCTAGAATTTACGTAAATTGTTGTATCCGCCCGTTATAAGATTCTCGTTTAATATCATTATTTTTATTTGGGAATTTAGCCTCATTTTGAAGTGTGCACACTTCCCTAGTAAAATATAAAATTTTTGTAAATATAAACTGTAGCTATCATTGTATTTTTTTTTGTAAGTAAAGGGACTGTATATACAATCCGTTTTATTCTCCCTCGATTTCTCACGTCCGGACAGTGTAGGAAGCGGGTTGGATCGATTATCGATTGGGATTAGAGATCTATTTTCGGCCCGCTACATTTGGCGCCCGAATAGGGACGTGAGACTTCGAAACTGGGAGCGTGACTGGATTGGATTGCAGTCCATTCCCAATTAGTGTGACAAGTAGTTTGATTGATTTTTCCCTCCTCCTATCTTTTTACTAACTTGGGAACAATGGCTGTAGCGGAAACATTGAATGAAGAAGTAGTGCGATTGAGACTGGAGTTGAGAAAGAAAGAAGAGGAGTGTGAAATGTTACGGGGAATGATGGAGGGAATGGAGAATAAAATAAAAGGGATGAATGAAAAGACTGATAGGATGAAGAAGGAAATGGGAGACCGACAGGATCAGACGGACCGACGGATGCAGGACCTGTATGACATGATGAAGGGGTCAGGACCGGCCCTAGGACCCTCGACCTTGACCCCTGCTCCGACTGAAGGGGATAAGACTAATGGGATCAATGGGAGTGTGTGCGAGTCTAGAGAGGATAGGGTGATTATGAGTGATAGGAAGGACGGAGAATGGAAGAGAGTTGAATGCAAGAGAAGAAGGAAGAGTGGTGCAAAGGGGAAGGATAGGAAGGTAAGAGGCAAGAGTGTGGACTCATTGTACTCGGATGAAGGAGAGAGTGATGGTATGATTGATATGAGTGAGAGTGAAGGCAGCTCAAGTGAGAGTGAAGTGAATGTGGGAAAGGGTATTTTGATAAGGGAAGTGCCAAAGATAGATAGATTTAGGTTACATGGTGGGAAAAGTGTGGAAGAATTCTTCGGGGAATTTGAGCGATATTGTAAGCTCAAGTACCCGGAGAATAAGGGATACTGGATGAATGTTTTGGGGGAATGTTTGGAGGGAAAAGTATTGGAGTTTTTCCGCGTGATTACAAGTGTGGGGGAACCAAGGTACGATGTGGTGAAGAAGCGGATGATTGGACAGGTGAAACGAATGAAAGAGAGTGTGAAGTATAAAAGGGTAAATGAATTTGAGAAGGCTCGAATGGGGAAGAGTGAAAGTGTGAATATGTATGCACATAGGCTTGAGAGTATGGCAAGAACGAGGTATGGTGATGATGATGTAAATGAATGTAAACCACTCATGATGAAGTTTTTGGACACGATCCCACGAAAGGTGAGTGAATGGCTGGGTGGAAAGAGAAAGGAGAGAGTGAGACTGACAGGTGAACGGTTGATGTGGGAGGATGTGTTGGAACTGTTAGAAGATGGACGATTTGATGATGAAAGCGATCTAGAAGAGGATGGATGGTACAGTGTGAATGTTGGAGGTAAGAAGCCCAGGAGCTTTCATCCACCCCAGCAGTTTGTCAGCTACAGGGATGCCCTGAAGGCTGCACCAGCTGGAGTGATGTCAAACTTCCTGGGCCGGCAGAATGGATGGGCAAATGGAGGGTGGTCGAATGGAAGGGGGCAGATGAATTTCAAGCGTGGGAACGGATATATGAGAGAGAAACCGAGGTATGTCCCAGCAAATGAGAGATCGAATGGTGTGAGAAAGATTGTGGAATGTCGTCGGTGTGGAAGGAAAGGTCATATGTTGGCAGAATGTAGGTGGACATCTGGTGCGTGTTTTGGGTGTGGTAAGAAAGGGCATATGATAAAGGATTGCCAGGAAAGTGTGAAAGAGTGCTTCGAGTGTAAAAAAATAGGCCATTTGAAGAAAGATTGTCCGAGGTTGAATGGTGGAGCAACTGCTGGGGAAAGTATGAAATATGCATGTGGTAATTGTGGAAAGGCTGGTCATTATGCAAGGATGTGTCGTGACCAGAGGAATGTATGTAGCTATTGTGCGATGGAAGGACATTCAAGTAAAAAGTGTTGGATTAGACTGAGAGCGCAAGGTGTGAATGGAAAGTCTGAAGCGGGAAACTGAATGGTAAGAGGGTACCTGCTGAAGTATCCTCTGGGTGCATGAGTGTGAGTAATGTGTTGGTAAGTCTGTCTAGTGTGAAAGTGCTGTCTGGTAGGAAGTATGAGTGTCTGAGTGTGAAGGTGGAGTTGAATGGAATTGAGTGTTTGGCTTTAATAGATTCTGGATGCAAGGCGAGCTTGGTGTATAAAGATGTGTATGACAAGTTTAGCGAGAAAGCCCTCCTGTCTGAGTGCAAGGGTAGTTTAGTAGGTATTGGTAATAGGAGAGTGCCTGTGATTGGAATGATAAGGTCAGCTGTTCGAATGCATGGTATGATGATGAATGAATGTGAATTTTCTGTGATTGATAAGGTGAGTAGTGAGTATGGTGTGATTTTGGGGTATGATTTTATGAAAATGAATCGTATGGTTGTGCATCCTGCGAGTGATCAGATTGAGAGAAAGATTGGTAAAAATGGGGTGTATAAGTTGTATGTAGGGAAAGATGGTAGCGTTTTGAGGAGTGTGTTTACTGGTATTGAGGTGACTGCTATGGAGAGTGTAAGGCTTGTGAAGGGTGAAAGGGTGTCTGTTAGAGTGAGTTGGAGTAAGGATGTTAGTTTGAATGTGAGTGAGAACACTGTGATATTGGATGGAAAGGATGCATGTTATAAGGTAAGGCGTGTTGCTTGTGTGTTTGATGGCTTGATGAGAATGAATGATCCTTTTGTATGTGTGCAGGCAGACCCCAGTGTGAAAGGGCAGGTGAGGGGAATCCAAGTCGGAGATGTACTGGGCCACCTCTCCACTGTCAATGAGGTAGGTATGGATGATAGTACGGATATCAGGGTGAATGTTGCGAATGAAAAGACATGTGAATGGATGTATAATGAGGTGAAGGACATGGTGAAATTGGATGGATGTTTGACTGAGTATGAAAGGGAGGATGTGTATCGAATGATATTTGAGCGAAAGGGAGCCCTCAGTAAGGGTGATCTGGATTTCGGGGTTGCAAAGCTCCCGGAATTCAAGATTGTCCTGAAGGAGGACTCCCCAATCTATCAGCGGCCGAGGCATTTCCCACGTCCGGTTGCTGAAGAGATTGAGGAGCAGTGTTTGGAATTGGAGCAATTGGGGGTGATTGAGGAGAGTGAGAGTGCATGGAATAGTCCAATTGTACCTGTACGTAAGCCGGATGGAAGATTGCATCTGTGTGTGGATTATCGAAAGGTGAATGAAAGGACTGTGAAAGAAAGGTTTCCGATGTGTGTGGTATCTGAGTGTGTGTATAGTATGCATGGGATGGAGTGGTTTACGAAGCTGGATCTGGTACGGGGGTATTACCAGATGCCCATTGCTGACGAGAGCCGGCCAGTAACTGCCTTCTCTTCCTCAAAGAGGCATTACCAGTTCCGGAACCTCAGCTTTGGGTTGGCTAATGCTCCCGGAGCCTTCCAGCGGGCAATGAATGTTGTGTTGAGTAAGTTTGCGAGTAAGAATGTGATTGCGTTTATAGATGATATTTTGATTATGACTGAGACTTTTGAGGAGCATATGAGATTGGTGAATGATGTGTTGAGAACGTTGGAGAGTGTTGGTGTGAAGGTGAAAGTAACGAAGTGTGAATGGTTTGCGAAAGAAGTGGAATTCCTTGGGCATATGGTGAGTGAGAATGGATTGCGTAAATCATCGAAGTATGTTGAGAAGGTGCGAATGTTTCCTAAACCGGTGACTGTGAAGCAACTGAAGTCATTTTTGGGTTTGATTGAGTTCCAGCGAAAGTTTATACGTGATTGTTCTGGTGTGAGTAAGCCTCTGACTGAGTGGATGGGCAAGAAAGGTAGTACGGTTGTCAAGTGGAATGATAAGATGAATGAGGCGTATGAGAGACTGAAGGAGGCAGCGGCTGAAGATGTTGAATTAGCTTACCCAGATTATAGTGTAAATGCTAAAATGCTTGAATTGTATACAGATGCGAGTGGGTATTGTATGGGAGGTTTTCTGATGCAAGAGCAGCGTTTGAATGGAGAGAATGTCAGGCGAATAATTGGGTATGTATCCAAGGCTATGAATGTTGCAGAACGAAAGTATTCGACTGTGGAACGAGAGCTGGCTGCGATAAGATATTGTTTGAAAGTGTTGCGTCCATTTTTGTATGGTGTGAGGTTTGTGATAAAAACCGATCATCAACCTCTTGTGTATCTGCAGCGTATGAAGTGGGCTGATAGTAGGATTGCAAGGACTTTGGAAGATTTGAGTGACTTTGACTATGTGATTGAGTATGTGCCTGGTGAACGGAATGGAGTGGCTGATTTGATGTCAAGGTATCCTGGTACGAATGATGAAAATGTGTGTGGAGTGAGTGATCCTGAGTATTTGCCGAAAGGAATTATGAATGGAAAAGAGAGTAAGGGTGGTGGTGATTCCTTGTTTGAGAGTGTATGGAATGGTTTGCAAGATTTGAAGAGTGATGGAGTAGATGTGAGAGTGCCCGATAGTGTAAATGATTTAAGGAAGGAGGTAATGAATGAAGTGTGTAGGAAGCCTGAAAGCATTGGTATGGCAAAGGTGCGGAACTTCATGAAAGAATTGAGAGCGATGTGTATGCAAGGGGTCCCGCCATTTCAGGAAGTGTTGATTGTAGTGAGTCGTTTGTATGGAGTGATTGTATATGTGCACTTTGGTGGTGAGAGGCCGATTGTGTACAAGGATGAGAAGATGAAGGGTTTGAATCCTAATGTGGTACATCTGCAATGTTTGAGCGGTGTGCACTACAATTGGGTAATTGAAAAGTGTTCATATATAAGAGAGAAGAATGATTGTCTGGATGAAGATGAGTGTGTGTTGAGTGATGATATGGGAGTTGATGACAGTGTGGATATCAGTGCTGATGTTGGTGTGCTTGTTCCTTCTGTGTATTGCGAACATGGTGGACCTGATATGATGGAAGCGAGAGTGAAAGTTAGTGAAAGGTTGTTCTGTGGTTTGATTGATACTGGAGCGCAAGTGTCTTTAGTGAATGAGAATATTCTGAGTAAGTATGAAGAGTTTAGATGTTGCGAGCATAAACCTGTGAAGTTACGGATAAGTGGATTAGGGAATGGCATGATAGTGGCATGGGAACAGGTTGGTCTGAAAGTGAGTTTGGGTGATGGTGTGAATGTGAAGCATGACTTTGTGATTCTGAAAGGTGAGCAAATGCCTTGTTGTTTCTTGCTTGGTGTAGACTTTATGAGATTGAATGATTTGTCTTTGGATGCTGATAAGGATCGTCTTATGAAAGGTGAATGTGAGGTGATGAGGTTGAATGAGTGTGCAAAGAATGTTGTCAAGTTTTGCGGTTTGATTGAGTTGGTCATGTTTGATGAGAATGAGATTTTAAGTGATGATGATATTCTAGAGATGCAAGAGATGTGTCATTTTGTTAGTGAGTTGAAGAGGTGTGTAATGATGCGTGTTGATTCGAATGAATGGCCAGAGTGTTTAAGTAATTTTAAAAGGTATGCTAAGGATTTTGTTGTTTGTATGGATGTTGTATATTTTGTGAGGCATGTGAAGGGTGGTGATGATATGTATGTACCTGTGATGTCCTTAGTTGGTATGATTGGTCTGGTGAAGGTTGTGCATGATAATTATGGGCATATGGGTAAGTTTAAGCTGTGGGAGTGTATGAAGGAGCATGTGTTCCACCCGTTTCTGAGAACTGTTGTGAATGATGTTGCAACTACGTGTGAAAGGTGTCAGAAGCGAAAGGTGCAAGGTGTGCAAGTGAAACCACCGATGTTGAAAGTTGATGCGAAAGAACCGTTTGAATTGGTAGTGATTGATTGTGTGTCTTTGCCACGTACGAGTGCTGGGAATGTTGGAATGGTTGTGATGGTTGACCATAAAAGTAAGTTTGTGTATGCAGCGCCTGTGAGAGATAAAAGGAGTGTGACTGTTGCGCGTGTGGTTGAGCAGTTGTTTTTCCCTATGTGTGTATGGAAGCCTAGAAGATGTCTGAGTGATAATGGGCCTGAATTTGTAGGGGAAGTGTTTGAGCAAATGTTGAGAGAGAATGGTGTGGAGCATGTGAGAACAACTCCGTATCTACCGTCTTCAAATGGATTGGCTGAACGGACTATAAGAACCTTGTGTGAGATGTTGAGAATGATGAGTACGACAGTGAATGACTGGGATGTGTGTCTGGGGAGAGTGTTGTGGGCGTATAATTCAACTGTGCATAGTGCAACTGGAATGTCCCCATGTCAGTTTGTGATGAATTTTGAAAGGCGAGTGAAAGATAGGTTTCGTTTGAGTGAAAGTGAGCAGAGTGTATGGCGTGAGGCGCATGAAAGGTTCCGTTCATTTGAATTAGGTACAAAAGTATTGAAGGTGAAAGAAGTGAAGGGTAGGTTGAATGTATCAAAGATGAGTGAGAAGTTTGATGGACCTTATAGAGTTGTGAGGGTTTGGGAAAATGGAGTGACGTATGTTTTGGAGAGTTTGAATGACGGCATGACTGAGAGAGTGCGGGCTCATCAGAGTCAGTTAAGGAGATGGAGAGAACCTCCTGACTACCTGGTGAGCCATCCAGTGTATGGACTGTGTAGAGAGAGAGGTAAAGTGCATGATGATGAGATTGAATGTGATAGTATGGATCTGTCTGGGAAAGAGCTAGTCTTAGTCGCGAGGAGTAGAAAGCGTACAAAGAAGGGTGAAAGGAAGAATGCAAGTACGAATGAAAGTAAGTCTGAGCAGAGTGTTTCTGGTATGGGGGATCTTGAAAGGGAGATTGAGTTTTTGCGTAAACAGGTGAGTGATTTGGCTGGTATAAGTAGACGAGTGAGTGAGCTGCCTGTGCCTGATTTTTCTGGTTTTGGGAACAGTATGAATGATAGTGTGTTTGGGCAGAATGAACCTAGTGTGGCTGATTTTTCGGGTTTTATGAATGGTAATAGTAGGGGTGAGTTTGATGTAGTGAATGATGAAGTGGCTGATTTTTCAGGTTTCTGGTGGGAACCAGTCGAAGGGGTTTCTGGTATGCCTGTTGAGAATACAGGGGATGTGAATGACCTGTCTGTTTCGCAAGAATGTACCTTGAGTTGGATGAGAGCTGTGAGTGAGGAGCTGATGAATGGGGGTATGAAGAGTGAGGGTTCTGAACGGAAGAGTATGAAAGAATTCTGTCGTGAGATGGGAGAACTGGTAATGAGGGCTAAAAGTATGGTTGATGAGATGATAAATAGTGACGATGAGACTGACAGGACGACTGACGAACAACCCCGACTAATTGCTACGCGTAGCCAGGGACCAGTAGACGAGTGTGAATGGGTGCAGAAGGGTGCGATTGAGCACAAGTGGTACCGTGAAGAGTGATTGAAAGGGTTTAGTGAGTGGCTGGTCGAATGGCTTAAGGAAGGAGGGGTGTGGTGGGGCGAATGTGAGTGTGTGTAAAAGGGCCATTCTCCCACCCCTTTTCTCAGTACCCTCTCCCTCCCTCTGTAAGAATGTGTGTGAATGGGAATGGGTTTGTTTTATTTTTGTTTAATTCATGTATAAAATGATTACCATGTTTTTCTTTCTTTCCAGGCGTTATTCTGGAAAGATAATAGCTAATAATAAGATATTACTTTGCATTAAGTAAATTTAACGAAGCGTTATTCTGGAAAGATAATAGCTAATAATAAGATATTACTTTGTATTAAGAAAATTTAACGAAGCGTTATTCTGGAAAGAGAGAGAGTGGAAGTGTGGACTGGAAGCAAGAGGGGTTCTGTAGAAGAGTGCTCCACCCAGCCCTGAGAGGAGGGCTTTCGTGTCTCTATCCACCTGAACCGCCATACCTGCCTTCGTTGACAATACTGCCTCCTTCTAGTTAACCAACTACCACCCACCTCCAGCAAGACATAGCGCGTGTCCCCTTTTCGTTCGGTTGTGGTTGTGTTTTTTTGTTTTGTCTAGAATTTACGTAAATTGTTGTATCCGCCCGTTATAAGATTCTCGTTTAATATCATTATTTTTATTTGGGAATTTAGCCTCATTTTGAAGTGTGCACACTTCCCTAGTAAAATATAAAATTTTTGTAAATATAAACTGTAGCTATCATTGTATTTTTTTTTGTAAGTAAAGGGACTGTATATACAATCCGTTTTATTCTCCCTCGATTTCTCACGTCCGGACAGTGTAGGAAGCGGGTTGGATCGATTATCGATTGGGATTAGAGATCTATTTTCGGCCCGCTACATCGTTGTCCGAAAGAGTTTCCTATTTCTCTATTGGTCTTATATGAATCGAAATATAGCTGGATATTGATTGTTATTTCTATTTTATTCTATTTCAAAGATTTTATTTAGTTTATTTTTTAATATATATCACTTGGCTACATCTTTAATTACATTTTCATCGCTGGAATGATCACTACTCATGAACGCTGTTGAATAATTTGGCCCATTTCTGCCTCTTATAATCCCTTTCGCTGCGAGTCCTTCATCGAAAGACAAAGATCTCTTAATTCCCCCATAAATGAGGAGCAAAAAACTATTGAAAAGAGTGTTTAATCAGTGTAAGAGAGTAGCACATGTAGGAAACGGCGGAAAAGAAAGGAAATGAGGTTCTAGATGAATATAGGAACCTCTTTTAGGAGAGGAGGAAAATAGGAAACCAAAAAATAGCTGTGTTAACATAATAAATTAAAATGGGAGGATATTTGGGAGCTGAATTTTTTCATGTTAAATTAAGATGAACACAATGTTCAGATGAAAAAGTGCACTTTTAAATGGAGTCAATGGCTGTAGTTAACTATTATGTACAATTGAATAGAGGAAGTTAAAAAAGCTTTTACCTATAAAACCGGTGAAAATAATGAATAATTTTCAGGTCACAATGAGAAACAGTTCCCTTTATAAACCCAAATTCACCTCGTATTACAGCAGAGGTAAAGAAAAACTACATACATTTAATTAAAGTAGCAATCCATAAGATTAGGAATAAATATCAAACCAGGTAAATATTTAATACCAAACGAAGGTGGTTTGCCCGGGTAAGCGCAATACTTTACCCTAAATCAGAAGAGTTCAAGCTTGTTACTAGAGTAAATACATGGCAATCTTAAAGGCAGATAGAAACCCAATTCCCACAATTCACAACGGCAACAAGCTTACTGTAGCTCACTCAAACTTGCTCTTCCTGAGTACCTCGACGAAATTTATCCTACCCTATAGGACGGTTGTACTCGTCTCATAAAGGCATAGTTTATTTGTTGAAGCTAAAATGACTGGCGGAAACGGGTAAGTTCACTCCTCTTCCATACACAAAATATACCTTAATTACTAATTATTTACACTTCACTTAGCACAATATAAACAAATGAATAGATAAAACGGGATATGCTAGTTACTTCCTTTGCTAGAAAGACGCAATCTAATTTATAAGGAAGTGAGGATAGCTGATAGAATAGGGTAGTAGGCTTAGTGCTTCACCAAACAGTTACTTGAACAAATATCTAGTGACTACTAAATCAATGCCCTGGCTCGCAGTAAACACTAGTATGACTGATTCACTGTCAGAAAGAACACACTGAATTTTAAACAAGGAAAAAGAGAGTGTTTCTTGGCGTACTAGTTAAAATACGTTTTTGAAGAACTCAAAAGATCGTAAATGAATACTCGAATAACCTTACCGTAACCAAGCAAAAAAAAATAGCTATTTAATAATTAAATTAAGATTATAAAATATAATCTTAATAGTTGAATGCTTGAATTTCGCAAAATAAATCATCTACTCAGCTGAGGGCCTAAATTACTAAATTCCGCATTGCACTATTGTAAACTTACTAATTTATAAATAATCTAGTGGCAACTTGTCATGATGGTTCAGAAAAGGCAAATTTCGTGCAACCTGCTTCCAATCTCCAGGCCTACAATAATAATAATAATAGGGATCTGCTGTATGGCGCGCTTCAACGAACATGGGTCTCCGCAAAGCGCCGGTCGAACAACGAAGGAAAAGCTCGAGAGATGAGTTTGGCCTTCAAGGCTCGATTGAAGGGTAAATGGTCGAGGGATAATTCGGAGCATCCACTATTTTTTTTTTTTTTAGAATGGTCTGCATGATTGTGATTAAGCCAATGTTAGAAGTTCAGAAAATTTACACAAATTTAACCATGGCTGCTTTTTTTTAGATTTTAAATTTTAATCTTAGTAGCGAAGCTCAAGCTCATCCCGTAGGGGGAAGGGGCGAAGCCATTGCTGATAATTTTAAAAAGGAACTCTAAACTAAATTTCCCCCCTTTCAAAATATCAAGTTGTTAAAATATAGTTATAGAAGAAGATATATAAAAATAAATTTTCTGAACTTAACCATTTTGTTTTTTGATATTATAAAAGAATTATTAAAAATAACTTTGATAAAAAACATAAGTCATAACCAAACTAAGATGAAATTATTATTAAAATACTCAAAAAAATCCCCTTTTTAAATTATATAGTGATGATGATGATGATGAATAAGGGAATAAAATTTACCCTACAAGCTTTTGCATTAAAACTCCATTAAGACTTCCATTCCTTCAAACTAATAATTAAGCTAAATTGATGTCAAGAAAAGGTAAAGGGAGTATAGTCCCTGGTAGAAAAGAACAAGGGAAGTAACAACCAGGACAACGGTGAACCGCCAGGAATCCTGACATTAAATCTGTATTTTCGAAACGTAATTTCTTCACTTCTTAAAGAATGATTTTGTGGGGAAAACGACTTGCAATCGTTTGCACAACCAAACACACGTACAAGTATGAAGAGGTGAAGCCCCTAGGGGAGCGGGGTCATTGAAGGGTAGCTAATGAAAGAGGCCAAATGATCCGTCTTGGGCGACATGTAAGGAGAGCTGATAATGGATGAAAGCAGAATCCATTATTATCAGCGTCCATCGAATTAATATTCTAGGCATGAACCAGCCTCCATTTCTCTGTCATTGTCCGCTTAAACGTTCAGCTATCAAAGCCCATGTGATTGTCTTCTTTCCTTATTATGTCATATATATATATATATATATATATATATATATATATATATATATATATATATATATATATATATATATATATATATAGATAGATAGATACACCCATCTTCGGGTACTATAAAACAAAAGAGCAAATTTTAAACATGGAATATGAAATAAAGACTTAAAAACTAAATTAGAAGTCATAAATTAAATCGCAGGAAAAGAGAAAGAAAAAAATAAAGCGATTAAGTGTGAGAACAGAATTAATTCACATGTGGAATGAAGGGTCGAAGAAGATTCGAGAGGTCTCTAGCTGAGGACAGCACGTAATCGCTCAGGACACCATAGTACTTCTCTGAATTCATGATGCCATCACAAACGGTGATACGATGCACCCCTGAACGTGACATACAACCCCATACCATTATAGAGAGGACACCATGCTTTACTGGTGGCACTATGCAGTCTCGATTCCACCGCCTCCTTGGTCTCTTGCGGACTATTACATTTCATAATGTCGAAAACAATTGGAACGTGGACTCGCCGGACCATAAGACACGTCCCCACTGCCACATGTTCCAGTTGCCGTGAACACGTACCCAGCCCAGTCGACGTCGCTTCTGCTGAAGGTCGAACAGCGGCTTCAATAGGCTCTAAAAGAGTTCAGGCCTTGTGCAAGCAGTCTGCAACGCACTGGTCTGACGGATGATTTAACCTGGACGCCCTCTGTCCATTTAGCTTGCAGCCGCACTGCGGTTTTCTTACTATTCCGAAGGCTCATACAACGCAATGATATGTCGTCACGTTGTGTACTGACCCTAGATCGTCTAGAACGAGGTCAGTCTTGGATGTTCGCACTTTCTCGGTTCCTCTTCAACACTTCTGCAACATCGAAATGTGATCCACCGACCTTGTTTGCAGCTGAGACCATCCTCGTGGAGTGTGCGTAACCAGACATTCTTTCATCCATGGTATATTTGCTTGAGTTTGTCAGTATTATATCATTATTAGATCCTGTCGACATGGAGATATCATAATAATCAACAAATATGATATGCTATATGAATACATTTTGATTATAACTTGAAGCATACTGAGACTAGATATGTCCAAAGAAGTTATAAGGAAATGTGTACTTTTATTTTGCTTTCTAAATGTATTAGACGCATGCATTCAAACATAGATAAACATACATATTCATACACATATCCAAGGAATAAGAAAAATCCCAGGGTGACACTTAAAAACGCCAATCGAAAGATAGTTTTTTGGCTATCTGAGAGAAGACTGGGTCTGCCAAAAATGGCCTTTTGACCATATATATATATATATATATATATATATATATATATATATATATATATATATATATATATATATATATATATATATATATATATATGTTGCGTCAGTATTTTGAGGACATCAAATTAAATAGCTCTAACTTTCTTATTTCAATTCTTTTTAAAAAGAAATAGTAGGTTAATGAATTACATTAAGTTGACGAAGCAAATGAAAAGGCACGCTGTAAGCGTTGCCATAAAAACTCAGCATAATGATACAGAGACAGCTCGTTTTCTGTAAGCTGCAGGTGTGAACGCTTATGTGTGCTAGAGCGTTCCTAACTAACTGCGTATTTCCAATCGTGAGCAGGTTTGGCCCTCGAGGCGACCCGATCCTTGAGCTGGCATCTTACCAAGAGGCAATCTAGGCGTTCATTTGAAGCCCTTGGGCGTCCAGAAGACTTCTTCATAGGAGTTCAATCGGTCTTTTTAAAGTCTTAATTATTCTAAAGATGATGCCTCTTGATGCAATAGCCTTAGCAAATTTTATGAAAAAGATTATAATTACACAGCATCCTTAATTTAACCTCTATTTGTCATTATTTTACTTTTTTGATTGGATAACGAAGCGCCAGGGGCTGAAACTCATTTCCTAAAAGAAAAGAATCACAACACGATTTTCGACTGAGGAAAGGAATGCAGTTTTCCTTGTTATTTTTTAAATTCTGACTAATAAACGTGCAATAATTTAAATATTAGAATAATTATTACTATTCCGTAAATTTTAAAAACGGATGAAAGAAATAAAAATATATATTAGTCTTAAAACATTTGAGCATGACTGTATGTGACGAAAATAGTGATGATTTTGATAAATGTGAGTTTGCCGCTGTATGTAAGAATATCATTACATAAAGCAGAAACGTAGAACGAACAGACGGAAAATAAACTGAGCAAAATTAATTTTGATTAAATGAATGATAAGAATATGGAGTTTCTCATCAGTCTTCTTTTCATGAGAATAACAATTCTAAGAAGAAGCATGTGCTAACATACACCTGAGGTTGAAAAGACATCCCTTCCTCTTCAGTTCATGCATTTGAGCCTACTCTCATACCTTTATACTACTTTTTGAAGGTTGTGCAAAGGTGCGCCTTCACCGGGTCATGGAATTAGTTGGGGCGCTTTACAAATTCTCAGCATGGATCGAGAGAGAACTTTTCTGGCTGGAATGAGCAACTATATACGGAGACGGAAGTGTAATAAGTGAGTTGAATGGGAGAGTTGCATGTAATAAGCTTCCACTCACCAGCCATCACTCGAGAGCATCACGTGTTCAACTTTTATTCAGCCGCACGTCTCACTCAAAGTACCCGGGACTGCTCAAGGACCGGCCCGTGTACAGGGGTCTGTTTTATTCTCTCCACCTCTCGAAGGTCCTTCCACTCATGCTCATAAGTTTGATGTGCAAATTTGTGTTCATGTACGCATCCGTACTTAAGGTTGGTGATTTTGGTTGTAGTTTGTGTGTATGTTTCCGTTTTTGTGGAGTAATTATATCTTTTCTCCCTTCTGCCCACCCCCGTTATTTTTCGTACTGCGAGGTACTCCTCCCCCCCTTCCTCTATCTATAGATCGTATGTCAGCTTTCCTCCTTCGTTCTCTCGTCAATGAAATAATTATTTTCACGACCCACATTCGATGGAGGAGTTTCGCCTCTTTGACCTCGTTTGCCGCGAGTTCAAATTTCATGACTTTTCAATGACCCCAATCATAGGGTAATATGGCCTCCTTGTTATCGGTGACCCACGAGTACCAATCCTCGGGTATTCAAGTCAGTGGAAACCTCCAGATGTATCTCTTTAAGTCTAAAGCTCACCCGGCACTCCAAGTAGTCTCCTCTCTGCATATTTCGGGCTATACACCTTTCATCCATTTTGTTTAATAATTTTTGTTGTTGCTATTGTATAGTTGTTTACTTGAAACTAAAAAAGAGAAAACCAAGGAGGGTAATTTCCTCAAGAAATATTTGAGAGGTTCGTAGAGAAAACGGTGAAGTAAAGGAAAGTGACTATTTCACGAATTTAAAGCAAAATACCAACGAGGGCAATTCCAACAGAAGTTTGTAAGAAATCAATAAAGTAGTGAAGATAGTGAAAGTGAAAATGTGTGGAGCCGTAGATCTTCTTTTAGGCATCGGCGGGGGGGACGGGGCTCACGCAATCTTCCAGATGTCAGCTACAGCATGGTTGCTCATCCTATACCTGACATCTCCCGAGGAGTTTGTTTGGGACACCTTATGTGTAAACGTGATCAGATAAAGTTTGTCAATCTTCTGTCTTTCTGCGTGTCTTTTCTTCATATACGTTTAAACAGGCAAGATGCATTAGTTTAATTGCTAACATTTCTAACAGAGTAGCATGTGGTTTCATAAAATTTGCATGGCACCCCAAAACTCACACACCAAAGGCAAATTAGGTTAGGTTTCCAATGGTGTCTCCCTTTTCCGACACCCCGTAGCTAAACTTTATTATCCCCCCCCCCCCTCCCCGGCGCGCCTTTCCAGCTTAATTCTATTTTATTGATTTCTTTTTCCATGGCCCGATCACGAGTCACAAGCAGTTCTAATTAAACGTATTCTCTTTGATCAAAAATGGTGATCATCGATTCAAATGGCTCTTTCCTCCCGTTGCAAAACCATCGATCGCCGTCTTCGTCTTTGGAAAGGTCATTTCAGTGATATAATCAATGGGCGACATCATCAATATGAAGAGGAGGCATTTAATAACAACTTATCGTGCAACCCATTATGCATCTCCTCCCTTGAGACCTTTGGAGTATATCTGATCCCTAAACATCATAAATGCTTTCACGCATGCTGGCAGGGGGAGGGGGTCAATGGTAGCGAACAGCGAGCAGCGAGAAGCTCTCACATCCAACCTTTTTGGTATCTTTATTTCTATATCGAGAGTCAAAGAAAATCACACATAGACTAGGGATGAACACTTATTCTCCCACCTTCGCCTCGCAAGGAAGGGGGGGAATTAGTTTTGGTTGTGGGAAGGAAACTCGGAAATTCAGGAGAATTATGCAACCACCTCATCCAGATGCCACAGTTGCAAAACAAATGAGAGAAATCTGGGTAGTTTTAGCTGTATCAGAATGTGCCATTTTTATCTGATAAGACGGAGTATTTGTTAGTCAAGTATTTTGTTTATTTAATTAACACCCAAGGTTTGTTTGTTTGTCTAGCTCCCTTGTTTTTCATAGTAGGGGGTTGTGTGACGAGACATTGTAGTGAGCAAGAAGTGAGAATGTGTCGATATCTACTTGAAATGTAGCAATTGGGCTACATGGCAGACATGCCATCATTGGGTTTCGTTTTAAAAGAGTAATAATAATAATGGTTATCATTATAATAATATTCGTTATTCCTCCACTAGCCGACGTCTCTATGATTAGGTTGATAAGAGATTAATACTTTTAGAACTGGAAGATAGCACTCAGCAAATAATTATACAGTGCCAAAAAAAGGACATTTCAAAGTATTCCCTTTATGCTTGCTCGTCTCGTTTACCGTCGTAGAAAACCGTTTTTATTAATATAATCACAGGGTTATCTTATCCAAATACCTACATAAGAAAGATGGAAGAAATTCCATCTCAGGAACTTCTTCAGAGTAGCCTTTCTTGCCAGAGAGGCTTTCATATCGTGTGAATATTGTTTCAACTCTATGAACCGGTTTTTAAATGCCCGTTAGCCATTTCAGGACAGAATTGTTACCGAGATAAAAAGTGGGTCTTTTACTGCAATATCAAACATGCATTGATCGCAAAGAAAAATCCAATCCTATAATGCTCTGATTTGCTTCTGGTAGAAGGTGAAACGAGTTTTTAACTCTAAGCTTCTCATTAATAAACAAATAGTTACTACAGATCTATGTATGTTTAACAATTGCTCTTGAACAAAAAAAAAAACATCCTTCACTGGTCAACCCAGTTGGCAAGTGGCCCGCACGTGACACGTTTGACGCAAGTTAAAATTTTGCGTTACTTTAAGTTCTTTCTCATCCATATTTACCGAACCTTGCCTCATGTGATTACCACTTATTTAAGTCATTACATTGTCACCTAAAAGGCAAAGTTAACTCCAATATTAAAATATCAAAAAGGATATCAAATCCTACATTCATAAAAAAAGGCATGAATTCTTCAAGACCCGGAGTCCACTGCTTAGGTGGGAGAGCATTGCCAGAAGTGATGGGGACTACTTTGATGAATAAATACGAGTATATTATTTGTATATTAATCCTTTGACTACCAAAAGTTGTTTTTTTTAAAAGAGTATATAATACCGGTACCGTATAGCTAGGCCTATATAATAATAAAATATAATAATATACCAGTATAAAATAAGATAAAATAATATATGACTGTGTATAAAATTAGAATAGAATAATATATGACTGTGTATAAAATAGAATAGAATAATATATATATAAAAATATACATAATAAAATATAAACTAAAATGATTGGGACGTATTGTCCCGCTGGTAGTCAAAGGGTTAAAAATAAATTTACTTTTCTTTTTTAAAAGTGGCATTAATTTCTTGACAACCTAATAGTTCCAGAAACTTCTTCCAGTACTCCTGTAGCCGCAGTACTTAATTTCTACCCTCTAGGAGTACTTTAAGGAGACTCCGTATTTTGACTACTTTCGCACCAAACGCCAAATTTCATCTAAAATGGCAAATTTGCCCTGATTTTTCAGTCCTCCGCTGACCTTTCAGAGCGCTGGACTTCCACCTCCTCCCCCCTAGCTCACCGCTACATAACCACTCCCTACCCCACCTTCACCCACTCGTGACCTGAAAGAGAGTTTCGAAAGTTTAAGTGAAGCCTTCGACCATTTATGGTCTCGTTTCACTGCGTTGTCATGATTTTATTAATAAATCGGGAATCAATGATGGAATCTTCAAAAGAAAGATTTTGGAATAGCAAAGAAAGTGGCGATGTTAAGAAAAGATGTGTGGAAGAGTGACCGAATATATTATTTCAAGTGGTAAGGAGTTATTGATTAACGTGGAATCTGAACCACCGCAGGTCGATACAGCACCGTGTGATATCTATCACAGTGGCGAAAGACTACAGTTTGCGTACAGCAAATGGCGGCCTCTACGATGTCGTGCAAACTTGTAGTGGCCTCATTCTTCAACTAACTAACCACATTTAGGGTTGACATCGCTCATTATGAGGAGCAGCATTGTTGTCATGTCCACCCATAGCAACGAATGGGTCTTTTTATCATGTATGTGGGCATAATGAGGATTATGAGGGTTGGGATATTATGGGTGGAGTTGAATTTTCAGTTTCCTGCCTGTGCATGGAGCAGTGAATGGCTTTCATCTTTTTGTGGAGTACGGCTTAGCCGAGTGGAGACACCGCTTCCGTTTTTAGCAAAGTAGAGCCACGTCGATTGTGGTAACAGAAAGCAAGCCCCCTCAAACCTTGGGTATCTCTTTAATAAATAAGTAATTAAATAAATCCTCCCCGTGTGCTATATGGAAGTGGAGCCCGAGGATGCTATTGCAAGTGTTAACGCCATCTTGCGTGGCATAACCCCTCGCTTCTCTGCCTTTTGGCCTGCATATGCAAATGAGCGCATTGCAACAGCGCTCATGCGTAGAATGAGTCGCCATGAGAAGGTTAGAAATACGACTCAGTTTCAAAGGAGGGTGTGCATTTTCATATCTCCCTCTCCTCTTATATATATATATATATATATATATATATATATATATATATATATATATATATATATATATATATATATATATCTTAAAGTAGCACGAGAGAATGATGGAAATGAATGCATTAAACCACATTGAAAGAGAAAACGGGATAATTTTTCCTTGCAGTAATATTTTTATTACCTTTTTTCGAAAAATCCGTGCTGGGAAGCGATTCGAACCAGGCACACTGAGGCAGCGAGCACCGCTTTGATCCCAGTTAAAAGAATGCCGTTAGTACACTACGCTACGCAGAGAACCAATGGTTTACAATAAGCCAGAATTTAATAGGGGAGGAATGTTATTTGATAAGAGGTCGGATAGTCTTCTGATCATCAAGAGATTAATTAGTTTAACTGGGCATCGGATGAATTGAAGTTGTGAATTACTTTTATGATTCAATTAAGCGTCTATGGATTTAAACGTTAGAAATATCAATTATTTTACCCTTTTGCAAATTATGAAATTCTAAATTTTATTATAATTCTAACAATTATATAAACTCTTCACATCCTTGATATTCTACATTATTTCGTTTCCTTCTGCTCATTTTATCCGTTACTTCATCCTAATTTTCTTAAATCCCACTCTACCCCTCCTTGGATTACATATATTTTAATTCTCAATAAGAACTATATTTTCAAAATCTGTGCTGGACCGTTATCGGGAAACTTTTTTACAAAACACGCAACCACTCCCTGAACGCACAACGGGGACGAAAGATATATGTTGCTCTCTCCTCAACCCTCATTCCATCAAAAGCAATAACAAAACGTAAGTTGCGAAGAACGAATAGTGGTTATTTCAAATAAATCTATTCCTATTGAAGTAAATCCTGCTCCCAATGGAAATCTTATGTTGGTATAGAGGTGGTCTGAGTCGTATTATTTTCTCGTCCCGAGTCAATCACTTGGAGAATGACTGCCTTTGTCCAACATTTCAAATAATTTGTGAAACTTGTCAAAGTCATGACTATGCTAAACATGGGTTTGATTTTGCGCCCCTACCCACCAATTTAGGTGAAAAGATAGGGAAAATTGATACAATTAATACGAGTATAATATCTAATTAATGGCTGTGTCTCTGATATATCGACTGTTCGATTTATGGAATCTGGATTCAAAGCATTTTTTAGGAAGAAGTATTTCCATGTAGTCTTTTTGAGAGTTTCGGTTTCTTTTTTTCTTATACTTGGAGTTTATTTTCGTTTTGGCTTTGTACGAAATATTCATTGTTGAAACGATTATACACTATCCATGGTTTGTTCATTCATCTTATGCCTCCCTACCTCCAAAGAAGGTCAGTCGCACAAAAGCACGGCTCTTGTATAGATGACTTGCACAATGGGTCATCTTCATTTATAGGAATTGTGACACAATTTGGTTGTCTTTGGGTCAATGGCAAGTTCAAAAGGGGGGCAGGGCAAACATGACCAATACTATTGGAAAAACGCAACCCAATTTATCCCTCGTCTACATGTAGTAGTATGATTGATTTTACTCGTAGGATTTGCGAGATTATGGTATGAAAAGCTCGTTCGTAGGCTTCATTGAAAGATACTAAGTTATAAATAACTTGAATACCTTCAAGAATAGAGGGCAATGACGTCTGGATGACCTCTTCGTTGAGTCAAAATTGTGAAAAAGAAACGGTATTCACTACTTCGGGATGGATTAAATGGATTATTTATACATCCTAACTTTTTAGAAGTTGTTAGATTTCACTTCTTAAGTACTCAATTAATAGGGAGAGAGGTGAAGGGGCTTATTCAAAGAAGGTAACAGGGATATTGTATAATCGTCCATGTTCTTTGTGCACGTAGTGCTTCGAGTCGAATATTTTAAAGTGCACAATAAAGTCTCTTTCTCTCTCTCTGTAATTCAGCACAAATCGGTAGACCAAATTTAGAGGGGGAAATTATATTAATCAGATTCCAACCAATATTTCTCGCTTTCAAAGAGCAGAGAAAGATGCCAGATTAAATACTTCCCAACCTAATTTACTTTACAAGTGTTAAATCCAAGGATGGATGTGTGGGAGCGTGGTCGGGTCGGGATGCTGAATGGTCGAGTTTGAAAGTTGGCAACTTTGCCTCCTCGGTCAGTGATTTAGGCTTCAATTTAGGTTTCCATGCTGGTAGGCCGAAGTCAATTTGAGCGAAACCAAGAGAGGAAAGATCGTTTAGAGATATACCAACTGAACTAAGGTTGTTTTGACCAATACCAAATTGGTTGTTGAATTATGACATAACTCAACAACTAACACAATCTTACCTCTGCCCACTTCAATCCCCCATCCCCACTTTTCTCTGGAGTCTGAGCAACATTGGTGAGTGTTTTGATGGTTCTCCTTCGTATCCCTCTAGGATATTTAATATTCCAATTCATTGTAAATTATGGATTTTCTTCATTTTTGTATTATAGAAGATGAAAATGAACGGACAGCTCAAAACCATAACGTTGTTCATGCACAATGAATGAAGATGAATTTCTCCGCATTCTATTATGTCCTTTCATTCCTGGTGAATATATATATATATATATATATATATATATATATATATATATATATATATATATATATATATATATATATATATATATATATATATATATATATATATATATATATATATATATATATATCCATAACCCTATATTTTTAGAACATGATTTAAAAAAGAAAAATTAAGTGGACAAGTAAAGTGGTATGAATTTCCAGTTCATTCTTTACCCCCTCCTTCTCCCCCGTCTCCCTCTCATCCCCTCTCCCTCTCTCTCGCTCCCTTCTCCCTCTCTCCCCTCCCCCCTCTCTCTTCCCCTCCTCCTCTGCTCTCTCTTCCCCTCCCCCTCTCCTCTTTCTTCCCCTCCCCCTCTCCTCTCTCTTCCCCTTCTCTCCCCACCTCTCTACCTCTCTCCTCCCTCTCCCCCCAACTATATCTCCTCTATCGGCCGATTAGTTACAATGTTATTACAAAAACAAAGAAAAGCAAAACGGGGACCGACCGACCGACCTACATAGTGAGATGTAGAGTCGCCCGCGACTAGACTCGCACGCGACTAAAATATCCCGTTCTTAAAATATAAATTTATAGATAAGACGCTCGATCTGTTTCTGTGCCCAAAAAGTTGTTTGCTCCTAACTAAAGGTCATTCACGTATGAGCGTAAACTGCCGAGCATTTGGGGTGAAATGTTTACTCATTTTAAGTATATTATATGATAAGGAAAGTGCGCAACTCTCTTAAATTTCTCTTAAATCTAAAAATAATAATAATCAGCAAGTAAAGATATTTTTTGCCACAATTTAAGATTTTCCTACAAAATATATATATATATATATATATATATATATATATATATATATATATATATATATATATATATATATATATATATATATATATATATATATATATATACAAAGTAACGAGTGAGTAGAGCAATAAACAAATTCCTGGTTTTTCGTTGAGGTTCGAACCTTGGAAAGTGTTTGATGACAGATTAAGCCCCGCCCTCATCGCTTTTATTTTAATAAGCGGTTTTTTAGGTCAGTGGAAACAGCGTTGGAGGAAACGAGATTAAATATTTTAGACCGGGTGACTCCCCAAAATGGATGTGTGTGGATGTTAATGTCTTTTTTTCGTTACGTTTAAACTAAAAGGATGGGAATTATTCTAAAGAGTGGATTTTCAAGTGGTCTTGTTTTTGTTACGTTTTTTAAATGATCTCTATTTGCATACAGTTATTAACCCCGATGAAAGGCTCGATGATAATAGTTTAATTAATTAGATATTTTTTATTTTGAAAATGTAATGATTTAGAACAATTTAAAATATGAACTGTTCCTGTGAGTCACCTAATCTTTGTCCTTTTCCTGACTCTTGAGGAAAGTCTTCCCAAGACAGGATTTAATTCTTAGGGTTGCTCGATTTCGCCCTTCCTCCAAATGACGCCTTGGGAACCCTCCTTAATTGTTTAGCTGATGGCAGGTGTCGGGGAGTTGGCTGCTTTTCCTGAACAGCCTAAGCGGTCTTCTCTTTGTACTATTAAGATTTCTTGCATTTCACAATTTCCCAGTTTTCTATCGCCCTTAACTTCACTATATTATTTTTACAAAGTTTCTAGTGCATGTGCTCTCGTTAGTTTTCACTTTTTAGCTTTAAGCTGATGCCTATGTGGCTCTAGGGGTGAGATATATGCGTATTAAGCTCTTCGCTTTAACTATGACTTATTCTACGCTTCATCTACGTTCGCATTCCGTTTAAGGTTGACAGCATGATGAAGGGAAGGGGAAAGGAAGGACGGGGGGGGGGGGGTATGTGTGAAAGGAAGAACGTCCTTTGTAGTAATTTGCCGAATCGTTCTTGTTAGTTTTACAGCACGTCTCAATTTTACTGACGAAGGTTCAAAGTTTTTTGAAAATTTTCTTACGACGTTCATCAACGTTCCTGAATTTGTTCCGAAGTTTTTTTCTCCTTTGATTCGTTTCTGATCCTGGAGTGTATCTATTTTTTTCTTTCGGGGGGAGGAGTATGTAGTAGCACATTTTTCGGAGGCATGTGTATGTGTTGATGTGAAGGCAAAAAAACATCAGTAAAATCCCTGTTGTTTTCGATCACTACTTTAGCGATTTAAAACCGAATGGAGTGTAAAAGTGAGACTGTAGAATGAAAAGTTGCTGTATGTTTAGATGCGGTGTTAGTTGTTGGTTAATTCCGCCACCCTTCTTTTTACAAACGTGGACGAACTCCCCTGAACTGATAATGAAATTCACATAATGATCAGACTGACAATCGCTGGGAAGCACTAAGGCACTATGGGCCGGTCCTCGTTGGGGAAGTGAAGGTGCAGGAAGAGCGAGTGTTTTGCCACCAACCAGCGAGCTTTTTGCTGCCAAATGTAACCCTCTCCATTCCACGTCAGGGTAGTGTAGTAATGTATATCTCTTCGAAAGGTTTCGGGAGAGTGGATGTAGTGTATGTGCGAAAGGTTAGCGAGAAAGGGACGTCGATGTTGTGATTGTCTGTGTGTGCGCCTGGTGACCTGTGTAGTTAGAACAGTCCTCCCTCACATGGCTTCGCTGTGTTTGAAACCGTTACGAAGGCGCGGAAATCCAAGCTTTCTCCTCCACATTTGTAAGCGAAATAAACTGCCCAGATTTACCCTGAGAAACCTCACATTTAGGAGGTAGGAAATTGCACCCAGCGCTTAAATTACAGCAGCAAGCTTTCAAAAGCTCCTGTGAACGTTTAGGTCTCTGGTATTCCCTAGGAGTTTGTGCGCTCGTGCGTTTCTTCGGGGCTGGAAGAGGGTTCCGCACTTTGAAGTTCACCTTTAAGAAATGTAACAAATGGTTATAAGAACATAAGAAAAGAAGGAGCAGAAAGTTAATCAATAGCTCATATGAGGACGGTCTTGTTCCCATTACTCAGTTCCGTCCCAGCTACCATCCTCATCCATAAATCTATCCAATCTGTTTTTAAAACAACGCAGGGATGACTCTTCTACCACATGAATAGTGAGCTTATTCCATTAATCTGCCACTCAATTTGTAAAGCAATTTCTACTAATCTCTTTTCTAAACATAAACTTGCACAGCTTAAACCCATTGCTAAGTGTCCTATCTTGTTAGGCTAAATATCATTACTTGATCTATGTCTCCCCTATTATAACCTTTTACCCACTTGAAGACTTCACTCAAGCCCCCTTCGGACTCTTCTCCCTTCTAGGTAAGCCTTTCACCATACGGTAAGCTCCTCAACCCATGAATCATCTGAGTTAACCTTCTTCGCACAGACTCAAGCAAATGAATATCCATCTTATAATATGGTTACCAAAATTGCACCACACTCAATATCAGACATAACTAATGCCAGCTACAGTTTTAGAATGACATTAGCACTCCTCCCAATAAACTCCAATACCTTATTACTTCTATTCCTAGTACTTATGCAGTGCTTTCTAAGGCAGAGGTCTGAACTTACCAGGACACCTAAGTAGTCTCTTTCGCATTATGACCTTCCTAAAACTCTGCATTTCAGTTTGCAATTAGTCAGTATTTACACCTTCCTATACTAAGTACACTACACTTGCTTATCTTAAATTACATTTGCGATTTTTCTGCCCATTGGGCTAATATGGTCAATTCATCTTGTAGTACCTCAGCATCAGAATCAGACCTTATAATCCTACCTAACAGTCTCATTGGCAAACAAGCTTAGCTCACTACTTACGAGGGGAGGTCAATAAGTTTTGCAATTCGGATATAAGGAAACGAGATATGAGGAAATGTGTGTTATTATTTTTCAATATAACTACCCTCGACTTGCACCCTCAATGCACTTGCGCTACTTGTCCCTGAGGCTTCAAATTCCTGACAACCAGAAATCTCCCGACTGCTGTTCAATCCACTCCTGGACGGCGAGCTGGACATCTTCATCGTCCCCAAACCAGCGTCCACGCAGTGCAGCCTTGAGCTGGCGGAATAAAAAGTAGTCGCTAGGGGCCAGATCTGGACTGTAGGGGCGATGGTTGAGCTCCTCGAGTCCGTACTCGCGCAGGGCAGCTTGTGCAACTCTGGCCTCGTGGACAGGGGCATTGTCGTGGAGGAGCAGGACACCGCGTGTCAACTTGCTGCGCCGCTTCTGACAGATGCACTTCTTCAACCTAGCCAGTTCCTCGGCGTAATTTAATCCTGTGATGGTCCTTCTACGAGGCCCATAGTCCACCATCAACACTCCCTCAGAATCCCAGAAGATAGTGGCCATGATCTTCCCGGCTGAGGGTTGGGTACGGAACTTGATGGGGGTCGGAGATCCCCTGTGCTTCCAGCCCATGCTTTCGAGCTTGGTCTCGGGATCCCAGTGATGGACCCACTTTTCATCACCTGTCACTATGCGTGACTCGAATCCCGCCGGGTCTTGGTTGTACAGGAGCAGCAGCTCCTCCGAACTTTGACGACGTTGAAGTCGATCACGGGGAGTGAGGTTTCGTGAAGTTTCTAGGGACCCAACGGGCAGAGACCTTGGTCATTGCAAAATTGTCGTGGATGATGTTGATAACACTTCAATGTGATATTCCAAGTTCTCGCTCGATTTCTTCGACCTTCACCCGTCGATTTTCGAGGATTATCCTCTCAATACGGGCCACATTGTCCTTGTTAGTCACGTCTGATGGGCATCCTGGACGGGGATCATCTTCTAGGGACTCACGACCATGGCGGAACTCCCTATTCCAGCGAACAATGGTTGCATAGGAAGGGGCGGTGTCGGTGTACACTGCAACCCATACGATTTAACTATATTCAAAAGTCGTAAGTGCGGCACTCTGTCAAAAACCTTACCAATAAACAATATCATAATTCTGATCTCTATCGGCATCATCATACGCCTTTATATAAAAAGAGAGTATATTAGTTAAATACGATTTGCACCTAGAAAAGCCTTGTTGAGATTCCTTAATCAACTTATGTTTAGCTAAATGATCCGTAATGGATTTCTTTATTATAGATTTCATCATTTTCTCCACCACTGATGTCAAACTGGTCAGTATTAGACATATTTTTTTATCCCCTTTCTTACATATAGGTATCAGAATAGCTTTCTTCCATGCTGTTGGTACAAGGCTGGTCCCTAAGGAATTTCTAAATGTCCCGAGTTAGCTCGATATACCTCTGCCTTCCTAGTCTTTTGCTCACTACCCCGCCTGTTGCTCTCAATTCATCTGATTGTCCTCACCCAAATCTGCCTCATCCTACTTACCCTGACAACCTCTACCTATACTCCCCTCGAGACAGTCACCCAACACTTTCACACCCTTGCTACTTAAGTGCAACCCAGCCATTGCGTAAAAATCCTCCCTTTCCCCAAAACTCACTCCATTTATCCAAAAACATTAGTCCCATAAATCACGCAGTACTTTCACTCTCTCATTTATCTCAACTGCGCGCGACATCCACTCACTGACCCTACACACTATATACTACTATCCAGAAACTCTCCTAACAAATCCCTATGTCATTCACTCCCACATGTTAAACAACAACTCTATCCCTTTTAGCTTGCTCCACTACCTTTTCATTTGTCTCAATCACTTTCGCTACAGATCCACCTGGAAAACATACCCTCATCCTCTTCTTTCGCTCACGTTCACAAAAAGTCCTGTCTAAATACATAACCTGTGAATCACCCACCACAAACACCTCGGGCACTTCATTTTCTCCACCACCTATAAGCCCCCCACCCTTCTCCTAAGACACAGACCTACTCTCTCTACCTATGTCCACTATACCTACCCCTCTAACACTGGCATCCCTACTTCCATCTGGAACAGGAGATGCCTCACTAGCTACCCGATTCCTTCCTTCCTTTATTACCCTCCACTCACTGCTATCTCCACTAGTCCTACTCCTAGGACTAGTTCTGACATCCCCCCTAAGCTCAATGAATAATTACTCCATCATCTATTCTTTCCAAATCACACGCTCTTCCCTCCTCTAACTCCAGCACACACACTCTCGCAGTTCACAAACAACAAAAGCAATTCCCACCTCTACCATTTCACATCCAGCACAAACATCACAAGACTCAGGGTCATGTTCACCCTCAGTTATCCCCCTTTTTCTCAACCTAATGCACTCGTCATTTTTATCTAATGTTCAGAAAGATGTTACCTTGTTTCTTTTTTATCACTAACTCTATAGTTTAAGAAGGGGATTTTTTTGAGTATTTGAGTAGAAATTTCATCTTAGTTTGGTTATGACTTATGTTTTTTTATCAAAGTTATTTCTAATAATTCTTTTATAATATCAAAAAACAAAATGGTGAAGTTCAGAAATAAATATAAGTATCGAAATTTTGTGAATTTTTCAAAACCCAAAGAATTACAAATGGTGAAGTTCAGAAAATTTATTTTTCTATATCTTCTTCTATAACTATATTTTAGCAACGTGATATTTTGAAAGGAGGGAAATTTAGTTCCTTTTTAAAATTATTATAATTGGCGAAGTTCATAAAATTTATAAAAATTTAACCATGGCTGCTTTTTTTTATATTTTAAATTTTAATCTTAGTAGCGAAGCGCAAGCTCCCCCCATAAGGGGGGAGTGGCGAAGCCATTGCCTGGTCGCTCTATACTAAGGATCACGAAACTTTTTAATCGATTGGTCATGTTTATTACATTTGGATTTTATAAAACATAAATAGGTAACTTATTCACATAATATGTACTGGTTTTAATGAGACACTTGTTGCATATTAACTGCTAGTGTTTTCTTTCAAGGTTAAAAATCTGAGCGCTATATTAAAGTTTTTTTTAAATAATTAACATCAGAAAGTGGCTTCCTATTAAGCTGAAATATGGTTGGTTGGTTTAAACATTCTTTTGAAATGAATACATTGTTGTTACTCTTGCTTTACTTGGCTCTGGATAATTTCATTCCTTTAATCATCTGTCACGGATCGAAAATTTGATAATTGCTATCAAAATTCCACTTAATATTACATATAAGAGCAAGTAACAATTGTATCTTTGCAATGACAACAAAAGCCTTTTTATTTTGTTCAAGAAAACTGTATTTAGCACTTCTCTATCATGATATAACCAACCACTTCGCCAACATTCATTACTGAATTTCGATTTAAGTAATTTGAGTTCACCTTAAGTTGAGTTACCAACTTCTCCCGACTTTTAGTAGCCAATCACCTTCAGAAGAATAGAAATAGTGGAATTTCAATAACGATTTCACCTTAAATTCTAATAAATAGTAAACAATGCGACTGAAAAGAATACTGGGTACAAGCTGCATGCTGGCGAATCTTACTTCAATTTCAGTTATTCCTGAAGAGCGGTCCCGGAAGAGCAACCAATAGGTTGTAACCACAGGCTAGAAACAATAAAGCATTGTTGTTCGTTGAAATTACACTATTCTATCACACTATTCTACTTCTCTCAACCCATAATTACAAAAGAGTCCTGTTAAACTGCATTGTAATGTACACAGATGTAAATGCGATTCCTATAGCATTAGTTAGCTACCTTCACCCTGTATCGGTACTAAAGCTAACCGGTGCAGTTGGCAGTGTGATGGTGGATAAGCATTGATCTAGTAACTTTATAGCAAAGCTGCGAAAGATAACGTTTAATTACCCTTGTGAGTAGATGGCCCCTCTCCCCATCCGTAGCGTGAGAGCAAAATTGAAGGATAAAATGGGCAATGGAAGCTGTTTTTTTTTTTTAAAAAAAAGGCCGTTCGATGGGATACAGGCACTCGCGTCGCCTACAACTGTATTTCCATCGAGGCATTCCAGGTGTAGTGAGAAGGTGGTTAACCGTTGCTATCCAGAAGAGGTCCTTCGCCTTTCGGTTCCTCGTCAGGACGTTGCAAACGCCACGATGAGCCGCTGCCTTAGAGGACGTAGCGGATAAATTCCAGTCTGTTGACTTTCCATGTTTCCTGCCCATATATTCAAAGGGCGGGGGGGGCCTTAATAAGTCATTATCAGATAGCGACCTATCTTAAAAGGGTAATTAGGGATAAAAGGAATCCGGTCTGAAAGTGTGTGTGTGTGTTTTAGAAATGGCTGTTTTGGTATGGCATTTTTAGGATCCTCCTGTAGAGTTTGTGAACAGACTGGTTTAGAATAGATCCGGTAACATCGGGTATTATTATTATCATTATTATTATTATTATTATAATAATTATTATTATTATTATTAAGTGTTGAGGTTAAGGTAAGTGAAAATACGTGGATTGTAGAATGCCCGACTAGTATAAAGAGCGATACTATTTGAGGCGCTTTTGACCGGGTAGATGAGAAGTTTTGATTGTGACATTGTGCTCTCAAACTTTTGAGTACCTACTTTCCCATAGAAGCTTCTGACGGGCCTTTCCGGCCTTAGCTCTCAGAACTAATGCTTCTTTGTCATAATTTTCCTCTTTCTATTCATTTTTATATTTTTTATACTTTCCTCTGTCTCTCCATAATCGTTCTCTCTCTAGTAAAATGCTATCGTTGATTGCTTTACTTTACGCATTTAAAAACTCAGTTTGGTGTGGAAATACGAATGGTGGAGGAGAGGTAGGACTTTAGGGGGGTGAGTTGACTTTTATGGTACGAAAATTCATGGTTAAGTTAGATTGGATTGGAATGGGTTAGGTCAAGGTAGGTTGGGATAGATAAGGTTAGAAAGGGCTACATTAGATTAGGTTTCTTTAGTGTGGTGAGATTATGTACTCTGTAGAGGCGACCTTTAACGCCGATCAATCTGGAAAAGAAGAAATGTGAGAACAATTTTTTAGTCGAGTTCCAGGACTGGTTTCGAGCTTTTTGCCTCATCCTTCAGTTATGCAATGACCCATAAAATTAAATACCTTGAATTAAGGACAAAACAATACAAATATGCTCTAAATTTTTGGAAGGAGCGTTCTGGTTTAGATACACGACGTGACACCGGTGTGTGAGGATATTAAGTGGCTTAAGTAAGGACTAAAATTAAAGCTCCCCAGGAATAAATTGAAGGTGGGAAAGAAATCAATTAGAGAGGAAGCGACAATCCTGTTCGTAGTGTAGTAGTCCTTTGAGCAAAATAAAAATTTCGCTTCATGTCACTTTAGTTGATGTTTTTTATCATGAGATGTGACTAAAAAGGAGGCATTGAAATCGTTTCGGGCGGGTATGTCATGTTTGTGTTCGTATATGCGTTTATCTAAAGTTCTGCTCATTTCTCCACTGTAGGATTGCAATTTGTGCAAATTATTATTTGATAGACGCCTTTAAATATATTGGAGGAAGACTTTTTTTATTAGTGCATTTTTATTGCGACCAGAAAAGCTAAATGCTAATTTAATAGTAGTATTTTTAATTACTCTATTTAAGCCTTTTCAATTTGAGGTTATTGGGCTAAGAAGTATAGCGAGATTCGGATGTATTAGAATTTGTGTGATTTTCTTGGAGGGGAGAAGTAAATTTTCCTCCACCACTTTGCAATATTTATAAACAATCCTGCATCTAAAAGATGAGGCAAGAAGCCTCGAAGCTAAGTAGTGAAGGTCGAATATAAAAAATTATCGCTTCTCGCGTTACTTTTTCTTAGTCCGATTAGGTGAGGTTAGGTTAGGTTGAGTTAGGAAGGGATAGATGGGTTATGAGATTTTAGATTAGATTAGGTTTAGTAAGGTTAGATTAGTTTAGAAAAGGTAACGTTTGGTTACGATAGGTTATGATACCTTAGGTTTGGTATTATTATGTAAAGTTAGAATACGTTATGATATGGTTTGTAAGGTTGGGTTAGGTTGGGATATGTTAGGCAGGGATAGATGGTTAGAAAAGGTTAGGTTTGGCTAGCTTAAAAAAGCTTATTCTAGATTAGGTTGTGATAGTTTACGTTATATGCGTCACATTAAGTTTTGTAAGGTTAGGAAAAATATGTTAAGTTAGGTTTTGTAACGTTGGATTACATTAAGGTAGTATAGGATGGGTTAAGTGGGTTGGGATAAGTTACCTTAGAAAAGGCATGTTAGGTGAGGGTAGGTTGTGATAGGTTAGGTTTGGTATATGCTAGGATATGACCGGTATGGTTAAGTTAGGCTAGGTTTGGTTAGGAAATGTTAGGTTGAGGTTCTTAACTAATCTAACCTAAAGCTGTTTAATTACAATAAAAGTGGTTAAGGGAAGTCAATATGTGTGGTAGGTCCATACCAATAAATAATTTGCAAGGATTTTAATGTTTATTTATAATAGATTATACCCCCCTTCCCCTGGAATCCCCCCGTCTCTGGTGTTATTCCACTCTTTTCTACCTCATTGCAAATTATTGCAAGTAATCATAACGATTTCTGCCAGAGGGAATTCTGAGAAAGGTGTTCTTAGAAAGTTCTCAACCCTCATTCGGTCTTTCATTTGAATACGTGAAAATTGAACCACATGTTCATAATTGCCCAGTTTTCTCGTTGGTGTGTTATCACCTCCACGACTCGAACACACCACACTCACTCTTTTTATGTCCACATTGCCAGTACATCGAAAAAATACAGATCAGGCAAATGACACCTTTTTCTTCGCTTCTATAAAGTTGTCACTCAGCAAACATGTGTCACAGACGCGCCACGAAGCCTTCTTGCGTCACCGCCGGTCATGGTTAACACCCTATGTACGTGACGATTCAGAGCGCTCTCGTCTTTATTAACAGATCCCGTTTGCTATAATATGCCGCCCGTGAGCGGCCCTCTGCGGGTCCCCCTAATCAAGTTCAAGTGCTTTCCTTTTTATTTACAAAGACCACGTTCTATTCCAAGCGCTTTCGTTTTTATTAACAATGGTGCCTCATATTCTGAATACTTTCATTTTCAGTAACACAGACCCGACCCATTCCGATCGTTTTTATTTGTAGTAATAAAGACCATGGGCTTTCGTCTTTATTAACAAAGACTACGCGCTATCCCAAGCACTTTTGCCCTTAGTAACAAAAGGACATGTGGTATTCCGAGCGCTTTCATTTCTATTGACAAAGACCCGTGCTATCCAGATTTGTCATTTATCAACAAAGACTACGTGTCATTCTAGGCGTTTTCATCTTTATTAACAGAGACCTTGTGGTATTCCGAGGGCTCCCTCCTTTAGTAACAAATACCTGGTGCTATTCCCAGGGCTTGCTTCTTAATTAGCAAATACCTGGTAATATTCTGAGGGCTTCCGTCTTTAGTACCAATTTTTTTTGCTATTCCCAGGTCTTTCGTCTTTAATAACAGAGATCGTGTGCTATTCCGAGGGCTTTCATCTTTAGTAACAAAGACCGTGTGCTAATTCGAGGGGTTTCGTCTTTAGTAACAAAGACCATGTATTATTCCGAGGACTTTCGTCTTTAATAACAGAGACAGCCTGCTATTCCGAGGGCTTTTGTCTTTAGTAACAAAGACTTTGTACTACTTCGAGGGCGCTCGTCTTTAGTAACAAAGACCTTGTGCTATTCAGAGGGTTTTGGTCTTTAATAACAGAGAGTGGGTGCTATTCCGGTGGCTTTCGTCTTTAGTAACAGACCTTGTGTAATTTCAAGGGCTTTTATCATTAATAACAGAGAGCGTGTGCTATTCCGAGGGCATTCGTCTTTACTAACAAAGATCTTTCGCTATCCCGAGGGCTTTCGTCTTTAGTAACAAAGACCTTATGCTATTTCGAAGGCTTTCGTATTTAATAACAGAGACCGTGTGTTATTTCGAGGGTTTTCTTTAGTAACAAAGACCTTCTGCTATTCCGAAGGCTTTCGACTTTACTAACAAAGACTTTGTGCTATTCCGAGGGCTATCGTCTTTAGTGACAAAGACCTTGTGCTATTCCGAGGACTTTCGTCTTTAGTAACAAAGAACTTTTGCAATTCCGAAGGCTTTCGTCTTTATTATCAACGACTTCCTCCCCCCCCCCCTCCATTTCAAGAGGCTTTAATCCTCAGCTTGCCACGCATGAAGTGGTGTAATTGGGCGTGACTCGGTTACGAGGGAGACGAGTTTCACAGAGAGGGAAGATATGCAAGAGAAAAAAAAGGAATGTAAATAAAAGGAAAGGAGAGGGAAGGAGATGAGTAGAAATAACACTAAAAGCGAGAGGAGAAGATGGAATGAGAGGAAAGAAGAATAAAAAAATGGAAGACGAGAAAAGGAGAAGAAGAATTAATGAGATCGCGAATGAAAGGGATGTCACAATCAAACCGCTACAACTCTAAATAATGGTTGCCACGGTACATTCAAATCACCTGAGAATCCGTAGGTACTTCAAAGTACGGACATGACTGTCCTTGCCGCGAAGAGAAGAGGAAGATGACAGACGCAATTAAAAAGAAATGAATGCATGAAAGAAGCGAGTTAAGATTTTGGCCTCAGCCTTAAATCCCGGGGCTGAACGAACACAGGTCGGATAAAGGTGGAGAGAAATTCGGTTGTACAAACTATAATTTCTTAGTTGCGCTGAAGCTTGTGTTTGTGTCTGATTGGTTTTTCTTTACAGCAGTGTTGTTTATGTATTTGTGTTAAATTTATCCTTTGTACTTCATAAAGTGTTATGTAATTTTGCGTAGAGGACAAATATAATTCAGCTTGAAATTTCAAGAAGTAATTTGTATGTGTGTGTGTTGAAAAGAGCCTTGGTTTTCCCGATTTCACGGACATTGTTTGATCTTCAGCCAATGCCACCAACTTCCACCCACACTCACTACACGGATTATATGCGCTTTTGTTAATTCCGGTCCATTATGCATTGTAATTGGGTCTAATGATAATAAATAGGGCGAGATGGAGGCTGACAGATCCGAAATGCCCGTGGAGCGTCACATCTCATTCTACGCTTTAGTTGTTGCTTCAAAGAGGATGAGGAAACAACCGCCGTCGCTAGACACATACTAACGGATACTATTCTCTAAAACATACACCCCATATTCATCCTCCTGAAGGAAATCACGTTATAATTCTAGGCCAAACTTGTATTTCACAAAGACAAGATAAAACTATTGAACAAAGACGCAAAAATACGACAATGCATCGTTTGTCTGATGAAATAGCGAAAAACTATTAGATGTTTTAAGAGATTTAACCATGAAATTCCTCAATTACCAAAACTGGTTTTTTTTTCTTCTTATAATCACCGAACTAATTTTCTCTAACATACATCCCCTTGAAACGTGTTTGCCCTCGCTAATTGGACATATGAAACGGAGGGGGGGTCTTGATTCGCTCTGGCGATTCCTTCTGGTCCTGCCGTCTTCTCGTTTTTAATTGTCATCATTTCGCTTGTTATCTCTCCCAAAAGAATGTCGTCGGCTATTGCTCTCTGAACCCAAGTCATGCAGATGGGAACTAACTTTCTAAAGCCCTTCTTCCTTTCCTTCTCGGCCAAGAGGACCTGTTTTAGTCGAAGAACAGGGCTGGGTCAAGAGAGATTAAAGCTATATGTTACCTATAATCCAACTTCGTCTCCTTGTACCATAGAAATAGTTTTACATTTGCTAACTTCACCTATTTTTAAGAAACCGCTCCCCAAAATATGGCAGGCTTTCGTTATTTTCTCAAGTGGTAGATAATAAAATCCATTCCGCTAACTTCAACCATTACAGGCTAGAGGGGGGGAGGGGGGAATTTGTGTCTATTTAAGTTCTACCATTGACCACTTGAGAAAAGACTCGCATATTTACGTCCTAAAATACCTCCCCCCCCCCTCCAAATAGATGCAGCCAGGTATTGTGGTATTGGCGTTTTTCAACGCATGTGTTCCTGGTTCCGCATAGGCACCCCCCTCCCCCTCACCACACCCCGTATACACAAAAAAAGAGAAACTAACGTGGTTGAAGACACATTAGCTTCTCTCAGATGTTAGAGAAGCCTCAATCCCGGAATCGCCTTGTGGGTTCTCCAATTACTCCCATGCAACCTAACCTAACCTTCTCGCCGTTCAATGAAAGCACTTCATTTAATATGTTTAAAAATATTATTGATAAATATTTCCCGGTTAATACCCCCCTTTTCTTATTCCCTTTTCATCACCCCTGTTTATTTTTTCTTCCTTCTTTCCTTTTATGGATTTGCCTCGAGGGGATTTAATTGTCTTCCTGGTGCTTAATTATGAACATTCTGTAATTATGAGTTGGCTGGATGTTATTGGTCTGTGTTGTCGATCGATTCTTATTTACCTTTATTCCCTCCATCCATGATAATGAATTAAATCAATGCCACTTTGAAAGTCATGAAAATGCCCTATCAAACTGCCGCCGCCGTTTCCCTTTCCTTACTCGGGCACCGGTCAAAATTAAGCGGTTCTCGGCGCAGTTGGAGTAGCGGTACTCCTCAAATAAGGGCCGCTTGTGACGTAAGCACCTCTCTCGGCCTTCCTTTTACCATGGCCACACATACTTTGACCAGACCTGTTTTCCACGGGTTGGCTAACATTCTGGCAGACGAAGTGAAATGGAACGAATAAAGGTCGCACTTAACGAAGGAAGATGCCTCTAAAGACTGATCAGTTGGGGCGCATCATACCATCAATACTGCAACTCCTAACTAATTATTGATCTAGGGGATCCCATACTTCTTCTACAAACTCATACGTTTTTACACCATACCATGTAGTATACTGCATCTACGAGGTCAGAGCTTTTGGACACCGTGCCTTCAATAGTGCGTCTTCATGGCAATTGTTAATCATTTAATTTTCCGATATGAAGTGTATTTAGGTCTTAATCGCACGTTACCTCTCTCATGTAGGCAGTGAAGAATAATTATGCCTCTGTCGCCCTGAAGAACTTCATCATTATAATCATCAGCCAATTTTTCCACAAGGGAAAAGGGCACCACTTTATCTATAGGATTGACTGGACTGGGTCTGCGACAGGCCCGACTGCCATTGCATTTTGCCCTGGACAACTTAAGAGTACTAAATGGAGAGCTCACAAAAAAAATGACGTCAGACTATAGCTGTAGACAACTTGCAAAAAAATGTCATTTCAAACGCTTTCGTCTTATTTATCCCTGAGTGCTTGATAAATTAAGCGAAAGTGCTTGGAATTACGATTTTCCTTTCTTATGGACAATATTCATATATTGATATACTATACGTTAGGAGCAAACTTGAGTTTAACAGATTGTATGTATATTCATACACATTCATATCGCAAAAGTATTATCTCGCTACTTCTCAAACACAAAAGAGATTTGAATGTATATATTATGCATGCGTATATGTATTTATGTATGTTGCTTATTTGTATTCATCTACATGTGTATGTTATCTATCTAGCTGTATGTGTGTATGCATATTGTTACAGCCCCGTGAGAAATTATGAGTCCTTAACTCAACATGTTCAAAGATTGATTGTTCTGACGGTGTAAAATTTTACGATGCCTCGAAACTATTTGATATATTTTCATTTCAGAACTTTCGCACGCGTGAAAAATCGAACTTGTTTTTATCATGTGTGAGTTAGGACGAATAATTCAACCAAGCTGTATGCGTGGTAGAAGTGGAGCTATTGTAGGAATGGGAGAATGTAGAGCAGATAAATATAAGCAATTGGCGAGTCAAGTTTGGTTATGCTATAAGATGTGAGAAACATCATACATAGAATTGAGGACAAATGGAACAATTCAGCTAAAACGAGCGTTAACTGACTGGGCAATAAAGCCATGTTCAAAAGGCATTGAAGGACTAAAACATTTTATATTAAAAAAAAATGAAAATCAACGGTGGAATATCTGCCAAAATTAGTTTGACGATCGTGGCGAAGATATTGGAAGTGTTGAGGCGATTAGTGAGCGCTATAGTGTGTGCGCAACTCTTTCAAACTCTTGCCCACTTTTTAATGAAAGCTCATCCGCTGAGGATAATAGGAAAACAATTTGGGTCTCTTTTTATTCGGCTGCTGCCTTTCTCGCAGACTCTGAAACACACTCAGGAGCCGCGCGATTTTAAACCATGTAGCTACCGAGAGACTGGAGCTGGGCATGGGTTTGGCAAAATTAGGGTTTTCCTATGCAATTTTGCATACTCTTTAATCTACGTAACTAACTTAAATTATTCTTCAACCTACATAAATAACTTAAATTAATCTTTAACCTAGATACTTTAATTACCTAACCTTGAAATACTTAATCCATCACAAACGTTTTATAAAAAAAAAAGTAAGCTTAACTATAATGAGGAAGACCAAGATTGGCTTTATGGGTGAAAAGTTTCATTGTAATATCAGCTTTAAGGGGGAAAAAGGATGAAATTCATAGGGAGAAAAAATAAATAAAAGTGAATTGCAAGTTAATACTTAAAGGTAAGCTTACATACTTGCTTCTTTAAGGTTTGGAACAAGTTAAGTTAGGTAAGTAGATAGTTTAAGCTGTTTAGGTTATTTAATACAAAATCAGCCTACCTAACCTAACCTACTTAAACCCTCCCAAGCCTTAAAACGTTGTTGTTTTTCTTTGAAATCAGGATTCCATTCACATTGGATTGAGTTGCAGCAGGTGCGTTCCTATGTATCAGCAAGAATTGTGGCTGTAAAACAGAAAAGACCCCCAAACTTCAGCCTCTTATATTGATGATGATGATAATAATAATCCATTTGTATGGCGCTCTTGCGAGTCATGACCCATTGGTGACTTTCTAACTATGAGAGAACGTTTGACGTGAGAAACTACTTGAGGCGACCGGGACCTGAAGTCGTTCATTACTCTAGAACCTAACTAAGCCCCCTCCCCCTTCCATTCACAATTATGGCGGATCACCCATGTGGGAGAATTCCCTCGTTCAGGACAGTTAAGTCCTAACGGGTGTGCTTAGTCGCTGGAAGGAGTAACATTTTGGAACGACTTCACATGAGAGGCCATGGTAGTAGTATCAGTTCGGATTTTATGTTAAACTCTACTTTTAATTAACTGAGGTAGGATTCAGACGGTGTAAATAGGTGGTAAAAGCCATACCAAAAGTTAAAAACATGGTTTGGTAAAAACCATGGTTAGGGAAACAAAAGAGCAAAATGTAAAACCATGGTTCGGTAAAACATACTGAAATGTAGCCCTTTGTTTTAGTTAGAAAAAAAAAACATACCAAAAGGTAAAATCTTGGTCTGGTAAAAAACATACGGAAATCTAAAACTTTGGTATGGCATAAAAAACAAAAACAAACGGCAAAACATTCGTTTGGTAAAACCAAAGTAAAAGATAAAACCTAGTTTTGTAAAAATCCTACTAAAAGATAAAACCTTAGTTTGGTAAAAATTCTATCAAAAGCTAAAACTTTGGTTTGATCTCATATTTAAGTGCATCTGACCAGTGGGAGGAGGAGGAAATGGTTCGCCTCTTCTGGTGCCGTGCGACTCTTCTGTCCCCATCCCATTTTCCTTCAGAATTAAAGGTGTTAATCGAAGGGTACGTTGGCATTGTAGCCGTGCGTCGACGCCAAGTCTACCGCCGAGTATACACGAGGCCCTCGAGAGCTCCGTCTTCTCGTATTATGAAATCCGCGGGATTTCGCTTCCCGGTCCATGCGGGTCGTCCGCCAATCTGGCCGTGACGTAATTCGCTTTTCTTCTGCCCTCTTGCGCCCTTTGACCTAACCCTGGGTGACCTTTTTAGTACATTAAAGGCCCGAACACCAAAGAGTCGACTAAAAAAAAACAACCTCTTGTAAGAAATTTCGGGAAATTTAATTTTATGATTTAAGGGTTTCATTTTTCTAGGAAATTTTCAGTTGCCAGAGGTGTTTATGTATATGTATGTGTGTTTGTGTGTGTGTATGTAAGGGAGGGGGGCATTTCTCTCTCTCTGTTTGATCACCTGTTTATAACTTTGCTTTGACTGCTACCACCACCCAACCACCACCACTTCTCTCGCTCTCCCATGTTCTTGGATCTGCGATTAGAAGATGTTTGTCCTTGGACTTTTTGTTTGCCTCTATACCCATGAAGGTGTTTCAACGCCCCTGCATTTCTTCTAATCACAACTACATTTGTTAATACTAATTTGATTAATAACCCATTTAAAAAAAAAATCAATTAATTCCACCTAACAGAAACTAATGGTGTCAATTTTCACAAATAAGTTGTTTATCAACGCCAGTGCAACGCCCTCGAAAAATTACGGTTCCTATGACCACCAATGGGACAGTTTACATAATATTATTGCGTTTTAGACTTCAAATGCAGTTACCTTGTAACCCTTTCAAGGACTTTGTGGTTACATTAAGGCCACTAACTCGTCAAATGGGTTTTAGGGTTACTTAAGTTGTGGTTTGGAATCTTCAGAGCAGTTTCCCATGAACCTGGGATAAAGCGTGAGAGTATCACAAGTCCTAACCACAGTTTATACCACTAAATACGTTTTAGGCAATGGCCACCCTGTCCTGTCCGCCTAGAGTTAGGTGTTAGAAGCAAAATGTAAATGTTTGCTGATGATAAAACGTTAGCAGCGAGTGGTGATGGTGTGGGGGGGGGGGTGTTGGATGGAAATTTCACAATCCAAAGGGATTTAAATAGACAAGTTGCACAGGCACATAAAGTGGCTTCCCAAAATACAAAGTTGTTCACATCGGCAACCAAACTAAAGTTATGAAATGGAAGGTAGCTAGTTGGACTCCGTTGGGTCATTGAGGTTCTCTAAGCAGTATTTAGAGGCTAGAAATAAGACAAATGGGGTGTATTAGGCTTTATCAATGGAAATGTTACCTCTATAAGTAAGAAAGTTAGTCTAAAGCTATATAACTCGTATGCTAGGTCGCAGCTGGAATATTGTAGTCAAGTCCGGTCTTCATATCATAAACTGAATACCAACATTCTCAAGGATACCTTCCTTGAGACACCTTGATTACGTGGATTGGTTGAGGGCACTTGAAATAATTTCATTTGAAACGAGGTGCTTAAGAAGTGATATGATCCAGTTTTTAAAAGTGTTTAAAAGGTTTGATAAATTAGAAATAGGGAAGTTTTTCGAGTCGGAGATTGATTGGACAAGGGATCATTGTTTGAAAATTAGAAAATCTAGATGTAGGCTGGACTTGAGGAAGTATTATTTCGGGGATTCCGATAATTACGCGTATTTCTCGGCAACTAAACTCACTGGTTATTAGCATAAGAAGTACATACAGGCTTATGGATCCTGTTAAGACCGCAGTCCCGGACTCAGCTTGTACAGAGAGGCATGTTCAAATATAAGCTGGTAAAGATAAGCGGAGCTTTTGAAAAATAGTGGTTCCAAATGCCCCAGGGACCGCTATTCTTCAAATGTGCAAAACTGTTGGCCCCAAATGGTCAAATGAGTTTACTTAAAAATACCCCCTCTTCAGAAATTATGACAAGGGTATTTCAGTATTAGCGTGGATGGTCAGAATTTCCTTTACTTAGGTTATGTTAATTCTTGTACCAATGCCACTGTCTAGAGTCGATTCCCTCATTACCCTCGTTCATCTAACCAAAACACACTAAACCTAACTTAACTTAGCCTAAAAATAAATTAATTCACATTTTCGATTTTTACTTTCCTATAGTTGAATTGTTATTCAGTCTCAAATGCCACGCAGAAAGAATGAAAAGTGTCTTGCTTATTGCGAATCACTTTAACATTCTCACTCATAATGTAGCTATTTGGTCATCCCATCCCGAAAGGGTTTTGGCAATTTAACATCCTCTCTCCTAACCTAACCGTAGGCCTTACTTGCTTGCAGACCTTCTGTTCTTTCATTTTTCTCACTTGAGCAATTCATGCCATGTGAATCCAATATTTTAAATGAAGTCTTGATTCGACAAAGAAAAAACTCAGATCTTATGTAAATTGTGTTTTTAAAGAGTTTGCAATTGAGGAGGGGGGTATTTACGAGCAAACCTACTCGATCTTTTTGTGTATTTGGCCTATTTAATCTTTCCAGCACAACTGTTACATTAGGTCCTTGTTTTAAAAGCCTATTTTTTCTGGTAATTTGCAAATTGCTGGAAGTGGTTCCTCCAAAAGCAGAGGAAGGACAACCAGGAATCTGTTGCCAGCCTTGGGTTATGAGATTAAATCGAGTATTACTAAATTATTATTTAAATAATTTAGTAATTGAATAACTTAAAAGTATTAAATTCTAGGAATAAACAATATCTTGATCAAGTACAATATAGTCACACCCATAAGTTTTGAGACTAATATATTTGTTTCATATGAGAAAATAAATAGAACTAATTGAACATTACATTTTGATTTGCTATGTTTGTATCTTAATTTGAAATTGAAATATACAAAGAAACTAGAGCTCAAACTGATTTTATTAATAAATATATTCAGTTGATGAGCGCAGCCAATTATTTACGATGCCATTGTTCTTCAGGAATTCTTCAATTTGTTTTGGTATGCTGGATACCAAATCTTTTATGATACATTGATTAATATTGCTCCATTTTAGTTCGATAAGCACTCACAACTCATCACAATTGGATGGCTTCTGTTTATCAACCGCCAGTTTGATTATCACCTACAAATTCTCTATTGGTTACTAATCTAGCGAATTTCCAGATCAAGGTCCTAAGGTTTGATTTTATTTAAGCCAAGAACTTTGTTATTGTTTTTGCTTTGTGACAAAGGCTCCATCATGCTGAAAAATACAGTCATCATCCCCAAATTGATCCTGAGCTATCGGGAGAAGGTGCTGATGAAGCACGTTTTGGTACCATTTCGAGCTCATGGCAGCGTTCTTGGGCAAAATTGTTAGTGCTCTAGTTCCCTTAGATGAGTAGCAGCCCTAGACGTGAAGAGTGTCCGGGTGCTTCACAGTCGGCACGACACAGGACTCGTGAAAGCGCTCTCGTTTTCTGTTTCTACAAGGGATCTTCCAGAAGCTCCAGTCAAGCGGAAAAGTGCTTCATCGGATAATATGAGGAGGTGATCTTGGCGTTCATTTGAAGCTGTTGGGCACCCAGAAAACTTCTTCACAGGAGTGCAACACGCCTTTCTAAAGTATTTAATGATCCTAACGATATAGGCCCGTGATGAAATACCCTTAGCACCTCCTTGCATTTCAGGCCACTTTGGTGTAGGTTAACAATGGTTGCACGTTTTCTTTGAAAAAAAAAAACAACATTTCTCGAATTCAAAAAGTTTCAAACATTAATTTTTACAAACATATATTACGAAATAGATTATAATTACACAATATCATTAATTTAACCAATATTTGTTATAATTTTACCTCTGTGATAAAGAACAAAGCTGCAAGGCCTGAATCTCACCTCCTACCGGAACAGGACCAAAGCGCGATTTTGAATTCAGCGAATGAATGCAGTTTTTTCTTATTAGTTTTGAAATGCTGACTTTTTAATAAACCTGAAATAATTGAAATAGAATAATTATTCCTTTCACGTAAATTTTAAAAACTAATGGAAAAAATATTTATATTAGTTAGAGTATTAATGAGAATTTAAGGGATGAACAGCCTCTACCATCTTCAAATTGTGGGCTTACTCAGTCACTGAAAAGAGGAAGGTGAGAGCTTATTATTGTATGATGACCCTCATGATACTTAAGTCACTTTATTATGATACAGTACTGATTTTTCACAAAACAAAAGTGGCCAATATCTTCCATTCTAAGTTTTTGAAATTACCTCCCCATCCTCCTCCCAAGGGATGCTAAAGTGTGATCCCTTATTTATTCCTCTCTACATAAATTCCTGAAGAAATGAAGTCATAAAGGGCCTTTCAAATCCTTGCATACGCTTGATATGCGCTTTATGCTTGGCCCGATAACTGCTAATTGTCTAACCTAACCTGACCTAAGCCCTTCACTCCGCTTGTAAAGACCAGTAACCCTAAAAATAGGCTAGTAAAGATAAGCTTACCTCAACTTCTCTCAGCTTCTCTGGGGCGCCTGATCTTTACAACGTCTGGTTTGATGTGTGTTGAAAACTAATGTAACTAATAAGATTTCTGTTCTAATATAACACTTTGAATGCTATTTGAGTCACATATGGACCACATATGGTTTCAAATAGCCTAACTACTACGTGTTGTATATACTTCAGTAGTTTCATAATTTAGTATCGTCTTGTGAGCGACCATCCTGATTAACTAATCTAGAGTGAGGTATATACAAAACTTATAGTGTTAACCTATAACTTTAGATGATTCGGTAATGGACGGCGCGTGTGCCTCACATCTTTTTTAGATTCGAAATAAGAGGCGACAACTTGTTAATTTAAAATGTGTGTAATCTTTCATTGTTTTTTTTAGGCTTCTTTAAAAATTAATAGGAAACCTCATGGGAATAGATCGCATTATCCTCTTGGGGAATTTGTAAATTTGATTTCCATACTCTGAACTCAGATTGCGAAATTCAACACTAGTCAGATGTAGCTTGGGAGAAAAGAGTAAAAGTCGGATAATGGAATTCCGATATCCGAAATGCCATCTCCAATTAAGTTGTCAGATTCGGTTTTATCTTCTTGATTTAGGCGACACGATTTTAATTCAACCCCGAAGTGAAATTTAGGCACGAAATTCGATCCTAATTCTGTCTTAAAAGATTAGCTCTGTGCCAACACTAAGGAGACGAGAGGAGTTTGTCTTTATCAGGGAAAGAACCGAGGGGAAACAGAAAAGGATGAATTAAGAAAATGTTCTGGGCAAAATGAAAGTAAACCGATAGGATAGAAGATTAAAAAAATGTCGATGAGAAGGGGACAAGTGAGAAGGAGAAAGTATTACAAAAAGCCAACAGAGAATGGGGATTTATTAAAAATTTCCTTGAAAGAACCAAGGGAAAGCAAAAGGTTAAAATGACCATTGAAAAATGAACGAAAACGGAATTTATTTAAAAGGCAAAGGAAAAAATGAGAAAAAGAAAGAAATTTTAAAATAATAGAAACATCAATCCAAGCGGAAACATTGAAACTATATCGAGTTTTGTAGGACGGTTCTCATTATCGGACACTCCTGATGGTCTTTAAAACAAATTTGATATCTCAAAATGGATGTTGATAATTTGCAGCATCAAACCTGATTGAGGTTTATTCTGACCTCTTAGATCGAATTGTATTAGCAGCTAATGATGGCTCAGGTTCTTTCTCAGGGGGAAATTGCATTGAATTAATCATTAACTAGTACCATAAAAATCCTATCCTAAATAGCTAACAAAATTTTATTGTTATTATATGCTGGTTTGTTCTTTTTTGTTGGATACTAAGAAGCAAAAACCAACAAAAGCATGTCGACCAGTAAGTTTGTAAGAAGAGGTTCGGAAGGAAAGCGGTGAAGTTAGAGGAAGTGAAAAATGTCTGGAAGGGATATCCAGAATAATGTAAAGAGAAAACTACTAGCGGGCAATGAAACTGGGACATGAGGGCTTGTTTGTCAGGTGCATGTGTAGCGGATGTGAGTAAAAGAATTGAAAAGATTAGAGCTGAAAAGGATGCAATTGTTGTTTTACATGTGGGAGTAAATAGCCTAGGGAAAACTAGTCCGAAGGAGCTAGTGTCTAGATATAGGGGTTTGTAGGTAAATAGTAGGAGCATAAGAAATAAGATAGATTTGTTGAGAGAGCTAGTGAGCTTAGAGAATTTTGAGGTTATTGCCATAGAAAAAGAAAGAACTTTAGACCTGAGGTCCAGATTGATGGTTATATGTTTCATACAGATAGGAATAAGAGGAAAGGAGGAGGAGTGATTATATTAGAGATAATCTCCGAGGTACTGAAAATACTACAATTAAAACAGACGCTAACACAGAGTCATTATGACTAGATGTTAAGGAAGGAAAAGATAAACTTGTCATAGGATTATTATGTAGATCACATCTTTTCGTAAACGCTTCGTATCCTATCTGGCATGAGAAAGAACTTGAATGTAGAAGTAAGCATGTGTATAATGGGTGATTTTAAGTATAGAAATATAGACTGGGAAACCCTTGTAAATGATCAGGAGGCTAAGGAGTTTTTTAATATGGTGCAGGATAATTTTCTTAGACAGGTTATAAACCAACCAACTAAGAGTGATAATATATTGGATTTAGTTCTGACGAATAGGTAAGAGCTTGTTAGCGTACGGAGATTGGGGGGGGGGAGGGAATTTGAAACTAGGGACCATTGCAAAATTAGATTTAAGTTTATATAGAAGATGGTTATCAGTAGGATATGTGAGGTTAAAATCCCATAACTTAGAAAAGCAGATTAGAGTGGTCTGAGGGGGCATATTGAGATTATTGTTTGGGGATTAGCGATGGATATCAGGTCAGGTCAGGAAATGTGATTTCAATAGGAGCAGTCGAGGGGGAAGATACCCCTCAAGTAGAGAGGAATATAGTAGATCAAGTATGAGACCATGATTAAGGAGTTAATTGCCAGGCAGAGTATGAATATTCCATTTAGGAATAAAATTAAACATTATATCGAGATTGAAAGGTGCATTTAGAGGAAAATAAAAAAAAGTGCGGGTCAATTAAGACAAAGATAAAATTAGCTAACTCGAAATATTAAAATTTAAGTAGGGTGGCAAAGAGAAATTATGAAATTAAAGTGGCAAATAAAGTCAACGAAGATCCCCAAAGTTTCTTTCAATGGCTTCGCTACTAAGATTAGAATTTATAATCTTTAAAAAAGCAGCCATGGTTAAATTTTTGAAATTTTCTGAACTTTACCAATTATAATAATTTTAAAAAGGAACTCCAAACTAAATTTTCCCCCTTTCAAAATATCACGTTGGTACAATATAGTTATAGAAGAAGATATATACAAATAAATTTTCTGAACTTCACCATTTGTAATTCTTTGGGTTTTAAAAAATTCACAAAATTTCGATACTTATATTTATTTCTGAACTTCACCATTTTGTTTTTTGATATTATGAAAGAATTATTAGAAATAACTTTGATAAAAAACATAAGTCATAACCAAACTAAGATGAAATTATTATTCAAATACTCAAAAAAATCTCCATAAATTATAGAGTTAGTGACGATGATGATGAAGACTAGAGATAAAATAGGCCCACTTATAACTACAGATGGCGTGTTAGTGATGCAATGGCTAGGATGTTAAATAAATCTTTATTCAGTATTTACAATCGAGGCTAATCTAATTGTACCTGAGAGGATAGTTCAGTCGTGGTTTAGTGACAGACAACACAGAATGTTTGTATAGATTAGATTAAATCTGAGTGGCTAATGTTCTCAGTGGGGTTCATCAGGATTCGGTATTGGGGCCGTTGTTGTTCTTGATTTATATTAATGATCTTGAAATACGTATAATTATCCACCTGAGCAAGTTTGCTGATCTGGTAGTAGGTTGGGTATCATTATAAGGTCTGACTCCGATACTGAGGTACTATAAGATGAATTGACAAAACTATTCGAATGGTCGGATAAATAGCCAATGTAATTTAACATAAGCATGTATTGGTAGTTTTAATAGGTGTAATAATTATAAATTCAGTGGGAGGGATTAGGAAGATCAGAATGCGAAAGAGACCTAGATGTCCTTGTAAATTCTGACCTCCAGCCTAGAAAGCAGTGCTTAAGTGCAAGAAATATATCAAATAGGGTTTATTGAGAGGAGCGTGAGAAATAGGAGTTCTGATGTCATTTTGGAATTGTACTTGGCATTAGTTAGTCCTCATCTTAATTGTGCAGTGCAATTTTGGTCATTGTATTATAGGATGAGTATTGGTTTACTTGAGTCTGTGCAAAGAATGATGACTAATATGATTCATGATATGAGGAGCTTACCCTATGGTGAACGGCTTAGGAGACTAAATACGCATACGTTAGAAAGGAAAAGCATCAAAGGGGACTCAATTGAGGTATTCAAACGAGTAAAAGGCCTTAATAGGTGAGACATCGGTAAGGTTCTTATTTTTAGTCAACAGGATAGGTATCGTAGAAATGAGTTCAAACTGGACAAGTTTAAGTTTAGGAAGGAGATTGGTAGAAATTGGTTTATAACTCGATTGGTAGATGAATTAAACAGGCTCAGAGGTAATGTGATAGAAGCGTCCTTCCTGGAGAGTTTTATGAATAGATTGGATAAATTTATTAATGAGGATGCTAGGTGAGACTGAGCTGGGCGATGGGAACAGGAGCTGCCTCGTATAAGCTATTGACTAATCGTTTGCAGACTCCTTCTTATATCATGTTATTATGTTAATGTATGGCGAGAAAGGGGGGTTCATGGCATGGAAAGAGGGGGAAAGATCTCGGGTGAGAGCAGTACAAATGGAGAAATTGAGAGACATGCTCTGTGTGAGCTAGGGGGCGAGAGTGAGTTGCGACTGGGTAAGAAGTTTTTATGTTGTGGAGAAGGGTGTGATTGAGGTTAAGAGAATAGACAAATGATGTTCAGAGTGTTAGAAAGGTTTGAGGACTGGGTTAGGTTGATTATGCGAATGGCTGTGATAGAGAAAAGGGGCTGAACGAAGGGCAAATTGATGATATTATGAATGGTAGGTTTGCATCGGTGGTGTTTATTAGGGGAAGGGAGGCTTTCAGGCAGTCTCTCTAGGGATGAACTCTGACTGGGCGAGATACTGCAGAACATAGCAGTACCCCATCACTATGAAAGACCATCTCACCCTCTCTCTCTCCCTCTTCCATCTCTCCCATCTCTCCCCTCTCTCGTACTCTCCTCCTCTCTCTCACATTCTCTCTCTTTATCTCCCTCTCTCTCTCTTCCATTTTATTTCGATAGCCTTAAGAACCTCCAATCTTGAGTATGTTGACAAAACAACATGTTGAATGGCCTCCATACCCAATAATCCTTTAGGCTCTTGATGATTTACTCTCTTCTTTACATTTTGTAGATACCCCGGATACCCCTGCCCTCATCTCAAGGACCTCCAGTGACGTCAGCATGGGTTCCAGCCAATCGCAGGCGTCTAGTTATAGGGTACACAGCTCACGCCAGTCGCTTAGAAATGCCCTTAATAACACACATGTGACCAAAGGTTCAGTGACTCTTGGGAGTAAGTTAACTCAATTATGGTCTTATACTTTTGCACATTCAATCCGTTTTTATTTCCATCACACACTGATAATATTTCCTCTGTTTTCACTCTCACGCTTACCCGCGCACACCCTTTTGCTCAGCTTCCCAGAGTTAATTGGATTTGAAATGAAAAAGAAAGTGGGAAAAAAAGAAACAGATTGGCCGATGCCTCTCCTCCACCTCCACCCTGGCACTACGTTGAGTGTCACTGCAAGGAGGGGATTGAGGGCCTGGTACTCCCTTATAGTCCTATGAAGACCCTCCACACGAGCCTGGTAGTTGGAGTGAGGAGAACTCAAGGGTGGGAGTGAGAGGAAGAAGAAAGATTAACGATAGAACAGCGAGAAATGTCTTGGCTGCCTCCTTCTTCTCTTCTTTCATACTTTCCACGTCACGAATGTTATATTGTTTTGTCTTTGCACACACTTCTGCATCTTCTCTGCTCAAACGCACCATCACCTGTACTTCATAAACTTCATTGCATAGCGAAGTTTGGCTAACTATTCTTACATTTTATGATAGTCCTAGAGTTGAATAAATGCTAAAAAGGGTTGAATAATTTTAAATCCAGAAAGTAAAAAGGGAAGTGAGATTGCAAGCGCCTTCCTCTTTGAAGAGGTCTTTCTTAGTAAAGATGAAAGCACTAGGAATCCGTTTTTCGATTTTGTTGTAGTGTTTAGGTTTGCTTTTCAGTAGAAATTCCCTTTCACGAAAATGTGCCAGGCTCTTCTCCAGCTTTCTAAAAATTATTATAATAATAATAATGATAAAATTAATGCATTTTTAAGGAGCCATTAAAGGATGAAGTTAGTGCAAGGAACATATATTGTTATACGCCCTTAGAGTGAGTTGAATAAATTAAGGGTAGACAGACAACATTACCACCAATAGACTGACGTAAGCAGAGAAGCCCTTGGGAGTCTTATGGGACTTTAAATTCCAATCAACGCCGCGGAGTCGCGACTGGAGTGACCAATTGTTGGGGTCGTAAGGCCTAGGTGCAAGCTTGATACGACCTTAGGAATTTACTCTATTCAGGCTTTGGTTGAAGCAGAGAAGGCATGACTTGCATAAAAAATGAAGAGTGATCATCTCTATATTTTGACTTGCTGAATGGAAGAGCATAATGATAACAAATGTAGCTATGGCATACGATGAAAGCTGGGGAATAGAGATATATCAAATTGTGTAAGGAGATAGAAGGGAATGTATGTGGATGCAAAAGGGTCCCAGAGTATGCTTTTTCTTCTCCTTCCTATTATTATTCCCTCACTCAGCAATGGAAAAAAAAACAAGGGAGAAACATAGAGAGAAAAAAATGAATCAACAAAAAGAGTAAAAAGATCGAGGTTGAAAAGCGACTGTCAAAAGATTCCATCTTCCGATACGTATCTCAGCGTGAGATCAGATCCACTAGACTAAATACACATTGATTTAAATGGCCCGGGAATCATTGTATCAAAAGTGCTCTCATCTGTTTTCTTTCCTACGCCATTATATAATTGCCACCACAATTAAACTGATTATGGGAAAAAATATTTTCCCTTCGCTTCCGAGCATTAAATTGCACTGCCAGTGTGAACACTTTAAACTAAACTGTTGTTTTTCCCTCTATTTGTTTTAATAAAAAGTTAGTGAAATTCACAACCAATTGGGTGAAATTTTGTGCTGCTCATTATTTTCGAGCTGTGAATTCGAGAGAAAAAAAATGAAAAGTTTAAAACATTTCGAAATTAGAGCTCGATAGATATCTGGGTTGGGAGAGTAATAAATAAGAGACCGGGGCCTCATGTTGAAAATTCAGGAAAATAGCGTTGGTGTGTCTGAAATTCAGCTTTCTTACTATTCCACAAATCTACTTTCACGGGTAGTTAGGTAGAGGGCGAGCTGTTTTTCCGCTTTCCTTTTTGATTTTACAGGAATGAAAATTACTTTAGGTTTCTGGAGGGTGAACGGTGTATGTGATGAGCTCATGAGGGTACGTGTAGTGGAAAGCGATATGCTAGGTGAGGAGGATGTAGGGTGCGGGTGATAAATTATTCGATTGCCTGAAAGGTTTATACTAGAAGTGAGGTGTGTTTTCGGGTTTATGTGTGGTCGTAATAAGGTAATTAAACAAAATTAGCTGAAATATTCCACTTGGTAAGTAGCAACTCTTTTGATGAATTAAATTTATCTTTATTCCTGGCTTTGATATCAACAGTCTTGGCTAAGGTTTCTTTCATTACAAAGTTTCATGTTTAGAGCCAAATGAATTTTGTCCAAATTGTTCATAATTTGTGTGCACTACCAGAAGTTATCTCCAAGCCGATCGCCTGGTTTGCCTACTGGTACCGCTAGCCCTGCCTAAAGTTGTATCGTGAATAGTTGTGGTACAGATGAGGTATATTGTAATATGAATGGTAGGAAAGTCTTAAGGGTGATCAACCCGCTAAGTAATGCTAAATATTTGAATGAGGATATGTGCAAGAAAACTTCATGTGAGTATGTTGGTGTATATGCATGAGAGTGAGACTATGGTCTGGTCAAGGAAAGATTCAGAGCAAAGGAAGTACAAATGGATAATTTGAGATAAAATTTGAGTGCGAACAGTGGAGGTAGGATAACGATCCAATGGTAAGAGGTGTAGTAAGAGGTGTACGTGGTGGAAGGAAAGATGCGAGGAAAAAATGACGAGAATATTATGAGATGGTTCGGACATGAGAGAAGAATGGATGAGAATGTGAGACTTGGGAAGAAAATGTGGTAATGCTGCCCTGGTGTACAAAAGTTTTGAATACTACATAAAAGATTCATTGATTATTTGAGAGTGGGTTTGACAATTGGGGACTGACATAGGAGTAAAGTGAGAATATTGCGTAAGTCTGTGCATTGCATTATATGTGTGGGGGATGTGGAGAGGGCCTACTTGGGGCTTTCTGCCTAAGTGTGAATTGAACTGGACGAGATGCTACATTACGCAGCGCTTAATCGCTATAAAGGACCATGGAAATAAGAATGGTTAGTTTTGTGCTTAATAGGCTAGAAATGTATCGGGTGGGAAGGGTACTTTTATAGCAGCTGATGTAAGCTCCCCCCACTTGAGAAAGTTTTAAGTTAACGAATGGCTAGTGACAGAGAAAGTTACTTCCCTATTTACTTGCATTATGTAATATTTCTGATAATTATCATCGTTTTACATTATGTTTTCATATCTGCGAGCAGAGCTCCGAATATTCCTCTCATTTATTCATTTTTTATGGTGAATACCTTATTGCTATCTGATCTTATCGAGTGAGATTAGGTCGTTTCTTCCCGGTGTGAATATATCTTAGTTTCGGTCTTTAAATTTTCCAAATGGAAAATCTTTTGCGGTCATTTTCTGCCACAAAAAAATACCTTTTCTACTAAGCCGGAATGTTATTCTCGTCTCTTTACACATTACGCTCTTTTCCTGCCATATAATGATGCCAGCATGGTTCTTTACACCTTTCACCCATACACTCGTATGCGATGCCCAAATAAGCTTTGCACAATATCTGGGCTCATCTGTATTGCGCTAGATTTTCCCTATCTCCGCTACCTCGCATGATGCGAACGTGATGCGCCAACTTTTCTATGAATGCGAAGAGATCCCGCGATCTCTATTCCATTCCAGGTCCGAGAAACACCGACCGCGTCGGCAGAAGTGCCAAATTTCCGCTGGCGCGTATTTCCATCACGTCTGGCGAGCGAATCGGGCGAGTTGAGTGGCGGTAGGAGCAAAGTTGTGACTTAGGTAGGGGTTATGTTGCCACTGATACGCACCACTCGATACCTCTCTCAGTGTTCACGTTGCTCCTACTTAAAACTAACAAGCGAAAACCAACGATGGCACATTCGGTAGAAAGTTTGAGATGATAGATCTGCAACGAAAGTGGTGAACATGAAGGAAGTAAAATATGTGGGCACACAATCCTCCAGATGACAGCTCCAGCATGGTTGCCAATGCTAAACCTGACTCCAGATTGTGCCTACATATCTCAGTGAGGACCTCTTGGCTAACGTGGCATCCTAACCTCTGTTACAATGGTAGGCGCCATAAATTCAACCCGATTTGGGGCATCCACCCAGTAGTTAAACATACTCAATGTTGCTTAACTTTGATCAACGTATAAAGAAGTATAACCCTCGGCTCAGCCGAAACCACGCAGAATGGGTGATTGAGAGGTTAAAAGAGAGAATAGGGGTTATTGACAAACATATTTTGATGAGTAAAGTATGGTGGGACAGAAGGGCATTCCACAATCCAGACAATATTTTTATAAAACGTAACAAACGAGAGCATTCTCTCCCAAAGGAATTTAAAAAAAGTAAAAGAGAGTGAAACTAAAGGAAGTGAATGAGTATGAATGATGCAAAAACCAACAAGACTACATGCCCGAGTGCCTGGGGGGCACGTAACTCTCCCATAGTTTTCCTACTCAACTGGAGGTGGTAAAGAGGGTATTTTTAGTGCTGGGTGTATAATTTTTAAGGTGGACCCCTATCTGACGTCATGGTCCGGTGTGTCTCTTTGTTATTCAAACGGGTGTGTTTCTCTCTCACATAATTGCGTCCCTAACGGCCATGTCAGGACCCCGACTGTGCCCGCATACAGGCGCTCACACACGCACACCCTCCGCGGTGCACAGCCGCTGCATTCGTGAGCCCAGTTAAGCAACGCGGGTCCGCCGGCCCCACGGAAGATAGAAATCGTGTCTGAGCTCATGGTTCTATTTGGAACCTGCTCCACGCTGATATAAGTTGCCAGGGCACGCACGCAATTGGAGGTAGGAGGGTGGGTGGTAAGGGGGAAGGTAAGTGGACCTTTAAGTACTCTTTAATGCACATAATCCCTGCTAAGAAGTTTATATGTATGTGTACATTTTATTTCTTTGAAATGTGTGGTTTACCTGATTTATCTCGATATTGGATTAAACAAGAAGAAGTTTTATAGTCAGAATGTTCTCTTTTAGCCTCGTTTTTAGCTCACAGGAGGCGTAATTAACTCTGTCATTAGGGGTTTAACGTAAGGATATATCCACGTTTGCCTCAACCACAGATTAAAAGTAATTAGATTCAATTTGCGTAACTTTAATTCACTTTAAATTTGGAAAATGAAAAGTGACAGGGGGCAGACATCACTTCTCGGGTAATCCACCTTAGTATGAGCTTCCTTCCTGAATACCTTCAGCTGCAATATTAATAATATTAATAAACTAGGGAAAGAATACCAGGAAAGACCCTAGAGTCTACTCAAGGTCAGCCCCAAGGAGGAAACTAGAATAGATGGAGAGTTTTAATACAAGCCAATTAGATACAAGTGAAAACAGCACTAGTTACCTTGTATTTGAGAGAGCTACAGTTAGAGAGAGAGAGGGTAGAAGTGCAGTTTTTCTACAGCTACCAATACACACTTTTCAACACTGATTTATACCATTCACTCTAATGTTGAATCTAGAATTCCTAGGAGTAGCGATTAGCGCCTCCTCCCACCCCCCACACAACGACTTCTTCACATGAGTAACAGAAATTTAAGTAAATCTTTCTCTCAAGTTACTCAAGTCATTCGCCCTTGAACGAAGCATTCGTGACATAGGCAAGAATAAGAAGGATGTTCTTGCAGGTCATCTCCTCTTAGCGTCGAAAAGGAATGTACTAACAGGAAAGTGCAAAATGAATGTGAAAAAAACCCTATTTACTCATCCCTTCTAAGGAAATTATGGCTGGCTTAACATTTTTTAATTTTCCGAGCTACCCTTCTCGCTTGTTTAGTTGGCGATCTTATTTGTGCTTCCTTCTATCCTGATAGTAGCAAAATACTGGAAGGGTCGCTTTTTAAGCTTGTTGAACCAAGTACTTTTCCAGAGTCTCGAGAGTAGCGTTTGTTTCTCCAATCTTCTCTATTAGTGACCCGCTTTGTTTGTTTAAACATCTCAATCAGCTGCACACCTAAATTAGACTCGTACTGTTTATTCCTAAGCTCAAGAATGAATTTAGTCCCCTATTGTTGTTATCGTTCTAACACGAACCCGCCTTTATTTAGACTAAAATGATGGTGGCCAATATTTATTCCCAGCATCTTGTTAGCTTTCTTAGAAGCTTCAATGCAAATTTTTGACACTTTAGGAATTCTAAAATGAAGACACCAGGTTCCTTTCTAAAGTAATTAATATTTCATGTTGGTCTATTCATTTGATAATCTTATTTTCAGTTAAGACATCGCAAATACTTGACCGTGCATTTGTATACGCTAAATTTTGTCTGTCAATTCAAAAGCTTTATCTAGTTCTCGTAAGGTAACCAAATCGTATGTAAAGATAGTCCGTTTCGCATCGTCTGCTAATTTGTAAACTTTACAACCCCCTCGCCCCCAATATAAAACTCGTTTATATATATATATATATATATATATATGCAGGAAAGAAACCACTGTTATGATTAATTTATTTGCAAAACAAGGTTTCGACGGAGACCTCTGTCATCTTCAATCGCTGGCAATAATTAGTTTGCCAGTGATTGAAGATAATGGAGGTCTCCGGCGAAACCTAGTTTTGCAAATAAATTGATCTAACACTGTGGTTTCTTTCCTCCATTTACATGAACGTTAATGTACTTCTTTGGATATGTATATATATATATATATATATATATATATATATATATATATATATATATATATATATATATATATATATATATATATATATATATAATAAGAAGCACTGGGGCAAATAATGAAACTTGATGAACTGTTAGTAATATGGGATCAGTCCAAGTTTGCCCTGTTTACAACTTGTTGCGAACGGTTGAAAACCAATCTTTTATACAATAAAAATTGTCCCTCTTATTTCGTTCGCTTTAAATTTCAATGACAACCACTTGTGTGGGTCAGTGTCAAATGAATTTTAAAATTCTAAGTAAACATTTTCCATTTGCTTACCATAGAATGTAATTTTTTTGTGAACGTTCTCAACGCCGATATAACTTGCCCAGGTACCATTGACATTGAGCTTAAATAGCAAATTTCTCATAGCTTTACATTCGCAAATTGGAGTTAAGTTCATAAGGCAAGAACTGTAGAGCTAATGGGGCCACAATAAGCGACGCTAACTACTTCGCCAGCGATGATATTGGGTTTGTTGATTCTCTCTCTAACGTCACTGCGGTCGCCTTGGCAACGTGCCATTTCACCCCAAGGATGTACAGATACAAGAAAAGATTGATGGATTTTTATAAATTTTCTTGAAATATTACTTTTGTTGACTCTCTTCATTGATACGAATATTACTAAGAGGTTAATTGCCCTGCTCCAAAGAACCAAATCCTTTTAGATAGGAGGGGGGAAAGCTTAGAAGTGTTGCGTGCTCTTCAAAGGTATGAGAATCGCACGGCCTTCCAGTCTCTATTGCTCTAAGAAGTCTTCTCTTTCGCCTACTCGAGTTATGTATCTTTCGTATATTTTTACTTTCACTAACTTCATCACTTTCTTTTCAAACCTCTTTAAAAATTTTGTTGATTTTACTTTTTAGACAAATAAAATATAAATAAAATTAAGAATTTTTGAATGGGTCTTTCAAACAAGAGGCGACGTAATGATTTTTCTTATTACCTGCTGTCCCGCAGGGCCTGATGAATGTAATAGCCCTTCTTGCCCCCCCCCCTCCCCTCTAGCATGCCACAGGAGGGTTTTTTTTATGCCAAGGACACTACCTTGTTTCCGCGTTCACTTCTTCGAAACGGTAAAGGTATCGGCGGTCTTCTTTCTTAGGGCCTCACACCGGATTTTGACACTGGGCATCGGGTAGAAGAAGCTGCGCGCTTCGCCTAAGATTAGAAGGTTGTTTCTTTGTCTCGGTGCTGGGTTAGTTTGTCCGTAGGTTTGGTCTGTGTGTTAGGTGGTTGCTTAGGTTGATCGGTTGGTTTGTTTGGTTATGCTTGATTTTATTGGTCGATTGGTTTTGATGGTCGGATCGCAGGTGCGGGTTGGTTGGCTGATTGTCTCGTCTTTCGGATGATTGGTTCATTGGCTGGTTTGTTGGGCGGGAGGTAAGGTGACTGGATAGTGGGTTATTAGCTAGCTCGCTTACAGTGGGGTTGGTTGGTACGTTGTGTGATTGACTGGTTATTTAGTTGGATTTTGCAGAGGGCCGAAGATTGAGTAGTAAACTTGAATAACTAAACAGCAAAGTTGTTCAAGCGTAGTCCATGAAACCGAAATGAAGCAATAGAGCGCCCATCAACCAAATGTAAGATTGTGCAAGGTTTAGGTCATAATTGTGTAAGTTTGGTAAATAAATGTGTAAATTTGGCTAAATGTTTGTTTTACCTACACCTGTGTAGGTTTTGCTCACAATACTATAGGTTTTGTAGACAAATGCGTGTTTTGTACACACATGTGTAAGTTTCGAGTGAAACGTATAAGTTTGGGAGGCAGTGAACACAAAAGGTTGTCCATAAATTCCCTTTCCTTTGTGGGTCGGTTCATGCTTGCCTCTCCAAATGGTTGTTCCCTTATTAATTGACCGATTACGGGCAAAGCAAATTACTTTGAATCGATTGGATTACCATTGTAAATGGTTTTCATGGTCAATGGGGATGTGGGAGGGATAAAAATTGCCAGTAATGGGGGCTGGAGAGGAAGGTAAATTGACGGTAATGACGGTTCTTTTGTCAAGTGCTTCTGAAAATATAGAAGATATATTTTTTAATGGAAATAAGGAGATTATCCAAGGAAATTGAAAATTAGAGGGGAGACTTTAATTTGTATTCCATGGCATGTTTTTTTTATATTTATAATAATAAAAAAATATTAATAATGATAATAATAATTATATAATAATAATAAATTATTATTATTGTCTTTACGTAGGGCAGTTAGAATACCCAGGCCGTCCTCCGGAGCGTGTCGTAGAAGGCGACTAATCCCGGATAGGGGTACTGTGCCGGTAATGGGCAGGTATGTCGTGGGTTCCGTAGACTTATGCCTATTAATTCTCGTCAATGTGTGAACCTAGTAGACGTGCACAATGCAAGGAGTATGTGTAATGAAGGAAAGTTGCGAGTGGTACTAAATGTAGTGAAGGGAGTGTAGTGCAGTTACTTGCACTATGTGAGGGAATGAAGAGTTTGTGTGTGGAGGAGTGTGATCTGATATGAATCATAGCAGGGGTAGAGGAGGTTTTGCAGTGCTTCTGAGTGATGTGTTGCACGACGTAATGGTTAGGCATGAATGAGTGAGCGCTAGAGCTGTGTGAATTAAGATATTTGCTAGGATAAAGCTGTGCTGGTCGTAGTGTATGCACTTTGTTGTGATAAAAGTGAGGCTTTAAAATAGTGTAGAAGAAAAGATGGATAAAATTGGGAATGAGTATCGGTTGAAGGTTGTAAATGTGAATGGGCGAATAGGTGAGAACGAGATAGTCATAACTGCATCTTTGATACACCAAGAAAGAATGAAAGAGGTGTGGGAGAGTGGTAATGCTCTATAGTGAAAGAAACTTATGTGGCGAATATATTCTTTCAGACCAAGGAAGTACAAAAATACACACTAGTAGGAAAATGGAAAATGAGAATGTAAGAGTATGATTGATCTGTGCGAGTAAGAAAGAATATTATGTTGGATGTAGGTATTTGATGTTAGAAGAGGTATAGTTATGGTACTATCCGATAACATGATTGTGCTGTGTAAAGCTGAATTTGATAGTGTTTGGATGACTAGACGTGAGGAAGGTGGAGGGGAAAAAAATTAAACGTGGAGAGAGAAAAATAGCTGGAATGCTTGAGAATAAGAGTAGGGTAGAAAATGTGAGAATGAGTATATGTAGATTAAATGTGGAATAAGTTTAAGGACGTTGCAGTTGATAGTGCAAGGACTATATTTGGTTGTGCTAAAAGTGAAAAGGCGAAAAGTAAAGGCTGATTGGGGAAGGCCGATATGAAATGTTCATGGAAGAGCAAAATTGATGAGATGTATTTGCAAATGCTTAATAGTGTAATTGATAATGTCAAGGAAATCCGGATGAATGCTTTCAGAACCCGAAAATATAAACCAAATTGCTGCTTTTTAGAGTAAGAGAGCAGAAAATAAATCATTAGAAAGGAAGATGAGTTAGTATCCGGATAAGAACAGGAAGTTATTCTGAAAAGAAGTGAGAACTAAGCGAAGAAAAATTGTAAACATCAAGTATAAGAATGGCCTTATAAAGTGGAAAAGTGTTTGAGGATTGATGAATGCTGTTATGATTGGCACTGGTAACGAGAGAAATGTGAATGCAATAATTATATGGTAATGAGTATGTTTAGTGCTGTAGGCAAAGGTGTATATACAAATTCTGATTGTGTTTATACAAATGATAAATTAGGGATTGATAACGGATGGGAAAGGTGAGCTTAGAGAAAGTAGGATGTGTGTGAATCAAATATTTTGGGTGGGACAGCTACCTGAAAAACAAGGGCTATGCAACGTGGCTTACAAATCTTGAGAAAGCTTATGATCGTATAGATAGAGAAGCATCTTGATAGGTTCTAAGAATATATAGAGTGAGTGGTAAGCTGTTGGATGATGTGAAAATTATTTATTTTGTAGGTAAAGCATGTTTTCTGGTGAAGGATGGTCGGAGTGAGCGATTTGATATAAATGGGCTAGTGTGTGATGTCGGCATGGATATTTAATATGTTTATGGATGGAGTACCGACAGAAGCACCTATGGAAATGATGGAAAAAAGAATGAGATTGATGGAGAATGGTGAGGGACGTCTTCTATGTTACTGTATGACATGGTATTAGTGCCTGAGAGAGTGATTTGGAAATGAGGATCAAAGCGTTTGGCGGAGTATATGGGAGGAGTGGGCTGAAAGGAAATGAAGAAAAAATGGTGAGACATTCGAGTTCATGGTGTCAACCTTGAACAATTGAGATATTTTCCGTATCTTGAACTACAGCGGTACGGATGAAGCAAATTGCCATCGCGAGGCTTTGATTTTTCATGACGGGTGCAAAACACGTCTGAGAGGGAGGGAGCAGCTTTTTTTGTGGGAGGGCGGAATGGGTCTAGAGGACCTGCTGCTCATTCAGATTTCGGTTGTCCCAGGGGAATTACCCTCGTTACAACATATACCCCCTTGCGGGGACAAAGTTTCGAATGGTAAAAAATTATCGGGGGGGGGGGGGGTCAGAGCGGTAATTAATGCTGAGGGTTCGAGTGTGGAATATGTGAAGAAGCTGCATTGCATGAAAGTAGGCTGTCTCTAACTTGGGTTCATGGAAGTGAGACTGGTATGGAAGGAGAAGGAAAGAGCTGGAGTGAGAGCAGCGCTAATGGGCCGCTTGAGAGGGTTGGTTGGTGTTGTTGCGATGAATAGATAGATTGGGTGAAAAAAAATATTAACGAGGATGTGAGAAAGAACGTTATGAGGTGGTACGGGTATGTAAGAAGAATGGATGGATATAGACTTGTGAAGAAGAGAATATAAGAGAGTGAATGCCAAGTTGTGCGAAGTGTATCAAAGAGATAACTGAGAGACAAGTATGATAATAAGTGCGCATAGAGGGGGGTGAAGGTGAGGTGGTTTGGACCTCTTCCCCATGGATGACCCCTGAGTGAACAAGAGGCTACATCGTCTGGCAGCACCCCATCACTAAGGAGGGCCATTCGCATTGGCAAAGTGATGGGTTGGAAGTATTTTGGGGCTGTTGATGCGCACTGATCCAAAGTGGGGAAAGTGGTGTTCGATGAAAGAAGAGGAAGATAATAATAATAATGCAATGCATTGTCTACTTATTACGGTGAGTGATCGTGAACTTGTTCATTGGCGCGATGTCATGTTCGGTTTTCACTTCCCGTTTCCGCTACGGAGAATGAAGGAACCCAGCGGGGTTATGGCTGGGAAACCAGGCGAGATGGGGTTTGGATCCCAGCCAGGATTTGGTTTACAGCCCAACCGGAATGTGGTTTTGAACCAAGCCTGGGTGTCGTTTGGAACCCAGCTAGGATGTGTTTTAGAACCCAGCCGATATGGGTTTGAAACGCAACCGTGATGTGGTTTAGAACCAAACCAGGATGAGTTTGGGAATCTGGCCGGGATGTGGTTTGGAATCCAGCAAGGATGGGTTTAGAACCCAGCAGGGGTGCGTTTTGGAACCCAGCGGGGATGGGTTTGGAACCCAGCCGAGGTGAGTTGGAACACAGTTGAGATGACTTTCTTTAGTCAGTGAAGAGCTAATTGTCCTCTGTTCCGTCTACCCATTTTAAGGTAATAGGAGATATTTTTTTAAGAGAAATAAGCCAATGGGGTCCTGCTTGACAGAAACCTTTGAAAAGAAAATTGATAGAAGTGAAGATAGCGGAAAATATGTGCAAGATACAACAGCCGATTGCCCTAAAGAGGAGGCTACTTCGGGAGATATAACGCCGGTTTCAGGAATATTCGAATCTGTGTAGTTAAAATGAGACCAACGAGTACATAATCTGCGCCCCGAAATCATACAAGTTTTAAGTGAACTCCCGTTTTGAGGTTAACTCCTAACTCCTTACTAGAACCTCATATCCCCCCAAACTGCCCCAGGGTTCAACTCCGAACTTTCGAGTCTGCTTTGTAGACTATTTTGCCTTGAGGCTTTAACGTGCCCTTCCTGCCCTAGTACGATGTTCCTAATCCACAGCTGTGTGTAAGGAGAGGTTCCGTCACGGGTATGTACGCAGATTTGGAGACCCTCGTCTCGTGTTGTGGATTTGCATGAAAGAAGTCTCGAAACCGAGATTAAGAAGATGTGAGAGAAACTCTTGATGAAAATCTTGTCTGCTCGAATGAAACCAACGAGGGAAAGTCAATCTGATGTTTTTCAAACTATTGGTGAAGTTGGGTGAATAAAAATGCGTTGTATGAAGATCGAGTCCATTAAATGGTCTCGAAAGAGTCCCTCTATCGGCCTTGACCCCCCCCCCCCGAGGTAATCTTGTTTTAAGTAGTAAAAAAGATTTAAAAACAAACTGGGATTCTCGTTCTCACCTAGGGGAAGTAGGGGTAAGTGGGGAAGATAGGGGAGTATAAAATGTATGGGGTCCCGAAGAGCCAAAAGGAGAAATTACTTGAAATTATAGGGAGTGGTGGTGGATAAAAAAAGACATTAAAAGTTATCAACCAACGAGGGCATCTCCTCCATAATGTTTTTAAAAGGGGTGAAGTTAGGGTGAATGAAAATGCTTGGTTGCTCGAAAATTGAAAAGAGGAGACGTATTGGGATGCTAAGAATTGGGGGTTGAAAAAAAGGGACATAAACGAAGTCGTTTGAATGAATGGGGCTCTTATGCATTGAAAGGGCGACCATGCTGTCGCCAAGAGGTCGTCAGGTCCTTAAGTCTCTATGATTCCTTGTTTTGAGTCGTGTGGGCCTGGCGCCACTATTAGGGGGACGGGGGGGGGGGGAGAGTAACAAGACCTAACATTTCTATTATATTGGTCTATGTCGTACAATCGCATGGTGTAAGTGAGGCTCGCACCCTAAGTTATGATGCACGTTCAAGTGGGAGTGGCTAGTGGCTGCTATGACAACCGACAACCAGGTCTACTTATACCAGGCCTTAATAGACCCTGTCTATGGGTTTTACTGCCCTCATTATTATTATTATTTTCTTCAATGACACATATAATCGTGGAAGTGATATTTTCCTTTTAATCTTTCTTAAATTGCTCACACTCTTCCAATACCAGCCAGTCTTAAATATCGATGCAGCTTCCATATGTTGTAGCAAACTGTGATTCGAAACACTCCTTTAATCTGTAGGTCCCTATATGATCAGCGCCGGATAGTATTGATATGTAGCCAACATGTGCTAGATGCTGACTAGAAGTGATTTCATTTAGTATATTTTTTAAGGTTTTAATGTGATAATACTAGTTATCGGCTATTTTTTAGTTTTATACCAGAGTAAATGAGAGAGAGAGAATAATAAAGAGTGAGTGAGTGAGAGACTAAGGGAGTATTAAAGACAGAGTGTAAGAGAAAGAGAGAATAAGAGAGAGAAGGTAAGAGGGGAAGAGACATATTAAGATTATGAGAGAGAGAGAGAAAGAGAGGGATATTAACCGATAGAGGGTAAGAGGAAATTTGTGAGAGAGAAAGATGGAGAGTTTGAGAGAAAAGGAGAGTTGAAGAGAGAGAGAGAGAGAGAGAGAGAGAGAGAGAGTTAAAGAGATATGGAGAGTTGGAACAAAAATTATGAGAGATAGAGAAAGTTTGAGAGAGAGAGAGACTGAGAGAGTTTGAGAGGAAAAGAGAGTTTGGAGAGAGAGTGTGTGTGTTTGATTGAGAGTGAGAGAGTTTGAACGAGAGTTAGAGTTTGAACGAGAGTTAGAAAGTGTAACTTAGATTGAGAAGGTTTGACTGATAGTGAGAGAATGTGAGTAAAAGTGAGAGAGCTTGACGCTGAGTAAGAGAATTTGACTCAGAGAGTTTGACTGATAGTGTGATAGTTCAACTGAGAGTGAAAGAATTTGAATGAGAGTTAGACAGTTTGACTGAGAGCGAGAGATTTTCAGAGCGTTATATATTTTAAGAGGGAGTTTGAGGGAGTGATAGAGTTTAAGAGAGGGAAAGGTTGAGATATTTGGGGATAGAGCTTAGGAGAGAGAGATAGTTTACGAGCAAATGATTATTTGAGAGAGTTGAGTGAGTTTCAGAGAATGAGTGTTTGAGAGAGGGGGAGAGAGAAATAGAGTTGAGAGGGAGTCGCAGAATTTGAGAGAAAGTGAGAGAGAGTCAGAAGTTATAAAGGGATTTTGATAGTGAGTGAGATAAAGTTTGAGAACGACTGCGAAAGTTTGAGTGAGGGAGTGAGTTTGACTATGAGTGAGTGTTTACTGAGAGTGAGAGAGTTTGACTGAGAGTGAGAGAACTTGACTGAGAGTGAGAGAGATGAGAGATTGATAAAGAGAGAGAGAGTCTGTGTCGCTAAGAATTGGAATACATCAAAGGGCATTGTTCTCCTTCCGATGAGGTCATATTTAGGAAAAGCCATAACATACAGCTTGAGAGTTGAGAGAAAGTTTACTGCTCATGAAGGCTTTCCACACTCACACATCCCACCTGCTTCAGTGGATACTTAAAAACGAATAATGATTGTTCTGTGGAAAGTAACGCAACCAGGAATGTTGGCTGTAAAGCTATACTTGAAAAAAATAGTAATAACCAATCTATATACAATTTTATCCTCCACTAAAATCAAATAATATTCTTAAATTGTTCAACGCCGGAGAGAAAAAAACTAGAACAAATTTAATATTTCAAAATGTACGTATACCATTGTTCTGGTGGACACTGCAGGCTGGATTTACAGACCGAACTTATGAGAATGAGTGAACGCAGACATTTTAGATCCTCTAAAACAGACTTACACACACTGAAAACAGACAAATATCACTTCCTTTGTGCCTGTTCGCGCGCAGAAGGCGGTATAAGGTATGGAGTGATGAAAACCTCACGCAGTTGAGAAGACTCACGCCCAAATTTTAAGTAATTTCCCAGATATTTCATAATTACCCTTTTATTTAATTACAACCTTTGATTCGTTTGTGTGTTACGCGGGGCCTGAACTGTTCAAGAGATGTATGACTTTGGTTCACATTTGACAAGATCCGTACTTGTTGTTTAGATTTTCTCCTTTGTGAATTAGTGTTGTGCTTTGGGATATTAAATAAATGGGGTTTTGAGGCTGAATCTCGATTAAGGCGGGCGAATTTCTCAACATTTCCCGCGTTTTTTTATTATTATTTAATCGAAACTCTATTTTCGCGCCAAAACCATGAAGTCACGATGAGGTGCGCCAAAGCGTGCCAAATTTCCCGCGCTCCGTTGTCTTGTTTCTAATTTCCGGCCGTGAAATTTGTTTCATCTGTGAGTTTGGCTCTCAAAAGGAAGCACCAGCTAGCGTATCTTTCATTATAGGACTTCACTCGCCCGAAACCTAAGGAATTACATCATTAACTTGGAAGGTTGTACATTAAGGGTGGAACTTATGTGCTAATAATACATACATACATTGTCAACTTAGTTTTAACCCCACCCCACCCTCTTCGGCGGACTTACTTACCCTCAGTGGTTAATGTGCTCTATGAACAAATATGTTCTTGATATTTTCATTTGTGTCGTTTATTCTTGTTTGTGCCTCTCCTTAGTCTGTGATCCGACCAGTCCTTCATGGATGGACCCAAACTCGGAGGAAAGAAGGCGTTGTACCTGTCTCCACTCGCCCCAAAATCTTGCTAAGTGATGTTATTGGGTTCAAATGATGGAGTGTGGGTTTGCGTTCCTGCAGAGAAAGTGGGTTCCAAAGTGTGGCAGGGTGTGAAAGCGTCCAAGCAAGAGAATTAAAAAAGATATTTTTAATATTTATCTATTTATTCACAATACATGAATGTTAAACCAAAGATGTCATCTCATCCAGAACATTTATGAAGAGAGGTTAGTAGCAAAACTGACGAAATTAGGGAAGTGAAGTTTGTGGAAGGACTATGATAATGGTGTATACGTAGGCTTTTTGTACCTTAGCGAGAATTGCAAAAGTCCTATCTTAACATAGAAATATTTGTTTAAATTGTAATATTAATCATCGTAGACGACCTCAGCGGCGAACATGCGCTCCAGGCGAGACCTGAAGTCCCTGCACACGTTGCAGACGAAATCCTTCCTCATGCTGGCCCACACGCAGGTGACGGAGGACTTCAGCTCACCAACAGTGTTGTGGGAGTAATTTGCAAGCCTTGCCCTCGACATACGCTCACACGTGGTTGAGGGAGGAATTCAACTCATCAACAGTGCTGCGAGGGGAACTTGCATGCCTTGCCCTCGACATACGCCCACACTCGGTTGACGGAAGTCTTTAGCTCATCAACGGTGCTGTGGGAGGGAACTTTCCAGCCTTTCCCTCGACATACGTCCACACGTGGTTGACGGAGGACTTCAGCTCATCAACGGTGCTGTGTGTGTGTGGTGGTGTGGGGGGGGGGGAGTTGCATGCCTTTCCCTCGACATACGCCCACACGCGGTTGACGGAGGACTTTAGCTCATCAATGGTTGCAAGCCTTGCTCTCAACATACGTCCACACACGGTTGACGGAGGACTTCAGCTCATCAACGGTGCTGTGGGAGGGGGGGGGGATACTTGCAGGCCTTGCCCTCGACATACGCGACATGCGAGTAACGGATGACTTCAGCTCATCAACACTGCTGTGGGAGGAACTTGCAGGCCTTGCCCTCGAAATACGCCCACCCGCGGTTGACGGATGACTTCAGCTTATCAACGGTGTTGTGGGGGCAACTTGCAGGCCTTGCTCTCAACTTACGTCCACACATTTTAATCTAAAGGATTGAGGTTGGGCAACTGCGGCAGCCAAAACTCCTTCAACCAGAAATTCATGACCTTTCCCAACCACTCCTTCATGTTCTTGGCCTTGTGGGCGGTGCCACCCTCCTGCTGAAATACGTATTTCGCCTTTTTCATGATCTTTCTCACCCAAGGCAGAACTTTCGAGGCCAAGATGTTTCTGTAATCGGCTGCGGTGAACCTATAACCGGTCGCAAACCACAGCGGCAGCATCTTCTCGTTATTCGAAGCTACGACGCCGAGCATCATCACGGAGGCAGGTTGTTTGGTCGTTAACTGGTAGCGAACATCGAAGACGTCCGGGCTGAAGCTTACCACGCGATCGTTCTGCTTCTTGATGCATGGATCGTCTGTGAACGCTTTCTCATCAGTAAAATAATTAGAACCCAATTGTAATGACCCTTCAAGTCGTTGAGAAGGTGACGACAGCGCTCCCGACGTTGTTCTCGGATACGGTCGGTGGCCAGAGGTCTTTCCACGCACCTGGACGGCCCTGGACACGGTAGTTGCCTATATGTTTTTCGCGAGCGGTCATTTTGAGCTTCAGAGCAATTTCGAAGGCGTTTCTTACAGGCAAAACGGTTGACAACTCGATCTCTGCCTGAACGATGTCGATCTTTGAGGTCTTCCCCGTTCTTGAGTCTCTCCGCGACTTTGTGGATGGTCCCCCGGTTAATATGGAGCCGCTTAGCGATGTTAGATTTGTTGTGGTCCGTGCGCAGGAGAGCAGAGATCTCAATTCTTCTCACTTCCACCTCGACACACTAACACACATTGGAAAAGAGGTTTTCATGCCACTGGCTGAAAAATAGAACTTTAAGTTTGTTTGAAGAACTTTTTCTATCACACGTAAATCTCTCGAAAATTAAAAAAACAAGTGTAACAGAACTTTAACAAAACGCGCGGAGATTGGTGAGAATTACCTTATGAAACAAACGAATAAAAATCAGTGGTAAACACGATAAATCCCTCAAATATACTACAGACCAGTGGTAAACCCTTCAATATGAGCGCAGATCATTGGTAAAGCGTCTCTAATCCTTCGAAACGAGTGAATATCAGTGATAACCCATATAAACCTTTAAAAAAGGAAAACCCAGCTAAATTCCTCAAATCTAGCACATATCAGGGGGTAAAACCCCTCTAAATCCCTCAATACGAGCTCAGATTTTACTTCAAAATGCTAGTGGAGAGCGGTGGTAAAAAAACACCTTACCAACTCATTTATTTCTCCCCAGTCGTCTACAAAGACACGGCTGGGTCCCCCCCCCCCCCCAATCCCCTTCTAAACAAGCCTTTCCTCGATGTGTGCTGCTTTCTTCGCCTCGATCGCCGCGCGGGCTGTGGAAGGTTGCGGAAATCGGTCTCAAGGTCGGCGGAACGTTAAAGATGCCATTTCTAGACAGGCTTGTATTAAAGAGTGGCTTGTAGCTAAGGAATGGGAATAGGGGAGGTGTTAATTGACGTGTGGGGAGTGGTTAGTTTAGATAACATGGTAGAGGATTAATAAGGTTGGTTAAGGGAAGAAATGGCTAGGTAAGAAGTGCAAACAAGAGAGGTTGTTTGCATATTTGCAGACTTCACAAATAGGGCTAAAGATTGAAACTAATCTCAAAATAAACTTCCCATTAATGTTTTTTCACGGTTTTGCCTGATGGTATTTGCAGGGTGCCAACATGTAGTGAATGAGGAACTAAACTTACCTGGTGACTATAGAATCAACGGGTTCTATTCGATACGTTGTAGAATAAAATAAGCTAATGACACTCTTTTGTGTGTGGGGGGGGGGGCGTAAAAGGAGACTAAGCCCGGATGCAGGTTCACTAGCCTGGGAGTTGTCATTCCCCACATATCTCGTTCTTACGAGCGCAAAACGAAATGTTGGTCATAAGCGGGGATGGCGCGAACCACGTCCAGTCATACCAGCAGTGGCATTGATACACGTTGACCACACTATATGGGAAAGCAAACTATGGTGATCACCCTGTTTTTACCCTAAAAGTCTCTTGAAACTTTATTTTCAGGTGAATTTCTCCTCTTGGTTTCGATAAAGTGAAAATCGATTCTGAAAGGATTTATATATTTAATCAAATTTTGTAGAATTTATCATATTATTCATAAATATTTATGATAATAATGTGTATTTTGCTGATATGTTTGAACATTCTGTTACTATATTTGAATTACTTAGTATTTTATTAAATGTCGTGTAAATAATAGAATGGTATTTTTCTAAAATCAGAATTTAATCAATATTTCTTAAGTTTCAGCTTATATTTATAACTAGTGTGTATTCACTATCTTTCTAAATAAGTAATATGACTAAAACTAAACAACTTACAGCAGTACAAAGAGCACATATCCAACTTATCCATAGCCAAAGATTATTACAAGTAGACATTTTTAAGAAATATGTTCAAGATAAGGTGTCAAAAGCTCTATAAAAGAGATCTGTATCAAGAAAGAGAAGAGGCAGAAAACGTCTTACAACACCTAGAGAAGACATCAAACATTTGGGATGAACTACAGAATCTTTTGAAAGATCTTCCAAACTTGCTGAGGAGCACGATGATGCTTCAAGCTCAAAAATATAACCCAGAACAGTTAGAAGCAGGGTTAAAGATCAAGGGCTAAAAGGATTCAAGGCGGATTGGACACATGGAAAATGATCTAAAGATTATTGTATTATTGTTTTATATGTATTTTATGAATTTCAATTCAAATATATATTGAAAGAAAATTATTTTTTAAATAGAATTTTTGTAGCAATTTTGCATATTTTCATCACTTATGTTCCACATTTGTGAGACGAAGAGTTAGCGAGGCATTGTACCCTTCTTGTGTTGTACCAACTGTGAAACATGGAAGTGGCTTCATAATGGTGTAGGGCTGGATGTCTTCATCAAGGTCAGTGGAGATGTTTTTATGCAAGGAAAGAATGAACTCCACAACTTATACTGCCATGTTGTGACATATTTTAAAGCCATCATCCAGAAATTGCATCCCACAACACCAAGAAATGAAGTTATATTACAGCATGACAATGCCCCCTCCCCTATATCCAACATGACCGAGAATTGGTTTGGAGAAATGGAGATCGCCCCTATCACGTGTCGACCACAGAGACCAGATATTAATCCAATATAACACTTGTGGAAGAGGCGCTTTGGGAAGCAATAACAAGTACCACAAGTACAAGTAGAACAGAACTGTATGAAAAACCACAAGCTGAGTGAGGAAATTCATGCTGGGAAGAATTATGGCTGTAATTAAAGCAAAAGGGCTTCATTTACGTTTTAAAATAATTAATATATATATATATATATATATATATATATATATATATATATATATATATATATATATATATATATATATATATATATATATATATATATATGTATATATATATATCATCACTAACTCTATAATTTATGAATGGGATTTTTTGAGTATTTGAATAATAATTTCATCTTAGTTTGGTTATGACTTATGTTTTTTTTTAGCAAAGTTATTTATAATAATTATTCTTTTATAATATCAAAAAACAAAATGGTGAATATCAGAAATAAATATAAGTATCGAAATTTTGTGAATTTTTTAAAACCCCAAGAATTAAAAATGGTGAAGTTCAGAAAATTTATTTTTATATATCTTCTATAACTTTATATTTTAGCAAGGTGATATTTTGAAAGGGGGCCAATTTAGTTTAGAGTTCCTTTTTAAAATTATTATAATTGGCGAAGTTCAGAAAATTTATAAAAATTTAACCATGGCTGCTTTTTTTTAGATTTTAAATTTCAATCTTAGTAGCGAAGCGCAAGTTCCCCCCGTAGGGAGGGGGAGTGGCGAACCCATTGCCTGGTATATATATATATATATATATATATATATATATATATATATATATATATATATATATATATATACATTTATATATATATATTGGAAGGAGGCCATTAATTATTTATGCAGGAATCATTGAAGTCCACAGCAACAGCTGAATTGTTTATTTTAAACTGCAGTTTAAATTAAACAATGCAACCGTTGCTATGGACTTCAACGAATGTTTCATATATAAATATGGGAAGTGATGATCAGTAAGAAGAGAGCAGAGATCTTATTGGAGATGACGCCGAGAAAAGCCAAGTTTGGGAATGGATGCGTGCTAGTTTGTGTGCCATTCACACAGGCCATTAGTTGTTGGTCGCATAAAAAAAGGTGCGTGCATTTCCGTTTCACATATATACACTCACTTCATTCACCACAAATGTCTAATTACATTATATGAATGATTCCATAGGATGCTCTACCTTTCACATTTAGCAGAATCACTACGACCTTGATTCCTAACGAGATTCTCTCGTTAGTTTTTCTTCTTATCTCTAATATAATAATGATAATAATAAAGGAGAGAGAGAAATAGTTGCAAAAAATCACACCACAATATCCATGATACACAAAATCGAAGGTAAATTCCTAGTATTTTTATTTTCCTTATACTTTTAGTTATTTTTTTCGGGGAGATTTTAATGCTGCCTTCTCTAGGAGTTAATGACTCGAAAAGGAGTCAATGGCGCCGAAAATTTTCTCCACTTATGCAATATTTTGTCTGTGTTTTTAAAAATAAAATAAATATAAAAAAAACATGAAAAAAATTGATAGCGGGAATTAAATGTGTGAAAGGGAGAAGAAATTCTCCACCTCCCCGCCGTGGGTATTTTGCATGTGAAATGGAGATTCGTAACGACGTGACGACGGGATAACGACAACTCGTGTGAAGGCGATTACACAGCCGAGCTATCTCCGTTCTCCCATCCGTCGACTACTCATAACCAGTGTGAGTTAACTTCGCTAGGGTGTGAGAAGCAGCGAGTGGCTGATTCTGAGACTGGTTTGATCTGAGTCCTTTGAGATTCAAGTATATCCGATGGACGTAGAGTCAGAGGTTCGAGTCTCGTCACCGGACCAAACGCTTCTTTCTTTTTCGACGGGGCATTTTTATTCTCGGACCTTCCCGCTTTAAATCCGTCATGGTATTTTGCTAGTCTTACTACCGATTGCCACCGTCTAGTTTGCCTATCTCAGTGAGAACTAAACCTATGGTGCCACTCGGTATCGAAACCCCCGGCTTAGTGTGGCAGCGACCTCCCCGAACTCGATCGGAAATCCCATCCGACCCCTTGTCATACCCAGAGTGGCTTAGTTTTCGGTGTTTTCGATCCCGGGGGTTGTTTGATTCCATTGGAGGTTTAGTTTGTTCAAATAGGGGAGAAACCCAAGGAGGGGGGGGGATACCTACATGAAAGCGCTTTGGGAAAACGCAAGTAAAGTGAATCAGAGGACTGAGAGGAATAAGAGCACCACCGAGGAACCGCCCTTCCCCTACCGCCTCAGAAAAGGGGAAAAGTTCGTGCTTTCGAGTACTTCTACTTCATGCAAATTTACTCATGGAGGCTTAAAACGTGCCCTACTTACCACAGCATTTCGGGTTGACGAAGTTTGCTATGTCCTTTTTTTCTCGAACATTTTTTTTACCTTTTATTTCTTCATCTATCCTCCCTCCCTCACCACTCACACACTAGTCAGCTTCATTCTTTTCTCCACCCTGAGAGAGCGGAAAATAAGATGATTCGAGGAGAAGAGATCAAACAAAACCCTGGAAAATGAAAATACTGAAGAATGATGTCATCCATCTTCCTATTATTATTATTATTATTATTATTTGTATTATCATTATAACTAGTAGCATTTTTAGTGTTATTTCAGTAGTACTATTTTATTGTTATCATTACATTTATTATTATTTGTTTGGCCAACGTACAAGACGGCTGCATCTTCAGGTTCGCGATCAGCTTCCAGCGCGGTCGACTCCGATGAGTCGACCACGAAGTAATTCTTCGACAAAACCTTACGTCATTCACGGCCCACTTCCTCTTTCCTGTCAGCATCTCTTAAGGTACAGAGAAATCCCCCCCCCCTCCTCCCTACCGAGAGCCTTCAGGGTAATTACCCTCCCTAAATCCCACCTATTATTTGAATGATTTTATAGATCCTTTGATACCTGTCACGGAAATGAGAAAAATTGATAGTATTTGATTGTTGTATCTTTTTTTATGCCCCCGTTTATAATTACGATACCCAAGGTCTCGTAGTGATTCTGCTAAATGTGAAACGTAGAAAAATAAAAACAAAGTAAATGAAAAAAACGAATACATAAGGAATGTAGAGGTATAAAAGACAGGGGGGAGCAAAAGTTATACAAATGATGATTGTTTCTCGGCCTGTAATGAAGCTTGTGGGAATAAGGAGGGGAAAAGTGTAGCCTCGGACCACATAACCCATCCAGCATCATGGTATTAAAAACACAACCCATGAAATTTAAATACCCATTGCTATACCCATTGGTATACCCATTTAAATATCTATTGCTATACCTATTTAAATACCCATTGGTATACCCATTTAAATACCCATTTAAATAGCCATTGGTATACCCATTTAAATACCTATTTAAATACCCATTGGTATACCCATTTAAATACCCATTTGAATACCCATTAGTATGCTCATTTAAATACACATTGGTATACCCTCTTTGAATACCCATTATTATGTTCATTTAAATACACATTGGTATACCCATTTGAATACCCATTTGAATAGCTATTAGTATACCCATTTAAAGACCCATTTAAATACCCATTGGTATGCCCATTTAAATACACATTTTGGCGACCAACAGTGTCGGGTGTAAAGTGGAAGCCCATACTTGCTGATGTGAAAGATTTGTTTTCATACAATTTAACATTCCCACTCACACAGAGTAGGTTGAAATGGTATAACCATCGATGGCATTCCTTTTGTAGACACAACGAATAAAAAAAGCATAAATGAAGGAAGGTTGAATAAATTAAAGGTAGGGGTGTAGGATTACACTACTCCACCTCATATATCCTCCTCATAACTGGGGTCAGTAGGGCGTATTGGAACTCTCCAAGTACAAGGGAGGCATTCCTGCAGATGCTGACTCTAGCATGGATGTCCAATACCATTTCTACACCTGAGACCCCCTCTCGGGGGAAGTAATTTCCTTCACACACATACACACCTTCTTTATATTACCTAATATATCAACCGCCTTCTGTAATGATTACTTCACTTCTACCTCCACACCATGCTTTTTGTTGATGTGCGTAACTGTGAGAAAGTTAGGGCGATTAAAGCAAGTCAAGGTGACGTCACAGAAAATGAAGTTCGCCCACAGTCACCACCACTGATCAAGGCATTCGTGGGAAGGAAGTAGGAAGGGGTTGTAGCTAGAGAAGTTTGAATGGGAGGTTAAGTGTTTAAAATTCTCTCTCTGCTGTTAGTTAGGCCCTCAATGAAGGGAGAGGGGGGAGGGCAAATTTGTAGTTTTGACTACCTGAACACTCTATAAGGACGGGAAACGAGGTAATAGAAGAAATTGGTAAGGCAAAAATGCATGAAAGGGACGGAGAGTAAAGTATAGGAATTAAATATGAATAAAAAACTACTCGCGAAAAATTAGAAAATCGTAATTTTGAGTCTTTGATTTGTATGAACTGTTTCTTCAAAGTTTACAGCACCCTACGTGCCCCAACGTTTAGATAGATGAGATTGGTTTTAGTAATATTTTTCAACGATAATTCTTTACTTTATTTGACCTCCCCCCCCTCGTTATTATCCACACCCAATTAGTCCCGACTGATGGGCAAAGAGACCGTTCCTCCCCCCCCCCCGAAAACTTGTTCTCTATACCATATTACAGGGGAGGGCAACCTACGGCCCGCGAAGGCCTAGCGTCTGGCCCACCACCTTGATCGGCATTAATATTGCAATCCGACCCGCGAAAAAAAAAGAAAAATAAATAAATAAATTCTGCCAAACCAGATCTGTCTCAGTAGACTCGTAGAGGGAGAGGGGAATGTGTCTTACGTCTGGCAGTAAAAATGAGTAAAAAATGAGACAAAAATGCATTTCCCTCACAGATACGAAAGTTTTCATAGAGACCAAAGTTGTAGAGGACGCAATTCTAAGCAAAAATCCTTATGACCTTTTCCGCTGCGATGAATCCTTACTGAAATATGGGTCCTCCTAAAAGTCTCACCTGGCCCTCACTCCCATGCCTATTACAAGATTTCGAGTTTAAGTCTAGTTTTTCCTTCTTACCAAGTGGTAACCGACGAGGGAATTTCACCCGGTGAGAACGAATGAAGGGAGGGCAGATATGAGGCAAAATGTGTATAACAATAATAGGAATAATGGTAAAGACAGACAAAGAATAAAAGAAATAATAATTAAAATAAAATGGGAAAAATAATAAGAATAATGCTAAGTATAAAGAGAGACAAAGAATAATAAGAATAATGATAAATAGGAAGAAAAACAAAGAATAATAGAAATAAATATAAATATAAATAAAGAGAAAGAATAATAGGAATAATAATAAATATAAAGAATGGTAAAAAATAATAGAAATAATGTGGAGGAATAAATATCACGAGGACAAACAGGCTGATACTTTAGCCCCAACCCCCTTTTCCGAGATGCCCCAAAGACCCTTCGAGCGTCGCTCGCAAAGAAGGATTACAATCAGCTGATTTCCTAGTCCATCAATATAAACAGAGGAGGGTGTGATAGCCTTTAGAATAAAAATCTATGAAAAGGCTCACTGTCCCCTCCAATTGTTTATGTCTATTTTCGCCACATAGACGAAATCTCACTTTCTTCGTGCCTAAATCAGAAGGGCCGAAGTGTCACAACGTTGGAAATTTATGCCCTAGGAGAGAGGCTTAACTGTGGGCCCTCATCTCCCCTCCTATCCCCCCAGGGGATAATTGACGTATATATAGTTCGATCTTGAGAAATGAAAGGAGAAATCCGCGTAGCAATCGAGAGAAGAAGACGAGTCCCTTAGGCAAACAGAGAATAAATAAGATAGTTGGAACCGAACGGGAATTACCTTCCCAAGGCTGTTCTTTTGTCGCTTAGAAGAGCAGACTAGTGGTATCGAGACCAACTCTCATACCCTTCTCGTCCAGAGAAAATCCCTTATCTCAGTTTTTCTGAATGAAAACAGAGATACCCCTCACCATTGAGAAATTCCAACGGGAATTCCCATTCTAGAAAAGATTCACTTCTTGGTCGAGTCACATCATCGAGAAGCCCGAATTTGTAACACAGGGTTCGGAATAACTTCCGTTCATCCAAGATCCCCCGACTTACATCTTCAAGTCAAGAAGTCTCTCCACACGTCTCCAACTCTTCGGGATAGGCATCAGCTGTTTTTTTTTCCCGAATAGACTCAGCACGCGTCTCTTTCACCCAGTGAGAAGCATCAGCTGTTTTCTCAGCCATCCTCACAGCAGCGAGAAAAGCTCCAGTCCAACGCGCCTCTAATCATCTCATCAAGGAGGTTCCTGTTCGAGGTCACCCAACTGCAGACTCCCTCTTAGTTAAAGGTAAAAGGAATCCAAAAATTATTCATGTTTGTTAGTTACAATTCCGTTCGAAAGTGATTTTTGCGTCAACCATCGCGTATTACTCATTGGTAGTATTAATTTTTATTAGATTCTTTTATTATAGCATTAGTCTATTTAAAGTTTTAATATTTAATTTTTTTATGTAATTAAAAGTATATTTTTGTCCAAATTGTTTAATTAGATCCTCGAACGCTGCAAGTAGCAATAGATATATAGTAATACGAATCCTCCCTGGTCAAAGAATCAAATTGAAGGCACCCTTAGAAAAAAGTGGAAGGGAGTTACTCATGTACTGAGCAAACGTACATACGTACTCGGCTGTAAACCAAGACATAGCAAAGAAAAATAGTAATAATTATAAATCTAAAGAAAGGCAAAGAATAATAAGAATAAAGATAAATATAAAGAATGACAAAGAATAATAGGAATAATGATAAATATAAAGAAAGACAAAGAATAATAGGAATAATGATAATTCTAAAGAATGACAACGCAAAATAAGAATAATGATAACTATAAAGAAATACAAAGAATAAAAGGAATAATAAATAGAAAGAATAACAAGGAATAATAGGAATAATGTCAAGTATAAAGAAAGAAAAGAAATAATTATAAATATAAAGAATAGTAATTAATAATATTAATAATAATAAATATAAAAAAATACAAAGCATAATAGTTATATTAATAAATATAAAGATTGACAAAGAATAGTAGGAACAAAGATAAATATAAAGGCTAGCAAAGAATAATAAGACTAATGTTAAATATAAAGAAAGAAAACGAATAATAGGAATATTGATAATTATAAAGAATGACGAAGAAAATAGGAATAATGATAACTAAAGAAATACAAAGAGAAATGTCAATAATGATATATATAAAGAAAGACAAAGAATAATATGAATAATAATTAATATAAACAATGACAAAGAAATAAATTTTAAAAATCGTATAATTGAACACTTGTTTCTGAAGGACACGTTAACAGTTTGCAAGAACAAAAAAAACAGGAGTTGATAAATTCGAACATATTTTGTCCTGATCTTTTTTTGCTTTCAACTTAATATATTTCTTTTGTTTTTAGATTTATCTTTGTTACGTGAATTTTGTATTGATTTGTTCGAGAACAAAATAGTTTGAGCTAGTTTGTTTTGTATTTTGCTTCGATAATTTTGATTTGATAACCTTTTGTTTTTCGAAACTTGTGACGTTTGTTCCGTTTAATTTGGTTTGGTTTGTTTGTTTGGTATGTTAATTTTTGGTTTTGTTTGATACTCTTCTATTATTTTCAAAGAACTTTGTTTGGCTTTGATGGCCTTTTGTTTGGTATGTTAATTTTTTGTTTTGTTTGATACTTTTCTTCTATTATTTTCAAAGAACTTTGTTTTGGCTTTGATGGCCTTTTGTTTTAGATGATTTTCTGTTTTGTGTTTTCTCGTTGCTAGAATTTTCTTGTTTCGTTTTGAGATTTGAGGAGAATCCGGTAGAGGTCGCTTTGAGAACTCGGGCTTGTTTGGTTTAATGCAAAACACATTTGGATGGCACATTTTCAGTTCTAGTTATGAGTGATATGGGTGTGTATGAGAGAGAGAGAGAGTGTATTGAAACAAGTAAATAGGTATTACTTATCCTAACGCTCTCCAGCCTCGTTCCCTTCCTGCCAAACCTCCTCCACAACTTCATTCTTATTTCACCCCTTCAAACTAAGCACCAATTTTCGGGACCCATTATATTCCTATCTCTCACCACCAAATTATTGCCCCTGCCCCTCGCAATCATTTTTTTACGCCCTGAGGGGCAACTCCCCCCCCCCCCACACACACACACTCTACCTCCCAGTATCCTCACACACACTCTGGATATGAGCTCGGGGAATGATAACTCCAGCGAACGGAATCCGATCTTATTTCCCCGTGAGTCTCGCCGAGAATGTGAGGCTATTCGACTGGTGGGTTCAGAAACCCCCTTCCCCCGCAAAGTAATGCCATCCCCGCTAGGGGGGGAGAGAAACTGTTATACCTGACACCTTGGAGAGGGGCACACCCTCCCGGCGGCAGTGACCCCAGCCGTCTTAAATTACCCCCCCTTCTCCGCCCTCTTCTTTTCAAGCCCATTATCAGATATTTCCCTGGCCAGCAGCTAAATTTGAAGGCTAGTCGCCGACCAGATTTCGTCTACTCTTCCCTGGTCTTGGCCGGGAAGGCGCTGCTCACTCCCCCTCCATCATGTTTTATAATACTATCCCCCGAAAGAGGCAATGAGGTGCAGAATAGAAACCATGTTGCAGCTCACATCTCAATGGTTGTGTTCGGTCTCGACCTCAATGCTTATAAAGGATCTGAGGCTGTGTATCTCCCACATATTTTCACTTACACCATCTTCCCCACTTTACAGATCTTATCTTGCAGGATTGATGTCGATGCCTTTGATGGTTTTTGCATTAAATTATAAAAAATACCTCAATGCCCCCCCAAAAGCCCTGCTAAGTATTGCTTGCAAGTATCGAGTAGTCTCGTCTTTAATTATGTATTGTTATCGAATTTTTACCATTGCCTTCTTCTTCTTCTTCTTCTCCTAATCCTTCCCCTCCTCCTCTCCGCTAAGGTGCGTATATGTACCTACTTTCTTTCGTTGGATTACATCCCTTTACTCTCATAGTAATTAAATCCGCCAAACACCTGAAAGTTGCCAGTCACCTTCATAGCACACCTGTGTTCATTTGTGCACGTCTCTTCTTCAACCTCCTGGTGATCTTGTGAGCTACATGACACAGAGGAGCCAGGGTTTCCCTTTTGATATAGGTAAGCCAGTGCTGTGCTTTTGGTATTGAGAAACCAGCGTTTGATTTTAAGAAAGAGAAACCAGCCTTCGACTTTTGGCATAGATGAGCCAGATATCGCCTTTTGGCACTGATAAGCCATCGTTCGCCTTTTGGCACTGAGAAACCAGCGTTCGCCTTTTGGCATAGATAAGCCAGCGTTCGCTTTTTTGGCAGAGAAAAGCCAGCATTTGCCTTTTGGCGTAGAAAAGCCAGCGTTCGCCCTCTGGCATTAAGAAGCTAGTGCTCGCCTTTTGGCACTGAGAAGCCAGCGTTCGCTTTTTTGGCAGAGAGAAGCCAGCATTTGCCTTTTGGCATAGAGGAGCCAGCATTCGCTTTGTTGGCATAGAGAAACCAGCGTTTGTCTTTTGGCATAACCTCCAAACAAGTCTGGCAATGGAGTGAAGGAGCTGTAAGCTGAGGACTGACATGGAACGAGAGCAACGAATGTAAATGGGGTGTAGAATTGGAAGGGTATTTAAGGAGTGAATGCAAAAATGTGTATGGGTCATTGAGAGAGTAGCAAGTGTAATTCATTAGTTTAGTTAAGTACTGAAATTCAGTAGTATCTCAAGATAACTATGATTACCAAATAGTAACCGTAATTACCCACTAATCCTGTCTCCTGACTTATTTGGGGAGGAAATTACTAAAGAGTTATCACCCTTTCGCTTTCCCACACTGCCGGGGGATTTTACTCGGGTTTTTGATCTTCCACACAATTTTACCTCCTCCCTATTTCACCACTGTTTGAATAATAAAATAAATATCAAGTTGGAATTATATTGGAATTATTTAATCATACAGATGACCTCAATTCCTTTCCAGAACCTCATAAATGCCAGGCTTGTAAAATTCTCTAGGTTTTGATGCAAAATAAGAATCCAATCTCTTTTATTGATGTCAACCTAAGACCATCCAAATGGTTCTGTAATCCCTTAAACCAGTGACTACCAAGAGGAGCAAGGTCAGAAGACTATGGAGGATGAGGCAACATTTCAGATCCGAGCTCCTCTAAAAGATCTTTGGTTATTAGAGCTATGGGAGGACGAGCATTATCGTGATGGATGATGACACCCTCTGTTGACTAAAGAGGTTTGCCTTTGGCTCAAAGTGGCTTTCAAACGACGAAGTTGATTACTGTAGTGATTATCATTAATTGTTTGGTTGCTGTGTAACATTTCATAGTGGAAAATTATTTCAATATACCACCATACACTCAACATGATTGAAGTCCACCTCTCAGTTGTTGAGAAATTCTGCTTCATCGACTGATCCTCGAATGGCGGCGTTTAGCGTTATAATAAAGGATCCATTTCTCATCACTAATAACAATCCTGCTCAAAAAAGGAGTCTGAATGTGTCGTCAGATCAATTACTCACAGCCAGCAACACGCTGTTGCAGATTCGCTGTGGAAAGTTCTTGCAGGACCCATTTTCCAATCAGGACCCATTCTTCTCCCTTCCAATCCTTTTCACTTCACGTAGGACAGTCGTATGGGTTACGTTAAATTCTTCTGCGACAACCCTAGAAGTTGCAGCATGATTTGCTATGATAACAGCTTCTAACTCTTTGGAATCAAGTGTATTGGGGGGGGGGGCTTCTTTTGGTTTGTCATTTAGACTGAAATCCCCACTTCGAAACAACAAAACTACCTTCTGTAACTTCTTTCATTTATTGCATTATCCTCATAAATGCTCTGAATAGATTTTGCCGCTGAGCAATGCATTGACACCTTTATGAAACTCAGAGTAAAACATGTCTAATGTGATCTTTAGATGGGATGACATAGGGGTGAATACAAAAGAAGATTAAGAACAATATTTTTATAATTTTCAAGAAAAAGGTATAAATTATTCCTTGTAGCATTCTTAATCATTAAAATGCGGCACTGCACCCTGAACTACGCTAATAGTTTGGTAGGGAAAGTTAGGATTTCTCGGTCCTCTGTAATTCATTTTTGATTAAAATTTTTCCAACTGGTCTGCACAATCTGGCGAGAGTAATGTTGTGTTTTCCTAAGGCTATGGCTAAGTCCTTCAATTTTTATTTCAGATTTGTCGGATTTTTTTGTGTCAACCACGCTAATAGCATCTATCCTCTTTAAGAACAATGGGACGTAGCAAAGGCCTCAATGATGAAGTCTTTCATCATTAAGGAAAGTGCTGAAGATACCACTGTTTATGTTATTGCGGAGAAGTTAGTTCGCCATGTGGACACGGTTAGACGATTTGTGAAGGACCCTTCGCTAAGGAAGAAGCGATCCGATTGTGGGACCTCCAAGACTATGACAGCTAAGGATTTGAGGAATATTGGCCGCCAGTTACGTTATTTTTACCGCCGCTGGTCGTTTTCATCTACCAAAACCACCATAAACCGTATCCTAGGGACCATGGCTTCTATGCGAGCTCCCTTGAAACTGCCTCCTTTAACGCGCCTCACAAGACTTTGAGACTTCATGAGATCGGAAGTTACTTAAAGTTAGACACGATTGCGTTTTCTTCACTGACGAGACCAGGACGACCCTTCACGGACCTGACGATTGAACGAATGGTTGGGTCTATTTCAGAGATGAGCGTCGCTAACGTTTGCGACGTCAACAGTCTGAAAGAGGAGTCCTGTTGTGGCCAGGTGGTGTATGTAGTTGGACACGGACTTGCTCGCCCAGTCAGGGTACCTGATGGGGTTAAAGTGACCGCAGCCACTTACTGCTCTCTTGTGAAGGAGGTCTTGGATCCCTGGGTAGATGACATACCGTTGTCACTTCTAAGGACTCTAGTTTTCATGCATTACAACGCTCCATCCCACTCTGCCAGCCTCTCGGGATCTTAACGTAATCTAAAATTTGTGGGCCACTATTAAACAAGATGTTGATGCTGATGGACATCAATTTTTGCCTAAAGAATTCTTAAGAGCGACCATCAAAGCTGCAGCAGAGGTAGTTCCAACCTGCCACTATTAAGAAATTGACAGATTCGATGTGAGATAGGTTTTTTGAAGTCATCCGTTGAATTGGCGCTCACGTGGGCAAATAATTTATTATATCCATCAATCGTGTATTAAATTATGGTTTTCTGTTAAATATATACGCAAGGAATGCTTAATGTGTATAATTAACTTTTGTTTTCTCCAAAATATGTCGAGATGGGCTATTTTCACCCCCAAAACGAATCTGAAGTAAAAATTGAAGGACGTAACACAGCATGATAAAAACATAACATTAGTGTCGCAACATTGTTCAGAACAGCTGGGAAATTTTCATCAAATTGGATTCACAGAGAACCCAGAAATCCTAACTTTCCCTACCAAGCTATTAGCGTGGTTCAGGGTGTACTTTAATAAATCCTATCTAAAACTTTACTCTAGAAAATCGGACATTACTTTCGTCTCAACCTAAAAATAATCCTTAATGGGCGCTCTATGCCGAAATGAAGTTAGTCCAGGAAAGTATTGGTTTCTAGCATTACAAGTAGGTCTTCTTTTTTCTGGTAATGCATCTTACATACATTTTCACCTTCCTTAACTTCATCATATATCTCACAAAACTTTCAAAGTTTTTATGATGGGACCTTTGTTGTTTTTCGCCTTTTAAAATTAATAAATAAACAAATAAATAAATACAATTTTAGAAATCCTCCCAAATTTGACAAATATTCGAAAGATTCAACCAAAATGTGATGAAAGAGATGCTGCTCATTTAAATATTTAATGGGCGAGTATTTGGTGCCTTTCTGCAGTGGATTATGCAATACAATGCATTCCTGCGGCACGCCCTTGCGACTGAGGCTCCCCTGGCCTCATTTTTATTCAAGAGAGACAAAAAAAACGAATAAAATGTGTAATAAATTAATAAATTTGCTTCGTTTTCATTCGTTTTCCTCGTAGAAGTGGGAAAAGACTCCAGATGGAGAACATGGGTGTGTCTGTAGCATAGCTGGTTTTCATCACGCGGATTCCGACACATTTGTTTTGATAGATGATGTCAGAAATTTTGTACTGGCCTCTATACCAAAGCACAGTTATGGTGTCGTCTATAGCATCCATTCTCTCGTTTTTAATCCAAGTTTCTAAATCTCCCCCCCCCCTTTCAACCCATCAACACAATCGTACATCCATTGTGAAAAAATAGATATTGAAGAACGGAAATTTAAGTTTATTATGGTTTCTTACGTTTTAAACCGCATAACCTTACAATCACCACTATCATCACATGTAGAGCATTCCCGCAATCTATAGTATGGACATAGATAGAAAATCATTTATTATTGTACAATGAACATTCGGGAATGAGTGGGAATTTTTTTTTAAAAAACGACTTTAAGATCTTAACCACCTGCCCAAATGTAAAGAGCAACAACAACGAGAGCATCATCCGAAAATTTGTAAGGAGAAAGATTTGTAATGAAAGTGGTGAAGATGGAGGAATGGAAAATGTGTCTCCTGCGGGCAACTGCTGGTGTTGGTGCCTGGGGGACAAACTGCGGCTATTGCTACCTGGAGCGACAGCTTCTGGTGTTGGGTTTTGGAGGGAAAATTGCGGTGTTGGGGCAGGAAGGCCACACAAACCCTCAGATGTCAGCCGCAGCAAGGTTGCACACGAATAGCGGCGAATGAACTGAAGGGGAAAGAATCTTTGTTCACAATGAAAAGGTGGATTAAGTAGTCAGAGGTCCTCATTAGGAGGCCATCGCAAGCATCACGATGGATGGCGTCAACCTTTGCCGCACTGTCAATTCTCTTTCCTCGAAGGGATATTTGTGAAGGGTGGAGTTAGGGGAAGTGAAAATGTGTAGAGGGCACGTAACATAATTCGTTAAATGAAGTAACTACGTTGGACGCTATGGACCACAACGACACGCAACTCATCTGAGTTAAAACACCAATTTTACAAATAAACTGATCATTACCTGGAATTATAAACAAAGAACGTAGCTATTTATTCAGCTATTAATTTTCTATTAATTATTCGTATAATTACCCAATATCCTTCCTAACTGAAGCTCTAGATTGGCCTCCCACGGAGGCATACGACTTCTTGTTGAGAACCACTTTATTATTTTTTTCCTTTTAATTGATATCCTATTTATAGATCCTGTTTGTATATATTCTTTGATTGTTCTTCCCTAAAACAAACCAAATTCCTAAATATGAATCAATTGTAGATGTCGGATGTGAACACTGGTAAAGGTGTAGAAATTCCGAGATTTAGTTGAGCCCTCGGGATGTTCGTTCAGCTTGCAATATCCGGTTTCTTAATCCTTTCCGTAATTAGAGAACCCACTGAAGGCTAAAGGGGTCTTTATTCCCTCCATTTCGCTTACTCTGCTCAGCAGTGCGAGGCACTGAGACTGATCGCGTGCCTTAATCAAATACAAGAGAAATCTAAGAATCATCTTACCTGCGAGGTCCTAAAAATTGTATGGAAACGGATTAGACCGATAAACACAGATGATATTATAAAGTGCCACTAGGTTGAGGGATTTCATATTCCCGAATGTCCGTGCATATGTGAATTTAAAACTGAATAAACGTGTGAGTATTCTGAATATATTAAAAGATATCGCTCGTTTAAAAAGGCAGGTTAATAATCTAAAAAACGCGTTATCGTCCATTTTAAAATGATCCAAATCTTAAAGAGCGTTATCGCTCGTTTAAAATTATCTGATGACGTCATAGTGTTAACGTCCATTTAAACATAGCCGTCAAAAATCTAAAGAGACAACGTTTATTTAAAATGTGCTTTAATAGCTTGAACGGCGTTATATTTCATTTAAAGTGCCAGTTAATAAGTTTAAAAACCCTATCGCCCATTTAAAGATGCTCGTTAATATCGTAAAAGGAGTTGAAACTCATTTTAAAATGCACGTTAATACTGTTTGTAAACGTCATCGCTAATTTTGAAGCCCCTTAAATACCCTAAAGGGCAATTATCACCTCTAAGGGGATGAATGGTGTAGGATTGTATTTTGCCCTTGCTACAAATGAAACTTGGAGAATGACACGCTCTCCCGGCCCCAGGGCCCGCAGTTGTGCATCCTCCCAGCCCTAATGCCTGCATGAAGACCTGCGGCAAATATATTTTCAACACATTTTCACCTTTTCAACTACGCCATTTTCTTTAAAGATTTCTCCTTACTAACTTTCAGGTGATGCGGCCTCGTTGCTATTGCGCTTTAAATTTCGAAAATAAAGCCCGCATTTCAAAATGCCGGTAATGCTCTTAAAGTCATTATCACTCATTTACAAATCCCTGTCAATTCCCTGAAAAGGTGTTATCCCTCATTTGAAAGTCCCGTATAATACTCTAAAAGGCGTCATCGCTCATTTAAAATTGCTTGTTAATACCTTAAAAACAACCTTAAAAGGCGTTGTTACGTATTGGAAAACGGCCGTTACTACTCTAAAATGCGTTATCGATCATTTGAAAATACGTATTAATACCCAAAAGGGTGTACTTTTATTTCATTAATACTCTAAAATGCGAAAATGGGCGTTAGTATCCTAAAGATCTCTTTAATCCGCCCCCAAATCTCTTTAATACTCTAAAAGGCATCATCGCTCATTTAAAAAGTCATCGATACGTTAAAAGAAGTTATCGCTTATAAAAGTGGTCTTTATTGCCCTAGAAGTTGTGATCACTCATTTAAACATGATCGGACAGTGGACACCCATAATTCATGATAAAATGGATGGTTCCTTTTTTTGATATGGGGTGCACACTATAGATTGGGCTCGAGCAAAAAATCCAATACCTTATAGAATTTAGCCTTACAGAAAAAATACGTATATCCTTAGGAAGAAGAGAATTTTGAGTTTTATATGATTTATGTCTATTTATGACCCAACAAGAGTATGCAAAGCAACGGAGAGGATAAGTCCGACCCATTCAACAATTGATCATCTGATGTCCTTTTCCAAAGCAAATGCTCTACGCATGATAAAGGTCATTTGAAAAATAGTATTTGTAAAGTTAAGATATCATATTATTTTTTTCTAATAATTTATGTAGTTTTTCTGTAGGGTTAAAATTTAATAAATTATTTTGGTTTATTTTGGGTCCCATATTTTCTGGACATCCCATTTATGACATTCGATTCCCTGGTTTAAATTTTAATAAACACATCTAAAATCATACTAGAAGACGAGATTTCTAGGAGATTTCCGATTTTTAAGGAAACTGGACTGATGATCAATCTGAGTGACCTTTGGTGAATACAGGTAATCTGATAATCCCTTGAATACCCCCGTGTCCAGAACAATTTCCCAATATTCAATTAATTTCGAATGCTATTTCGTTGGTATTCGAATCGCAGTCTTTGTACTTAAATTCTTGAGGTGTTTAGTTCGGGCTTCACTACCGATTTGCATTGTATCAAAAAGGTAAAAAGCTCGCCCAAGCTTCAAATTTCGAACTTGGTCGGGATTAAATTTCCAGCTTTGGTACCTCCCTCTCCGCCCCCCCCCCTTTTATTCCCCAATCCCCATTTTGCTGTAACCGCACTGCGGATCATAGAGACAGGAAGATTTGGCGGGGGCAGGAATCGTTGTCAGATGAATCTGCTTGATATATATATATATATATATATATATATATATATATATATATATATATATATATATATATATATATATATATATATATATATATAAGAATGATGAAAGATGACGTATGGAATGTTTTGATCTGTCATTTAGGCTATCTAGCTTTCAGAACTGTAACTCAACTGATCTTTTTAAGAACCTTTCAAAATATTTCTGGCAAAGATGATCTCTTTCGTTTCATTTTATTAAAAGACAATATAATATTTTATTAATATTTTAGTCCTAGATCTTTCAATACCTGTACATACACCTCTCATCCATTACGTTAAACGCCTTACCTTCTGTGTGATGGGACACTCAAATAATAAATTATATGATGCTAAAAAGAGTATTCATATATGTAGTCTTTTGTGGGACCACCCTACATGTTTTGTTTTGTTTTTAAATAGAAGAAAATATGACAATGGTATATGTTTCTGAGAGACAACTTGTTTCTGTCTCTTATGGGGGTTTCTGAGGTGTCGCATCACTAAACTTTTTCTTTGTTTCTCCGCAGACGAGAAGAAAGTCCAGGATTTCCCACTATCCGCGAACCGCCGAGCCAAAATCGATGGCTCGAAGACATCTCTGGCCAAGGTGCCCAGGACGACTTCGTCAAGAGTTAGACAAACAGGTCTGTTGGTCTTTAAATATTAGCAGAAATGGGGTCTTTATCTTTGCCTTTCTTTGGGAATAATCTCTTCCTGTCTCCTGGGTATTTATGTTCGTACTTCTGAGAGGCTGTACTCTGTGTGCGAACTTATTCAGCGGAAGAGATCGTATAAGATAAAACTGAGAGTAAAAAAAAAAAGACACCGCAAGTAAAAAAAGGGGGAATTTGAAAAGAAAGCTTGTCAAATGTTCGAAGTTGAATGGCTCTAGTAGCGACTCAAAGTTCGAACTTAAAAGAACACATGCTCAAAAGTTCGAACTCGAATCTTATTGTGCAATAGAGAGAGGGGGGTAGGGTGATTAAAAAAAATCTACAATGCGGTAACACAGCATTTAGAGTTACCTCAGGAATACTCAAGGAGTTTGTTGAAGAGCGACAACTTTTCCACGTAATTTGATGCCGTTCATAATTGGCCGCACCTTCCCTACTTGTCTCGCAGGTGGGAGTAAAGGATACCCACGGGATTGGGTGGGGAGGGGGGGTATTTGAAAACTGAGCTTCTCATATTTATACGAATCTCGGAGGAGCAAGACTGAGATCTTTTAGGAGCACGAATCACGAATGGGACCAAACTATTGTTTCATGAACAGGATGAATCCTTGGAGAATGTGCTAGAGGTTCGAGAGAGCGTTCTCCTATGAACACGAATCAAGGGAGAGCAAACCTGTTCTCCTGGAGAACAAATGTTCTCTTGTGAACATGACTGTCGGAATGCGCAACAATCTGGGAGGAGCAAGACTCTTTTATCCTCGCTTTTGTTACTTGTATTTTTACGCATGTGTGATTTGATGGTGCTTAGCGCCCCCTTTCGCCTTTTATCGGGTCCTATGCATGTGTAAAAAAGGAATACGATGAGTAGTAGTCCTTGTAACTTGCGCTATCCACCCCTTGCATCGTGGACGAGATCCACCGACCCTATAATAAAATGCACATCAAGATCAGAATGACAATCGCTGGAAAGCCCGAAGGAACCAAGGGGTCGGTCTAGTAAGGTGCATCGACACCAACCAACGATCTTAGGACCATTCGTGGTTCCGCGTCGGAAGTATGGAAGGAAAAATATAAATATATGAACAGAAAATAAAATGGTAGTGAAAAATTTACGAAAGAAAAATTATAATCGGTCAATTGTCTACTCCTAAAAGCTGGGGCAAGTGGGGGTACGTTAACAACTTCCAGTAACAAATATAAGAAAAAAAACCGTACTCAAATGACAAATCTGAGCCCCCTTGCAGACTGGACGACTCTATGTGTATGGAGTATTATAATACTGTACACGTTGATACACAGCTTTTATTTGAAGTGTTTGTCTGGACATGTGCGTAGGCAGTTGTAAAGAAGGACTCACCCCCTACCTCCTTTCCCCACCAACACCTCGTTGCCTCCTCTTAAACGACCAAATGCTATGGGGCTCACTTAGACGGAATGGTCCGTTAATAGTTATGGACAGAGTTTGTTTGCATAGCTCACCCCTTCTCCCGTCTGACTAAAAACATACCAAAAGACGTACAAAGAAACGGTGACGCAGTACGAATGATTGATGCCTCTGTTCCTGACCAAAGCCTGTTGACTCTCGCGCACCGACCTGCAAATAAACGGCTGCAGACCGAATGGCTTAAAGCCGGCACGACTCAGCCACGCTGACTCGGCCTATTCTAAACCGGCGTCTCCGCGGATGAATTAATTTAGTCTAACCAACGTTTTAATTGGGCATTAGATGAGGACTAAGGGGCGCTTAAGAAGTGTTTGTGGAGGAGTTCACTTGTGCGGTTATTCCTTTGCTTCGTATTTCATTCTTTTTTATGTGTGTGTTATTAAGGACTGGAAAAATCGGGTAGGTGCGTGTTTATTCCAGTCGGGAGAAAAGAAGCTAAGAAAATAGGAACAATAAATCGAGGTTAAAAAGGAATAAGTTAGCAAACATGTTAAAATACCCCTATCTGGTAGATGTATTAGAGATCCAAGGTTTAGAGTATGGATAACAAGAAAACTAAAAACAACAATGATGATAAAAATAATCCTAATGACAAAAACAAAAACTAATGATACTAAAATAATAATAATAATACAGCAAACAACACGGGACATATGACCTAACGATTAAAAAAAAATAATCACACCTCTATTACTAATACTATTACGCACACCACTAATGTTATTTATTACTCACACGATTTTGATCCTTCCCTTGTGGTTCTCCTGAAGGAAAATGAATGAAGATTTCGAAGCTAAAGTCGATGCCGAAACTTCGCCGATGGTTTCGCATTCTTTTACCCCTTCATGTTTACATGGGAGGGACAGAGTTCGGGAAATAAGAGGGGGTCTTTATGGCAGTTTTACCCCGTCATAATTTATTTATTTGAATAAATGAGGCGAGAATTAACTAGGCTATCTCTGCCTGAAAGTTAATGCAGTTAATAAAGTGGGGAAGTGGAAATTTGTGGAGAAATTAGTTGAGTAACCCAAAGAGGAGACTACTTGAGGCACTTGCAACAGCGATGGCCTCACTGATTGCCACCATAGCACGACCTTACTTGAAGCTATAGAGACCGTGAGAGTGCGCAATTGCCATGGACCAGAGATGAAAAGACGAAAGAGGAATTACTGAAAGTTGGCATCAAAGGAAAGAGCACCCTGTACTTTGATTCACGTTGTTGTTACTTAAAATAAGAAGCGAAAACCAACAAGGGCATAGGTGCTAGATGGCTTGTAAGATCTATAATGAAAGCAGTGAAGATTAGAATAAAGACCAGCAGATACCTTTAGATCCGCTCCATGGGTACTCGTAGAGAAAATGGGGAAAGTAAAGTAAAGAGGTCTTTGGATGATCTCCAAGAGTGGAAAAAAACGTAACACGTTTTTGCTATTGTCTTATTCCGTTCGCTTTAATAATTAAATGCGGCCATTCAATTTATTTTTAAACATCCTGATTGACGTGCTTCGAACTACATTAGCTGTAAGAGAATTCCAAGTTGGAGCAATTTTATAAGTGAAAAAGCTCCCCACGATATTCGTCTGGTCACGCTTTAATTTCTTTTTATGGCCATTTTTTCCTGCGGTTTTTTCAACCCTTCAAAAGGTGAAGAATCAAAGTTTATATTATCGAAAACATTCTTAATTTTAAAAACTTCTTTCTCTCAATTAGCTGCGAATACATCTATCTTTTCTACTTACCCTTCTTCCTTCTGTATGCTATATCACGTGTCTGAATGTCCTTCTTCAGTTATAGTGTACTCAATTTAGAAGATGGTTGTTTAGTGGTAGATAATAGTGGGTGAAAATTAAAAGAGGGAGGGATATTTTGCCCTAGTAGGGAGGGCATCACTTTACGTTTATTTTTTAGATTTTCCGTTTTGTGTTAGTCTTTGATGAGTTAGGTTTTTCCATGTTTGTGTCTCATTATGTGCTCTTAGCGTGTTCTTCTTATTGTTTGTGTTTAAATTTCGATATACTCTCCGTGTAGTGTCTCCACTATCCGTGGTCGGAGATCTTTAGGCCTAAGACAGTGCCTTCGGCGGAGTAGCCGTATCTCCTCCCTTCAATGATGATAGGCCACGTTTACCTGCGGCTCATTGGAACGATTTTGAACTTGTTCCTGTTTGTTCTAATCTTCAATCGTCTCTAATATCGGTTGGTGTTGTTGATTTCCGCTATTGTGGGCGTTGCCTGAGCCTTTGCTTTCCTCTCCGGGCACGGGGCGATCTGAGTGATGTCATCTGCGAATTGCAGATACATCGTGTCCTTGTGCACCAAAGTTGGGAGGTCGATGGTAAAGACCAAGTAGAACAATGGGCTCAGGCAGCTTCCTTGGAAAATGCCCGCCTTAAGTTCGAATGCAGGTCCTTTGTATATTTCAATTATGAGACATGCCCTTCTGTCCATAACAAAGTCACAAAGGATCCTTTCAAGGATTGGGTCTAGCTGGAGGTTCAGGATCTTGTATTGAAGTCCTTCCAGCCAGACTTTATCGAAGGCCTTTTGCACGTCCCTCATCACAATGTCTACATAGAACCCATTCGCTTGGCAATAAGCTACTTTCTCTGTTAGGAGCGCCAGGGCTGTTTCGGTGCACATTTTTGAACGGAACTCGTGTTGTTGGATGTTATGCGCTCCTAACTCGCTCAGCTGAGCTTGTAGCCTATTAGCTATAATCTTTTCGAAGAGCTTGCCATGCATCTCCAGAAGAGATATCAGACGATAGTTAGCCACTTAGTCTGGGGGCTTGTTTCCTTTCTGGATGAAGATGATTTTTGCCATCTTGTACATGTCAGGAAAGTAGCCTCTATTCAGAGCGGCATTCAGGGTATTTACCAGTCCATGAATAATTTGCCTCGGGGCATTCACGAGGTTGTTTTTCGTGATCCCAGACCAGCCTGGTGCTCTTTGTTTGAAGGACCTAATGGTGTTCATTGTTTCTTCAAAAGTCATTGGGCACCCGTAGTTAACCATCTCCCTTGCGGGTATGGGTGGGTTTTATGTATCACTGTGCTGAGGTCATCGAGCAGTTTGTCTTCGAAGTCCTTGTCAAAGTCGTTGTTTTCTTCAGGGGTTATAGCGAAAATCTCCTGCCAGTGTGTCCTGAATCTTCTTTCGAGAGACTCTGGATCTTCAATGATTTCTTCCCCGTCTTTAATTTGTGTTCTGTTTTGATTTTGTTTTTTTTGGGGGGGGGAGGGGCACTCCTCTAAGCCTTTGGGTGCTGTTCTCAAAAATTACAGGATTGCTTTCCTTGTCCAGCCTTCCAATGATGTCATTCCAGATTCCTTTCTGCTTCTCTATGATTATGTGTTTAAGCTCCTCGCTCATTTTTCTCATTCTGGCTGTCCTTTTCCAATTTGAGCTTGTTCTGCCGATTTCCTTTTAAATTTCTCTATGTTCCTGGGTGATTTTCCTCATCTCGTTCGTCCACCTAAGTTGTGGGAGCATTTTATAGGACATCCTGGGGACGCATCTCGTTGGCTTGAATGAGAAGATTAGTGATCGTGATTATCTCGTCATCTATCTCTTTGAGATTGTCGTCTCCCAGGTCAGCTAGTTGGTATTCGCTGAGTATATCTCTATATAGCTCCCAGTTTGCTTTCGCATAACGTTTCCTATTGGAGTGGGCTAGAGTAATGGAGCAAGCGAGATTGTGGTGATTATCGGGATGTGGTCGCTCGGTACCACGGGTCCAGGCACATTGTTGATGTTAAAGGGGGAGTTTTTACTCACTAACACTATGTCCGGTTTAGTTGCCGAGCGATGCGTTAGGAAGGTCGGGAAATCCGGCCCGACTCTTTTGAGTCTGTCCCTTTCGAGAAGTAGCTCCAGATTCCTTCCCCTTTGGTCGGTGCGACCGTAACCAGACGATCTGCATCTGGCGTTTAGGTATCTGTCCAGCAATGCCCTTTTTCCACGCCAGAAGTTGTTGTAGAAATTGGAAATCGGCAGGTAATTTCGACGGGGCGGCTGATAGGCAGCTGCCACGGCTCGGCTTTCCACCAGGTTTGGGATTTTGACAGCAACGAATGATTCTTCTAAGTCTGGTAGTGTCTTGTATGTAATGTTTTTTGCGGATCGCGATGGCTGCGCAGTAAAATCGATCATGTTTGTAGTTTTTGGTGATTAAAGTGTAGTTTAGTATTTTTAATATGTTTGTCTCTGTGTTTACGGCGTGTTCGGAGATGAGGATCAAGTCAGGGTCCACTGTACGGAATATGTTTCCGTAGGGAATGGATTTCACTTCCCATTCGTTTACGTTTAGCGAGTGTATTTTTAATGTGTTGTTTGTGTTCTCCATGTTGATTTGTGTGAGTGTGTGTGTAGAGATATAAGAGTTTATCAAAAACTGTTGTGAAATAGCGAGTGTATATATGTATCAAGGCCAGGAGAACTAATGTAATAATAACAAAAGACATCTGGGTTAAGCTTTACCCTCCAATGTTCTCCGGTAACATAGGAGAACGGACAAAATTTATAAATACAAAAGTCAAAAGTGCATACTGTCGACATCGTATTACGTGCTCCCCTAAGTTCAAAATGCCGAGTAGACAAACAACAGACACCAAAAAGGGAGACTTCATTTGCAGCCCATCTGGGAGTCCCCTACACCTCCATTTATCCCACGGGGTTAATTGAGGTATATAACAGGTCGACATGAGAAAACTGGGCTTTTTCATTTTCACCAAAAGATATAAAAGTCACCGGTAGAGAGAAGGCCTTTTCGCGTTCGAGAAGAAACAGAAAAGTCACGGGTAGAAAGTTTTTCTGCAAGTTAAGAAAGACTTGCAGTTTCTTGGACAATACCAGATTGTTCCAAGGAGTCTCGACACAGTTCGAGCCCCAAGATTATCAAGGATCAAAAATACAAATACTCTCGACACAGCTTGAGTACCCAAATCTTACGCTATCTGAGTTTGACAAACACCAAACTAGATAGAAGAAACCTCAACATTTTCACCTCGTTCGGAAGAAAACTATGTCAAGGTCACCACGACCGCCAAAACGAGAAGAATCATCCGTTTTTGTTTTGAACCTTCATTCGCTCATTCGAATTTCCGCGTGACGTCACTCGTCAACCTTTATGTCGGAGTAACGCCATCGTGTGAGCAACCAACAAACTACTCGCTCTACACTTCTCGAGACCAATTTAAACGAAGATATTTTGAGTGGATTCTTTAGGGTAATCTCCATTACCTCATGTAAGTAAATAATCCTGTTTTGTATGTCCCTGTGCTTTAAAGTAGTTTATTTTGTGAATGGTTAATGACAAAGTGTATTAGAGTAAATTGTTCGCCCGTAAAATCTACCTAGAATCGAGCCTCGAGAGCTGGACAGTAAAACCCATTTTTTTATCTTATATTATATGTGTATATTGTAATTTTGTTTTCTTTTATTTATGTTCAGTAAAGTCTATTTTGGTTGAAGTTTTTAAATTATCCTTGAACGAGTTGCGTTGGCCGTATTTGGTAAATTCCAGAAAGAACTCCCCTTTTATTCATTCCTCCAGAATAAAATAAAGTATAGCACTCTTAGAGAACGATCCTCAAGCGATCACCGAGGCACCAACCTACGCCTCATATATATATATATATATATATATATATATATATATATATATATATATATATATATATATATATATATATAATCTCGGCTAACCCACGACAATAAGACTTCCTCTTTTACTTTTTGTCGCGTTTCTTTTTCCCGTATTGATTTTGTCGTATTATTCTTTACTTATGGTTAGGCAGAAGTCCCCATACAGTTTTATATTTGCCTCCATGAGCGCTTCGTCTATTAAAGCTTCTTGTATCGGCGCATCGTAGGACCATTTTAGTTGACGTGTTCTTATTCCCCCGACAATCTGTCCAATGCTGTGGTCTACTGGGAATGGGCTCAGGTTTGTTCTGTAGAACTACATGCTGATTTGCATCGTACTTGGTGGTGTGACGGGGGAGGGCGTTTCTCTTGCTCTTAATCCTCGACCTCTTATTTTCCTTTGGGTGTTGGGCGCATTTATCTTCTTCCGAGGAGGGTGCGTAGTTTGAGAGGTTGCCCTCAGCTTGCTTTATCCTCCTGGCAGCTTTTTTCTCCTTCATCTCTCGGTTTCTTTTGGTCTCTGTTAGGGGGTCCCTGTTTGTGGACTTTAGAGGTGCTTGTGAGGTTTCTTGGGACGCGTTCTTTTCCTTCTTTCTTCTTTTGTTGGAAAGGGCGTCGCTGGAACTTCTTCCTTAGACTTGTATTGCGGTTGCGGGACATTTCCTCTAACCATTCTTCTTGAGTAGTCAGGGTTGGTAAGGTTCCTCACGTGAGCGTACAAAATGCACGTGAGGATATTTGTTGAATTGGTATTGCTGACCTTCAAGTATTTTTTTTGTACAGCACTATCGATGGTTCTTGCAGGGGCGGCTTTTGCTGTTTGAGTGTAGGAAGTATTTGCCCTCCTGATTCCCGCAGCTTTTTTCTTTTCTGCCTTTCTTTTTAGGGCCTCTTTTTTTCCTAGAGCAGGACATCGCTATTGCCCCGTCCTTTTGACCAGAGTTCGGGCATCTTTCTTCGGTTGCCGGACATTCCCGCCAGCCGTGCCCTTCACCACTATATCTAGAGCAGTTCAGTTCCAGCTCTTTGCATTCTTTCGTGGTGTGTTGCTCAAGTTTGAAGCAATTAAAACATATTTGAACTGGTGTAAGCTCCTCCCTCTCAATTTGTTCCCCACTTATTTTTGCATTGAAAGGCAGCAATCTACTCTCCTTCACCTTAGCTGCCATCGTTGTGTCTGCAAAGATTATTTTGAACACGTGATGGTATTCCGTGTTATCCCTTCTGTTCCTGAACTTCATTATCTGTTATCTTAGCCCATTGCTGATTTCTCTCTATTTCATCTTTTATCTCTTCTTTTGTATGCGGGTCCAGCCTTCGGCATATCACACTTCTATGAACCTGGATCTGGGGAGGGGTACTGGCCTGGAGGTTTATTTCCCTCAGGATCTTTATCCCTGCCTCGTTTGTGAGGGTCTCGATATCCTGCTGCTCTCGCATATAGCGACATATCCTGTTGGCGAGTCAATTAGGATTAGGCGGAGGATTGCCACATTTATCCTGCCGAATAAGGTTTCATAAACCTTCCCCTTATCCGGTTTATCCAGGCCACTTATGGTTCTCAGCGGGACCCTTGAGACACTGGAGTCCTCCATTTTGGCCTGTCTGTAGCCCCTTGAAGAGGGGAGTGCACTCACTTTCTCACGGACCTTATTTGTTGTTTTTGTATCGGGACTCTCAAATCTGTATGTTTGTCAGAGTTTTTTGTTTTTTTCTTATAGTTTTTAAATTATTTGCCTTGGGGAGAAGAGGACCCCCTCTTACCCGCCAACTCGATGGAAAAAAGGATTTGCCTTTTGAGGATGAATGATAACGATGGATGAGATGAATCGGAATCGGGAGAATCCTCTCGGGGTGGGTGGGGGTGGGGGGTGAGAGTGGGGGGGAGGGTGATTGTATGGCGGACTTATTGACAACGTCACCCCCGAGGGTGTTTTAATCGCAGCCGCATCCCAACATACCATAGAGACGGTTGTATGTCCCTCAATGGTCCTGGAAGGGACCCCTGCTGGGATGAGCAGCGGCGGTTGCAGTCCGTGCCTCGTCCGGAATTGTTTCTGACATTGTTATCGGCTGTGGGCTACTCCTCAAACCACCTTCGTCCAATGCACCCAATTATGCCATAGTAACTGTACGGCATAGTTGGAACGAAACATGAATGGCAATCCTCTTTCACATCTGTTGGCAGTTCACGTAGGGGGGCAGGGCCAAGGACTCAAGCAGTCATCTGCTTAAGTGATGCCGTTAAAAAAGATGAATATTAGTAGTGAATGGTGTTGATGAGTACGACCGTATTTTTTTTCTTTTTTAATAACTAGCTTCTAAAAATTAGAAAACAGAAGTTTCGAAGGTGTTTGGAAAAAGATTCCTCGCAGTCTTCAAAATTTGTTTCGATGTCCATTTTTCTGATTATATTATTCTATACTTGAATTGCTTTTTATCATTATCTCCAATTTTCTTCTGTCGTTTGATGGTTTTTAGCCTGTTATATTTTTCCATCGTATTACCCAGATCCGTTATTTATCTTGTCAATATTTTAAATTCCTCCATTTTTCCTTTAATTTCGTCGTCCCATCTCGGTGCAGGGAGGGTTCTGTATTCTATTTTAGATGTATACATTGCGTCGGCTTCTATTATTTGTTCACTTATCTTCTGTATTTCGGCCTCTATTACGTTTGTTTCTTGGTTATTAAAGGTTCTGGTATCTATGATGCTTAAGTAGTCTTTATATTTGGCTCAGTCTGTTCTGCTAAGTGATTTCCTTTGTGGTACGAGTATCTTAATTTGGATGGGTGAGATGGATATAGTTGTGACCATACTAAGGTGGTCGAATGGGGTTGCAGCCCGGGCTCGGTATGGTGATTGAGGTTAAAATTGGGGTTGGTGAGAACTATATCTGGGGTGGTGGAGGATCTGTTGGTTAGAAACGTTGGGAAGTATGGTCCTCCTCTTCGGACTATATTTCTTTGCACCAGTAGTTCTAGAGTTCTGCCTGTGCCGTTCATATTGGTTGTGTAGCCTGCTGCTCTGCATCTGGCGTTGATATCTCCTGTCAGAATTGTAGAGCTTGTTCGGCGAAAGAGTTTAATAAAGTTGGGAATGGCTAAGTACGAACGTCTTAAGGGTTGATGAGCTCAGACTACTACCAGATCGCCTATAGTCATTTTAATTTTTATCGCCAGGTAGGATTCCTCTAGATCCTTTATTTCTATGTAGTGAATCTTCGTTTTCATCCCTATCGATACACCGTCAAATCTGGTTTGGGTATGGTTGGCAGATATGATCCTATAATTTGGTATTTTTATTGCTTCGACTTCGGTGTTGATACCATGTTCGGTTAATATGACTATATCTGGGTCTTCTTGTCTAATTATATTTGAGTAAATAATTCTCTTTGTCATCCAGCCGTTCACGTTTGGCGTAAATATTTTTAGTTTGCGTTGGTACGTGAACATGATTGATTTAATTCCTGCTCTCTTTACCTGATTTAATTTTCTCGGTTCTTGCTGGGGAACAGATGCGGCCGGATCGTTTTTTCTTAAATTGGTCGCTGGAGACATTATAGCATGATCGAGGGACAACTAAGATCATTCCCTGCTTTAGGGCATTGTGGACTTCTGTCTCGTCCGCATCTGCTTCGTAGTCCCATTTATATCTTCCTTTGACCAATCCTTCTACGATTTCTTTTTGTCTGCGGGTTTTGGGTAGGGGATTCGCATGGGGGTCGTATATTCTAATATTTTTTTCCTGGGTATTTAGTTGATGTTTTCGTTTCTTTTTCTCCAGTTTCTGTGCGATCTCTTTGGTTGCTTTCGCAATCTCTTCGTCAGATGTTTCTTCATCGGTCTCCATTTGATTTTCTTCTTGGTGCTCCGTGTTTTTTTCTTGCTCGTTTGGTTTCATGATTATGTTGTAAATTTCGCTTGAGGGTGGGTTCTTGGGGTACCTCATTTTCTTTAGGCCGTTCTTTTCAAGCATCATGTTTAGTTCGGTATCATATGATCCAGTTTTTTCAATATTCACGAAGTGAGCGCGCGTAATGGAAAGGATGAAGTAGGGCCGCATGTTTCCCTGGATGCTTACGGTGGTGGTTTGTGAAGTAGGTACTCTCGTTGGTCGTCCTGCCGTTGCGGTGGTATATGTTGTCTTATTTTTCCTTTCTTTTTCTTTATTATTTGCTTATTCAGTTTTGGATTTGCGCTAAACATGTATGACTTTGTTTTGAACTTTAAGCTACCTCGGTTGTGTTTTACTACCGGCCCTAGGAAAGCGCGACTTATGTCAATGTTGGGGCGCCTACTCCCTGGAGAGGAGTAGGCCAGCGGAAAGTAAGTGGGCGCCTACTCCCTGGAGAGGAGTAGGCCAGCGGAAAGTAAGTGGGCGCACATTTGAATACAATATCAGACGCGGTTCTTCCCTACATGTTTGGGTCTTGTGGCGATGGTCGGACGCATTTACGATTCCCACTTGGGATTGGAGTTAGAAATAGGTGAGCTCGGGACTCCCCTCTCCCCTCCGGTGGTTTTGCAGGGTCATTTTTTCAGACGTTGCACATTTTCAAGAGCAAGGAGATCCCATACGTTCAACACTACTACTTTCGCTTTGGGATTGAACCGAAAGCCTCCTACGCGGAAAGAGGAATAGAACATTGTTGCCTCTTTCGCTTTCTTATCGCACTTTTCAAAATGGCACTTCAATCTATTAAGAATTTTTACTATTCTGTGTGTTAACGGCAAGTCAGTTTATGCTCGTATTAAACGAATCAGTGGTGTTCATTTTTATATTCAGTCGGGGTGTCTCCAATATCGTCAAATATTCTTAACGTTGCAGGTAACAATTTTGGTACTCTTGTGACGAGCTTTTAAATCGTTAAAAAATCATTTTAGACAAAAAACGTGGAGACTCTTTACAAATCAAATAACTTTATCAAATCATATTATCAAATTCTTATCTTCCCCTAACTCTAACTAATGAGAGAAATTGGGACACAACTCGTCTCAGAGCATCTTTGGAAAAGGCACTGAAACGTTTTCAAACGAATCAATCCGTCTTTTGCCAACTCCAAAGTCCTTTCAAATGCAATACTTCGAACTTCTTGCTTAACAGTCTGTCTTCAGAGGGTTTGTTTCGCAGCTCCAGAATTAGCTTTGTCGTACTTCGCTGTACTTTCTCTAATGCAGTAATGTATTTTTGCAGTAAGGAGACTAGAGTTAAGTTGCTTCTTCCAGCTGTGGACGTACGAATGATTTTAACAATGGAACTACTATTTCTTTACTCTTATGTTATAAATTTCTATTTCTTGCAATACAACCGAGGGTTCTATTTGCTTCTTTAACTATTTGGATGCAGTATTTAGAAAATATGAAGAAAGTGAAAATGTGTGGAAGGTATATAGCCTCAGAACCAACTGCAGCGTTGCGGCCAGGAGGAAAAGCAATCCTCCAAATGTTAACTGTATCATGTTTACTTATGCTACACTTGACACCACCTTGAAGGAGGATCCATAACAAGTGCACATATGTCCTTTCATCAATTCACTCTTTTTATATTTACTTCCACCACTAGAAGTAGTTTCTTCTTATATTTTCTTTCACAGATTTTCATTGTCTCTAAAGTCAACATAATTTATGAACCTTTTTTACCACTTTGTTAGTGAAATGCTCTCGTTTACTCGCGTATAAATGTACTGATTGTTTTTTTTAAACAGGCAAGAATTTCATCCATAAATTGAAATTAATACTCTCACAGGGACACTTAAATAGTGTTGAGTGTAATGGTAGTTTTTACGTTGTTGCTAGGCGTCCTCTAGCGTGAATGTATGAAAGCGGATTAAGAAGAAAGAACCTGCCAGACCAGATCGCATCTCTTAAAGAATGGTTGTTTTGTAGAAAGACACGAAACAAGAAGGCAATATAGTCGAGACAGTAGAGACATGAATGAAGTAGATTGTACAGAAGTTAAAAAAGAATCAAGGAAAGTGAAAGTTTTAGGCAATTCGGGTAAAAGATTCAAGAGAAAAGATGGAAATACTTAAAGAGTCAACATTAAATGAAACTAGACTGAAGTTATCAATACAAACCCAAAATTGCCTGGTAACGTTGCAGTTGTTTCGTTAAAATTGTGCTTGCTAATTGCATGTATGGGTGTATACCTTGTTCGAGTATGTGTATGGAGCCTTGTTCGAAAATACTCCAGTTAATCTATTTAGTCACGATCTTTCTCTGGAAAACAAACCAGGAAAGTGAATTTAATGTCAAGCTGAGAAATTATGAAACCAGTCTGAAACCTGGTGTTTTAGTTTCTCTCCTTTCCCACATATTAAAAAAATTTACCACACAATTTTAAAGGTGGGACACATTCTTTTTCGCACACAAGTGAGATCTCTCAGTAAAGAAAAAAAAACCCAGCTACTTTTTGCACTCACACAAAGAAATCTCATTCAAACAATTTATCAACCAGAGTAGTCATCTCTTTTAGTTAAGTGATATGTACTCTTATTTTCTAAATATCCCTCCCGTCGTAGAGGGAAACTGTCTGATGGTTGGGCAGTTTGTGAAGTGTGGAGAAACATTAATATTGTAAAAACTGATGAGAACATCTAGAAGTATATAAATCAAATTTTGAAGAGAAAGTATTAACGCTAGGAAGAGTGAAAATCATGGAAACTACATAGCTCAAATTAGCTCTAGTTAATTTAAGGCATCAGCCCGAGATTTGAAAGATAATTACATTTTAACTTAATGGGTTCCAATTTCTAACTAGAGTTCTTTTAACATGTTGGAAGCAGACAACGACTTGGCTATTAGTTTCACTGTGTTTGGAACAGGAATTAGGTATAATTGGAAGTGGTTTTGAAACTTAGTCACATTTTAACATTTGAATTCCCTGATAAAGCCATGTTCGAAAATTCTTAGTGTGTTGGGAAGATATTTGATCGGAGTATTTACTTGATATTTTCCCAAAAGATACACCAAGAGATCTATTTTTTTTAGTTCATTCTATTTTACGTACACCATTTCATTATATTACGAATACCATCAGGCTGGTACCATCTTAAACTGCTTACTTCAATCAAAAACAACCATTTACATAAATTATAATCGGTTGAGGAATAAGTTCTTGCGGTTTTATCAAATTTATTCATTACCATTAACAATTTTAGAAAAACTTCATTTTTAATTGATAACAATATGCAATTTACGACTTCTTCCCAACGTTCAACTAGTTTTTCGATGTCTCTGCAATAAAAATCTCTGGATTTTGACTCGAAGAATTCGTCTAACCATGTTCTTAATTCCACATCAGTATTGAACGAAACGCCGTGCAAATTGTTGGAGAGCTATCGGAACAGATGGAAATCCGATGGAGCCAAGTTTGGCGAATATGGAGGATGTGGTATGATTTCCCAATTAAGCGTTTGGATGGCGTCTTTTGTCATATTGGCAATGTGAGGACGATCATTGTCGTGTTGCAGGCGGACTCAATAACGTCGATGAGGTCGCTTTTCACGAATAGCTTCGGCGAATCGATACATTTGTTGAACGTAGAGTTCTGCATTGACAATCTCGTTGTTCGCAAGGAGCTCATAAAGAATGATGCCTTCACAATCCCACCACACACACAGCATCGTCTTTCGTGGATGAAGACCTTGCTTAAATCGCGGAAGTGTTTTTTTTATTAGGGCTAAGCCATTGTTTTCGATGGTTCATGTTGACATAAACGCACCATTTTCGTCGCCCGTGATGATGCGGTAGAGAAATCTGTCCTTATATCCACGAGTAGCCTTGTGACGAGCGAGCATATCTGCGGCAATCGTGGAGCGTTGAAGTTTGTTGATTTCGCTCAAATCGTGTGGAACCCATGTACCGAGTTTTTTAACTTTCCCTATCGAATGAAGGTGATTCACTACAGTTTTGTGATCACACGCCAATTGTACAGCCAATTCTCCAGTTGATTGACGAGGATTTTCATGAAGAAGGTCGTTCAATCGATCTTAATCCAACTTAATGGGGCGACCAGAACGTTCTTCGTCATTAAGATTGAAATGACCGTTTTTGAAACGTGAAAACCACCATTGAGCTGTCCTTTCTGATAAAGCATTTTCTCCGTACACAACACAAATATCGCTACGAGCTTTGGCTGCGTTTGCATTGTTCCCGTCTCGATTGAAAATAAATACCAACAAGTTTCGAAAATGCGCCTTTCTTACAATTTGACATTCCATTTTCAGGGTACAGAACAAAAATTAAATTAACACAACTTTTAAATAAACCGCAATTACTTATTACTTAACTTCAAGACGTAGCCTAAGCAAAAGCCTAATAGTCTACGCTGTTAAGAGACGTAGCCTAACCTTTGCAAATTTTGCTCTCATTATTTATTATTGTTTCTTAATTTGTGCACAAATCACGTCAACAAAACTTAAATCAACACAACATTAAAAAAACGCAAGAACTTATTCCTCAACCTAATAAATAAAAGCTCCTTTTGAAAAGAACGACATAATATTTGGTTAAATGTACAGGACTAATTTTGCAGTATCACGTTTTCTCCTTCAGCTGTACAACGACTGAAAATATTACACTAAGACATTCCTTATTTGCGAACAAAAAACAACAACAACCAGAAGAGAAATAAATACAAAACACATGAGGGATATAAACAAAGCTAAATGGTCTGGTGATTCCTAGCTGAGAGGTGATTAGCGATCGAATTACCTGTTTGAAACCATAGTTGTCTTTCGAGAAAGTAAAGTTTGGGAGGGAATCGGTTAATACCACCCCAACTACTTGTCGCTTCAGCCAGTCATTGGAGAAAACATATATGAATTTAGCCGTTTCTCAGTAAAGGCTTTAGATAATAAACTACTTATGTTGAAACAAAGCTTTTGGCTCGTTGCATTCACGTACATAATATTTGTGTTTGTAAATAGTATTAGTGGCAAGCTGAAGGGTCTTTATATCAATGTTCAAAGTATTAGAAGCTAAAAAGAGGAACTCTATAGTTATATGTATGAAGACGGTTTAGATTTGATCTGTATAACAGTCTTGGATTAGTTTAGGTTTGGAGAGACCAACTAAGTGAATATCAGGTTGATGGCTATTCTTTATTTGCTCATGAGAAGGAGAATAGGAATCTGGCAGGAGGAAGGGGGGGGGGAGTAATGGCATATGTCAAAAAATAAATGGTACCCTACTACAGTTTATGATATTGTTAGGTAATAGAATAGAATCAGTCTGGGTAGATAATAAAGCCACTGGAGGTAAAATTAGAGAGTGAGAATTTTCAATGGGCCTCCCAATTTAGACTTTGATATATCTGAACTAATATGTCAGAAAATGAGAGAGGGCTGCGAGCATCGGAATAGAATCTTGATTCTACGAGACTTTAATCTGACATACATTAATTGGAAATTATATGAAGATCACAGCAAAATTAGTGAAGCATTTATGGACTTGTATTCTGGACAATTTTCTAGTTCAACATGATAATAATATTCCAGCTCGGCAAGATGTTATGCTAGTCTTAATTCTGACTAACAGAGATGTAACTGATAGTCTGGTAGTAGGAGAGCATCTAGGAAATTGTGACCATAATATAATTAGATTCATATTGTATATAGTTAATGAGAAAGAGGTTAATAATGTTAAGGTTTATAATTTCAATTAGGGGAACTACAATGTTTAATGTAGGAAGTCGCTAACCAAATGCTCGAAGCTATCAGGAGGAATGTTTCATATAAAAGTAGGGAAGTAATAACAAAGAGTTTTATTTTGAGGTGACTTGATACAAGTTTTTAAAATGGTAGTTGAGCAAAATCAACAGAGAGAGGTCATTGCCACTAAATTCTTTGGAATATACAAGAGCAGCAGAGTTAGAGGTCACACCCAAAGGTTAGTTAAAAAGCATCGTAGGTTGGATGTCCGGAAAAGAAATTACTCATAGGATAGTGAATTTCGCGATCCAATTACCACAGTATAAAAGATGGGGGGGGGGGGGGGGACTAGTCATCCATGCTCGTGATTCCATGGCAACTTTCTAGCAAATGTTGGATAAATATATGACAAACTGACTGTGCCATTTTATGGCTACCTATTTACTTTTATATATTTGTGACCTGCTCCTTTGGAGATGTATAATAGCGATATACATGCATCAACATATATCTGCATGGCTATGTATGAGTGTTTGTAAAGTGCTGACTCACCCACACTGGTGTACTTTCCTTACTGCTCCTAACTTAATTTCGCTATCACACACCAAGAGAGGCCTTGGCGGCTTTTTGTGGGCTTTTTATTTACGTACGCCTTTATGTGCTGGTTTGCCGTATGTACAATTCATTGCAATTTTTACATGCCTACTTTATTGGTCCCCCAATAAAGTAGGGGGTATATAACCTGTTAAAGAATACCTTTTGTCGAGAAATACTTCTTTTTTTTAAGTATACTTTTGTCAAAGAATGCTATTTTTGTTGTTTTTAAGGAAGAGCCGCTTCAACACGTAAGGATATAGAGAAACGCACAGGAATTATCCCAAAATATACATATATTTTAAATTTAACAATTAACTACAAAAAAGGACAGTAAACAAATTTATATCAACCTAATGAGCTAACCGAGGCTAAACAGGTTGGCAACTGGGCCTATTTCAATATCTCTTCGTGACAAAAATAAACAAATAGGCTACAGGCAAACACACCAATTGCCGATTAGTTATTTTATCTGGACACTTTTAGATTCGCGTTAAACATTAAATGAAATTACTCTCTTCTACTAGTAAATATGACGGGGTTCACGAACAAATGTTTCTACTTCCGTTAAATTGTGAAACGTAATAAACTCTTACTAACGCAATATGAATATACATGTTCTTTTTAACTTACATGACAGAAGGGATTAGGAGTTGCCAGATGTCACTGGAGGGCTTTTCTCTCGCTTCAGAGAGTTGAAGTGGCCGATGGTAGAATTTCGTCGAGAGGGGGGGGGGAGATGTCAACTTCTTATTGCAACTTTGCCTCCTGTTACGTTAAGACGACAGAGAGAGTTATTGTGCTCCTTGCTTAAAGAGTCCTCTTCTGGATACTCTCGAAGCCTATTTGTGTCCTATTCTTTATCGCCGGGTGCCCAACTAGTTTTGGGGTATACGAGGGATTTCTACCGTACTTAACAAATGGAACCTCGTTGGAGCTTGGTTCTTCATTCGGCACTGGGGGAAAGGATCGATCTTCTCAAACTAATCCTTTATCGTCTCTCCTCGAATAATCTTGACTGGCTGAAGGATCGATCTTCACGAAGTGATCCTAAATCGTTTTCGCCGAATAATCTCGACTGGCTGGAGGATCGATCTTCTCGAACTGATACTATATCGCGCTGGGGGGGGGATCGGTCTTCTAAATAATCTTGACTGGCTGAAGGATCGATCTTCTCGAACTGATCCTATATCGTCTCCCACCGAATAATAATCTTGCTCTTTCCTTCAGGGGCTTATTTATAAGCGGACCACCGCCCCATCTAAGGAGGAAGGGGCGAGGCCGCAGAGGGGAGAGCGAGTGGTGAGGTCGCATCTGGGAGAGCGAGGAGTGAGGAGGTTGGCACTGAGGTGCCCAAGTCGGCTTGTTAATTAGAGAGACCACCAACCGTCCCCATCCTTGGCGTGCCTTTTGACTGGCACCGCTTTTTGGTGATATAACCACGGGCCTACGGATCTCGTAGGTAATTAGATCTTTTGAGCGTCGTATAAGGACCTGTGGTGGTTACCTTAACACAGATGGTCGCTCCAACTAACTATGCGGTGGGGAGATCAAACAGGGTAGGCAGTTAGACTGTTGTTCGCCGGCTACCGTTCCCACAAGTCTCCTCATAGGGGCTCGATTTTCCGGCTTTCTCCGAAAAGGATGGGGGGGACTTTAATGTATATGTCCGCCTGGCCCTCCTGGAGCCTTTATGTTTTAATTCCTCTACATAACCTTCATTTACTATTTTACACCACAGCATTTACCCAGGATTACGGCTAGAAAATATGATTTATGAGCTCATCCTTTTGTATTAGCTCATTTTTTAAGAGAATTGCTGAAGCGAAATTAGATTTAAGTATAGAATTTTTCAAATGACTTAAGACGGTTGACATAGCAACCTTCCCACTGCGTTAGGATTTGGGAGGACGCTCTTGATCCCCACCAAGAGTAAGAGTGAGCGACCTTTTCAGCCCTGAATTCATGACCCACCTTTACTTTCCATTACAACTGCAAACAACCGTGGTTGTGCAACGGTGTAGTGTTATGTAATGATTTGCTCCTAGTTAAATATTCAACTATCATCTAAGATCAACCTTATGTTAATCTGTTTATTATACCTCATAAAAATAATGGAAAAGGAATGTTGCATCTTTCATGCTGAAGCTTACTTACTATCATTGCCATAACTTTTATTTATTATTTTTCACCAGGATTACACCTAGAAATTGGCATTTGTGAGGTAATCCTTCTATCAGTACATTCACTTTAACCCCTCACTTTCAGTGAATGGGAGAATAGGTGAAAAAATCACCTATTAAATGACGATAGGGCTCTGATGGACGAGGAGAAGGTAAATTCATTAAGAGTATTTAATCTATCGAAAGATCAATAGGTCATGTCAAAGAGTGTATGTTTCCTCCTACAATTTCGAGCAGTGGACTCGAATGTTTGGCTTAGAGTAAATAATCAGTTATGGAGGGAGAGAGGGCTATATTTTGATTGGATTCCAATGGAAAATTACCCCTAATAACTCGGTATTACATTAATAAGAGAAGGAATCTTAGCGTAAAGAATGAAAGCATCTTTACCGTTGTGCGAAATTTAAAAATATATGGTTTATGAGGTCAATTAACGGTGGATGCATCCTGCTATGGTTCAATCCCCCACCACCACCACCGCAAAAAAACAACAATATTAACCAATCGTTATAAAATGCTTTTTACCCACCAAAAGAGAGAGCAGTTACTATCCTCCATTCATACCTTGCCTCCGAAGCTTAGAAGCTAGCCTTTGGCAGGAAAAGAAAGGCATAGGGAAAAAGGAATGCAAGAGAGAGAGAAAAAGGCGAAGAAGACTAAAAGAGCCCTTTAATATTCATGTATGAACCCCAATCCCACCAAACATAGAGATGGGAGAAAGAGTGACCCACAACATTGGGTTTCAGGTTTGTGAAAGTGAAACGGGATGATCTCGCATTTAAGCGAGGTACTTGAATAAATGCGTACTGTTTTACTTTCATATATGAACATGAGTAGATGTGTATAAAACAGAAATAAAGTGTCTTAAATATTAATTCTTCTAAAAAGTACTTCCTTTCTTCATTATACAGATATTCTTTATATTACAATTAACAACAGAAAGGTGTATTTATCAAGAAAGTCGCTTTAAAGTTTACAATAGGTTACCTAAAAGATTAACAAAATAATAGAAAATATCTTTTAAGCCTAAACTAAAATAAAAACGATGTTAGGTAATTTTACAGATGAATAAGAACGCGATCGAAAGCGCTTCGTAATAAATATATCTTTAAAAGTTACGCAAAATGGTATATAATGTTCATCATGAAATATAGTACATAGCTCTTTTAATAATTAAGGCGCAGAACCTTTAATTATGATGGTATAACGAAAAAAGGATTGGCAGCCATTTTGTCATTGAGAACTTGTTTTGAACCACCCAAATAATGCTTGGTTTAGGTCGGGGGTTAAAGTGATTATTATTTTTAGTATGTTTTTAGGCTTTATTTTTTGTGGTTTCCTTTAGTTTTATTTTATTAAGTTTTTAAGTTTTGTGTGTTTTTTCCTGACTGTAAGGAACCAAACAAGAAGCCTATTCTAGCGATAAGCTGTGGCTTATCCTTTTCACCCTTGGTAAATTGAAATTCGAAAGATTCACATTAAACGTGTTTAAAAAAACAACAACAACAACTTTATGTTCTTCATCGTAGTTAAATTAGCATCATCGTTGGTAATATCAGTGGTGGATCCAGGATAAATTTTGGGGGGCGGGGCTAACAGTAACACACGGAGGTGAGCACTAACTCTGATCCGATTTTTTTTCACACATCAGGAAATTATGAATTGTGGTTATTGTAGTTTTTGGATATCAGCTAAGGTATAATACTCAAGTTAATAATTATTTTTGAGATTTACCTGCAGTTTAGACATGTATCATATAAGCTACATTCGATCACAACGGTTAAAAAAACCATTTTATATATATATATATATATATATATATATATATATATATATATATATATATATATATATATATATATATATATATATATATATATATATATATATATATATATATTATTAGATGTATTTCTGAATAGCAGAATACAAGCATGGCTTAAAAAAGAAATATAAACATAAACGGGCCTGAAATCTTTTGGAGGGCTTCAGCCCCCTATCTCCCTCTGGATCTGCGCCTGGGTAATATGTATTTCTTGAATGAGTTCAATGAAACTATGAGGTCATAGCAGCAGCAAATAATAACTTTATGACTTGGAAAATACTACTTTCAAGTACAGGGTGACCCCCAAAAAACGGGCCTCAACTTTCGATAGGCCCCATTTCTTAATTTTCTGCAAGGATTGAATAAAACTTTTGTGATAACTAGTTTATAGTGTTTAAAAACATCTATAGATAACGAATAGTTTATTGGTAGCTCAAAATCGGGCGATTCCATTGTCGGGCTAGCCATGAAAAAACAAAAATCGTTCTCATTTCTTTATTTTTAAAGATATTCACCCTAAATTTAGCATGAAGCACCCTGGGACCAATGTACTTCGAGCTGTGAAGTCAAATTTTATTCGACGAACAGATTCGGCGTGACGAACGAAAGTGTGACTTATTCAATGAAAAAGAAAAAATAAAAACCTTATATTTATAACCGATGTTGGTGATATTCAATTCAATTTTTGGAATAAGTCTGTGTACAATGGGATATTTAGATACTACAGGGTGTCTACTAATATCAAAGTTCAAAATTCCCTAGGTTTGCCAGGTACTTTAAAAAAAAATGGCAAAATTTCTAATTAAAACTGTAATGAAAAATGGGTATATTACATTTAACTACAAACATATTTCAAGGTATATTCTAATAAATAAAATAAAGTAGGTAGCATCAATTAAGAAAAAAAGAAGAAATCCCTCCAGGGCCCACACCTGACCAATCTAGCAAACAATTATATTTCTATTAGGTATCATTTAGCTAGACCACTGCATTTGATTTCATTTTTTTTAACTTTATAAATCTTTTTCATAGCTCATGAGTGAGTGCCAACTATACAGTATTATTCTGAAATAGGTATAATAAATTAATAGCTAGTAAGAATCTAAGGTGTGGACACCCTGTACTACAGTGGCGGCAACAAAAAAAGTGACATGTGACAATTCGGGGAAAATGAAACAGAAAAATGTAACTTACATATTTTATTATGAATATTTCATGAAAGTTAATACTTGGTCATGTTGCCCTTGCACTTAATGACCATTCTGAGTCGATTGGGCATTGATTCAGCGAGGTTTGCGAAGTAGGTGGGGTCGATCGTAACCCAGATCTTCTTCAGTGATTCTATCAGGTCCTTGATGCTGCCGGATGCTGTCTCTTGAACTTTGGATTTCATCAGATTCCAAGCATTCTCAATAGGATTTAGGTCCGGGGAATTACCAGGCCACTCCAAAACACTAATATTATTATCATTGAAGAACCTTTTTACTAACTGGGACCTGTGAGCAGGGGCACCATCATGCATGAAAAATTCACACCGATGAATTTCCCAAAATGGCAGCATGTGCTGCTTCAAAACTTCGAGATAGTTAGTCCCCCTCATGGTTACATTCTTGGGAAGGAAGTACAGACCTTCTCTGCCCTTGTTTCCACTAAAGGCACCCCACACCATCACACTATCAGGGTGCTTCACAGTTTTCACGGTATATTTTGGGTCATACCGAGACACATTGCTGGGATGACGCACGATCTTTGACTCTCCTCTGACCAGCCTAAAGGTGCTCTCATCACTGAACATCACCTTCTTCCAATGGGCAGCTGTCCAATGTTTATAGGTCTTGCAAAAATTGAGCCTTTTCATCTTCATAGCCTTGGTAAGAAGTGGCTTTTTGGCAGCGCGGCGAGCCGGTAGGCCTAAGTCCTTCTGTAAGCGATGACGGATGGTCCTGAGGGCGACGTTCTGGAGAAGGTCTGGGTGTTTTTTCTTGATTGAAGCGGAGGTTACAGAAGGGTCTGACATCACTTCACGCCTTAGGATATTATCAGTCCTTGGAGATGTCTTCCTAGCTGCACCAGTGCCCTCCTTCCTCTTTGGTATGGTACCTGGTGGCAATAACTCAGCTGCCCGTTTTAGGCGATAAATCGTATTTCTTGAGGTTCCTAAATCTGCTGCTACATCAATAAAAGACTTTCCCTGCTCTAATAGGGTCAAGGCACGGCTTTTATCTGTCATAGAAAGCTTTTTCCACCCCATTGTATCCACTTGCACAGAAGTTATAGCACGTCAAATGTAGGCACGAATGCAGGAAATCAGCACGCTGGAGCGTTGTACACCAAAACCTCACTGTACGAGCTCAAACGAGACAGTGAGTTCCAATAAAGCGCAGTTCTGTTGTCTTAGCTCAGGAGAGTCATCCACTCGTGGCATAAGCCCCGCCCCTTTTCATTGGCTTGTTGGCAAGTAAAATCGTGAAAGCGATTTTATGTATCGATTTCTATTGCCAATATTCAATGTCACTTTTTTTGTTGCCGCCACTGTAGTAACCTATTTCATCGTTAACCTGGATTCTAATATCTACCTACTACAAAATAAAGATACATAAAAAATGTCAGTGGGCTACGCGCACTTATATTGACTTAGGACTTTTTCTCACTAGAAAGTTTCTTCTTCTTGTAGCCACTTTTGTTCCTGGTAGCTTTCTCGTGTGCTTCTGGATTACCTCTTTTTATGCCTCTTCTTTTGACTTTTGCATGGGCATGACTGTTAGCTTTTGACACCATATTTTTGCCCATGACATGGAAGAGGGACCTGGCGATGGCAGGAACAACGTCGTTGCCCAGGCTGCAACCCTTTTCGCAGTCCAGCAGTGACATGCCTAAGTCATTGCTCATTATTTCCTTGTAGACACTCACGAACACTTCTTCTGAAGAGTAGGCCGCCAGGAACTTGTCCCTCTTTTTGCCTGGTGTTGTCATCGCCTTGAAGTTTAACTTCGTAGTATTAATACAATATTCGTAGAGGTGAAAGGAAAAACAAAGTAATGGTACTGAGACAGCATTAGAGAAGTATGTGCATTATAAGCTCATATTGGAATACTTATAGGATTAGCCGATAAGCAAGCCTATAATATATCGGCAAGATATGACCGATACCCATATATCGGCAAAGTGGCCGATATGGGCGATACCGATAACTTGCCGATATTATTGGTGCAACTCTACCATAGATAGCGTATAGTAAAAATATATCACATAATTTATAGGCTTGTGTCACACCATATATTATGATTGTTCATTAATATTTCACAGGGTATTTTAACTTTAACCCACTCCTGGATACTTAAAAACAACGTTTTAGTATAATTACTCACGCTAACAGGCCTAAAACGGGAAGTATTTAAGTGCAATTACCGTGGGCGGTAGCGTCTCTTCCCTTATTTAACACACATTATAACATATTCACTTAAATAGTATGAGTCCACATCTTCACTACCTACAAATACTAGAGCTAACAGGCCTACAACGGCAAATAAATATAATTAACTTATGATTTCAAAATTTTCCAAGATGGCGGCAGCGTCTCACTCAGACTAAGTCGTAACAATGACTGGGATCACCGCCTGGCGGGCATAGTGAAAAACACCCGCGCTGACTGTCACCCGTCTATGGAAGCAGCTGACTCTGTAATTTGCGGAAGCTACCAATCAAGTATTCGTTAGCTAAGAAACATCATATCAAAACATGAGAGTCTTTGGACTTTTCTTCTTTATTTTAGAGCACGTGTTCGAGATGACCTCCATTTAGCTCTGTGCATTTCTTGAGGCGCAGCACAAAGTTGTCCATAACGTCCTTACAAACCGAACGACTAATGGCTCTGATCTCCTTCCGGATGGCTTCCTTGAGTTCCGTGAAGGTCCTGGGTCCCCCTGCGTAAACTCTGTCTTTAAGATAGCCCCAGAAAAAGAAATCTGGGGGGCTAAGGTCTGGGCTGCGAGGTGCCTAGTCAAAATTAGTCTTGAAACTGATCACACGGCCACCAAAGTTCTCTTTCATTTAATCTCTGGACAGGTTTGATGTGTGAGAGCTTGCTCCATCTTGCTGGAACCAGAACTTCCCAATAAACGACGGGAATAGGGTCTGCAGCTCCCTCTTAAAGGTTTTGAGGACCTCAACATACCGCACCTTGGTAACTGTCACTGTCCTGCCAGATTTCGAAGAGGAATGGTCCGATGATGCCTCTGGCTGAGATCGCAGTCTATACTGTGCAATTAGGGAAGTGTAAGGGCATGGTGGCTACCTCATTTGGTCTGGAGGTCACCCAGAAGACATTTGTCTTCGAGTTTACCTTTCTTTCAAGATGGAAGTAAACTTAATCTGAATTCCAAAGGAGGTTAAGGAAATTTGGGGTCTCCCGATTCTTCTCCAGTATCTTGACTACCATAGCGTTTCTCTGCTCCTTCTCTGAGGCTGTAAGGGTCTGCTTCGTCTGTATTCTGTCTGGGTAGGTCTTTGATTCCATTACTAGTAGTCTACTGCAAGTCTCACGGGATATACCGAGGGACTGACTTCACTTGAGCACAGAGCGTTTTGGACTAAGTTGAACTGACTCTCTCCCGCTTTCGACCAGCTCAGCTTTACGCTTCCTGGGGCGTCCTGAATGGCTTGGACGGTTGTCACTGGCTGCATTTATGTTCTCCACTGTCTCATAGTCTCGAAGTGGTCCACCCTGTCTTGAATTCTGCTCTTGGAGGGGGGTTTTCACATTCGAACTGATGCACGAAAGTGTCCTGCAATTTCTTGAACGAACCTGACTTGTAGTAATGTTTGACGCAGTATATTCTTTGTTGGATCTGCCATTGAGATCTAATTGTGTTCACAGGTGTTGCTTCTGTCATGTCCTGCAAAGTAAGGGTGATTAGTAAATGAATGAAGGATATATAACAAAAGGTGTGTGCAGGCCCGTTTGGAGGACTCACCCTGTACTATTAACGCGGAGAATATTGTTTTGCGCGCCGAATAAATAGCAACAGACTATTCCGATAGGGCTGTAGAATAGATTATAGTTTAAATGAATTTTTTTAAAAACTTTGATGTTCTTCTGTATAATTACCATATATTTATATATATATATATATATATATATATATATATATATATATATATATATAAAAATAAATATACCCAATTGTGAAATATTTGGTTAATAAAATAGTGATTAATCACGAAAAAATTATTTATAATAAGTTATTTTAATTATAGATTGATCGATAGTTGTTGGATGCTTGCTGTTTAATTTCTAAGCTCGGAGCACTTCAATCCCCAGCTAAATTCATTCATTTTAAAAAAATAATAAATTGTTAATCACAACTAAACACATGAGTGATCAAGAAGAAAAGAAGTCAAGATATGATGTTAGAAGGGATATGGGAATAAATATGGGGCTGACGACGCAACTGTTTCTAATAGCGAATACTCGTTTTCGGATATGGAAATGTGCGGAAGATATACATATAGCCGAGATCATCCTACTGGCGTTGTGCCAGGGAAGGCAGCAATCATCAAGATGTTAGTTGCAGCATGTTGTCCATGCAACACCTGAAACCCCCTTGGAGCATCTACTCAGTTAAATATGCTAAAAAATACATGAAGTCAACGTTTAATGATTTGGGCAATCGTCTCATGAATATTTCTCTCTCATTTTTCGATCGAGGTTCAGTACTCATACATGATAAGAAAGGGCCAGCTTCTGTGGCAGAAAATGACGGACAAGCAGGAGAAATCTTTTGCGAAGATTGTGAACAAACTTGAAGCATCCCCTCAAACCTGGCATGCATTGGTTCCTCTCAAACGACAAGAATCTCTGCCAGAACCAGGTGGTGGTTCACTCGCAAAACAACGGTTGGATTGCTGCGTCCACCAAAGATCTACCGAAATTATTGAAGACCAAGTTACCAGGCCACATCCTTGTGTTTGGGGAAATCAGTAGCGAGGGGCACGTTATGCCCCAGTTTATCTTCCCAAAGGGCCTCATCAAGTACATGGAGGAATTGATGTTGCCCTGGATCCAGAAGGTGGCCACTGGAAAGCTGTACGTTTAGCAGCAGTTCTCTGCACCATCTCACAGAAGAAGGAGGATCCAGTCTTGGCTGTCAGACAATTTCTTTAACCCCATCACTCCGAACTCCCCAGAATGTAAAATCCCCGCTACTATTGACCAGTTAAAGAGAGAGACCGTCAAGAATAATTACAGCAGGTTTCGACGCCGACGGAGATTTCCTTGAATAAAATGAATAGTGTAGCAATCCTTCAAGTCTTGAATGTGTAACTTTGGTCAATATTTTTGTATAAATGAATTTTCTGTTATTTGTTTATATTGAATTTTGGCGACAAATTACCCACTGCACTATATATATATATATATATATATATATATATATATATATATATATATATATATATATATATATATATATATATATATATATATATATTCGGAGTAAGAATACAATGGCAAAGAGAATGAGAGTATTCATTCTTTATTTCTTCTGGCTTTGTTTCGAGCAAAGCTCATCTTTTGGACTGATAAAATGAACAAAAATTATCTTTAAATAGCAAAACAATTAATATTAGGATTAATTATGACTGGAAGGTACAATTATATATGAATATGCATGTATAATAATAATAAGTCTTTTGTAATGCGCTCTTCAAGGCCTGAGGCCTTCCCAGAGCGCACGTTGTGCTGAGATGAGAATGGAAATTCAATGGAAATTCAAGAGGGGGAGAAGGCAATTCTGAAAAGATGCGTTTTCAGGAGACGCTTAAATGTGGTAAGAGAGGAAGAAGACCTGATTTCAGCAGGAAGAGCATTCCACAACTTAGGGGCGCAGATTGAGAAGGAGCAGTCTCCCATTGAGCAGAGGAATGGACGAGGAATATTCAAAAGAGGTGCATGTGATGACCGAAGAGCCCGAGGGACATGGCGTGGCGAGAGGGCAGAAGAGAGGTAAGACGGGGCCTTGTTATTTAGGGCCTCAAATGTGAAGAGAAGTATCTTGAAGTGAGTACAGGATCTGACAGGGAGCCAGTGCAGTTCATGCAGCAAGGGTTTCGAGGGAGAGAAGCGAGGACGACGGAGGAGAACCTGGGCGGCATAGTTCTGTACCAGTTGAAGGGGGCGGAGAGAGGAGGATGGCAGATTCACAAGCAGAAAGTTACAGTAGTCAAGGCGTGAGGTGATGAAGGCATGAACAGCAGTCTCAAGACTTTGGCGATCAAAGTGAGAGCGAATGCAAGAGAAGTTACGAAGGAAACATAGAGAGGATTTGCTGACATTGCGGATATGAGGTTTAAACGAGAGATGCTCATCAAAAAAAACACCTAGATTCCTAACGCAGTCAGAGAAAATGATAGTATTACCGCCCATTGTAAGCGAGGGAAAGAGAGAGTTAGATTTTTTGACAAGAGCAGGGATGCCGACGAGGAGGACCTCGGTTTTTGAGTGATTAAGCCTGAGGAAGCTTGTAGAGAGCCAGTCAGAAATGGAGGAGTAGGCAGCCAGGAGGTCAGTGATAGAGTAGGCAAGAGACGTGGGGGATGAGGAAACGAAAACTTGAGTGTCACCAGCATAGAGCTGGAAAGATAGACCAAGATTACGGAGAAGGGAACTAAAAGGGAGAAGGTAGATAAGAAATAGTAGAGGACCAAGGACAGAGCTTAGTGGCACTCCAAAGCGAATGGGGGTAGAGTCGGATGAAACGTCGTCAATCACAACGGATTGGGTACGAGACGAGAGGTAAGAGCGGAACCAGTCAAGCACGGTGCCTGATATGCCGAGGAAAGAGTGGAGACGATCAAGTAGGATGGTATGGTCAATAGTATCGAAGGCAGAGGAGAGGTCGAGTAGAACGAGGATGGAGGCACAACCCCTGTCCGCGGCTCTTCGTAAGCAATCGGACACATTGAGAAGGGCAGTTTCTGTGGAGTGACCTGACTTGAAACCAGATTGATAGGTTTCATCAATGTTACAGGCCACCATGTGAAAGTTGATGCGTGAAGCAACCACTCTCTCCAGAACCTTAGAGAGGAAAGGAAGTTGCGAAATCGGGTGATAATTGGAAGGGTCAGTTGGGTTCAGTTGAGGCTTTTTAAAAATCGGACGGATGTGGGCACGTTTGAAGGAAGAGGGAACAAGACCAGTTGCAAGTGAAGTGTTGAATAGGTGAAGAAGCGTTAGGTGGATAGCAGGCAGAATTTTACATAACAGTTTAGGCGGAAAAAATGTCCTTTGGTGGGCTCGATTTCTTAGAACGCGAGAGCAGGGCTGTAAGCTCCAACGGGGTCACAGCGGGGAAAACGATAAGCAGCTGAGGCGGGAAGTCAGGGAGAATGGCAGGAGCCGGGACAGAAGGCTGAGGGAGAGGGGCACGGAGGTTAGTGACCTTATCTGCGAAGAAATCCGAGAGAGTAGCAGGGCTAATGGGTGGGGATACCTGGGCTGGGGAAGTAAGACGGGAGAGCAGGCGGAAGACGGTACGGGGATCATTCCTATTATCAGTAAGCAGATTACGTGAGTAGGCTTCACGAGCAAATTTTAATTTCGCCAAGTAGAACGCCAGCGAGAGAGGGGTCGTGTCTTGCCCACGGGTACGAGCCTTTCTAAGGACTCTTTCATGGGCACGCATGGACTGCCTAGCACGGAGGAGTTCCATTGAGTACCAAGGCGCACGGTGACAACGGGAGTTCGAAGGGGTGACAAGGGGAGAGTGGGCATCAAGACAAGTGAGAAGGGGTTGCTCCAAAGAAGAGAGAATCTGATCAGGAGAGGCAGAAGCATCAATGGGAGGAAGTTTGGAGGCCACATCATTAGATAAGGAGGGAATATCAATGGAGGCTATTCGACGGAAAGGCTTAGGATTATGAGACAGCTGGTGAGGTATATGGAATGGGATAGAAAAGTTGAAGTTGATAAGGAAGTGATCAGATATAGCATTAGACAAATTTGTAGTCGTCAGGTTGGAAATAAGACAGACAGAGATTACAAGGTCTAAAATGTTACCGTGAGAGTGGGTAGGGGAAGAAACGTGTTGGGTGAGTGATAAATCAAAAATAGTTAATTATTTAAACAAGGATTGAGAAATTGTGAGCATAGGGGGAGAGGGGTGCAAATCTATGAACAGCTAAGTGCCCAGTTTTTTTTTAAATTTTAATTTTTAATATTGAAATCTTATATCTTATATATATATATATATATATATATATATATATATATATATATATATATATATATATATATATATATATATATATATATATATATATGAATGCAATAAACTATATTGAAAGAAAAAAAGGGAATAAATTTTTCTTACAGTAATATTTATAACCTTTTTTCGAAAAAATCCGTGAATGAAAGCGATTCGAACATGGACACTGAGGCAGCAAGCACCGCTCTCATCACAGTTAAAAGTATGCGTAGCGCAGTGTACTAACGGCATACTTTTGAACTGTGATCAAAGAGGTGCTCGCTGCCTCAGTGTGCCTGGTTCGAATCGCTTCCCTGCACGGATTTTTCGAAAAAGGTAATAAAAATATTACTGTTGAGGGGGTAAAGAGCAAAAAAAAAAAACATTCATTTGCACTATTTGCAGTGAATCTTAGAAACAAAGATGCAATTGCATTATTAAATCCTTCCTTTTAGAGTTTTCCTTTATGAAGTAATAAAAGGGAAAATTACTGGTGTCTATATTTTTCCTACTTTGGTACTAAACTACATTATTTAGGTGATGTTTGGATGTGTTCGATTATTTTTACATATCTAGGATGAAGGTAAAATTGTGTCTGTAATATTTGGGGCATGGGTAGGAGTTTAGTGATCCTTTGTGACCTTTTCTTTTCTGTTTATTATGGATTTGTGGTCTAGAAAAACAAGTGTCTGCATGAAGTTCTTTATATATTCTCTCATAAAATGAATTAAATTCTCACATTTAATTTATTAAAAAAAAAATTTAAAAAGGTTCGCAAACAAGGCAATGAAGTTAAAATGGAAATATGAGAATATTACCAAACTCGTGTAACTCAAAAAAGTGAGTAACTCTGGTACTATAGAGCAAAACCTGAAATTCTCGCGTTAGGTGGTCTTAAACAGCGTAGATCAATCGAATTACATCTCCCGTTTGACGAGAAACATCCACATTGTTAATTTTGTGCTACCCGACGCAACGCCTCGGCTATAAAAAAATATCCGTCGTAACGGAAGTCACTAGCGCACTTCCGGACCGCAGCAGTCCACCGATGAATCTTGGCTGCTGCTCTGTGCGAAAGACCGGAATATCTGGAGGGATCTAATAGAGGCGAAGAGAGAGAGAGAGAGAGAGAGAGAGAGAGAGAGAGAGAGAGAGAGAGAGAGAGAGTTGAAAATTACCAGATGTTTAGTATTTGTTTTCTAAATGTATGAATCCGCGCCTGTTTGGTTGTCTGTCTGAGGGAGGGGGTGGGGAGGAATCGAGAGAGAAAAAAAAAAAAAAAAATATATATATATATATATATATATATATATATATATATAGGGATAAAACCACAGTAATAGGACAAATTTTATATACGAAACCAGATTTTGACGGAAACATCCCTCATCGTCAGTCGCTGGTGGACAAGTGAAATACAGAAGTTGCTTAACGTACAAACACACAAATCAGTGTCACTCAGGTGGAAGATACGAGAATATAGCTGCATTTTTGATAAACGGAGGTATGAATTTCTTGCTTATTAAGGTATTAGTATTGAATTAGCCGTCGGAAGTACTAAAGTTGGGAATTTCTTTTATAAGTGCCTATTCAATTAAGTTTAATTTACGAGACTAGTTTCAGTATGTAGTTTATCATACCCTCTTCAGTCGTATACTGAGAATACACTTGTTACAAAAGTCTATAAATACCCTACAGATCAGAAAAACATAAAAAGAAAAAACACAAAGAAACACAAAACGGGGAGAAACGGTCATTAATCAGGGGGTGCGAGTGGAAGATCGTTAACTAAGTGGTTTACGATGAGGTTACGGGGATGGGGGCTGCATTTCAATTGCCCATCTGACAAACTAAAATTGGGAATTTCTCCTATTAATATAGATTCTACTATTTTAATTTTACGGAAATCTTTACAATTATATATGATTTATGCCTTTGAATAGTCAATTTGGTGGTTGAAATTTTCTAATATGATTAAAAATACTGGATGTGGTACTGCCTCGTCTGACATCACCTTTATGTTCATAAATTCGTTTTGCTAAGGTTCTTTCGGTCTCTCCTATGTAAAATGAGGGGCAGTTTGTAGAGCCATACAGGATTAAATATACACCTGCTTCATTTGGCTGATCCTCGGTCTTGGTCGAAGAGAAAGATTTAAGGATATAAAAGGGGTATTTAAATGTGGTTAGGCGTGGAGAAATAACTTTGTTCACTCCTTTGTGGAGGTAAGAAAAAGGGAGGGATAGACACTTCATATTACTATTTTTTTTTTTTATCCTTGGGGCGGTAATGAGTAGATTTTGCTTTAGATAAACTTTCATTGATCACGTGGAGGGGATAATTTAATTCAATGAAACTGCAGGTTATATATGTAATCTCATCTTCTAGAAAGCAAAGATCACATATCCTAAGTGCTCTCAAAAAAATATCTGATGCAACGGCTCGCTTAATGTTAATATCCTGATGAGAAAAGAAATGGATATACGAGTTAAAATGGGTTGGTTTTTGGTACAAAGTGAAGCTAATTTTGTCAATGACTCTAACAACTTTTACATCAAAAAAGGATATACAATTATCTTTTTCCCCACTCTTCTTTAAACTTGATAATGGGATGGAGGCCGTTGAGATTTTTAAGGAAATTGTCAAATAAGTTTAAATTATTTATTGGCCAAATCGATATGACATCATCGACACACCTATACCATACAAAATTATGATGGAGAATCACAGAAGGGAGTGATGATACTTGGAAATGCTCCATAAAAAGGTTACATAATATGAGCGATAAAGGATTACCCATGCTAAGACCATATTTTTGACGGAAAAAAAAAACCATATTGCTGATAAATACATTGTCAGTAACACAAAGTTTAACAAGATTTATAATTTTATTTTGGCCAAGAGAGAGGTTTAATTTTTGATTATCTAATACCTTAGATATAACATCAAGAGCTTCGTTGACTGTGACATTAGTGAACAGGCTGTCTACATCAAAGCTTCCTTTTAAGTTGATTTTCCTAAATTTTTCAATGAAATCAGAGGAACGGATTATGTGTGAAGGAGAGGTCAATCCAACAGCGTCAGCAAGAAGGGAGGCTAACCACTTTGAGTGTTTGTATGCATGAGAGTCGATACACGATATCATAGGTCGGAGTGGTGTTCTTCTTTTGTGTTTTTTTGGCAGACCATACATACGGGAAAGTGATGAGTTGGTAAGTTTGAAACGATGAAGAAGGTCTGGGTTGGATCGTTTGAGTAATTTTGTGAGAGTTTTGTTGAACATCTCGGTTTTAATTTTCAATGGTTTGGAAGATAAATTCTCTTAAATGTTCATATCATTGAGTAATTCCTGTAATTTTTCAGTATAAGAAATTTTGTCTAACACCTACGATTTAGTTAGTTTTGTCCGGTTTTGTTAGGATGATATTTTTGTTAGAATTAAGCAATTTGAGGGCAGTCATAAGGCGCCTGGGGATCTCTATAAGTATTTTACACTTTCACTATGGGATAAAGCACCAGCTACAAAACCACTTAAGAATTCAATGTTCGACTGATCATTTTCACAAAATGTATTTATACAAATCAGTCTCGTAAATTACACTTTTGGCTCCTATACATTGGTTTCACTATCCTATACCAGGGCATGTTTATCATATGTAAATTAAACTCGTCATAGAACCACCTAATGTTTCTTATGTAGCCAGCTGGTCCTTATTCATTTTGATTTGATTTAGGAATAACAAAATTCAAATAGAAAGATAGCAAGAATAAAATAAAATCACGCGTAAGTTAATTAGGTCACGAAAACTTTTGAATTTCTCTCAATATCTTTGAAATTTAGTTAATAATTGGCTTTAATTTGTAGCACTTACCCTATACACCTTAATATAATTAAACTAATATAATCAAACCTAATATAATTAAACTTCATTCAGATGGATTTGCCTATAGGACTATTTCTGAGCGAGGTGACCTGCCTTATCTAACTGTAGGTTCTATAATTCGAAAGCATCGCGAGTATGGAATCACATCCAACTTCCCAAGAGCAAAATTAACGATCGATTTCGACGTTATGTGCTTCGAAAGCTAAAGAATAATCTAATGCTTACTATGAAATATCTACAAAGCGATCTTGAATTTTCAGGGACCAAAGTGAATGAAATAACTATTAGTAGAGATCTCCATCGTATTGAATTGCATTCTTTCATTCCCCGCAAATCTCCACTTCTTAATAAAAACATGTAACGAACCATTTAAAGTTGGCCAGAGAGCACCTTGAATAGGAAAGTGAAATATTTCACAAGGTTATATGGTCAGATGAGACTAAAATATACCTTTTTGTTAAAAAAATGTTAGTCACGTTTGTAGGGCAGAAGGAATTGCATATTATCCTAAACACGCAAACTCAACCGTGAAACACAGAGGAGGTAGTCTCATGGTTTAGGGGTGCTTTAATGCACATGGCACATGAGAATTCCACATCATTAATGGGAAAATGGATGATGCCACATATCGAAAGATACTGGAGGAAAAGCTACTCCCAATTGCGAACAAATTCTATGGCCGACACCAATGTATGTTTCAGCAGGATAACGATTCTAAACACACAGTCAAATTAACTCGAGAATAGTTTAAGAATAGAAACATAAACTTCCTTCCATGGCTAAGTCAATCGCCAGACCTCAATCCTATTGAGAATTTATGGCGAATACTGAAGGCTGTAATACGAAAGAGAAACCTACAAAACTTTGCCTCTTTGAGGAAGATTTGCGTAGAAGAGTGGAACAAAATATCAAGAAATTATTGTGAAAAGCTAATATTAACCCATGAGAATCGTCTTTGTGCTGTTATTGCAAACAAAGGTTATGTCATGAAATATTAAATGGCCCAAGTCTTTATTGGATGAATACTTTTGGCACCTGCTAAATTTTGTTTATTAGCAATTGTAGTAATATACAAAGACAAGACAGAAGGAGCTTTGCGCTTCGCATACAGACTGTAGCCTAAAGGCCATAAAAAACTTTTATCGGAATTCTTTGGAAATACGGAAAAAACAAGACTCACAACCCTTCTTTTTCCATCTAAACTTGTTCTAATAATCTCATTTGGGTTTTATTCGTTTTTAGGGGTTGTAGCTATTTCCTCCTGCTATAGATTAAAATCGAAAATTTATTTTATAAAAAACTTCGATAAAACCTTTGAATATAGGACAAAAACCACACAAAGCAGCCATGCTTTAATTTTAATAAATTTTACAATATTTTTCCTAAACTTCACCATTTGTAATTCTTTTTGCTTTAAAAAATTCTCAAACATTCGATAATCATTTATTTTTCTTAACTTCACCAATGGTAATTCTTTTTGTTTAAAAAAAAAAATCAAAATATTCGATAATATTTTTTTTTCGAAATTTCCCCATTTGTAATTTTTATCCTTTTAAAAAATCCCAAAGCATTTGATAATCATATTTATTTTTTTCAGAACTTTACCATTTTGCTTTTTAAAAAATCTACACTTAAAATACATAACATGGCCTTCACTCTAAAGAGTATTAAAAGGCCTCTATCTTCTTCGGTGAACGCGTTCGTGACTTAATAACACGATGCGAGAACCGCATGCTCGATCGGGAACCGGGCATCTGAAGTTCTGGGGAGAGGACAGGGGTTCTGACGTCGTTGCAGTCTCCGTTGTATACGGTCCTCGATGTCTCTAGTTCGCTGATGGTCGAAAGCTGCCACTCCTACTTCTACTAGCGAGTGCCAGTTACTCTGATCTTGGGCGTTCTTCTCCCAAGCGTCGGCAAGAATTTGGCAGCTCTTGTGGTTCGATTTTAGACTGCCTTCTTAACGCTTTTTCGGCGCCCCGACATTTTGGTATACGTGGCATAACTCTGAATAGAAGATCTTTTTCGGTAGACAGTTGCTGTCCATTCTCATTATGTGGCCAGCCCAGTGGAGTTGGCTTTGCACAATCATAGATTTTACGCTCAAGTTTGTTCGAAGGTCTTGCTATTTGATTTCCAAAATGGATCTTAAGTTTCTTTGATTAAAGCTTTCAAATTCTTTGATGTGCTTGCGGTATGTTGTCCAAGATTCCGATGCGTAGAGAAGTGTTGCGATAACAATTGCTCTGTACACCATAATATTGGTTTTCAACTCGAATGTTGTGATTCTCGAAAACTCTTTTGCCAAATTTACCGAAAGCAGCCGTCGCCATTCGATGCGATATTTTATTTCGCTGCTGATGTTGACGGTTTTAGAAAGACAACTACCGTGATATGCGAATTTGTCTACGCATTCTAAGGCTTTACCTTGGATTTCGATCACCCACCTGGTTTGGGGGATGATGGTTTGTTGGTAAAGCACTTGTGTTTTACAAACATTGACGGTTAAAACTAGTTTTCAGGCTGTGATCGAAGTTTGTAGTTCGTCTTTGTTTTGGTCCAAGATAGCGTTGTCGTCTGCGTTTTTATGCTCTACGATTACTGTCAAGCTAATTTGGGTTTTAGCTTTTAAGCAATTTAGATTAAACAGCTGCCGTCCATCCGATATTTTATTTGGATACCTCGCGGTAATGCATCTTTGGCTATGTGTAGAACCGCAGCGATGAAGCTGGAGAAAATGGTTGGAGAGATCACACATCCTTGCCCTACTCCGGATCTTATTGAGAAAGGTTCGGTTGTGCATCCATTCGCCGTGACAGTGGCATTCATGTCGTCGTGGAAAAGCCTAGCAATTCGGATGTATTTTTGTCGACATCCACTCTTAGCTAGGATCTTCCATAGAAGAACATGGTTGACCGAGTCAAACACTTTCGTCAAATAAATGAAAGCCATATACATGGGTTGGTTCTGTTCTCTACACTTATGCAGTTGACGGAGAGAGAAAACCATGTCTACGGTTCTTCTTGCCGGTTTGAATCCGTTTTACGATTCAGGGATGACGTTTTCCGCAACCAGCATTAGTCTTGAATTGAGTAATTTAGTCACAACTTTGCCAGTGATTGAAAGTAAGGGACTGCGGAAAGTTAAAATATACTCTTACGATAAACTAATGTCAACACATTTGGCCATGACTATATACATATCCCGAAATTTGCTCTTGGCCAATTTGTACATACAAACTTATTTAAAACGATTTTTTTTTAAATCCCAAGTTAGAATATAGTGTAGTGGAAAATTATTCTTGTTTATTTTTTTGGTTAAATATATGGTTACTGAGTTTCTTGTTAGTTTTATTATATTAAAACGAATCCACGATATATATGAAATATTGAAAATTTAAGTGTTCAAATTCTTGTTTCACTTCACTATATATACAACGGAAATGGGCCCGCAATTTTTTGGTTATTTTTAAAGTGCTGTGGGTTCAACACTGGTTTCCCTGACGGTTCTTGGAGATAGGAACAGGTGCTACAGGTAATCGGACATTAGAAACTCTGCACTGACCAAGGAACTTCCGATCAATGGGTAAGGGCCAAAGAGGAGCGTTCTTTTCTCAAGAACGCCTTTGAAAAGTCCGATATCAAACTAAGAGGTGGTGGTCAGCCTTAGGAGAATTCTGATCTAAGCTACCGTTTACAAAAGGGGCCTAGATATAAATATGAAAAATCCCGAAATAGATGGAGTCAAAATCATTTTAAATTTTTTATTACAAAAGGAGTGCCATTTCCCAATCCTATTTTACTGAGTTCCTTTACTTCTTAAAATGGAAAATCCAATTAAGACATACTAGGGTGTTACATGGGCTTTTTTCTTAAGATCTAAGCTAATCGACTCGTGTGGGTAAAATTAGGGGATACAGGATTCTTTGGTATAATTCTTAGAACGGAGGAGGACATAAGTTGCAGGGGATCTCTTAGTGAGCTGGCAGGGCTGAAACAAGTGGTTATTACACCCTCACAAGGGAACATTAAGAGGGATTCTTATTCAGCAGGGGAACAGGACATGACTTGGCGAGAAAAAAAGAGTTATTGCAAGGGAGGGTCAACTCATACCACTTGCTCTAAATAGTGCCTAATTTAAATTTAAACATTGTCTTTAGGGGACTGAATTCCTTTGGCTTCCTAATAATAGTGAAGTATGTATATATACTCACACACACATATAGTTATACACAAATATATACTTATGTATATTTTATACTCACCTAAGGACAACCATTTTAAGTATACAGATATAAGTATAACTTAAATGGTCGTAATACAATGCCCGAAGCGGGTCTGTCATGAAAGTAGTTAACGTTTATTCTCTTTAATTTACCCTTGTTGTTTACTTGCTTTATTCCATTAATAATAATTTCTCAAATATTTATTTATGCTTCCTTTGTAAACGGGGAATATTTAAATATTGAGGATCTTGAACGAAAGTCATTTAGTTATATGAAGATTCATTTTTCCCAATATTTCGGTGAAGTTAGTTATATCCACCATTCTTATGTGGCAACTGGATATTGTTCATGTTATTGTTAATTTAACGTTGGTCTGAAATGATTTATTAGATTTATCATTTTTTGAGTTCAAAATATTTACAGGGTTCTTGTAAATCTATATATCGTGTTCCGGTCGAGGTGGAAATATAGTTGGTTTAGATCTCTTACCATTGAAATGTTTTATGGTGTTCACGGTTTCTTCTGAGCCCTCTTAGTTCATGGTCTTTTCTCTCGAACAATAAGAGTGATTTGCACTTGTTGATTTTCGTAATTTATTAAAAATTAATCTCTTAAATTAACCAATAAAATCACTTATAGCAGAACAATGGCTTTGAGACTCAACTCGTATGAATTACTGAAGAACTGACTAGTGTAAGTAGTGGAAAAGTTGATAAATACGAATAAAAAGTAATGAATACAAATTAATGAATTAATGTCAAGGACTCGACTCCCTCTTTTGCTCGTATTATCGGCTTAAATAGATAAAATTAAAATAGGGCGTTAACAATTGTTTCATAAAATCAACCATTCATAAATCAACAGATTTTTTTTTTTACTATGGGAAGAGAAGTTGAATTAAGCAGTTTATAAAAAGGGGGTGGAGTAATTTGTTATAAATGGCGTTTCTCTCATTTGCTAAACACCATTGATTAATGGCTGATAGAGCCCTTAATGTTTATTTGTATAAATATACGAAACAGGCGTTTCAGTAGAAATCTTAACACATTGACTGCCATGTCAGTCACATGTGACTGACATTGCAATGTGCCATTGACACGACCAGCCGCGGCGCCCGCCATGTCAGGCGGATACGACTGATGGTACCTAGATTTTATTTGGATAAAATATGGTGGCGCTTTGATGTGCATGTGATTTTTTATAGGGTAATTTGTAGCCTGTGCTGTTTATGGGGTAATTCTTGGCCTGTGTTGTTATATATATATATATATATATATATATATATATATATATATATATATATATATATATATATATATATATATATATATATATATATATTATATATATTATATATATATATTTGCATCTGGTATATAATCCGGATTAGGGTCCGAATCATCCAGATCTGACGGTTAAAATACAGTGCTTTCTTTGAGCGCAGCTGCCAGGTAGGTTACACTCCTCGACATGTACATATCGTTCTTCTTCCTCTATTATCAGAATTACCGCCACTCATTTTAAAAAGCTAATAATTTTTTAAATGTATTATGTAAAAGAGCTGAAATAAAAGAAAGAAAGTGAAATTATTGATAATACTTATGTTCTGAAAGGGAAATATAAACGTCGGTCAAATATATATATATATATATATATATATATATATATATATATATATATATATATATATATATATATATATATATATATATATATAGAGAGAGAGAGAGAGAGAGAGAGATAAATCATAAATAGTTAATTGTTTAAATATTAATTGAAAAATTTTGAGAATAACAGGGAAGGCCCAAATATATGAACAATTAAGGGCACAAAAATTACAACACACATCGAAGTCTTGCCGGTCACACACGATGTAGAAAGAGGATGAAAACAATGAAGACGGGTATCTTTATTGACAACGTTTCAGGTTCTAGGTTTATCTATCTTGGATCTGTCAAAATGAATCAACTTTTATTAAATATTCAAGAATGAAAATATTTTGCTTTTAACATTAATGTAAATAGTTATTAATGATCGTAAACTAATTGTATTATTAATTAAATCCTTAAAGATTAGATTCCCCCCTCCCCCTGAAAATTTATTGAATGATCGGTAGAAATGCAAAATTTACATTATTGAGGGAAAAGGAATGGAGTAGGAATACAGCGTAGTAACTTACCAAGTTGAACTACGAGAGAAACTGGATAAGATATGGAGTGGAGGCAAGAAGAAAACATGGTTGGTGGGAGGGGCGAGTTGAATTAAGAGGAGCTATAAGGGCAGTAGAGTCATTGTTGATGGAAGAATTTAACATTTTAATATATAATGATTCTAAAATACGGAGAGAAATCTCATTGTTGCAATGGACTAGGATGTGATCCCTGAGAGTCGATGGTTCTTTATGGTTCAGATATTTACCAGTTCTATCGTTGATGACTAGGAAGGAAATCACTCTTAACGAAATTATAAATAAACCAGGCAATGGCTTCACCGCTCCCCTCTACGGTGGGAGCTTGCGCTTCGCTTCAAATATTAAAATTTAAAATCTAAAAAAAGCAGCCATGGTTAAATTTTTATAAATTTTATGAACTTCGTCAATTATAATAATTTTAAAAAGGAACTCTAAATGAAATTTCCGCCCTTTCAAAATATCACGTTGCTAAAATATAGTTATAGAAGAAGATATATAAAAATAAAATTTCTGAACTTCACCATTTTGTTTTCTGATATTATAAAAGAATTATTAGAAATAACTTTGATAAAAAAGACATGAGATAACCAAATTAAGATGAAATTATTATCCAAATACTGAAAAAAAAATCCCCTTCTTAAATTATAGAGTTAGTGATGATGATGATGATGATTACGGCTAAGTCATATGTAAGCTTACAAAATTTACGATCTAATCATCACTTCAGTAACTCTATAATTTAAGAAGGGGATTTTTTTTTTAATATTTGAATAATAATTTCATCTTAATTTGGTTATCTCTTATGTCTTTTTTATCAAAGTTATTTCTAATAATTCTTTTATAATATCAGAAAACAAAATGGTGAAGTTTAGAAATAAATATAAGTATCGAAATTTTGTGAATTTTAAAACCCAAAGAATTACAAATGGTGAAGTTCAGAAATTTTATTTTTATATATCTTCTATAGCTCTATATTTTAGCAACGTGATATTTTGAAAGGGGGAAAATTTAGTTCCTTTTTAAAATTATTATAATTGGCGAAGTTCAGAAAATTGATAAAAATTTAACCATAGCTGCTTTTTTTTTAGATTTTAAATTTTAATCTTAGTAGCGAAGCGCAAGCTCCCCGCGTAAAGGAAATGGCGAAGCCATTGCCTCGTGGTATCATAGATCACGGCAACCAAAATCAGTAAAAGTCAGAAAATTAAAATATAAAAGTTATGAGAGAAAATTTTAAACTTTCCAACTTGAAGGAAGGAAGGAAGGAATCGGATCAATAAAACTGAGTATTCGAACATACGTAAACACAGGCACTGATTCAAAATAATTGAAATAATGGCCGTACAACCAATCGTAACAAAGAAAGAATGTAGGGAAGAGCGAACAATAGAGGAAATAGGAAAGGGAGAAAGAAACTAGAAAAAGAGACACATAAATGAGGAAAAAGAGTGCTAAAGAAATACCAAATGAACAAATGAATTTGTATCTATTAGACGCTCGATCTGTGCCAATCTCCACAACGTTGTGCGCTCATAAGTCCTTCACGCATGCGCGTAAACTGCCGGGCGTACGATGTGAAACGTTTACTCATTGTAAGTATAATATATGATATTATATGATAGGGAGAGGTCGCAACTCTCCTGAATCTGCCTTCACCCCACAAATAATAATCTTAATCATCAAGTAAAGATATTTTTATGCCACAATATAAGAATTTCAAACAATCTGCAGCTGTATTTATTTGCGTCAAGACTTTTGATCGCGGGCAACACCTTTGCCAGTGGATGAATAAAACTAATAAATGACTGAATGAAAGACATAGAATGAATCGATATAAATATATGGAAGAATATTTTTTGTTAAATACCTATATAATTACACGAATGATTAAATAAAGAAGTTTGAATGAGTGCATAAACAAATGAATGAACCAAGGAATAAATAAATCTATGTGCATAAGAAAGCTCGTGTCCCCAGCCTCTGGCGGGATGAATGGCGCTGAGACACAACAAGGTTTCCTTCGAAGGTCAACTTCGCGAATGAATGAGATAAACTTCGACTAACCTGGCGTAAATCGGTGACTGATCTCATTGATTAACGGAACCCCCATTTGCACCCCTCCCATAATCCTCTCAAGAGAAGCCCTCTCAGATGGGTGGTTCCTTTAAGGGTGAACTAACGCCCTGTTCTCCTGCTGCGCTCCATAGTCAGCTCCAGAAAACGGGGTTCAATTTCTCGTCGCTTCAGGCAAGGCCATGTCCAGCTTTGGCCCCGAATTTAGGTGAGCGTCCTTGGTTCCGCCCATATTTAGCCTATCTGAATAGGCCGCGCGCGTCTGTGCCGAGAATGTAGCACGGTTCTTCATCCCGAGCGAAGGTGAGAGAGACAGGAAACGAAAATCCGGCGATGATAATGAAATGGAATAATTAATGATAGTACTATCATTCGCGATATTTACAGGTTTAGAGAGAGGGTGTTTGTACCAATCAGGGGCACCGGATGAGGGTTTTTTTAAGGGTGTTTGGAGGTGGAGAGAATTAGAAGCTGGAAGTTATTATTATATCAAGCCCACTTTTTAATGAGCGGAAGAAAGGGGAAAATTGCTAAGAATGGGTACAAGTGATTTGAAGAACTCTCTTTCATAACACACACACACACACACAGACAAACACTAAGGGGCGAGTGAAGATTCGTTCTACGCCAGCGTACAAGGAAATTTCAATTTTAGATTCAAAAATTTCAACTATAATCGCTTCCACATAAGTTAAGTTAACGCCGTTAAAAACTGTCAATATCCTTCTTACAAATTCCTCACCACACCACAACAATATCTCCACAACTCCAAAACTTTACCAGGCTTTGTAGCAGGACTCTCTTCCACAACATCCCCACTAAGAAGGTTGCGATTCACTCTCTGTCAACCCTATCCACCAGGGTAGCAAGAACTGCAACATCATCAAAGTTTCTACCGACGATAGTGTCATCCAAAAGGATGGATGTGGGTAGGGGGTGTTAAAGCCGTCTCCCCCACCCTCATTTCATCTCAAAGTCGTTCGTCCACTTCCGACTCCATTTTGAGACAGCTTCCTTCTCCTGTCTGCCAAATGAGCGCTCGTCACCGACGTCTCTTAATGTATTCCTCTTCCTCCGAATCGATCGTTGCTAAGGAGATAATAGATGTTATTAAGGGGTCTTTTCGCAAGGACGTCTACGGGTACATCGTTCTTGATCGGTTGTTGAGAATTTTAGTAGGTTCTCATTACTACCATTGTAGGTTTGTGGATTATACAATTATGGACCTTACCTTTGCTGATTACTCGGCCAGGACTCGAGAGAGGTGCGTACTCTCTTCCGCATCCGAGTTTCTTTTGTTTTTAAATATGGATATGAAGAAATTCTTCAGTAATATTTTTTTTAAGATGAAGAGAAATGACCTGGTACTAGTAGTGGGCAATGGTATTTCATTGTCTTGCTTTCAACGTTACAAGTATTTAGGTGCTGTTGGAATGGTTTAAATTCATTTTACCTGCCTTGGATGTATGTTAAATTGTACATATTTTATATGATGTAAACATCTGTTTATGATAGGAATAGGGTATGGCAGAAAGCAACTCGGATGGTCCTCGTGGCCCTTTTCTTCGATTGTTTTTATGTTCCAACAACACGCCAGTATCAAGTCGCCTTCGAAAAGTGTAACATTAGCAGTTTTTCCGCGACATGTGATCGGATCGCACAATGCCACTTAAAGGGATAAATTATTATGTATTTTAATTATTCATTTAGTGTATAGGAAGTGTTTAGATTGATAAACAAATACAACTCGAGAGGAGGAAATAAAAGGTGTTTCAGAGATGAAAGAAAACATCATTTCCTGTCTCTAAACTTTCATTTCATTTCCTTCCTAATTACGTAGAAGGGAAGCAGGGGTCCGGTGAGTAAGAATCTAAGAAGAAAATGAAATGAAAGTTTTGAATCAAGAAATGATGTTTTCTTTCATCTCTGAAACACATTTTATTTTATTCTCTCGAGTTCTATTTGTTTCTAAATCTAAGTATTTCCAATACACCAAATGAATAATTCAAATGCATAATAATTCATCTCTTTAAGTGACACTGATGAGATCCGATCTCATGTCGTGTGAAAAATACTAATGTTACAGTTTTGGAAGTTTTTAAATGCTTCTCTCTTTATAATAATAAAACCAGATTGGGTTTTACGGAACCCACGGTTCAAATGTTCGGATTTTTTTTTGGGGGGGAAACCTATGTTGAGATAGTTATTTATCTTCATATTTTTCTTAAGATCGACATGGAATTATATTAAAAAAATAGGGGGGTGGACTTTTCAACAAGCTCTAGCAACGGATTTAAAATGTAACAAGATTTAAATACTAATATTATTGTGACTAGCAAAAATCAGCCGTAATGGCGTTTTTTACAAGGCCTACGCCCCTTGTTCGCTTCGCTCACAAAATTAAAAAAGTGTGCGAGAGAAAATGTTTTTTTTTATTTCACAACACATTCAAAATTAGTGTGCAAGAAAAAAAATCCTTTCACAATTTTTTGGTAAATTCACAGACGCACACACCCAGAGAGAGACACACACGCTAGGATCATGATAATAAGATGATCAGTGATTTAAATCTCGTCTAACATCTCTCACATTTTCATCTAGTTTGTTTACAATAATGAATCAAAATCTTCTTTTTTTTTCAATTGCTCCTTACATTTTTAGTTTTATATAAGTCAAAATTAGAGAGAAAATTTCTTGTTTATATACATGAATTTTACACTAATATTTACTAATTATTACAAGCTACCAAAACAATACACACGCGAGAGTGATAAATTGGACGTTGGTTCTTTAAGTAGATAATTATAATGTATGCCATAGTGGTTAGGAAAATTTTGTTTGTGTATTATATGTATTAATATATTCCGCAGAGTGTTCATTAATTCTTTTGTTACCTCGATAGTTTTATTTTATGACTCATAAGTTCCAAAAGGTTGAGTGGTATTTTGGAGGTAAAACAATGGTCATGTTTACAAATTCTTGTATACCTACCATTTTCGTTGGTTTTGTGGTTTTGTCCACGTACCTAGGCGACTTGCATTGTTGCATGAATTCAGAAGAAAGGCGAAAAGCATATTTTATTTTCAAGCGAGTAATTTAGATTGTGTACTTAAATTGCGGTTTTATTATGTACCTCATAATGATCATGGCTTTGCTAAAAACGTTTGGGTTATTTGTAGGCTTTGAGGGGGTCGGTTCTTAGGAGTGTCCTTGACCCAGCTTTACCACTTCTGTATTTTATATCAGTAGCCATTTGTGTAAGCAAATGGAAATATTCTAGGGGCTGGGACGATGAAGTTGACGTGTTCTTCGCTGTAAGAAGCCCCAGTAATCACCTTCGGCTATCTGGTGAGAGAACTTATCTCTCCTTTTATAGTGACAATCCCCTAAGCGGACAAATATCAGGGGTACACAAGTGCAGAGATGCTATGGCGTACGAACTATGACCTTATGCATTTCAGCTGCCCGTGGCGCTTCCATTTATTTCGGAATGCTTCCTGGTAGCAAGAGTCAAGACTGGTAGTCAGAATCGGAGTCAGTTACCTCCTATCCTTCGTCCAAAACTGAGTCCATCCTCGGTCCTTGTGGTCCTGAACCGATTAAAATTGTGAGTGGAACGACCCGTACAGGTAGCATACACAGACTCAAAAGGTCGATCCGTGGAAAGAACGGAAGTTATAAAAGGTGCGGACACTCGGCTTTTATGGTATTTCTTAAAACATTCGCGTCGCAGTCACAAGTCACAGATGCGGTGTCGTGACGTGACGATTGTAGTGTTCAAACGGGAAATTCATTTAGTGTGCCTTGTATGAACATTCATAGCATACAAAGAATACACTATTGTGATTTCATGTCGTTAGTGTTGTTTTTTATTTCCGTTTAAAAAGATATCTTCTGACGATTAACAAAAATAGTCTGAAAAAAAAATTCAAAACATACCACCTTCGAGAACACCATTAACTCGCCCTCAAGTTTTCCCTAAAGTAAACAACCTTAGTGAAACAAGTGGTATTACTTTTGGCGGGGGGTCCATACTGTGTTTGGCTACCACAAGGGACCTAGGGTTGGATTTGAAGTTTTGAAATGGGGAAAATCTGCTACGTGAAGCTCAAATATGGCCTCCTGCCGTGGCCAGTTATAACTGAATTGGAAGAAGAGAAAGCAGGTAACAATTCGAAACATTTCATTGGCCAAATCTCCAGTAATTTTAAAGATTATAATCAAAGGCCACAACGTCTTAGGTTAATAATAGCGCCTGCTTTATCACAATATCTGGTAGATGTGGGATATCTTTAGCTTCTGTGCGGTTGGTAGTGTTGGTAATTATTTTTAGAGTAATATAAACCTCAATAATAAAACAGCTCGTCCTTGGATACCCTTTTTTGAGGCCTACAGCCGTAGGCCATTCCGTACGCGCTCTTTTAATTCCACCCCAACTTTTTTATCAAGGCTTTTTTTCCGAATGCCAGGGGCTACAGGAGTCCAATGGCCTGTAACCTAATACGTGACTTCACAATTTATTCCTTTTGCTTTTGTGTCCGCCAGTGTACGTATACACAATAGTGTGTATAAATGTATAGTACATGTTTGTGGCTGAAACTGTGTGCATTTCAAATGTGTAAACGTGGATGTAAGCAATTTTGAGCGGGAAGATATCCTGAACCTAAGGTGAAATTACAAATAGCAATACGGTCCGGTCCGGCTGGTTAAAAATGGCCTTTGGATGAAAAACGAGAAGCAAATACCTGCGGTAAATGACCGATTGGACATTTATTTAGCGTTAGTTCACATTTCTTTGGGTTTTTTATGAAAGATCTGTTTCTAGGTATGGATAAGAGGGCGATAACACTTTTTTTTTACTTGCTCTAATTTTATATAATTATGTGATATTTAAATGTAAATAATAATAATGAAATTATTTGATTTGAATTTATATGGGGATGCCAGCGACTCCGTTTCGTGCAAGCCAAACTGTGCCATCTGTTGGGTCTTGTGACCATGTTAATAGATGCTATAGTTTAATTGCAGACGGGTCTCGTAGTGGAAGAAAAGAGAGCCACAAAAAAGAATGGAAAAATCCCTTTGGAATTGTGGATGAGATTCCTCGACCGGATGATGAAATTCGCATAAAGATCAGAATGACATTCCCTTGCAAGGCCGAGGACACCAAGGGATTTTTCAAGAGCAGAGGGGGGTGCAGGGTAGAACTATTTTTATACCAACCAGTAAGAATAAAATTGTTGCAGGGGAGAGGGACTTTGGCAGGTTCCGATACACACAGGTGAATATGTTGTCTGAAAACAGGGGAATGAAAGATAGCGGTGTTGTGTTTGGTTATGTGCGTGATGACGTGTATAAAGAGCAAAGGTAAGCTTAGCCCCTTCGTCAAAACAGGCCCATACCCTTAAGTTGTGCCTCCACACTGGCTGGGATGGAACTCGATACCTAGAAGTCCAAAGCCTTTTCCAGTGCGCTATCGAGAAAACCGCCACTCAAAACAAAAACATTAAGAAAATTAAATACCCCCCCCCCCAAAAAAAAAACTTACCTTACCCATAACATTACTCTCCCTCCTGCTCTCAGTCACACTACCACCCATCCTGCTTTCATCCACAATCACACCAGGCAAATCACTTTCACACTCTTCCTCTCTCAGGACATTGAATCTGTTAGTCAAGCTAACAGGTTCTATATCCTTCCTTTTCAAACACCTAATCTGTCCGAACTTATCTATCCTATCCATTTTCACCCACCATTCATCATCACTCACAACTTCCACACTGTTCCCAGTCCTAGCCCTATCTCCCACCCTCTTAGCACTAATCTCACCCTAAAATCGCACACTTGCATCTCTTCTCACCTCAAACACCAAATCATTCAACCTCTTACATTCCCCACTCAACCTCGTAACCTCCCCTTCCAGAAAACACACACAGCATTCAGTTACATTCACTCTCCTTTCAACTCCACATGCATACACACCACATACACACTACTTTCAAACGGCATGCTCTCACCATCTATACAAACAGCCATACTCTCAGAAATTTGTCCTTAGTAAATTTCTGAGAGTATGGCTGTTTGTATAGATGGTGAGAGCATGCCGTTTGAAAGTAGTGTGTATGTGGTGTGTGATGCATGTGGAGTTGAAAGGAGAGTGAATGGACATAATCCTCTGGATGCATTTTATGTATATTGTAGATTAGATCTGATGAACTCCTGTAAAGGGTGACAATGTTGATGACTGTTCTCTGGTAAGAAATCTTTTGTGTGTTGACTGGAACAGGAGCTGCTAAGTGTAGGCCATGAATGGTCTTTTGCAGTCTCCTTCTTTTCTTATGTTCTTATAACTTATTAATGAGGCAACTCACTATAAATAAGAAAAAATCGCTGTGGAGGACGATTCTTTTCTCCTACTTCCCTTCATTTATGCCAAAACTAAATTATACACAGAGAGTTAGGGGTAAGGTCAAGTTAGTTAGTTTTTGAAGATTTATTCCTTTTTACCTAATAAGATTGAGCGTTTATTTTGACTTTTTCCCAGGACTTTGCCTGACTCATAAGTACACATGGATATAAGTGTGTACACTTAGACAGGCGCGGATCCATGGGGGGGCTAGGGGGCTGAAGCTCCCCCAAATTTCAGACCCGCTTATGTTTATATTTCTTTTTAAAGCTATACTTGTATTCTGCTATTCAGAAAGAGTTATGTAATAATATAGAATATATATAAAACGTTTTTTAACCGTTTGATCGAATCTATTTTATATGATACATGTCTAAAATACAGGTAAATCTCAAAAGTAATTAGTAAATTCAGTATTATACCTTAGTTGACGTCCAAAAACTACAATTTAGAATTTTATGATGTGTGATAAAAATTCTGATCTGAGAGAGTTAATGCGAGATCCTGCTATTTATTATCAATGCTGTGGTGATAACCGTTATTCATGCCATTTTTGTAAGACTCCTCAGAGGGAGGATTTCAGCTTCCCCCCCTTCAAATTATTTCCTGGTTCTGCCACTGCACGTAGATAAGTGTATCATCAGCCTGTTAGTATTAACACTAGAGATCACATCATCTTTCGACCTATGTAATTAGTAAGCTGGTTACTTTGTTTAGTCTTCTAATGGTTTGCTGTAGCTTTCAAGGTTTGCTTCTCGGGTTGCTCTTGAGTGGGTCTTTGCTTGTTGGTCTTAGTTCTGTAGTTTTTAACGAAAATTTCCCTATTGCCGATATTTTCCGTGTCTTACTTTTTCACCGCTGTGTGAAAAATATAGTTTGATTGGCTGTAGGCCCCGCCCCGGGAAGGGGGCATACAGCCAACCAAACAATATTTTTGATTGCACTAATCGGAGGCGCTGCCATTCCATTGTGGTACTTTGTGGAAACCAATCCTTGACAGAGCGGTTTTATTCAAAAGAAAGATGAGAGCATGAATGGTTGTTGTCGAAAGAACGGGCAGGCGAAGGAGAGTTACATGTCCTATGAGGTCAATTCGAAACCTTATTTCAGAACTCCTGACGATGCCATCGTTCTTTTCGCTTTTGAATTTGAGGGGTACGCAGCTCTCCTACCCTCCCGTTCCAAAACAAAGAATTTATATCTGGATTCTAACAAATTTCGATGATAGATTCCAACTAAGGGTTACCGATGCCCTCGTTAGTTGACCCTTGACACACCTCCCACTTTCAGTTGGCTCGGTGTGTAGAATGACCCTTGATTCGGATTCCATCTTAAACTCTAGGTCCTCAAAGAGCTTGGCGCCATAGGGTACAAATCAATGGCAATGACTTGACCAAAAATGTCCTATGAATGAGAAATTTTTGCCACCTAAACCGTTTAATGACGATGTCTGTTACCGTCCGGGGTGTAAGGTTTGAAAGTCTCTGCCCTTGAAAAATATAACCGATGACCTGAGCCTATCATTGGTCATCCGAGTCACTCGTCCAGCTTCAGCATCCACAGGATTGTGCTCAAAGTCATCCATACAATCACGCCTATATTTGCTTCATGATGTAGTTGCTATGGCAACAAGCTAATTTCTCTCTTCCTGCACGCCTGGGGAAGCTCCTAATCCACGTCAATTGAAGTGGTTAGTTGCTATGACAACCGCATATCACGGATGCATACACTTGGTTGTAAGTGTATTTAAAAGCTTTATGGTTGACTGGTTTATCATTTCATTGCTACACGGTTTCCATTCACGTGCAGTGGTTAAGTGCTGTACAGTTTGGTTAAATTTGTTCCAAGACGCGGTTGCCATGGCAATGGTTAGCCCTCTTAAACATTTTCCACTGAATGTTGAGGAGTGTAACATGGGTTTGAACGAAGCATATTGAATCGGAGACTATTTCAGACTGAAGACGAGACACAAACTCTCGTATCTAATCTCCGAATACAAGTTTACTACCACTCTACTACATGGCTGTCCAACGGGTAGCTGAGTGCGCCTCATCCAGAGTTTCGAGGTGCCTCATTGACATGGAAACCGTACATTTTATTTGACCCTTGTTCCAGGATGATAAAAGCTACTGCCACGTAATTCCTTGAAGAAGTGTTTACTAATAAAGACTGAAACGCTTGGAATCCTTTATCCCTTTTCCTATTGTCGAATGTCTCGCATAATTAGTGCTTTTATGGTTTATATATATTCATTATTCTTGTTTTCTCTAGATTTATTTCTTTATCTATCTTTGCCTATTTTTAATTATCATGCCCTCGTTAGTGGAATTAAAAGAAGACTCGTTATGCGATTGTTTTAAAGATTTCCAATCTTAGTGATGGTTAGTCGAATCCAGGTACGCTTCACGGATGATGGTTGACTTAAAAATATCTAATTGTAGTTTATTCGAAAGATTATTTTCAATTGATCAACACTCTAAAATCATTGGCACGGTTGTTGAAATTTATTGGCACCCAGAACGTGGCAAAACAAATGGTAGGTTTTGACCAGCGACCTGATGTTATTAAGATCTCTTTTATTTCTCAGTGGAGCAGAGTGTCGACCAGAATCGGGACTCCATCCGGCGCCTAACACACTTATTGGAGAATTGTTTCCACTCGGCTAAGCCGTCGTAGTCCGAAATTAGGAGGAGAATGGCCTATTTGTAGTCAGGTCGCCCTTGAAATATAATGGTTACGGAAGAAAGTTTCAGCGTGGTGGATATTATATATACTGGCGTTCATTCTTGGGATAGGGTAGGAATTCCTAGTTCCTGGAGGAAAGAAGGATACTTATTTTCGAAAGTCTTCCTGTGAACCTTGGTACACACGCTCTGTGGTTGAAGGTTTTCCTAGACTAACCTACCATGACCAGGAGAGTTACGCGACCTCTACTTAATGTCCCGTATCTTTTCTTTTGTCTACTCGGCTTATGTACCTTCAACAGACCACCACCTCATCCAGCCCTCTCCTACTTTACCGCCATGTGCAAAACCTTCTGGAGGAGATACGTTTTTGTACACATTTTTACCACCAATTTCCCCAGGTTGGTTCCCAACCTTTTTTGAACAGATGCCTGCGTTGGTTTTAACTTTTTTTAAATAAAAACCCAAACCATCGTCATGTATTAGTCCTCATGCCCGGACCTATGGACGCGGCGCCGCCTTCAAAATTTCCTTGAAATGTTGCGGTCGAATTGCCCCAAATGACGAAACCCATAGAAACAATAGAGACCGGAGGGAGGCAAATGCCAAGGGCGGTAAAAGGGTGCGGAAGAAAATCTAGTGCCCTTGAATGCCGGTGGAAAAGGAATGCGTCTAAATATTCGTTAATGGGAATGCACAGTGAAATTGGTCCCGTTCCCTCCCCAGAAGCTACCAGTGGGTAATCCATAAGTCTCAAGGTTTATATAACAGACCTGAATAAATAGACGGCCCTCAAGGTCATAGTCGTTATTGAGTGATGAAGAAGAACTGAACGATCTCAAATTTTTCACTTTAAATTTTTTCCTGAAATTTATATCTTTAGTCCGGGTTTGATTGGTTGAGGTCTTTGTGTACTAATAAAATGCTAGCACCTCTATTTCTTTAGTTAGTCTTTTTTTATTTAAAGGCAAAATCCAGCTATTTTTCTCCATCAATCATACAATAAAATAATTAAAATATAAAGTTTTGAAAAAATCGGGCCTAATTTACTATACAAAGTTGTCATACAGACATTGATTGAACATAATGAAATTGGCAATAAAACAAGACTTCAAATGCTGATAAAAGCTAATTATTAATAATCAATACCTGTACTAACATTATCTATTTATAGAGAATTATAGTGTATTTTTTTACCCTATGTTTTATACAAAACCAGTTTAGGTTCACCATTTATAAAGGATCAATCAAGCCAATGCAATATTTCAACATGTGGAAGCCACATATCGGAGTGAAACCAAGAATTGGTATTGTGGACATGTTTATTAAGAGACCACAAAGGATAACAAGGATCGAATTTACCAGCACAAGTCGTTGTAAGGACATCAGTTAATAGTTTTGAGAATGGATTAATAATGAAACATTTAAAATTTCTTAAAATAGTGCACATAACCGATATATACAGTAATTTATATCCTCTGAATTTTTGTCTTCCTTTCTTGGAGGAATCTTGAATGGATCTTCGGATTGATTGATGGTAATTGGTTTGTAATTGTGTAATAAAGTGTAAATGATAATTAGGGTGTTTTTGTATATAATGAGTGCAGTGTTTGAGGATGATTTGATTGAAAGCTTGGATTTATTTTCCCAAGAATCTCGAATATATCAGCTTGAACAAGTAATCCAGCGGGGAATCAGGCGCTTCTGTACGAACTAGCCCGAATTCCTTAAATGGTGATCCGACTTTTTAAGTAAGCCGATGAGGGGCATGCTTGCATCGGATATGTACAACCTGTGTGTAACTAGCTTAGGTTAGCACTTTCTCATTATTTGCTCCTATGATGTGGTATGATATGCCTACCATATACGCCCTTTCCCCCACACTCCCTCTTTTGGTGCCTTTGCTGTGCGAAGAAAGATGTCCTTGAATATCGCGATACAAAAAAGACATCGATAAATTAAATTGAAGGGGCGGAATTTCTTTTAATTCCCCAGCTCATTTTAACCCTTGACGGAATGCTTTAGGTTTAATCCTTTGATCAGATGGCTAAAATCCAACCGTGTTGAGGTTAAGCGATCAGAAGCCTTTTTAAAAACCCTGTAATTAAAGATAAGCTTCATTGCGGAGATGAATGATGTCGCAATGAAACTTCGAAAGGGGTTCTAAATAAAAGACCTCATAAATCGTTGTCGCAAAAATTAAAATTTGCCTAGAAAAAAGTGTCACAAGCAAAAGACATTTTATTTAAATGCAATAAGAGAAGTAATAACATCTATTCTCAAACATTAGTAACTAAAAAGTCGTGGCTTTTAAATACTGACAACATAATTGTCCTCGGAGAATGGTTTGAGAACCGTGGACAGCACGTGCTTTATATGATCCAACTAAGTCTTGTAATACTGTTCAGTATGAAGAGTGTGTCTCCATAAGCCCATTTGTCATTTTCACCAATACATAACTATCTGAAATGGATGTAAATTTGGATACATATTATTGTATATATCGAAATATGTATATCTGTTTGAGATGACAGAAAGGAGTTTGTTTCTTGTGTGCAATGAAACAAATAAGTTCTTGAATCGCACTCATTTTTCACCAAGTAATCTTCCTGATGCTCGGGATTTGAGGTTGTTTTGTTTTCATCCTGTTAGACATTGGTATAAAGAAGGCCTGGCATTTTCCTTTAAATCTTAATCTTTTGAGGTGGTCTCTGATCATATTTTTTTATTCCCTTAGCCTCCTGGATTAGGTTTTAGGATTACCATTAGGTTCATTGGTCAAAGGTTTATGGCCTTTGGAATCAAGACTACCTAAATCACTTTCAGGTACTTTTCTTCTGGATATTCAAAAAACCTTAATGTCCTTTAATCCACCAGCAGATTTAGGCAAAGTTTAAGAAACCTCGCTAAGTTGTTCTAGTTAGACTTAGTAGAAGTGGTTTTGTTTTGTTTTGCTTTTCTTGGGTGTTCATATTCTTGAGAAATCGGGGCTTAGCTGCTTAATGATGGGTTTATTTATGGCAGATTTTCATTACTGGGTCGCGGGATCTTACCGGCAATGCGAAAGACGGACGCCGCAACTTATATTGTGTATGTAAATTGGAAGACCCAGTGCTTTATGCACATGTATGTGAGTAATATGAGGAAATCATTGAGTAGAGCTTAGAGGTTGCAATGAATGATCTGGGATTTGTGCGTGTTGTTGCGATAGGTTTGGTGGATGATCTCTGAGGTCTTTGTGGCGTATCATCTAAAATCAATGTAAAAATGTCCCACAAGGAATATGTTGTGAAGGAGAGACACCTGCCATCAGAGGATGGAAGAGATTAATGGAATGAAGGTCTGAGAGGGATTGGTTCAGGTAAAGACCTTTATTTTTAAGGTTCGTCCAGGTTCAATATCAGCTTATGTTATATGTAAGTGCCTGAAAGCGTACACACGAGACGAAAGGATCAAAATGTTTTTTAGATCTTTTATTAGTATTTCTCTGTCTTGTTATTGTGTTTTTCTATTGGTTTGTACTATGTGATGGGCGTTCCCTTCATATCTTTGTACCCTATATAAGGTTGTTTCCTCCATTTTCATGCTATTCCTTGAAAATGAACTTGCAAATATAGTTCGAAAGTGCTTGGATTCATCTTTTCATTTTCCTGTGGATTAATTTTCATATTATTGCTTTCCTCACGTGCCACTTTGTGAGTTTTTTATTCTATATATTGATTGGGAGAGCCATTTTCATCATTTAAATGTATATGGCTATGCTGTATTTAGCTAGCACTTGCATGTTTGTAGGTTTGGGGTCAAATTTAAATATGAGATGATACCCAGTTGGTTGGTTTCTGGGGTTTTTGGAATAATTTGGACTTGAATGACCTTAGATAGGTCATAGTTGCCTTTTTTATCTTCCAAATTGTTATTTTCTGTCTTTTCATTTTTTCCTTACCCTACACTTCTTCCGTTTCTCTACTCTTAATTAATAGTACTCCAATTCTTGCCATAAGCATAACTGGTTCATTAGACCAACATCACAACATAACAGTTTTATGGACGACAAAAGCCCTTAAGGCCAATTACAGGGCATCCAATTGCCCCATGACCCCAATACTACATATAGTATAAAGATTAGTTTCTTTTTTAAGGTTTATTAGCGTAGTTTTTAATATGACGTCTTATATCTATTAATTCTTGATTGTTTTTGCTTCTACACTTCTGTTTTACATTGCTATACAATCTCCTTACGTAGCTTACTCTTCTTTTCTTTTTTTTATTTATCCTTTCATAAGGGGGTGTCTTGTACCATGGGGAGGCACGCTGAAGCTGTCTCCTGGAGGATTGTGTGCCCTCACGAAAGCAGCCAGGGAGGTCTGTGTTAAGAGCTGACGGTAGGCAGGTTTTGGAGAGTTACGCAATCTCACGGCCCCGAGCGCACCAAGTAGTCACTTCTATATACTTTAAGGCTATATACTTTAGACACAGTTTCACCTAGACTAAATTCAGTCTTCTTTACAAACCTCTCTTCACGAACACTGGCTATGATTGATGCCCTCCTTAGATTTAAATCAATGACAATCTATAATTTTTTTTAGACCATTCAGGTAGTGTTTATTTTTTTCATATTTCTTTTTACCTTATTTTCTATTCTCGTCCCTTTCCATTATTTTTAAATTCACATTTCTTCTGTTTCCCTGGGATGAATTAAATTGCTTCTGAATCATCTTTACCAACCTTGTGTTGTATCCCTTAATCTTATTTAAACACTACCTTAGAGTATACATATATATAACCATTTGCTTGAAATTCCACTCATAGCAGGGGTCTGTTTTGCCTCTCTCTGGCTCTTTCTTTCTCTTTGTGTCTCTTTCTTTCTCCCTTCCCCTTCTTTTATTTTTCATAAATATAATGATTGTTACACTTCCAAGATGTTTGCCTCACCCCGAGAACTCATTCCCGAAATTTCATACTTCATCTCATTCATTGTCAAAGTCAAATATCATGAGTTCGCATCCATGAAATATTATATCATCTCCTTCCCACATCCAGCATTATTCGTCGACCTTCTTCGTTATCACCTACACACAATCACTCTATCATCACCAGACACAAAGCAACTAGTTAACTTTTAGGTACTCTTAGTCCTTCACGTGCATCTTGTATAGGACACAAAAATAGGAAAAAAGTCCCCAGATCCTACCGAAATTCCATTTTGTCCATGGCTTTGCCCAGATACACAACATCATGGGTGAGAGATGTGGTAGAAATAAAGAAGTTCTGAAGTGGCGGAAGTGGATAGGAGACATTGCTAGAAGAAACGAACCAAGATTTGACTGAAGGCAAAAGTCCTATTTTTGATTAAGGGAAAAGGTCACTTGTTATTTAAATTCATGAAACAAATAAAGAAATAAAATAACTTTTAAACATAAATTCACTAAAAATATATGAATTTTAAATACTGACATTATTTATACATGAGGGCATTATAAAAATACCGAAAAAATCATTTTAGTCTTTTAAGAAGTGTAATGAAACAAATCATTTAAGGTTAGGTAGGGTAGGTTAAGTGAGGTTAGGCTTGGTTACGTTAGTTTACGTAAGGTTAAGTTAAAGGAAGAGAGGAACAGGAGAAGTCAAATCCCATAATATTTTTTTAGAGATTTGAAATAAAATGTGTGAGGATGTAAACTCGAGAGGTAGACCGCAATCAAGGAAACTTCCTGGATCAGTTTTGGGCTCAGCAGTGTGATGAAACAGGTGGATGCTAATGATGAAATAAAATGTACAATTTAATATTAATCTATCCAAATTACTTGTCCCTTCTACTCCATTGTGATTAAACTGTCTTTTATCAATAAACTAAACAATAAAGTTTCCCGCTTTAAAGGATAGAAACTAGGCTTGGAAGCAACATTTTACTGTTATTTTTTATTCTTCTTTTAAATTAATTCAGCTTGACCTAAGCCGCTCTATTGAAACCCATTATAACAAATTAGCTCCAACAAAAAACAGTGAAACCGCTAGAAACAAACTTCATTTAACATTTTAAAAATTCCACCAAACTCTGCGGGGAAATAATTTATTTTTCTATGAATTGGAAAAACTTCGTAAGAAAAGAATTTCTACAGCGATTTGTCTACTTTTGCCATTCTCCTATCACAGTTTTCAAGGCGAAAACAGACACAACGCTAGTATATAATAGGCTTACCATATATTAAGAACGCGAAACCGGGACAAGATCTAAATGTGTGTATATATATATATATATATATATATATATATATATATATATATATATATATATATATATATATATATATATATATATATATCGTTCTATCCATAATTTTAGATTCTCTTTCATGAAAGATACTACTATAATATCGCTAGATATTAATTATAATAAAATGTATTAAAATTAATGTAAAAAATGCTAGTCGGTGGTGATGTCAAACTAGCTCTGTGTTTTAAAGATTTCTCATGATCCTTAAGGTTGGAATGACCACCATGAATAACTAAAAGTTCAGGCGAACATTGTGCACACTTAACTCTATCATCAATATCACAAATTCTTCAGAAATGGATATTATTTTTGAAGGTCATCAGAAAATTGCCCTTTTGTTGAGGCATTTTATCTGGCCAACAGCCCCCCCCCCTCCCTCCTTAAAAAAAAGAGAGATCTATTTAAAAGGCAAACACTGATTATTTTACCGTATATCAGTGCCAAACCTCCCTCACTTGACAAATCAGAGTTGTCATATGCCATTTGACTGTATATGACTCAAATTAGTATAGTTAGTTTAGGTATAACTTTATAAGTTTAAATTTATAAAATTAATATTTCCCGGGATAAAATTATAAACCGGCCGGGACCGTTGCTTGAAGCCGGGACTGCCCCAGTTAAATCGGGAAGTATGGCAAGTTTAGTATATAATAGCTTTAAATGTATCTAGGTATGACATTGGTATGTATCGACAAGATACCTCTCTTAATTTTAAGTTTTATATGTAGAGATGTATAACTACCTTATGGACTGGAAAAACCATGAAGAGTGTTGCAAAGTTGATATGGTCGATTGAATTTAAAAAATTGAGTTAAACACATGTTCATAAGCTTTTGAAGTTATTATTATATTTGGCAAGAGGAAAAGTGTTTAAAAGTTACCTAATAGGTTCACCAATCTTTATTCATATTTATTGAAATGACGCCACTAAAAATGATTGATGCCATTTTTGTTGACGCCAGTAAGTTTGCTTACATTTAGCCTGAAGAAAGCGTACAGAATGAATGTGAGTCTCAACAACCCCATACAAAAGGATGTCAGGCGGTCCTGTTTTTAAATACTTTTGAACGGAAGTAATTTGCATTATGCATTTATCTCACTTTCTAAGGTTAATTAAATGCGGTCTTTTAAGAAGTTTCGTTTGAATCGAGAAACATTTAGGATTTATCTACAAACGCTCTCCTAGGACGAGCTGTCTCTACATATCATTGCATTGGAAACTAGCCCACCCGCCACCCATTTCTTCTCGTTCAAACACGAGGTTGACTACCCATGATTTTTATAACGCAACATTGCCCTTCTGTAGCGATAAGGTGTTCATCCCGGGGAAAAAATCGCCAAACACCCCTATCATACAAAAAATCGAATCGAGAAACCAAGTAGTCAACTACTTAGGTTTCTCTAACTCTTTGTTTTCACTTCGATGTAGTTCTCGATCTGATTTGATCGCTTTCGGTTTCTATTGTTTGCTCGGCTCCGAAAAGGAGGAGGCTTTCTTGGTTCGCTGATTCGACTATGCGCGATTTGTTAATGAGACAAGTGTTCTTTCACGTTTAATTATTCGTTCACGCCATAACGCGAAGGTTTTGAGTATACACTGGGATGTGGAAGGGAGCATAAACAAGACCTAGATTCATTCGTGCAGATCGTTTCTTTTGCCTGAGTGAATGAATGATACGCGATGAATAATAACAAAAGCGATTATACATCGACCCACTTTCATCTCACTTATACGAGTATCTTACCTTTTCTTGCATACAATAATTGACCGTTAAAGGAGATCTACCTTGGAATTCGTAATGCCACAACCTGCATCTTTCCTTTTATTTTGGACCCGGTGAGAGGCTCCTCCTGCATTGCCACTCGGTGCAGTTATTCGAGAGTTGCGCGAACTCCCGGTTCCTCACGTTCTAAGATGTCTACTCGAACTATCATCCTTCCACGCAATTTTACATCGACTAAGGCAGTCTTCAATGGATTTCTGTTAGTGTGTAAGAAATGAGTAAATATATAAATATCGTTAATATCGCGTGGGTGTGTTAAGTTCCCTTAATGTGGTTGGCCTGTATTAACACCACTACCGGCATGACTAGTTGCCAGCCGCGACATTATACGGCAGGAAATAAATTCAGGTGCGACGCTTTCCACGCCAGCTGCCACTATCCGGGTTTAGTCGCTTTTTATCGTTTGGGATCCATGGGGGTTCTTCTTACCCCACATTTTAATTTCTATCCTGGCATTTGCAAATAATTATTATACCAACATATCTTTGGACTACCTACTACCCTCTGCGGCAATTTGTTCCAGAAGTCTACCACTCTATTGGTGAAAAAATATTTTCTTAAATCCAACCTACACCCTCGCTTTTTAATTTTCAAGTGGTGACCTCTAGTCCGATTTCCATCATCTAACTCAAGTTTTTTTGAGTTAGATGATGGAAATCGGACTAGAGATCACCACTTGAAAATTAAAAAGCAAGGGTGTAGGTTGGATTTAAGAAAATATTTTTTCACCAATAGAGTGGTAGACTTCTGGAACAAATTGCCGCAGAGGCTAGTAGGTAGTCCAAATCTAAATGTATTAAAGAGTAGGTTGGATGAGTTTATGGGAAGGGAAGGTTGTGATGGTTCCTAAGTTTTGTATATATTAATATTGTTTGTATATATCTATAGCTGCATGATTTAGTTCTTGACAAGCCTTGATTGGTGATACCCTTGTTTCTGGATGCAATCCTTTGGATGTAGTTTTCCTGGGAATTTGGGTGCCTTAAAAAAGAGGCCATTTGACTCGGATGACCTATGATGGGCCCTTGTGGCTTTTGTCATCTGTAATATTATATTGTGGGGGACTTTGATTTTGTCTCTCCCTGGTGATGGTGCTTTTTGTGGGTGAGTTTTGACGGAGGCGGATGACCTTTGATAGGCCCTTGTGGCTTTTGTCATCCGTGCAATTATGTTATGTTATGTTATGTTAAGTTATGAGAGATCAAACTTTTTTGAATAAAAAATATTCACTACTCTTTTGGGTTTTTTTAAGTATTAAAATCAGTTTAAAACATTCATTTTTGAATTCCGAACTTAACTCAAGTTCATATTAAAATTTTTACTCTGTCAATGAAGGTGAAAGCCTTCGTTGGAGTTGAGATGAGGAATTCTCTTCTTTTTTCTAGGTTATTCGCTATAGTGAGTTGTGTATGTCTAGGGGAGAAAAATCAGAAGATACACAAAGTTTTCACTTAAACAAATAATATGGGTTTAGTTTATACATTTGAATTTTTCCATTATTATATCATTTATAGGAAACAAAGTTAATGGTTGTGATTCTTTTTTCAATGCTGAAAACAAATTTTATTGAAGAGTTCTCTTCTGCAATAAAATGAAAACGCAATTTTATTTAGGGAACTCCTTTTGAAATAGATTTGAAAACGCACTTTTAATGATGGGGTTCCTTCTGCAATAGATTGAAAACGCCCTTTTAATTATGTGTTTCATTCAGAAATAGATTGATAATACATTTTTATTTAGGGTTCTCTTGCTTATATAAATTAAAAACGCACTTTTATTGAGTGGCTTCTTTCTGCAATAGATTAACTTTACTGACGGTTTCCCTCTACAATAGATTGAAAACGCACTTTTACTGAGAGTTTCCTTCTGCAATAGATTGAAAAAGCACTTTTACCCAGAAGTTCCTTCTGCAATAGATTAAAAACGCACTTTTCTGAGTGTTTTCCTCTACAAAAGATTGAAAACGCACCTTTCCAAAGGTTTTCCTTTTGCAATAGATTGAAAATGCACTATTACTGAGGGTTTCCTTTTGCAATATATTAAAAACGCACTTTAACTGAGGGTTTCCCTCTGCAATAAATTAAAAACACACTTTTATTGCGTGGTCTCCCTCTGCAATATATTAAAAACTTAGGGGGTTTCCTTCTTCAATAGATTAAAAAGGGACTTTTACTGAGGGTTTCCTTGTGCAATAGATTGAAAACACACTTTTGCTGAGGGTTTCCTTCTGAAATAGATTAAAAACGAACTTTTATTGAGGGTTTCCATCTGCAATAGATTAAAAACGCACTTTACTGAGTGTTTCCCTCTACAATAGATTAAAAACGCATTTTTACTGAGGGTTTTCTTCTGCAATAGATTAAAAAAACAGCTTTACTGAGGGTTTCCTTCTGCAATAGATTGAAAACGCATTTTTACTGAGGGTTTACCTCTGCAATAGATTAAAAACACGCTTTTATTAAGGAGTTTCCCTCTGCAATAGATTGAAAACGCACTTTAGTGAGTGTTTCCCTCTGCAATAGATTGAAAACGCCCTTTTATTGAGGGTTTCCATCTGCAATAGATTAAAAATAAACCTTTACTGAAGATTTTCCTCTGCAATAGATTAAAAACACACTTTTATTGAGGGGTTTCCTTCTGCAATAGATTGAAAATGCACTTTATTGAGTGTTTCCTTCTGCAATAGATTAAAAACACACTTTTACTGAGGGTTTCCCTCTGCAATAGATTGAAAACGCACTTTACTGAGTGTTTCCCTCTGCAATAGATTGAAAACGCCCTTTTATTGAGGGTTTCCATCTGCAATAGATTAAAAATGAACCTTTACTGAGGATTTTCCTCTGCAATAGATTAAAAACACACTTTTATTGAGGGGTTTCCCTCTGCAATAGATTGAAAATGCACTTTACTGAGTGTTTCCTTCTGCAATAGATTAAAAACACACTTTTACTGAGGGTTTCCCTCTGCAATAGATTGAAAACGCACTTTACTGAGTGTTTCCCTCTGCAATAGATTGAAAACGCCCTTTTATTGAGGGTTTCCATCTGCAATAGATTAAAAATGAACCTTTACTGAGGATTTTCCTCTGCAATAGATTAAAAACACACTTTTATTGAGGGGTTTCCCTCTGCAATAGATTGAAAATGCACTTTACTGAGTGTTTCCTTCTGCAATAGATTAAAAACACACTTTTACTGAGGGTTTCCCTCTGCAATAGATTGAAAACGCACTTTACTGAGTGTTTCCCTCTGCAATAGATTGAAAACGCCCTTTTATTGAGGGTTTCCATCTGCAATAGATTAAAAATGAACCTTTACTGAGGATTTCCCTCTGCAATAGATTAAAAACACACTTTTTTCGAGGGGATTTTCCTCTGCAATAGATTGAAAATGCCCTTTACTGAGTGTTTCCATCTGCCATAGATTAAAAACGAACTTTTACTGAGGGTTTCCTTTTGCAATAGATTAAAAACGCACTTTTACTGAGGGTTTCCCTCTGCAATAAATTAAAAACACACTTTTACTGAGGGTTTCCCTCTGCAATAGATTAAAAACGCAATTTCATTGAGTCAAATTCTACTCTCGATTTACATCTATTCAAAATGAATGCAGTTATTCCAGAATTACGTTTTCTCCTTTTATTTTTCAATAACGTCTAAAGTATTCGATAGTTTCATTGTTCATCCTAATACAGGGTGTTCATAAACTCCATATTTTGGGCGAAAATTTTGAATTCATATTATATTTCTATCCATTTGTATACGGGTTGGGGTGTTTCTTTATTAGTGGTACTGATGCATGCCGACCCTATCTTGTTAAGACGTAGTAACACGCAAATATTTAACTTGGAGGATTTTTTCCCTCTAATTTAAAGCACAATAGTAACGAAGCCGAAGCCCATGGAAAGTTTTTTAAGTAGAGATGTCCAAATAAAGTGGTGAAGTTGGGATAAGTGAAAAGGAGTTGGCGATACATGTATAGCCACAAATCTTCCTACAAGTATTGGACCAAGAGATCAAACTAAGGGGTTTGAGGCTGGGAGGGTGCGCCTTTCGTCCATGTTTCAGTTGTAGCACAGGCATTAATCACACTATACCCCCCCCCCCCTCCTTGTGGTTGACACGGAGGCCGGCTAAGTGCGCCCCCCCTCCAGGCTTCCGTTGAGGCTGTGGCTTTGCCTCTGCTCCTGCAGTCGAATCGAGATTGCCTGGTGCCAAGAGCAAAGCATGATGGCCGCTCTGTAATGGTATGGGGCTACATGCCAAGTTCAGGGGTGGGTCGTCGCACCGTTTGTGATGACACCATGAATTCAGAAGAGTACCAAGCTGCCCTGAGAGGTTACGCGCTCTCCCCATCCCTAGAGCTCTCAGGAAATTGCGGAAATCTGATTTTGCCTCCACCATACAGTGGTTCTGGAACAACACTAACACGGCGATGTACTGGTGACCTCAGTCTCGGGATATGAATTCAGTGGAAAACCTCTGCCAGGACCTGAAAGATGCTGTAAGACGTCGTCAGCCAGCCTCAAATGAGCACCTGAAGCAAGTTATCACATCCCACAGGTGTCGCATCTTTGTGGAGATCTGTTTTATGTTGCTGATGTTACATGTTTGGTCAATTTTATTTTTCTTATTATTATTTGGAGCATATATAACATATCACTATTTATTTCTGTTTATTTTCTTCATATTGATATGCAAATTATTGATATGCAAATTATTGATATGCAAATTATTGATATGCAAATTATTGATATGCAAATTATTGATATGCATAATGCAAGAAACTACTGACTCGTAAAGGAATTGGTAGAGTTAGGAAGAATGAAAATACGTTGAAACCACATAGAACTAGTCTAGAGAGGAGACGATGAAAACGGGAAGATTTAAAATGAAAACATAGAAGGTTATACAAATAGGAGGGAAAAAAGAATTAATGGCAAAATAATGCAGAAAACAGGTGGAAAATGCACTGATTTTGCACAAAGCCCAAATCATATTAGCATTTTAATGCTGATTTTGTTCATTTGTCGGTTAAGTTTCTTGTTCCTAAAAGTATAGGAACTGCCCTTTATATTTCATTTACTGAGTCTATATATTGTCTTTCTTTATTTTTCTGATTCAAAATGCCCTCGGTTGGCTAAAAGAAAATTAAACACCCAGAATTTATAGTTAATAGTTATTTATTGTGTAATTAGCCTGGCTGCGTTGTCATGGGGACTAACAAATGATGATATCGCTCTTTTGTGTGTAATCAGCTTGAATCTGTTGCCATGGAGATTCCGTAACATTTTGACCAACCGACCATTCTGAATCTTCGCTCGCAGCCTCCGATTGTTCCGTTCTCGGCAACAAAACCGAGTCAGTCTATCATCACGATTTGGACAAGGAAGTTGGCTGGTGGGTGCACGCAGCTTATCTGAGGACTGTTTTCGTTCAACCCTTGCTTTTCTTTGGGTTGACTCACTCAAGGGTGTTTTTCTAAGGGCACGAAGATACCCTCGTATGTGGTGGTTAGAGGAGAAGTATATTATCATCCAGATACAATCAAAACCTAAATTAAGAATTGTGTCTTCATTGTACGATATACAAATTCTCCATACTTTAGATCTTGATCATAAGCGTCCATTTTGTGACTCTATGGTGGAATATTAAATATAAGATGATATCGTATTCGATTTATAAATTGAATCCTCAAAAATCTAAAATGGTGTATCAGCTGCGTGACCCGAATTTACCTTTTGCTGATTGTGATGTTTTGTCGGTTCGAAGAACGGGACGTTGAAAGGCTGAGGGAACGAACCATTCTCCCTGAGGAATCTCGCCTAGAATACTAATGACAATGATAAATCCTGTCCTTGAATTCATCTCGCGTATTATTGCGGTTATGCTACTTGAAACCAAAGGTAATAGATATAGGAAGCTGGGGTGTAATGCTAGAGATTGAATTTAAATTTCAACAGTGAATCTTAACAAGTTTTTACCTCGAAATGGCTAAAGTTCCTCGATAAATATTATTTGGGTGTAATCTCTGTACTAAAAGTCACTAAAAGCTCTTTGTGGCGGGAGCCAAAAAGGCAAACTATAGTGAAAGGCACTAAAAATATCTATGAATATTATTTAGATTTTTGCTGCCATACAAAATAAATTGCATTTTTTTTTAGGAGCGATTTAGCTATAAATAAAGTCAAGTACTGTTCGATGTCAGTGTAGGGTCTGTAGTAAAACAGGAAGTGTTGATTTTTAGTGCTCATTAACCGTCTTGGATTTGTTAAACAGGAGTGTAGAACGGATGTGATGTTTCACTCGCTTATCTTTCACTCACTTATAAACAATGATGTGAGCGAGTATTAACTTACATTTATATCCTTCTTTTTCTTACCCAAGAAGACATGTGTATTTAAAGAGGTTCTTGTGAAAGTGGGTGGAGGATACGCACATGACATCCTCATTTATCTAAAGTGTTGGGGGTGAAAGATATGGTTCTTGTTTCGCAGATTGACCTGAATCCAGGTCCCACGATTTTGTGATTAAAAAAATCTGAAATTTTTGGAAAAGGGATTGTCTAATACTGAACGCAAAACACTATAGAATTTCTATATTTTCTTCTAAAAAAATAGGGGATTTGTTAGAGTTTTCTATAAATATATCATGGACTTAGATATCTCAATCGCTTTTCTTTACTTATCAATTCCAAACACCCATAACGTGAGCCTGTCTTCATGTCGGTGAAACAGATTTTGGAGAGATACGCGGCATCTCTACCCCTGTAGATAACATGACAGATGAAAAAAGTCACAAGGGCCTATCAGGGGCTATACGAGACAATCCACCAGCTACTGTACCCAGCACCCAACATCCCTCCCTCTATAAACTGCATCCTCAGGATTGTGTCCGGAGTACCGTTAATCGAGGCATGTCAAAATGCTTAATCATTAAACTCCAATATACATGGATAATGATATCTACATATCCAAGGTGCCTCCCGGAAGATATCATCTTTGTTTTCTTCCTTTGCACTGACTCTAGTAGGTTGATATGATGCTTAAAATGTGACAACATAAGTTATAAAGTTTAAGGATAACGTCTTTAGATCTATAACTACAATTCCTCTTAACGATGTACAACACTCTATTCGCTCTATTTTTGGTACCAATGCATTGCTTAGAAAACCATAATGACCATATATTATCACTTTTAATTCCTTCTTATCCTCTTTGTAGTCAAACCAACACAGCCTTTTCATAGCTAAATTGCCTATTATCCATTTCAATGTTAATAATATTTGATTCTGGAAGGTTAATTAATAGCCATTTGCCCCAAATACTAATTTTGCATAATCACTTTACTTTAAAGTTCCTCTCAACTTGTTTTACTACAGAGTCCATTGGATGTCGTCAGGGAATAGTGCCTTTTGCTTTGAACTGCCTCACCAAGATCATTTACATATATGAACTAGAAAAAACAAGGGATCCAGAAATGATCTCTGAGGAACTCTACTGATAACATCCCTCTGCTGTGAATGGACCAGCTTTACTGCCCTCTGTTTCCTGTCTTGCAGCCATTCGACTAACCAAATCAAAAGATGATCTACCTGTTACAAATCAATATGATCATTAATGATTACTCCTGCACTATTTAGATGTTCTTAAATCTCATTTTTTGCTATTTCTTCAAAGGTTTTCCAAACTATGTAATTTAAACTTACTGGTCTAATGCTATTCGGGTCCTCTTTATTTCACTTCATAAAAATGGAAAGACATTTGTTCTTTCATAATCTTCATCTCTTTGTCCAAATTTAGTGATCTAATACATATTTTCTTATTAGTTAATGCAGTACTTTCTACCCCTTCATAAAGTTACTTAGAATGAATATTATCAAGTCCAAATATCTTGTTATTATTAAACTCGTTTAAATATTACCTTTATTAAACTGTTCGGGTTCTTTTCTTTAAATACTAAAGCAAAATAATCATTAAGTACCTCAACTCTTTCTTAACAGTTTCTTTGACAATTTCTTAATATTTAATAGATCCTATTTATTTCATAATGACTAAAGGAATTGTCTTGCATCTTTATTGCTATTGAAGAGGTCGGAATGGAGTGTGTGTGGCGAAAGAGAGGGCGATAGATTTTGAAGTTGAGCGGAAACATTTTGAGGTCGTTTATGGTCACTACTTCTTGCTCGATGTTCGTTGTTGCTTGGTTTCCAGGTATACTTATGGCTTCAACAAGGGAGGGGGTGAGATTTAAAGGTGGAATTATTTTTTTAGAATCGTTAGAGGTGCTATGGGCATCACCCTATTGGTGGGGCATCCACCAGCCTAGCGGATACGGAGTTGGGTTTCTAGTGTCTAGGTTTCGGGTTCAATCCCAAGCGAGAGCGAACACAAACGTCCGCGCAAGTAGAGATCAGGCCACTGGTTGTTGGTTGTGCTGTGCTTATACCAGTGGCGGTCGATAGATCTTACACTCGTCATCGCACACAACCAATCATAACACCGCTATTTTTCATCTCCCGTCTTCACGGCCAGCACACTTTTCTCCTCTGTTTCAAGTTACAACCACGTATCCCTGCTGCAGAATGGGTTCCCTTCACCATGGGGTGACGAAGGTCCGTACCAGTTCGCTGGATGATGTAAAAATACCGAATAATTCTTCCCGCCCTCCAAAGAGGAGGACCGTCTCCTACTGCCTTCGAGCTCGCCACGAAACGTCATGCTGATCTTTTTGTTCATTTCATTTCGGGTCGATGGCAGGGGGAGGGGCGTCCTGGCCAAGATACTGATGGCATTCCCAACCTACATAACCAATCGGCATAGAATTATATGATGGGTGGCTTTTTGCCTGACATAGCAACAAGAAAGAGATGGTATTTAGTGATGTTAATGTGTGTGTATGATGTAGCAGCTAACATCCTTGCTAGCAACTACAAATGTATAATTCCCCGTCTGAGAAATTAATCATCTCGCTTCCATTAATTCATATTCATGTTCGACAATTCCAATCATATACAACAACTTGTACGATTTGCAACAAAAGTTACCCTACGTATCGTCCAATAATTTTGATGATGTACGCAATTTTCGAAAAGAGATGTTATAGTGGAAGATATAGTGGGTGAAAAAAGTTAAAGATGGAGGGGGGGGGCCCTAGTAGGGAGGGCATCACTTTATTTTTGATTTCTTTTTCCTTTATTTGAGTATTTTATTTTTGTTTTATGTTTTCGTTTGTTTGTAGTGTTCTTCTTACTGTATTTTTGTGTCTTCTTCTCTGTTTTTTAATGTTAGTTTAATACTTTTGTTTGATTTCAGCATTCAAGCCTTTGAAAGCTTTTTTGCCAACAACGTAGTATTTGTAGTCACATTTTTCTTGTGTGGATTTGTTGAGTTACTGTGTTGTGTTTTGACGGTGTTATGTGTACATTGGGGGTTATGTTATTGCGTGTACAAAGTTTTGTGCTCGGGAACCGGCTTCTGCGTGAGGCTTTCGCCCGTAGCCACACAGGTATATTTAGCCTGCCGCCTGTTCCCTGGAGGTTTGGAATGACATCGTCCGTTAAAGTGGACCAGATCTTCTTGCCCAGTTTCTGGGTGACGTCATTGATGGGTTCCAAGCGTTTCCTCCGATGCAGGACGCTTTGCCTGACATGGTCACGCCTTCTTACTTTATTAATAAGCAGAGAGGCAGTGTTCTGGATACGCTGGAGCCTTTTCATAGAGGTTTTGTTAGCCGCTTGGGACACCACTGCGGGGTAGATCAGCATAGCCCGGACATACATCATATATAACTTTCTGATGTTAGCCGAGCTAAGATTTCTAAACCTGTAGAGCTTGAAGATTTCTCTCTTCGCCAGGTTCCGCCTCTCCGTGTGGTGTCTCGAGTATCCATGGTCGGTGATTTTAAGGCCCAGGACAGTGCCTTCGGCGGAGTAGCCGTATCTCCTCCCATCTATGATGATGGGCCATGTCAACTCGCGGTTCAACGGGACAATTTTGAACTTGTCCCTGTTGGTCCTGATTTTCCATCGCCTCTCGTATCGGCTGATATTGTTGATTTCCGCTATAGTACGGTCCGCCTGCGCCCTTGCTTTCCTCTCCGGGCACAAGACAATTTGTGTGACGTCATCTGCGTATTGCAGATACATCGTGTCCCTGTGCACCGGAGTTGGAAGGTCGATGGTGAAGACCAAGTAAAGCAGAGGACTCAGGCAGCTACCTAGAGGGACGCCCGACTTTAATTCGAATTCGGGGCCTCTGTGCCCTTCAATCATGAGACATGCCCTTCTGTCCATGATGAAGTCACAGAGGATCCTTTCCAGGATTGGGTCTAGCTGGAGGTTCAGGATCTTGTATTAAAGTCCTTCCAGCCAGACTTTGTCGAAGGCCTTCTGCACGTCCCTCAACACAATGTCTACATAGAACCTGTTTGCTTGGGTGTATGCTACTTTTTCCGTCAGGAGCGCCAGGGCGGTGTCTGTGCCCCTCTTTTTGCGGAACCCGTGCTGTTGTGGGTTGTGCGCTCCTAATTCGCTCAGTTGAGCTTGTAGCCTATTCGCTAAAATCTTTTCGAAGATTTTACCCTGCATCTCAAGAAGAGAGATGGGGCGATAGCTTGCCACCTGGTCTGGAGGCTTATTTCCCTTTGGGATAAAGATGATTTTGGCCATCTTGTATCCATCCGGGAAGTAGACTGTATTCAGGGCGGCATTCATCGTGTTTGCCAGTCCCTGAATAATTTGCCTTGGGGCATTTACGAGGTTATTTTTCGTAATTCCAGACCAGCCTGGAGCCCTCTGCTTGAAGGACCTTATGGTGTTCAAGGTCTCTTCTACAGTTACCGGGCCTCCGTGGTCAGCCATCACTCTTTCCTGTGACACTTGCGGATGGGGGTGGGTTCTATGTATCATTGTGCCGAGGTCGTCGAGCAGTTGGTCTTTGAAATCCTGGTCGAAGTCGTCGTTCTCCTCTGGCGTTATAGCGAAAATCGTCTGCCAATGTGATCTGAATCTTCTTTCGAGGGACTCTGGATCCTCTATGATGTTGTCTCCTTCCTTGATTTTGGTTCTGGGTCTGGGAGGTAATCCCCTAAGTCTCCAGATGTTATTCCAGAATTTTATGGGATCACTCTCCCTGTCCAGCTTCCCGATGATGTCATTCCATATCGTCGTCTGTTTTTCTATTAAGATGTTTTTCATTTCCAGGCTTAGGTGTCTCATTCTGGCCGTCCTTTCCCTATTGGTACCTGTCCTTCCGATCTCATCATAGATTGCTCTATGTTCAAGGGCGATCTCTCTCATCTCGTCTGTCCACACAGGATGTGGGAGCATCTTATAGGAGATTCTGGGAACACATCTCTCGTCGGCTTGAATGAGGAGATCGGTGATCTTGTTGATCTCCTCATCAATTTCTTCGAGATTAGCGTCTCCCAGATCAGTTGGTTGGTATGTCCTGAGTATTTCTCTATATAGCTCCCAGTCAGCTTTCGCGTAACTTTTCCTGAGTGTGACGGGCTTGAGTATTGGTGCTAACGAGATGGTAGTGAGAATCGGGATGTGGTCGCTCGGAACCATTGGCCCGGGCTCATTGACAATGTTGAAGGGGAAGTTTTTAGATGTCAACACAATGTCCGGCTTTGTTGCTGAACATTGTGTTATGAAGGTCGGGAACTCTGGCCCGGCCCTCTGGAGTCTGTCTCTTTCGAGTAGCATCTCCAGGTTTCTTCCCCTTGGATCGGTTCTCCCGTAGCCTGATGCACGGCATCTGGCATTAAGATCACCGCCAAGCAATGTCAACTTCCCACGCCCGAAGAGGTTGTAGAAATTAGGGATCGGGAGGTAATCGCGTCGCGGCGGTTGATAGGCCGCCGCCACGGTCAGGTCTCCAACTAGGGTAGGTATTGCTATTGCCACGAATGATTCATCTAGGTCTGGAAGTGTTTTGTATGTAATGTTGTTTCGTATCACGATGGCAGCGCCATCATACCGTTCTTGTGTATGGTTTTTACTAAAGATTGTGTAGTTGGGTATTCTTATGTTGTTGACGTTTGTGTCAACGCCATGTTCTGAGATTAGGATTAGGTCGGGATCCACTTTACGGAAAATGTTTCCGTAAGGAATGTGCTTCCCTACCCATCCGTCGACGTTAATTGTAAGTATCTTTAGTGTGTTGTTCGTGTTTTCCATGTTTATGTGCTGTTGTGTATGTGTGTGTTAGTTCGTGTCTTGAATATTGGTTTTCGGTGTGTATGATTTTCCCGTTCCGAATTTTTTTTAACTCTGCTACGCTTACGGCGAAGCAGGAGTCCCTATATATTTTGATTCTAGCCTCCATGAGCGCCGTTACTACCAGCGCTCCACGGACTGGGGAGTCATAGGACCATTTTAGTAGTCCTGTTCTTACCCCTTCAATGATCTCTCCCACCTTGGGGCTATTTGGGAACGAAGTGTCTTCAGTCCTGAAGAATTTGATGTTGAGGTCATCTTCATCAAATTCCCTGACATTCTTCACACTTCTACTCCTGTTTTTAGCGGGTTGGGGGATCTCTCGTTCGTCCTCTGATGAAGAGGCCGAGCTTAGGATATTCCTTTCAGCCTGCTTGAGTCTTCTGGCTGCTCTTTTAGCACTTTCCTCCCTCTTTTTTTATCGCAGCTAGGCGTAGATCTTTGTTTGGGGACCTCGGTGGGGCGTTCTTCTTATTTGCCTAACCGGAGTTGTTCTCTTTGACCTCGGTTTCCCGTGGGAATGGTTTTGCGGGCGCCTCTCTTTGGTTTTCAATTTGGACTTGGAGGACGTCCCCTGAGGGGGGGTTCTCCGGGAACCACATTTCCGCGAGTCCGTTGTTTTTTAACATCGTGTTGACCTCCCTGGCAAAGCATCCTGGGCTGGTCAGATTTCGCACGTGTGCATATAGGATGCACGTAAGGATTTTTGTGGCATCCTTGTCCTCCTATGCTTGGGCATAGGAGGTGTTTGCCAATAATAATTATCCTATACGTTGTACGATATATATTTCAACCAATCCAAATCCTTGTCTGACGTATTTTAAACCGACCAATCAGCATCAACCTACCTCGCCCCAATGTTTGCTGACAATTTTAGTTGACTCGTTGTCTCATTATCGTCAGACAAAGTCCCCTTGAGATTATAATTCGAGCAATTATTCTGTGTCCAAATATTTCCAAGTCCATACATTAAATATATCATATCCTGTAAATTATATCGACTAAATCTTATATTAGAAAAAATCCAATATATCATTCCATAATTTCTAACTCAAATTTATAGAAATATTCATTCCAATATAAAATTACTCTAAACCTACATTTAGATTCGATCAAATTCATTATTCTCATCTGTGTATTTCCCATATTCTCTTTGCTCTTTGTTTGACTTCTATATCTTTCTTGTTAATTTCTAAATAAATATAGAAATATACCACTCTTAGTTTTCCCTGAAATTGCCGGTGGCCTATTCTCATTTTTACTCTATTAGAATCTAAGACGTGACTCCTCTATTCTCATTCCTCATTCTTAAAAAGCATTGGTTGGTGAAGATCTATGTTTAACATTCCCATCAACCAGAGTGTATATTATATATATATATATATATATATATATATATATATATATATATATATATAACAGTTCTAAAGCGAAAGGCTGCTGTTGTTTCTCTTAAAAGCAAAAACGAAATGTTTTATCGGATTATATCCATAATTGCGTACATATATTCGACCATTTATGGAATCAGCTACGAACCATCTAACAATCAACAAAAACAAGTACACTAAAGCGACAAAAAAATGATCCCTATCAAGGCATCTTTATCATCTTTCCCAATCACTAAAAACATTAAAGTGGCGTATATGTATATATGGAGAGATGGTTGGATATTATATATATATATATATATATATATATATATATATATATATATATATATATATATATATATATATATATATATATATATATATATATATATATATATAAAGGGTCTTTCAATAAGGTCGTTCGATTTTTAAATGTAAATAAAACAAGTTGTGTGTGATAGATGCACTCAATTTATTTCAAATTTGAAAGTACATTTTATGGCATTAAGTGTGGAATATGACGTCGTTCAAATGTCCGCCGCGGCTTCGCTTGGTGGAATGTATTCGGGAGGCCAAATTTTCGATGACTTTGTCGTATAAACCTGGCTGAATTTGCTGGATGGTGTTCGTTATGTTGACTTTAAGGACACCAACTGTTTGCGGATTATTCGCATAGACCTGCGATTTAAGGTAGCCCCAAAGAAAGTAGTCTAATGGCTTTAAATTGCATGATCTCGGTGGCCAGTTGACGTGCCCAGTGTGGCACGTAGCGCCGTCCTGTTGGAACCACATGTCGTTAGTATCCATATCAGGCATATAATCCAGTTGAGGCTATAAGAAGTTGCTTATCATCGATCTGTAGGTCTCGTCGTTGATGGTTATGGCAATCCCATCTTCGTTCTCAAAAAAATACGGACTAATGATTCCGTTAGACGAAAATCCGCACCAAACAGTGACTTTGTTGGGATGAAATTTGTGCTGGTGTATCTCAAGTGGATTGTTTTCGTCCCAAATCCAACTATTTTGCTTGTTCACAAATACATTCATTCAAAAATGGGCCTCGTCGCTGAAGATTATTTTTTTGGAAATTTGGGGCAACTTCCAACTGCTCTAGAGCCTAATCAGCGAACACACGGCGTTGTCTATGGTCGTTTACCTTAAGTTACTGGGTAAGTTGGAATTTGGACGGGTGCAGACCCAAGTCCCTACTCATAATTAGCCAAACTGAAGTCGCAGAAAGGCCAAGTTCTTGTGAACGACGAGAAATTGACTGCCTCGGATTTTCCCGTACACTCTCATTTACGGCAGCAATGTTTTCAGGAGACCTTGCGTTTTGGCGACGTACGGGTGTTGACTGATTGTTGATCGATCCTTTTGCCTCGAATTTGGCCACCAAGGGTCGAACAGTGGACTCCGCTCTACGATTGTGGTGAGGATAGAAATCACGTAATGTGCGGAACGCTTGTCGAACGGAGCACTGATTTTGATAATAACATTTGATAATTTGCACACGCTGTTCAATGCTATAGCCTTCCATCGGGACTTGCCAAGTACTACTGAACAATTCACAGTGAGGTTGTCAGATGTCGCTTTAACAACATGGGCACTATCGCCTGACAAAGCTCAAGCGTCCTTGTTGAAAGACCCTTTATATATATATATATATATATATATATATATATATATATATATATATATATATATATATATATATATGTGTGTGAAAATTAATGCAATATCGCAAGAAAAGATGAGGAATTAAACCACATTCTCCGAAGACAATTTAATTCAGAACAGTTTCGGTGTATCTCACACCCTTTTTCAACTGACACTGGATAGAAAATGTAAGAAAAGTGCATACAAGCATAACACAAGATCAGGTCGTGAAAGATCCCCTCTTTTTTTTCCCCAATCCCCTACTTGTGGCGAATCGGGGGGGGGACGGGGGGTAGGCCTAAACATATTGAAGGGCTGACATTTTACTATTTTGTTTATTTGCTTTTTTATTACAGGATTAAAAGAAAATTGACCCTCAGATAGATTTAAATTAGGAACTGACGATATCAAGCTCGACTCTACGATTCTTCTCTTAACATAGTTAGCCGATTTAAATACCATTTTACTTCCATTGAAATCGATCGTATGATTCAAGTCACTAACATGGCAAAATTTTCCACTGCTTTCGCTGCCCACTCTAATATCTCTTTTGTGATCATACAATCTCTTGTCTAGAATTCTCCCCATTTTCCCTATATAAACTTTATGGCAATCGTTGCATGGTATTGCATATACTCCTATGTTATGATGTTCTTTGAGTTTCCTGGCAATATATATATATATATATATATATATATATATATATATATATATATATATATATATATATATATATATATATATATATGAATAACGTTACAGCCACGAGGAAAATGAAACAACGGAGAACTGCGAGGCCTTTCGACTAATGGTAAAGGACCATTAGTCGAAAGGCCTCGCAGTTCTCCGTTGTTTCATTTTCCTCGTGGCTGTAACGTTATTCATAAAATTCCTCACGTTTCTTATTTTCGGATTCAGTTATACATATATATATATATATATATATATATATATATATATATATATATATATATATATATATATATATATATATATATATATATATATATATATATATATATATATATATCTTTTACTAGCATACATATATCCGTATTATATTATTTTCTCGTGTAGTTATCCTTGAGAAAGAACTGAATAAAGTTCGAGAGTACTTGGAAGCACCTTTTCATTTTTTTCTGCAGGAAATTGCATTCATTGCGAACCTCACGTGCTACTTTGTGAGTTATTCATATATATATATATATATATATATATATATATATATATATATATATATATATATATATATACTCCCTTATCAAATCATTACAGATTGGAAATAACTGGAACCAGATTGGAAATAACTGGAACAGGGTGGGGTGGAGGGGGAGAGTATAAAAGAAAGTGTGACCCACCGTCCAGAAAGTACAGCTTAAAAAATGTGACACGCCAGGTTGGCATTTTCGTCTTCCACGTAGAGCAATGAATGATATTTGGAAGCCAAATAAATTAGTAGGAGAATGTGGATTTTTAGATTTCATAAAAATGGCTGGGTTTTAGAAGGTCAAGGATTTATCACTCAGAACACCTGTTGCTCTTAAGTTAGGACCACTTGGTAATCGGATATTGGAGGGGGGAGGGCATATGAATCTATTATTTTTTTAGGGGAAATGGTGCTATTGACTGAATACCGTCGATACTACTTGAAGGATGGCGGTGTTCACAGCTCTTCATATATATATATATATATATATATATATATATATATATATATATATATATATATATAACAGTATGACCAGGACAGAGCCGAAGATGCCTCGTAACATTTTATTTCAAACGTTTCAAGATTATAACAAATCACATCATCAGTGCCTAAAGAAAGAATACAAAATACAGATTTGAATATATACATAAAAGGTTAACATATGCAATAAGATTGTGAAATATTAAATTTGAGATGAATTGATTGCATTGAAAATAAGGAAAAAAGCAACAACGAGTGAATTTATATAAAATAGGAAGGAAAATAACTGACAATCGATTTTATTCTTTCAAAAAACAATATAAAATTTAACAAATTAGCATGTTTTTTTTAATGAGTAACTATACTTAATGGAACAGATAATGAGTTATTATTTAGACTTGGTTGAAGTTTTGTAATATAAATTGACTCCAGTAGGTAAAGGTCCGACATGTTTCTTACCGCATTAAGTATCGTGAAGTTCTCGACTGTAGCCCTAGAGCCACATTGTGACAGATGGTTTCGAATTGGAGATGGATCAAGTTTTGAAAGGTGTAGTCCAGTTCTTTCAGATCTACTCATATGCTGCATGAAGCGGGAGTAAAGCGTACGCCTTGTTGCCCCCACATATGATACAGCGCTACTGCATATACAACGAAAAACGTATATAATTTTAGATTGCCTACTGGTGGGTGGTTTAAACTCAGTCACCCTGAATTTCCCAAGAACAGGTCTCAAACTTAAGTCAGCAGAAAAAAAGTTCAAATTTGTTGACCAGTGTAATTTATCCGTTTTTATATTTTTTTCATGGGAGTTCTTTTTTAATATTGGCTTCAGGCAATTTTATTTATAAATATAATAATAATAAATGTTAAAAACAACAACAAAGGCGGGATATGCATCAGATAGTTTGGGAAAATGAGTTCTGAAGAAAGTGTTGAAGTTAATAGAGGTGAAAGATATAGGTAATGTAAATATCCGCAATAGTACCAAGAGGAGTCTGCTTGGAACCCGCGAAAGCAGAATACGCGCAACTCTCCTGAACACTCGTTCAGCAAATAGCTGACTGAATTCCTTTATTATTATCGTTATTTTTATGTTTTCTCTCATTTGTTTTCCTTCCATTTATAGTTTTCTTTATTTTGTAGTTTCTTGTTTTTATTTCCCTGATGGTGCGAAAGGCGCCATTAGCGGTACCCCCCCCCCCTCTATAAGCGAGAATGGGAGATTATTATTGGTACGTTTTTTTTTTTTAAAGTTGTGTTTACGATTGGTTCTTCTGCCATTTGCCATTGGCTAAAAGACTGAGGGTTTTTTTATATATATTAACCGATGGGGCCTCCGGCTCCGGCTAACCCAGGCCATTTTTTTTGCCACTCCAGCCCCAGGCAAAATTTCGCACGAAAATTCCATTTAATAATTTTCATATATTTATTCTTTTAATGTGCGCCAGAGCCATACAATTATAAACTGAGAACCCGCCCCCCCCCCAAAAAAAAACAACAACAACAAACAAACCAAACTGATGACATCATATAATTATTAAGAAATTCATCAGAAAACTGTAAATTAAGGGAAGTGAAAATAATCCGGCTTTTGATTTATACATAAATACATTGGAGCCCTCAGCGGCTGGAGGACTCGCAACCCTTCTATCCCGCCTCTATTGCTCAGCGAAAGTTAGTGGTTCTCTTGCAGGGACAAGAGTAGTAATAACATACTCCATTCCAACCACAAATAGCTACTGCAACAATAACAAAAACCCGTTGTTAAAATACGCTACGGCCTGCTGTGAATTGGTTGGGATCGCGTGGCATTGGAGACCGATCTCTGGTCATAGGGTTGCTAGATATCGCCATTTAGAGCTCAAATAACACTCGGTTTGGTGTTATTAAATGGGAGGAATCCAATGAAGGCGTATTTTTAATTTTAGTGGTCGATTGAGTGAAATGAAATGGGTTTAGTAAGAGATCAATGCAAAAGGGGGAAAGGAACTTATTTAAGAATAAGTTCGTATACATAAGCACCGAGTAGTATGTACAGGTTTGGACATGTGGGATGGAATGGTATTAAAGTTGTCAACCCTCAAAAGGCGTGATCTAAGGGGAGGGGGCGGTATTATGTCACGTGGTATGGGCACTTTTCCTCCGGGGTTGGGTCGGACTTAGGTTGTTTACAAGTGCCACTCAATATTTGGCACCAAACTGTTATTTGTTGTTAACATTGTGTGTGGGGGGGAGGATAATTCGTGTCACTCGGACAAAAAGGTAATTCATTCACCTCATGTCAAATCGCGTCACTGATTCGACTGTTGGGCCCATATCTCAGTAGGAAGCTACAGCGCTTACTCTATTTTCAAAATCTCAGATTGTAGGACTACATATGGCGCCGAAAAATGGACTCAAATTGGAACTCCCATTTAGCGACTATTCCTACCCGGTGCGGTTTAGCTTGTGACTAGGTGTAAGCTGGTGTCTATATGCCGTTACTGGCCATTTTACTGGCTGGAGTTAGGCTGTGATGAAAAGAGGTGCTTAGTTATTTTATCTTCCAAATGCATAACACCTTCTTTCGCCTGTCCTCGGGTCTATCTCCGCGTTTGGAAAGAATACGAGTAAAGACAGACAGAAGAAAGAAATATTGAGCAGGAAAATAGTATAAAAACAATGTGGTGAAAAAGGTTATATCAAATTTGACCCAGAATGCTTGGGTTATGAAGCCGTAGTGAAAACATCCGTGAGCACTAAAGGAGTACTGACACTAAAGAGCATGAACTTAATCCCCTTTACACCCTGTCTATGTCTGTCCGTGTGTAAAATAGATGTGTGCTTCATAATAGTATCTGCTACTGCTTTGTGTACAGAAGAAAGATAGAGATGTGTGTGTGTGTATGTGTGTGTGAAATAACTCCTTGGTTATCTCTATTCGATCTCGAAGAAAGAATTGCCATCGTTTCATTCAACACAACCACCGCTGTTGTGTCGGACAGAATTAATGACTAAACACTTTTCCTCCGTCGACCATAAGAGGGGAATTTGGGGCGTTGATTTCTCCCAAGGGAGATTTAGCCCCGAGCTTAGTGTAAATGGTGCTACAGGTTCCTTGTACGAATACAACTTTGATGTGTACAATGTTCTCGTGATATGGTCTTTTATTCTCGGATTCTAAGGATTGTTAGTGGTAGATTTAAACCTGAGGTGAGGTTAGTGCGATGTGTGCACCTACCTTATGTACGTATGCCTCTTTTTGTGTGCAGTTATACATTAAGTGGAAGAGAATTACTCATTGTTATGGTGTCTTATATTGTGTGAGTTGATTTGGGTTGGTTGGAATGGGATGAGAAAGAGTTTTCAATGAAATAAAAGGGGCCATTGTTTCTTCCTCATATCGTGGTCGAGTTCGCAACAAAGACTAGACTGCTACGATAGGAGGGACGGAGCTTTAATGGTAACCAGGCGCTACCAGAGAATAAATTGAGACAAAGGATTAGCGGCTCCAAAAAGCTTAAGTGTCTTCTCAAGAAAATATACTTGAACGGGAGACAAGATGTGTCCTCTCAACTTTTTCCCTTCTCCTAATTTTACAACTCATTGTGATATTTTGTATCTCTAAAAGCCATCTTCGTAAAATGCCCTCTTATTTTTTAAATTTTAATATATAATAAATTTAATAACTTTAGATTTTTGTTTAATATAAAATATTTTATATAAAAGGGAGAAAATTGGTGAGTGACCCGATGGAAGAAGGGAACAGTGCCATAATTATTTCAGACGTGTCAGTCATGCGTGAAGCATCTCTGTATTCGATCAGTACCCTATTTTCTGGCTCGATAGTGAACACCCCTCATTTGTGGGTGACCTCTCTCGACCTCTGGCCGAGGAACATCCCTATAGACCATTAAATTTCGTCTCTTCGTTTATATAAAAAAACAAGGAAACTATATAAATTTATTTAATATTAATTACAATAAAAAGAAGAATATGAATAATAATGACTTTTGTATGGCGTTCTTCAAGGCTATGGGCCTTCACATAGCACCCATTTATTGAGTAAGGAAAAGTTTAAAAAAGAGGCGTCTTTAAGGCATGCCTGAAGGCACCGAGGGCAGTGGATGGGCGTAATAAAAGAAGCATATCATTCCACATCCTAGAAGCAAAAATAGAGAAAGGACGATTGCCCGTGCAATTGTTTACTCCGAAAAAAAGGGTCGCTAACAAATGTTCAAGGATTTCGGAGATAAAAACTCCTTGGGTATCATTGAATAAGTGTTTGAATGCATATAAATACCAGAAGGAGTTTATGATATGAATACCCTAATTAGAACACGAGATTTTCTGGGTATAATTATTTAAATTTCAATGAAAAGATGTCTGGCTCAAAACTTTGAGACCTTTCTCTCGGGAAATAAAAAAAATACTTGGATAAGAAGGTAATCACGGCTGAGGGATATAACAAACATAATTAAAGTTCCAAACTGAAAATGGACGACCTAGTAGAATGTTTCCGGAAACAAGCAAATCACTTGGTGACAGAAGTAATAGGTCAAACTCGACCGATGGACTGTGTGATGGAATGCCTTCGAAAGACAACTGTGAGAGAAACCCCTTGGAAATACCCCTACATTCTTTCAAAACCACGCGAGCCAGCGTGCGAATTTTAAAAAGTCGAGGAAGAATCCCGTCACTCGCTTAATCACCCGTCCCAGCTGTGTTTGTTTTCAGACGCCGATCGCCCCCTCCCCCCCCTACTATAACGCCGTGCGCGGCCAAATTAACCCTAACCTCATATCGCGAGGCGAGTTTGATCTCCTGGAACGACGCGGTATCATGAATTGTGTTTGCTTAGACTGGTGCCAAGAATCCCTTGGACCGAAAAGCCATGAGGCGTCTAGCAGAGCAGTCACCCGAGTATTTAACCCGAAGCCCACCATCTCTCGAGAAGATTGAAAGCACGCCATCCACTCCGTCTAGATGGCCGTTTGTTTCCCATGACACCCCGTAACTCGTCGCGGAAAGTTGTTCGGCCCTCTCATCTTCACCACCCTTTCAAGATTCCCGTCTTTCGAGACTGAGACTCACTGACGATCAGCAGAATGGTCTCGAGTTGAGATTACTTCTCTCTGGAGCAGAGAAAATCTCATTCTTCATCACGAAGTAATCGACCTCATTATCTTCGAGTCCTACTATTCAGGACTCCCCGAAGTATCTTCTTGAAGACCTGTGCTGTTGCCTTCCAGTCCCCATCCAATTCGCCAGCGCCTGCATTACCTCGTTAATCTTCACTTAATTCATTTAACTACCATAAGTAATTTGTTCCCCATTTTGTATATATATATATATATATATATATATATATATATATATATAAAACATTTGGAATATCTGAGTCATCAAAGGGTTGGCTGGCCCTATAAATTTGGCACTGGCTTATATGAGTTAATTTGGGAGTGCGAATGAATATAAATTTGCAATCAAGTTACCCAAAAGCTACTAAATTATTCCATGTTACGTTATGAAAGCTAATTTTTATTGAGATGAAAGATTCTCTATAAAAGTTTTATGGCGAAAATAGAAAAAAATAAAATAAAAAAACTTTAATTTATTGATAGTCGTGTGTAAGATAGAGTGAAAAAAGTGGCTAATTAAGATATCTGCTTAATAAGCGTGAAAAAATATGGTTATACATATATCATGTTCTTTCATGACACCATAATTACTTAATTTCAGGCGTTAAATTTAGTTTGGAAATCTCTAAACAGTTTACCATCTCACACACACAAACACTCTCTTACTCTCTCTCTTTATATATATTTTTTTATTTAATATATATATATATATATATATATATATATATATATATATATATATATATATATATATATATATATATATATATATATATATATATATATATATATATATATATATATATATATACGAGGGAGTGTCAATAAGTTTTGCGAATCGGTAGGGCAAAACAGAGGAAGGGGGATGGCTGTTTGTGGGAGTGTTAGGAAAAGTTATGACAAGCCAGGACCTGCAACTGCACGCTCCTACCTCGTCTATTTAAGAAGCAGTAGCTGATCACAGATCGTCAGTCACAAATTTTTCAACAATGGAGAAGGTCGAGCACCGCGCAGTGATCAAATTTTTGACCAAGGAAGGCAAGAATGCAAAAGGGATCCATGAACGCATGGTTGCAGTGTACACCCACACCGCCCATTCCTATGCAACCATTGCTTGCTGGAATAGGGAGTTCCGCCATCGTCGTGAGTCCCTTGAAAATGACGCCCATCAGACGTGACCAACGAGAACAATGTGGCCCGTGTGGAGAGGATTATCCTCGAAAATCGACCGGTGAAGTTCGAAGAAATCGAGTGACAACTTGGAATATCACATGGAAGTGTTATCAACATCATCCACGATAATTTGGCCATGGCTAAGGTCTCTGCTCGTTGGGTCCCTAGAAACCTCACGCCCCATGATCGACTTCAACGTCGTCAAAGTCCACAAGGCCAGAGTTGCACAAACTGCCTTGCACGAGTGCGGATTCGAGGAGCTCAACCATCCCCCCTACAGTCCAGATCTGGCCCCTAGCCAGCTCAAGGCTGCACTGCGTGGACGCCGGTTTGGGGACGATGAAGATGTCCAGCTCGCCGTCCAGGAGTGGATTGAAGAGCAGTTGGGAGATTTATTGTTGTCGGAAATTAGAAGCCCCCGGGGCAAGTTGCGCAAGTGCATTGAAGTCGAGGGTAGCTATATTGAAAAATAATAAAACACTTTTCCTCATATCTCGTTTCCTTATATCCGAATTGCAAAACTTATTGACCGCCCCTCGTATATATATATATATATATATATATATATATATATATATATATATATATATATATATATATATATATATATATATATATATATATATATATATATATATATATATATGCGGTTAAAGGGCTATTTGGCAAACACAGTCTTCCTCAAAGATCTTTGAAGGAGCTGTTCTCACATACAAGAGAAGGCTATCTGAGAGAACGCCTATTTTAAGTGTTACCTTCTCTTGTATGTGAGAAGAGCTCCTTCCGAGGGCTTTGAGGAAGACTGGGTCTGCAAAAAATAGCCTTTTAACCGCATAATTAATTGTGTTATTGCAATAATTTTTCTTAATATATATATATATATATATATATATATATATATATATATATATATATATATATATATATATATATATAAATATCGGGAAAAGGAGAGCAAGCTCTGAACTTCACATATATAGTATTGCCAATATTTCGGGATCTGGACCCATCTCCTGGGCTAGAACAATGAAAATATATAAAAAGTAATTACTTTTACAAAAGTGAACAATGACAAGAGCTAAGGGTTAAAGGTAAAAATGCACAAAAAGTAAAAATATAAAAAATGCAAACAATACAAGGCTGAAAAATGTAAAAGGAAGGACAAATTTCTGTAGTTTGAGTAAAAATTATAGCTTCTGTACATTACAATTTATAGTTAATGATTGTTAAACCTTTATCCACCGCGCCTTCAATATCTGTCCCAACTGGACCCTATTCCATTTGGAAATGGAAAACCTTTCAATATTTTTAAAATTAAATAAATACCCGTCCCATATTTTCATACGTTGCATTCGGGATTTTTTAAATCAGATGTTCCCCCCAATAAATTAGGAAATTAGGAAAGAATTGTTGACTATTTTGGGAAGATTCTATTCACATTTTAATCTACCGCCAATCTTTGTAAACCGTTTAAAAATTAGTTGTTTGTTCACTGTAAAAGACCCCACTCCTGACACCAGGCGTTCAGGTAAATATATAAATATACTTGTCCCAAATGTTCTTTGGGAAGGTACATTGGATGTACGGAACGCCTTCTCAAGGTTCGCATCGATGCTCACCGGGGTGGCAGCTACAGAACAGGAATTGATCTGTCTGTAAAGGAATATTCTGTTATCCGATCTCATTCCCATTCACGTAAAATTCCTATAAATTATAATCAATTTAAAATATTACCATCATCCAAATCTAAATCTGACCTCAAAATTGTGTCCCTATTAATTAAACACAATCAGCATCAGTTAAATTCAGCTTCTAGTTCCACACCGTTATACTTTGATTAATTTAAAATAAAGACACTTTTATTTAACGAGTTGCCAGTAATTAATTAACTCTAAAACAGCCAACTAACAAACACTATTTTATTTTTCTACCAACCAATTACCTAAAAAAAACGACTAAAAACTAAATCAAATTTTTACATTTCATTCAGTCAGCTCACAGCTTTCTCCGAATCAGGCAATATTTGATACTGTATATATTGTGTTTGCCTCTTCTCCCACTTCTACCCCCATCAATGTCATTTGAATTCATTTTGTATTTTTAATTTTTACTCAAACTACAAAAAATTCTCCTTCATATTGATTTTTTACAGTTTTGTATTGTTTCCATTTTTTTGTATTTTTACATTTTGTACATTTTTACCTTTAGCCCCGTAGCTTTGTCATTGTTCTCTTTTGTAAAAATAATCATTCTTTTATATATTTTCATTGTTCTACCTCAGAAGATGGGTCCAGAGGCCGAAACGTTGGCCAATATATGTTCAGTGCTTGCTCTCCTTTTCCTGCTGAAGATTCGGCTTGCTAGAAACATATATATATATATATATATATATATATATATATATATATATATATATATATATATATATATATATATATATGTCGTAGGTCAGGTAGGCTTCACTGACCTTCGCTTGCCCGCCCTAGACGCGGGGGGGAAGAGGCGACAAGCAGACGCGGGGAAATGCCCCTTTTTAAGTGCGTGGGATATGCGAGTGCGTTTTCTACCGTTGGCCGACTTGTGTGGTTCTGGGATTTCCAACAAGGAAAACAAAATAATCTTTACTATTATGCAAACAACTAAAAGAATTTAACAATAAATGATACACTATGGGAAAAACGAATCGTTCAGCAAAAGAAAATTGATTTATAATGAATGCTTCGGCACAAGCTTTGAGTAACACAATATTTACCCGAAAGAAAACGGGAGGAGATGATGAGGTGAAGATCCTTAGTCGGGAAGCGTCACGCCTCTTCGACGGTGATAGAGAAAAATGTAATAAGCTTACGATTTTTGAGTGTTTGTTCGAGGTAGCATTTTTGCAGGGCACGGAGCAGAGCGCGTTATTCCAGAATGAGTTCTTAAGTCCTTGATT